>CP125978.1:349303955-349903955 GCA_030063025.1 Avena longiglumis | reverse complement strand
GCAGATTCGCGAGAAGGACAAGCTTTTTTGCAGCAGATGAAATGATCAAGGAAATGGAGACAAAGTTCGAGGCCCGGACCGCAAGTTCAAGAGTCGGGAGAAAGCCGTCCGTGATAGGAACAAGAAGATCCGGGACATGACCGAGGAACTGAAGTCCAAGGACTTCGAGCTTGAGCAGCATCAGATGGTTATTAAGAGGCTTCGCTCCCAGAAGAGGGCTCTCAAGACCAAGGTTGATTCTTTGACCACTACGATTGAGGAGAACAAGACCGCGATGGAGAACGCAGGTCTTACCTTTGTCGAGGAGGAGATATATGCTGACGAGTAGACTTGATTACTCGTTTACCTTTCATATTCATACTTGTTGTTGCGAACTTATTATTGGACCATCCGACATGTGGATGGCTTGCCACTTGTGTGTTTTACTTCATGAGTTTGTTATGTGGTTGTTGAACTTTTATTCTTATGTTGCTTGTTATGTGTTTGCTTATGATGTATTGTGCATGAAACATCTATGGGTATCTCATTCTTATCTATTTGAACAAACCACAGATGCCTCCCCGTCGCGCAAACCCGAACCCCAAAAAAATCACCCCAGAAAATGCAACAAATGATGAATGCGCAAACACAGCTTATGCAAATGATGACAACATTCATCCAGAACCAGAATAACAACAACAACAACAACAACAACAACAACCCCAACAACAACAACAACAACAACCCTCCGGGTTTTGACATGCTCACCAGATTTCTACGTCTGAGGCCAGCAAAATTTTCGGGAACAACTGATCCCATGGTAGCCAATGACTGGATACGTTCTGTGAACAAGGACTTAGTGACCGTGGGTTGCACGGATGCGGAAAAGGTCAGGTTCGCAGCACATCTGTTGGAAGGACCAGCCGCCACATGGTGGGATAACTTCCAAATCACTACTCCCATTGATGAAGTAACTTGGGACATCTTTGAAGATGGTTTTCAGATCTCATATCTCATCAGGAATGATGAGTCTGAAAAAGAAGGAGTTTCATAACTTGAAACAGCGCCACCGCAGCGTGGCAGAATACATAGAAGAGTTCAACAATCTGGCGCGCTATGCACCGGATGAGGTTGATACAGATGCCAAGAGAAAAGGAAAAGTTCTTGGAAGGTTTGAATGATGAGCTGAACCTATAGTTGTCTGTGGCATATGTTCCAACTTATCAGTCGTTGTGTGACAAGGCTGCTATTTTGGAAAGTAAAATGAGGCAAGTCGAGAGTAGAAAGAGGAAACACTCCGAAAAGCACAGCTCGGGATCGTCTCACAAACGATCTCACTATGATGACAGTGGCAGCTCAGGATCCCATAAACATGGGAAATTCAACAAGAACCACAACCACAACCGTCATGACAACAAGCATCACCGTAGTCATGACAATGATAGGTACAAGAACCACAAGAGTGGACATAAGAGCCACCATAGTGGAAATGGTAGTGGAAGTGGAAGTCAGCATGTTAAAAAGGACATCAGTCAGGTGGAGTGCTTCAAATGCAAGAAGCTGGGGCATTATGCTAATGAGTGCCATGAGAAGAAAGTGGAAGGACCTAACAAGCCCAATCCTTTCCAGAAAGGACAGGTTAATCACATTAATGTGGAGGAGTTCTATGAGGAGCCTGATGCCGTGGCTGGTAAGTTCAGACTCAATTCAATTTCAGCATTTGTACTCTTTGATACCGGTGCATCTCATTCATTCATATCAAAGGCATTTGTTGATAGAAATGGGTTTGCATCAGAAAACATTGGGTGTCCAATAAAGGTTAGTTCTCCGGGGGGAGATATGATAGTAAGCCTTGGATGCCGGGATCTCATCATAGAGTTTGGAAAGCATAAGTTTCCAGTAAACCTGATAATCCTGGATTCCAAAGGACTAGATGTAATTTTGGGAATGGATTGGATGGCTAAGTATGAAGGAGTACTAGATTGTGCTAATCGTACTGTTTCACTCACAACCCCAGAAGGAAAAAGAATAAAATTTAAGTCAAACTTTGAATCCAAAGGAAGTAAGCTGAATTCTCTTAAGGGGGTTAGCATGGACAGTGTGCCAATTGTGTGTGAGTATCCGGATGTATTTCCGGAGGAGTTACCGGGAATGCCACCAGATAGAGATGTGGAGTTCTTGATAGATTTGGTACCAGGTTCTGGACCAATAGCTAAGAGACCATACAAAATGTCAGTTGATGAACTGAAAGAACTCAAGAAGCAGCTAGGAGAACAGTTGCAGAAAGGGTTTATTCAACCAAGTTCTTCATCTTGGGGAGCTCCAGTATTGTTTGTGGAGAAAAAGGATAGAACACAAAGATTATGTATAGACTACCGTTCTCTCAATGAGGTTACTATCAAGAACAAATATCCTTTGCCAAGAATCAACGACTTGTTTGATCAGTTAGAAGGAGTATGTGTGTTCTCGAAGATTGATCTTCGGTCAGGCTATTTTCAACTCAAGATAAGAGAACAAGACATACCAAAAACATCATTCACCACAAGGTATAGATTGTATGAGTATACTGTGATGCCTTTTGGATTAACCAACGCTCCAGCATACTTCATGAATATGATGAACAAGGTATTCATGGAATTTCTTGACAAGTTCGTTGTCGTTTTCATCGATGATATCTTGGTCTACTCCAAGAGCAAGGAAGAACATGAAAGACACTTGCGTTTGATACTTGAAAAGTTAAGAGAACATAAACTTTATGCCAAATTCAGCAAGTGTGAGTTCTGGTTAGAGAAAGTTGGTTTTCTTGGTCATTGTATGACAAAGGATGGTGTTGCAGTTGATCCTGCTAAAGTTTCAGCTGTGACAGATTGGGAATCACCCAAGAATGTGAAGGAAGTTCGTAGTTTCCTTGGCTTAGCAGGTTACTACAGAAGGTTCATTGAAAATTTCTCAAAGGTTGCTAAGCCAATGACAGAATTACTAAAAAAGGACAAGAAATTTGCTTGGACTGAAGGTTGCGAAGTCAGCTTCCAAGAGTTGAAGAAGAGACTTGTGACAGCACCAGTTCTATGTCTGCCAGATTTGGAAAAGGATTTCCAAGTGTATTGTGATGCTTCTCATCAAGGTTTGGGAGCCGTACTTATGCAAGATGGTAAAGTCGTAGCCTATGCTTCGAGACAACTCAAAACTCATGAGGTAAACTATCCTACTCATGATTTGAGTTAGCCTCACGTCCATGCACTCAAAACATGGAGACATTACCTTTGGGTAGCGATGTGAAGTGTTCACCGATCATAAGAGCTCAAGTATATCTTCATCCGTATGAGATCAACATGAGACAAAGAAGATGGCTAGAACTTATCAAGGATTACGACTTAAGTTTGCAATACCACCCGTAAAGCAAATGTAGTAGCTGATGCTTTAAGTCGTAAGACGTTTGTAAATGGTCTTACCAAAGGGGAATTGCCAGATGATCTGCGTAAGCAATTCAAGGAACTCAGATTGGAGATTGTACCAGAAGGACATCTCATGTTATTAGATGTTCAACCCACTCTATTGGACAAGATCCGAGAAGTTCAGAAGACCGATAAGGAAATTGAAAAGATTAGAGAAAATATAAGTCTAGGGAAAGCCAAGAGTTTCCATATAGACGAACAAGGCACCTTATGGCACGGAAACGATTTTGTGTTCCATAAGACCCGGAGTTGCGGAAACTGATCCTGCAAGAGGCTCACAACTCTCCGTATTCTATTCACCCGGGAAACACCAAGATGTACATGGACATGAAAGAAAGATTTTGGTGGAACAATCTCAAAAGGGACATCGCCGAACATATTGCTTTGTGTGATGTGTGCAGCAGAGTCAAAGCGGAACACCAAAAACCAGCAGGTTTGCTTCAACCACTACCTATTCCTGAATGGAAGTGGGAGAATATTGGTATGGATTTCATTACCGGATTACCAAGGACCAGGTCAGGGTATGATTCCATATGGGTAATAGTGGATCGCCTAACTAAAGTGGCTCATTTTTACCTGTGAAGACAACTTATACAAGTGCCAAGTTAGCAAAAATATACATGAGCAGAATCGTATGCCTTCACGGTGTTCCTAAGAGTATTGTGTCAGATAGAGGAACTCAGTTCACTTCTCACTTTTGGAGACAGCTTCATGAATCCTTAGGAACGAGATTGGAATTCAGTACTGCATTTCATCCTCAAACAGATGGACAAACAGAGAGGACCAACCAAATTCTTGAAGACATGTTGAGAGCATGTGCTTTAGATTATGGAGCAAGTTGGGACGAAAGTTTTCCCTACGCAGAGTTCTCTTACAACAATAGTCATCAAGCTAGTATTGGAATGGCACCATTTGAATTACTCTACGGAAGGAAGTGTACCACCCCATTGCTATGGAATGGTGTGGGAGAAAGAAGCTTATTTGGACCTGATCTTATCAAAGACGCCGAAGAGAAAGTCAAATTGGTTAAGGACAGATTGAAGATAGCACAGTCTCGACAGAAAAGCTACGCGGATTCTAAGCGTAGAGAAGTCACCTACGAAGTTGGGGATAGAGCTTATCTCAGGGTATCACCACTCCGTGGAGTGAAGAGATTTGGAGTCAAAGGAAAGTTGGCACCAAGATATGTTGGGCCATTCAAGATTCTAAGTCGCAAAGGAGAAGTTGCATACGAAGTTGAATTGCGTAATCTCTATCAGATCCATAACGTGTTTCATGTGAGTCAGCTTAAGAAATGTCACCCAGAAATGGAAGAGTCTTCTTTGAAGGATACCATACCTTTGGAACAAGTTCAGCTAGAAAGTGATCTCACTTATGAGGAAAAGCCTGTCAAAATTCTAGAGACCGCAGAAAGAGTTACCAGGACCAAGACTATCAAGTTTTGTAAAGTGCAATGGAACCATCATTCCGAAGAGGAAGCAACATGGGAAAGAGAAGATGATCTTCGGAAAGACCACCCTCACCTATTTGCTAGCCAACCCGAATCTCGAGGGCGAGATTCATCTTAAGGGGGTTAGATTTGTAACATCCCAAAAATCATAGTTTCAAAACTCATTCATATCATCTTTGCATCATTCATGCATTTAGGGTTTTCTCAAAAATCATTTAGAGACAGAAGTTTGAGCTATGATTTCATGTGGACAATTTATCTCAAATGTCCATCACCTTTTGAAATTGGAATGTTTTGGTACTAGTTTGCTTGCCTCTATTGATGGAAAGATTAGGTGAAGTTTTTAAACCAAGATTCCAAATTTAGAAATGATTTCAAAATCCTTTTCAAATAATTGAAAACTAGAGCAAGTCTCTGTTTACTTTGAAACCAAGCTTGACCAAGCCTTGCAAAGTAACCACTTAGTTAAAATGGCTGTTTATGAATCCACAAACCCTGCAAAAAATCCCAAAGCAGTTTGGATTCAAAAGGATTTGAATTCATATCAAATTCATACAGAAAATGAATTTAGAAAAGAAAAAGGCTCATCAATAGAAAAGGCCATGGCCGAATCTGGCCCAAAGAGAATTGAGCCAACAAGCCCACCCGGGTCTTCTTATTCTTCTCTCACGCAAAGCCTTGCTGCCGAGTCACCGACAGGCAGACCCCACTTAAACTCCGCACACCTCGCTGACAAGCGGGCCATCTCCACGTCAGCGTCGTCTCCACCCGCACGACCCGTTCGTCCCCAAATCAACGCGAGCGTTTCTGGTTTTAATTCACGACGTCCATTCGAGTTATTGGCAGAGTGATTCTCGCTCGCGACCAGGCTATAAGAAACCCCTCTGTCCCCTCTCTCTTCTCCCCCAAACCCCGAACCCAGAGCGCCACCAGGCTGCGAGTATTACCCTCTGCAACCCCGCCGTCTCCGGCGACTACTCCGGCAAATTACGGTGAGTTCTGAGCTTCCCTCCGCCTCTCGTTCTTGCAAACTAGATCAGTAAGCCTCTGCGCTTCTTTTGACACATTCCTTTTTCCCTCGCATGAACCATAGCTCCGACAAAGATCGTCAATGGGCGCCGTCTTGATCTGAACTCCGCGAGCTCTTGTGGTAAGACCCGACCACCCCGTGACTTCTAATTCAAACACACGACCCAGCCTTGACTCTGTGAATCTAACCGTGTCCTCGTCTTGCCTTGGGGTGATTCACAGCGACGTCCACGACGACCACCGACGCAAGCCTTGACGGCCCTACCACTCCCGGCGAGCAATCGCAACCGTGCCCGGCGCCTTGACCAACCGCTGTACGACGAAGCCGCAAGACCTCCGAGCACGGTGAGCTACCTCATTCTCACTTACCTGTAGCGCCCGCTGCCGATCGACTTCTCACCCGGTAGCCACCGCTCCGCCGGATCTTGGTCGATAGCGATGGTTAGATCTATATCATAGCGCTAGGATAGATTCACTTAAACTGAAGAGGTACGCGATCTGAGCCGCCAGATTTCATTTAGATCCTACGGCTGTGGAGCTCGATCCGGTGTGAAACGTTATGGGCGAATAAGAACATGACGCGTGGCTAGGTTAGATCTGAAAACGGATTTAAAAACCAGAATTTTGATCCAAATTCAAATGCTCATAACTTTCGATTGCCACGTTAGAATTTTGCAAACTTTATACCGTTGGATTCAGTAAAACAAGGCCTTTCTGAATATCCAATTTATTTAGCATATAGTAACAGTTAAAATGATTTATTTTGTAGAACAAGTTTAAGGCTAATTTTAGATATAAATTTATTTGGTAAAGTTTATTTTGGGCCAAATAAGTTTAGTTGGCAAACTTGTGACATGATAAGTTTCTGTAGTCATGAGCATACTTGGTAGAATTTTCAAAAAAATCAACACTTAGTAAATTCTTGCATGCATGCATTCATATTATTTTTGGTTGAATATAATTGTGTGTAATGGTATGCTTTATTTTCTTGTGTAGATTTTGCTAGTGATTGTGATTGTGAAGAGTGCTACTCTCCCCACTACCAAGGCAAGTGATATTTTCATGAATATTCCTATCCTAAGTTTGTACTAGCATTAGATATTTTTACTAAAGTATTGCATGATATTTTGCCTAGTGCTAAGATGGGAAATCCTAAGTAGAGAGAAATAGTAGAATTGCTAGGGAAATTTTCCTAAGTTAAGTTATCATATTCTGCTTACCCTAGCTACTTAGCAAACAAGGGTGGTGAACATCTATATGGTTTATGATAAAAATATTCTAAGTTAAGAGACTTATATTTTCATAATAAAACAACTAAGTCAAATGAACCTCCTGGGTGGAATGGAAAGTATGGGTTATGTTGAGTGGTTACACAAGGCCATGGACTTGGTTTGTGTATCTCACTTGTGGTAAGCCACCCAGGCACAAAGGGATTTGGAGGCCAAGTGTTGAGAAAGCTTACAGTGCAACCACTTGGCAATATGGGCTCTGCCTTGATCATATAGGTTGCTAGAACTTAGTCATTTGGACAGTTGGTGGTAGATGGGATGATAGGATGGAGCGCGTCCATTTGACTAAGGAAAGGCTTTGAAAGGTCTTGGGAAACCAAGTTTGGTGGGGAAAGTGCACAACCTCTGCAGATGGAAAACCTAAGTACTTAGCCTTGTCCAAGGCAATGGACACTTTTGAGCATCAAGACATGGAAGCTACAAGAATCTCATCACTCCAACTTCTAAGTAAAAATTTGTGGGTAAATAAGGGTGAAGGACCCCAATGTCTATTGGTGGTTCCTAGGGAATGTTTTGACAAAGGAAAACTTAGTGATTTCAACTAATAGGAAAAACTTATTTTCAAGCAAAGCAAGCCAAGATACACTTAGCCAAAATGCATATAGTAATATAGTCCACTTAAAATATACTAAGGTATCACTTGCCAATACTATTCCAAAGTATTGACCCTCTTGGCTGTAACTTGTGATGTTGTAGGTTACTCCGATGATGAATAGGAGTCATGAGTCTACACTCAACATGCTTGCCTGTGGCACATGAAGATGAAGACTTATGTTTATTTACTTATTCCTTAAACGCTTGTATTAGGCCTATGGCCCTGAGTTGTAAAAGACTATGTTTTTATCTCTGGAATGAATGTAATAAACGACCTTTGTATCTGTGTACTTCATCTTAAACTGTGGATGCTAGCATTGATCCAGGGACTAGCATTGCAATCACAGGGATCCTTTCCTTTATAAAGGAGGGGTCTAACAAAAGACATTGGTATTTAATTATACACGCTTTGGATTATGTGTCATATGTATGACTCCACTATTGATGTTGATAGATTCTTTCAAACAGAAAAGGAAATACTGAAAGAGAATCTCATAAATATATGGCAGAAAAGAAAAGACTAGAATTGTTCAGTTTAAGTATATAGATGATATACATGTTATGGCTATATTCTTTTATTATTAAACAATGTGGTTCTTAAGTATTTGATACTGAATTTGTTGGTGTGAATCGTCATACGAAACAACACAATTCATGAACTACAATGGCCTAAGTAACTAGCAAAAGAATATGTGATGATGTTCATCGAGAACAAATAAAGGGTTATTGTGTTGCTCGTTAAACATCAAAGTTTGCCTTCAAGATTTGTTTTATCAGGTATTATGAGAACAAAAGGGTTGTTCAAATAATTGCCGTAATCCATAAAAGATGGATGATTCACAAATCTCGTTGGAGAAATCACATCCATAAAACTAGTGCTAAAATGTCGAAAGACAAATTGATTGATAGATCACTTAGGAAGTGACATCGCCGTTTAAATTATATTTGAAAGAAAACATGAAGAAACTCCATGTGGATGGAATTTTGGAGTCTTTTGATTTTGATCACATGACGCTTGTGAAACTTTCCTAGAGATAATTAAAACTTCGTTCATAGGCCAAAAGGGAACGAATGACTAGCCTATTGGAACTTGTACATATTGTTGTACGAAGTCCATTATGTGTAGTCAAGAGCGATGGATTTCAACTTCATATGCTTTCTCCGAAAATTTAAGTGAATATATGAATATTTACTTAATAAGGATGAAGTATGAAACATTTGAAAAGTTCAAAGACTTTCAAGATGAAGTGCAAGATCATTGTAACAAGAATATAAATAGTTTATGATAAAATCATAAAGGAAGATATTTGAGTTACAAGTTTAGCATAATACCTAAGATTTAAGGAATCGTTCCGTGGATTTGCATGTCCCGAAACACCATAAGAGTATGGAGCATTCGAGATATGTAATTAAACCTTGTTTGACATGGTGAGATCAAAGGTGTAATTCATAAAATGCCATTATATTTTAAATATTAAAAGCTTGAGAGACTACCGTTTTTTCACTGAAAAGAGCTTCATCATAATCCGTTGAAATGACACCATGTAAAGTTATGGTTTGGGATAAAACCCAAGTAGTTCTTTCTTACACATTGGTATGCTATGCATAAGAAAGATGTTTGCAACCAAAGTCGGATGAACCTGTCTTTGTATGTTATTTTGAATAACTGTTAAGTAATCCTCCATAACATTGGAGACAAAAGTGTTTGTCACTTAGAACGTCAAGTTTCTTTGAGAAGGAATTTTTCGTGAAAAGATAAGTGGGAGGACAATAGAACTTTGATAAGGTTAAAAGAACCTTAGCTATATGTGCAGAGTTGCGCAGCGCCGAAAAGTGTTCCGGAGGCAGCAATAATGCTCATGGCTCACGTGCCTCAAAGGTTGTGGTCACGGAGATCTAAGTTCCTATTGAAACAAGTAGGTCGGGTAAACAATCAAATACCAAGATTTGAGGGTTGAATCATTATTTGAGAATAATGAACCGACTACATGCAAAGAAGCGATGATGGTCCCTGACTCCGTCAAATGGCTTGAAGCCATAAAACCGTGATAGTTCCATACATGAGAAATCAAGTTTTGAACTTGAAGGACCCTCGAGAAAGGTGTAAGACCTTACAGTTGTGTTTGGATCTATAAAGAAATAGACATGAATATGGTCGACATGTTGGGAAAGAGTTCACAACAATGTTCAAGGGTTGACTATGACAAGATTTGATCTTTCATAGCGATATTTAGTCTAGACGGATTAATATAGCAACCACTACATATAATTTTGTTATGTGGTAGTTGAATAAACAAAACAAATTCTTCTAATAGAATTGTTACCTAGGACATGTGCATAACATAGTCCATAGGGTTTTGTTAATTCAAAGGATGCTAAAAGCATATGCAAACTTCAATGGTTGAAGTAAGCATAGCAGAGTTGGAATCTTCACTATGATGAAACTGTTAAAAGAGTTTAATTTCATCAGAGACAATGAAGATGCTTGCATTTGCAAGAAATTAAGTGGGAGCGCTAAGACATATTTCCAAAACATTATGTGGAGGACATATTGTTGATTGGAAAAGATGTATATTTTATTAACACATATTAAGAATTTCATCATGATGAAAGTGTAACATCCCTAAATTAATATTCCAAAACTCATTCATATCATCCATGCATCCATCATCATTTAGGGTTTCAAAATCAAAACCATTTCAGAAAAACAGAAACTTGATGCTATGATTTCATGTGAGCAAATTTAATTCGAATGGCCATCACCCTTTGAAACTTGAATGTTTAGGAACTTGTTTGCTTGCCTCCATTGTTGGAAAGTTTAGGTGTAAAAGTTTGACCAAAGTTTTCAACTTGGAAATAAATTCAAAACCCTATTTTTAAAACATTTGCAAACCAGAGGCAAAGTCTCTGATTGTTTTAAGTCCAAGCTTGACCAAGCCCTTGCAGGGTAACCACATGGTTAAATAACTGATTTTTGAAACCACAGTACCCTGCAAAAATCCCCAGAATTGTTTGAATTCAAAAAGGATTTGAATTCATATCTAAATCATTCCTGAAAACCAAAATAGAAAAGGAAAAGGAATAAACAAAATAAAAAGGCCGCGCGCCAGGTTTCTGGCCCAGCATCGAATCGAGCCCAACTAGCCCACCCGGGGGTTTTCTTTTTCTCTCTCACGCGCGAGCGCACGCACTCAGTCGCTGACAGCCAGACCCCACGCTCCCTCCGATTATTTCGCTGACCAGCGGGCCCCGTCCACGTAGCCCTCGTCCTCCCCAAACCGCGCCCGCGACCACGTCGCTGCTACAGTCAAGTCCGGTAATGGCGCGGTGTAATTGACCATTAATCGGCGGTGTTTCTGCACTTTGAGCCTATTTAACCCTCTACGCCATGGCATTCTCCCCATTCACCTCGCTCACTCGCCCGCCAGTTCTGCAGTGCCTTGAAGCTCCAACCGAGAACTCGGCGACAAATACGGTGAGCCTCGACCACCCCTCCCTCTCTGGTTCAAACGAGGATGATCAGAATGTTCTTGCGCACCCTCTAATACTTTTATTTTGGCCGCTAGTGACCCAGGTTGTCATCTCCGTCCATAGCCGAAACCACTGCGCCGACAAACTTGGCGACCAATTAAAATCCAGACCGCCCCTTGCCTCCTCCCTCACACGAGCCTGTTCGCTTTGTCTTGCGCATGTCTTGATGCCACACTGCTCGTGCTAGGGCGACGCCAACCTCGGCAAGGACCACGTCGCAAGCTATCGCCGCCGTAACTCCGAAGCGAGCTCGAGACCGTCTCCGTGCCCCTTCAAGCAGCACCACGTCGAGCTTCAAGACGCCATGCGATTCGGTAAGCATCTCCCTTCCTCCCCGGGCGACCTAGAACGCCGGCGCCACCGTAGTCAGACGCGCCGCCGCCAGTCAACGCCTCTAGCGCCGCCAGTTTGTGGCTTGATGGTTGTGTCCGTTGGATCCAGATTGTAGGGCTAGGATAGATTGTGAATGAAGGGGTAAGCACGCATCTGAGCCGCCAGATCCCACTTAGATCCTGCGGTCCGCAGAGCGCGATCCAACCGAATCGGTATGCGCCAGTGAGACTGCGACACGTGGCTAGAGTTTAGATCAAAAATAGAATTTAAACCAGATTTAGATCCAAACTTCAAACAGCTATAACTTTTGATTGCCACGTTGGAATTTTGCAAACTTTATACCGTTGGATTCAGTGAATCAAGGCCTTTCTGATTATGCAAAGTGATTAACAAATAGTAACCATTAAAATGACTTTGTTTGTAGAAACAAGTTTAGGCCCCTTTTGATTATAGTTTTTGTTTAGCAATTTGTTTTAGGGTTAAATAAGTTAGTTGGCAAACTTGTGACTTGTTAAGTTTCTGTAAACATGTACATGCTTGGTAGAGTTTACAAAACCACCACTTAGTAAATTATTGCATGCATGCATTCATATTATTTTTGATTGTATATAAATTGTGTGTAATTGTATGCCACAAATCTTTGTGTAGATTTTGCTAGTGACTGTGACTGTGAGGAGTGCTACTCTCCATATTACCAAGGCAAGTGATATTTTTCATGAATATTTCCATCCTATGTTTTGAACTATCATTAGATATTTTTCTAAGTCTTGCATGCTACTTTTGTCAAATGATATGTTGGGAAATCCTATGTAGTTTAGATTGGTAGAATTGCTAGGGATTTTTCCTAAGTTAATTTTCCATGCCATGCTTAGCCTAGCTATTAGCAAACAAAGGGTTGATATAATCTATTCATGCTATATTGGCTATAAATTTCTAAGTCATGAGACTTATGTTTTCTTAATAAAACCACTAAGTCAATAAACCTCCTGGGTGGAATGGAAAGATTGGTTTATGTTGAGTGGTTACACAAGGCCATGGACTTGGCTTGTGTATCTCACTTGTGGTATGCCACCCAGGCACAAAGGGATTTGGAGGCCAAGTGTTGAGAAAGCTTGCAGTGCAACCACTTGGCAATATGGGCTCTGCCTTGATCATATAGGTTGCTAGAACTTAGTCATTTGGACAGTTGGTGGTAGTGGATGATAGGTTGGAACGTGTCCATTTGACTAAGAAAGGCTTCTGAAAGGTCCTGTCTTGGGAAACCAAGTCTGGTGGGGAAAGTGCACAACCTCTGCAGATGGAAAATCTAAGTACTTAGCCATGTCCATGGCAATGGACAATTTGAGCATCAAGACATGGAAGCTACAAGAATCTCATCACTCCAACTTCTAAGTAAAACTTGTGGGTGAACAAGGGTAAGGACCCCAATGTCTATTGGTGGTTCCTAGGGAAAGATTTTGACAAAGAAAACTTAGTGATTTCAACTAATAGGAAATACCTATTTTTAAGCAAAGCAAGCCAAGCTACACTTAGCCAAAATGCATATAGTAATATAGTCCACTTAAAAATTTACTAAGGTATCACTTGCCAAAACTATTCCAAAGTATTGACCCACTGTGGCTGTAACTTGTGATGTTGCAGGTTACTCCGATGATGAGTAGGAGTCATGAGTCTACACTCAACATGCTTGCCTGTGTCACATGAAGATGAGGACTTGTGTTTATTTACTTATTCCATAAACTCTTGTATTAGGCCTTTGGCCCTGAGTTGTAAAAGACTATGTTTTATCTCTGGAATGAATGTAATAAACGACCTTTGTATCTGTGTACTTCATCTTAAACTGTGGATGCTAGAATTGATCCAGGGACTAGCATTGCAATCATAGGGATCCTTTTCCTTTACAAAGGAGGGGTCTAACAGATGGTATTAGAGCACTGTGTTGCCTGTAGGATTATGACCCTAGGATTGGAAACCACTAAGGAAAAATTTTCAACTACTTCTACACTTGTCTATTCTTCTCGTAAATTTTTCTAATCCTCTCATTCTCATCTCTATTTGTAGATGAACTCCATCAACGAAGCCGTGAAGAAAGGACCACTCATGACCATGACCTTGGAGTGTGAAACTGAGTTTCCCAAAATTCTCAAGGACCTCATGGTGACAATGGAAGCACATGGTGCAACTGTTTACAAAGGCTTTCCAGTGATGGATGAAGGAGTGGAGTATTGGTGGGTGCAACTTCACTTGTACAAAAACAAGGAAGACAACCACAAAGAAAGGGGATTCTGCATGTACACCAACACTATGATGCACACCACATTCTTTGAGTCAGCCAGAGAAGCAGCTTGGAGGACTATCAAAGAACTCAGTGCTAGAGTCAAGTGCAGGATGCTCAATCTCCAAAAAGACTTAGAGAAAGAGAAGGAACTTACCCAAGAGTTGGAAGCCACCAACCAAGAATTAAGGGGAGATATTATAGACTTAGTGATGGAATCAAGTGAACAAGATAGGTGGATTGCCTCTAGGAACATTGTGTTTGCCAATAGATCTAGTGAGATAGGATTGTAAAAGCACTTCGTTAGTTGGACCACCATCTATCACCTTATTTTTCCAAAAATGATACCTTAAATAAGTTTGGACCATGATTGATGTAATGGAATTATGTATGCATGACTTGGTTGATTTTGTATTCCATGGATATGTATGAATGTTTGTCTTGTTTTATCTTAAATTGTGTTGTTCTAACTTTTTCAATCTTATAAATAGATGCCTATTACCATCAGCACTGTTGAGGAGTTCCAGGTTACCCGTTTCGGTCCTCGTATCGTTGAGCTTACCACTTTGCTCGATCTCCCTCTTCCCACCATCATGGTGCACCCACTCACCAAGTTCGAGAGGAAGGACCTGCAGGGCTTCAAGGTGAACCAGCCGGACGCCTTGCAGAGCCTACTACGGAGGCCATCGTCTTCAAGCCGATGCGATGGCAGGAGAGAGGCATGGAGGTAGTCATGCGGGACCTGATAGGATGTCTCATTGGCCACTCCCGGCGGAGTTAGGCACCCACTTCCACGTCTTCGGAAGACGTGATGTTGATGGAGAGTCCATCAACTTTGAGGACGACTCGAGGGACGTAGCAGAGCCGATACGTCTCTATCTCCAGGACTTAGAGTCTCTCATCAGGCACATGGACACGGACAGGACGAACGTCATGCTCAGCAATGACGAGCTCCAGGTGCAGCAGCGAGAAGGACAAGCTTTCGCATGCAGGACGAGATAGTCAAGGAAATGGAGACGAAGTTCGAGGCCCAGGACCGTAAGTTCAAGAGTCAGGAGAAACGCGTCCAGGATAGGAACAAGAAGATCCGGGACATGACCGAGGAACTGAAGTCCAAGGATTTCGAGCTAGAGCAGCAGCAGATGGTGATCGAGAGGCTTCGCTCCCAGAAGAGGTCTCTCAAGGCCAAGATCGATTCCTTGACCACTACGATTGAGGAGAACAAGACCGCGATGGAGAACGCAGGTCTTACCTTTATCGAGGAGGAGATTGATGCTGATGAGTAGACTTGACTACTCGTTTATCTTTCATTATCGTACTTGTTATTCTTGAACTTGTTATTGGACCATCCGACATGTGGATGGCTTGCCACTTGTGTGTTTTACTTCATGAACTTGTTATCTGGTTGTTGAACTTTTATTCTTATGTTGCATGCTATGTGTTTGCTTGTGATGTATTGTGCATAAAACATCTATGGGTATCTCATTCTCATCTCTATTTAAACAAACCACAGATGCCTCCCCGTCGCGCAAACCCCAACCCCAACAACATCACTCCAAAAATGCAACAGATGATGAATGCTCAGACGCAGCTTATGCAGATGATGACAACATTCATCCAAAACCAGAATAACAACAACAACCCCAACAACAACAATAACAATAACAACAATAACAACCCTCCGGGTTTTGATATGCTCACCAGATTTCTGCGTCTGAGGCCAGCTAAGTTTTCGGGGACAACTGATCCCATGGTGGCCAATGATTGGCTACGTTCTGTGAACAAGGACTTAGTGACCGTGGGCTGCACGGATGCTGAAAAGGTCAGATTCGCAGCGCATCTGTTGGAAGGACTAGCCGCCACATGGTGGGACAACTTCCAAATCACAACTCCTTTAGATGAGGTGACTTGGGCTATCTTTGAAGATGGCTTTCGCACTGCTCATATCTCATCAGGAATGATGAGCCTGAAAAAGGAGTTTCACAACTTGAAGCAGCGCCACCGCAGCGTGGCTGAATACATAGAAGAGTTCAATAATCTGGAGCGCTATGCACCGGATGAGGTTGACACGGATGCCAAAAGAAAGGAAAAGTTTCTGGAAGGCTTGAATGATGAGTTAAACTTACAGTTGTCTGTGGCATATGTTCCAACTTATCAGCCTCTGTGTGACAAGGCTGCTATTTTGGAGAGTAAAATGAAGCAAGTCGAGAGTAGGAAGAGGAAACACTCCGACAAGCACAGTTCGGGATCATCTCACAAACAATCTCACTATGATGACAGTGGAAGCTCAGGATCCCATAAGCATGCGAAATTCAACAAACACCACAACCACAACCGTCATGACAACAAGCATCACCGCAGTCATGACAATGACAAGTACAAGAACCACAAGAGTGGACATAAGGGCCACCATAGTGGAAATGGTAGTGGAAGTGGAAGTCAGCCTGCAAAAAAGGACATCAGTCAGGTTGAGTGCTTCAAATGCAAAAAGCTGGGGCATTATGCTAATGAGTGCCCTGAGAAGAAAGTTGAAGGACCTGTCAAGCCCAATCCTTTCCAGAAAGGTCAGGTGAACCACATTAATGTGGAAGAGGTCTATGAGGATCCCGACATTCTTTGGTAAGTTCGACTCAATTCCATTCCAGATTTGTACTCTTTGATCTTGGTGCATCTCATTCATTCATATCAAGAGCATTTGTTGAAAGAAATGAACTGCCGATAGAAACTATTGGGTGTCCTATAAAAGTAAGTTCTCCTGGTGGAGAAATGATAGTGAATTCAGGATGCCATGACCTAGTCATAGAATTCGGGAAGTATAAGTTTCCCGTTAACTCGATAATATTAAACTCCCAAGGTTTGGATGTCATTCAGGAATGGATGGATGACTAAGTACAAAGGAGTGATAGATTGTGCCAGCCATCTTGTCTCACTCACCACTCGAAAATAAAAGGATCGATTTAAGACCAGCTTTGGAGCAAAGAGGAGTATGCTTAATTCTCTTAAGGGGTTAGCATGGACAAGTGCCAATTGTATGTGAGTATCCGGATGTGTTTAGGAAGAGTTGCCAGAATGCCACCAGATAGAGATGTGGAATTTCTGATAGATTTGGTACCAGGATCTGGACCAATAGCCAAGAGACCATACAAAATGTCAGTTGATGAACTAAAAGAGCTCAAGAAGCAACTAGGAGAACAGTTGCAGAAAGGATTTATCCAACCAAGTTCTTCATCTTGGGGAGCCCCAGTATTGTTCGTGGAGAAGAAAGATAGAAGCCAAAGGTTATGCATAGATTACCGTTCACTCAATGAGGTAACTATCAAGAACAAATATCCTTTGCCTAGAATCAATGGCTTGTTTGATCAGCTAGAGGGAGCATGTGTGTTCTCGAAGATCGATCTCCGGTCAGGCTATTTTCAACTCAAGATAAGAGAGCAAGACATACCTAAAACAGCGTTCACCACAAGGTATGGATTGTATGAGTATACCGTAATGCCTTTCGGCTTAACCAATGCTCCAGCATACTTCATGAATATGATGAACAAGCTGTTCATGGAATTTCTTGACAAGTTTGTTGTCGTTTTCATCGATGACATCTTAGTCTACTCCAAGAGCAAGGAAGAGCATGAAGGACACTTGCGTTTGATACTTGAAAAATTAAGAGAGCATAAACTTTATGCCAAATTCAGCAAGTGCGAGTTCTGGTTAGAAGAAGTTGGATTTCTTGGTCACGTTATGACAAAGGATGGTGTGGCAGTTGATCCCGCTAAAGTTTCAGCTGTGACAGAATGGGAATCTCCCAAGAATGTGAAAGAAGTTCGTAGTTTCCTCGTCTTAGCAGGTTACTACAGAAGGTTCATATAAAATTTCTCAAAGGTTGCTAAGCCAATGACTGAATTGCTAAATAAGGACAAGAAATTTGCTTGGTCTGAAGGATGTGAAGTCAGCTTCCAAGAATTGAAGAAGAGACTTGTAACAGCACCGGTTCTATGTCTGCCAGATTTGGAAAAGGATTTCCAAGTATATTGTGATGCGTCTCACCAAGGTTTGGGTGCCGTACTTATGCAAGGCGGAAAAGTTGTGGCTTATGCCTCGAGACAACTCAAAACTCATGAGATAAACTATCCTACTCATGATTTGGAGTTAGCCTCTGTTGTCCATGCACTCAAAACATGGAGACACTACCTTTTGGGAAAGCGTTGTGAAGTGTTCACCGATCATAAGAGTCTAAAATATATCTTCACCCAGAAGGAAATCAATATGAGACAAAGGAGATGGCTAGAACTTATCAAGGATTACGACCTAAGTTTGCAATACCATCCCGGTAAAGCAAATGTAGTAGCAGATGCTCTAAGTCGTAAGGCGTTTGTAAATGTCCTTACCAAAGGTGAATTGCCAGATGACTTGTGCAAGCAATTCCAAGAACTCAGATTGGAGATTGTGCCAGAAGGACATCTCATGTCTTTGGATGTTCAACCCACTCTGCTGGATAAGATTAAAGAAGCCCAAAAGACGGATAAAGAAATCGAAGAGATTAAGGAAAGGATTAGCCAAGGGAAAGCTAAAAGTTTCCATATAGACGAACAAGGTACTTTATGGCACGGGAAACGTATTTGTGTTCCACAAGACACGGAGTTGCGGAAACTGATTTTACAGGAAGCCCACAACTCTCCGTATTCTATTCACCCAGGAAACACCAAGATGTACATGGATATGAAAGAAAGATTTTGGTGGAAAAATCTAAAAAGGGACATCGCCGAACATATTGCTTTGTGTGATGTGTGTAGAGTAAAAGCGGAGCATCAAAAACCAGCCGGTTTGCTTCAACCACTACCTATTCCTGAATGGAAGTGGGAAAATATCGGTATGGATTTCATTACCGGATTACCAAGAACCAGGTCAGGGTATGATTCTATATGGGTAGTAGTGGATCGCCTAACTAAAGTGGCTCATTTTATACCCATGAAGACAACTTATACAAGTGCCAAGTTAGCCAAGATCTACATGAGCAAAATTGTATGCCTTCACGGTGTGCCTAAGAGTATTGTGTCTGATAGAGGAACTTAGTTCACTTCTCACTTTTGGAGACAGCTTCATGAATCTTTGGGAACGAGATTGGAATTCAGCACTGCTTTTCATCCTCAAACTGATGGTCAAACAGAAAGGACTAATCAAATTCTTGAAGACATGTTGAGGGCATGTGCCCTAGACTATGGGGCAAGTTGGGATGAAAGCCTGCCTTACGCAGAGTTCTCCTACAATAACAGTTATCAATCTAGTATTGGGATGGCACCATTTGAATTTCTCTATGGAAGGAAGTGTACCACCCCATTGCTATGGAATGGTGTGGGAGAAAGAAGTTTATTTGGACCTGATCTTATCAAAGACGCCGAAAAGAAAGTCAAATTGGTTAAGGACAGATTGAAGATAGCACAGTCCCGACAGAAAAGCTACGCGGATTCTAAGCGTAGAGAGGTAACCTACGAAGTTGGAGATAGAGCCTATCTTAGAGTATCACCACTTCGTGGAGTGAAAAGATTTGGAGTCAAAGGAAAGTTGGCACCAAGATATGTTGGGCCATTCAAAATTCTAAGTTGCAAGGGAGAAGTTGCGTATGAAGTTGAATTGCCTGAATCTCTGTCGGCTGTCCATAATGTGTTTCATGTGAGTCAGCTCAAGAAATGTCACCCAGAAAAGGAAGAATCTTCTTTGAGGGATACCATACCTTTGGAAGAAGTTCAATTAGAAAGTGACCTCACCTATGAAGAAAAGCCTGTCAAGATTCTTGAGACCGCAGAAAGAGTCACAAGGACAAAAACCATCAAGTTTTGCAAAGTGCAATGGAATCATCATTCCGAAGAGGAAGCAACATGGGAAAGAGAAGATGATTTTCGGAAAGACCACCCTCACCTATTTGCTAGCCAATCCTAATCTCGAGGGCGAGATTCATCCTAAGGGGGTTAGATTTGTAACATCCCTAAATTAATATTCCAAAACTCATTCATATCATCCATGCATCCATCATAATTTAGGGTTTCAAAATCAAAACCATTTCAGAAAAACAGAAACTTGATGCTATGATTTCATGTGAGCAAATTTAATTCAAATGGCCATCACCCTTTGAAACTTGAATGTTTAGGAACTTGTTTGCTTGCCTCCATTGTTGGAAAGTTTAGGTGTAAAAGTTTGACCAAAGTTTTCAACTTGGAAATAAATTCAAAACCCTATTTTTAAAACATTTGCAAACCAGAGGCAAAGTCTCTGATTGTTTTAAGTCCAAGCTAGACCAAGCCCTTGCAGGGTAACCACATGGTTAAATAACTGATTTTTGAAACCATAGTACCCTGCAAAAATCCCCAGAATTGTTTGAATTCAAAAAGGATTTGAATTCATACCTAAATCATTCATGAAAACCAAAATAGAAAAGGAAAAAGAATAAACAAAATAAAAAAGCCGCGTGCCAGGTTTCTGGCCCAGCATCGAATCGAGCCCAACTAACCCACCCGGGGGTTTTCTTTTTCTCTCTCACGCACGAGCGCACGCACTCAGTCGCTGACAGCCAGACCCCACGCTCCCTCCGATTATTTCGCTGACCAGCGGGCCCCGTCCACGTAGCCCTCGTCCTCCCCAAACCGCGCCACGACCACGTCGCTGCTCTGATCAAGTCCGGTAATGGCGCTGTAATTGACCATTAATCGCCAGCGTTTCCTGTCGCTTTGAGCCTATTTAACCCTCTCGCCTCGCGAGCATTCTCCCCATTCACCTCGCTCGCTCACTGCCAGTGGCGCAATTGCCTTGAGCTCCATGACCGAGAACTCCGGCGACCAAATACGGTGAGCCTCGAACACCCTCCCTCTCGGTTCAAGCGAGGATGATCGAATGTTCTTGCGCACCCTCGATACTTTTATTTTGGCGCTAGTGACCCAGTTGTCATCTCCGTCCACCCGAAACCACTGCGCGCCGACAAACCGGCGACCAATTAAGGTAAATCCAGACCGCCTTGCCTCCTCCCTCACGAGCCTGTTACTGTGTCTTGCGCATGTACTGATGCCACTCGTTCGTGCTAGGGAGACGCCAAACCTCGGCAAGGACCACGTCTGCAAGCTACTGTCGCCGCCCGTAACTCCGACGAGCTCCAGAGACCGTCTCCGCGCGCCCCTTTGCAAGCCAGCACCACGTCGAGCTTCATCACGCCACTGCGATTCCGGTAAGCATCTCCCTTCCTCCCCGGGCGACCTAGAACGCCGGCGCCACCGTAGTCAGACGCGCCGCCGCCAGTCAACGCCTCTAGCGCCGCCAGTTTGTGGCTTGATGGTTGTGTCCGTTGGATCCAGATCGTAGGGCTAGGATAGATTTTGAATGAAGGGGTAAGCGCGCATCTGAGCCGCCAGATCCCACTTAGATCCTGCGGTCCGCAGAGCGCGATCCAACCGAATCGGTATGCGCTAGTGAGACTGCGACACGTGGCTAGAGTTTAGATCAAAAACAGAATTTAAACCAGATTTAGATCCAAACTTCAAACAGCTATAACTTTTGATTGCCACGTTTGAATTTTGCAAACTTTATACCGTTGGATTCAGTGAATCAAGGCCTTTCTGATTATGCAAAGTGATTAACAAATAGTAACCATTAAAATGACTTTGTTTGTAGAAACAAGTTTAGGCCCCTTTTGATTATAGTTTTTGTTTAGC
Source organism: Avena longiglumis (assembly GCA_030063025.1). Taxonomy (NCBI): domain Eukaryota; kingdom Viridiplantae; phylum Streptophyta; class Magnoliopsida; order Poales; family Poaceae; genus Avena; species Avena longiglumis. Next base: position 349,882,332 of record CP125978.1, on the reverse strand, counting down.
AATTTGTTTTAGGGTTAAATAAGTTAGTTGGCAAACTTGTGACTTGTTAAGTTTCTGTAAACATGTACATGCTTGGTAGAGTTTACAAAACCACCACTTAGTAAATTATTGCATGCATGCATTCATATTATTTTTGATTGTATATAAATTGTGTGTAATTGTATGCCACAAATCTTTGTGTAGATTTTGCTAGTGACTGTGACTGTGAGGAGTGCTACTCTCCACATTACCAAGGCAAGTGATATTTTTCATGAATATTTCCATCCTATGTTTTGAACTAGCATTACATATTTTTCTAAGTCTTGCATGCTACTTTTGTCAAATGATATGTTGGGAAATCCTATGTAGTTTAGATTGGTAGAATTGCTAGGGATTTTTCCTAAGTTAATTTGCCATGCCATGCTTAGCCTAGCTATTAGCAAACAAAGGGTTGATATAATCTATTCATGCTATATTGGCTATAAATTTCTAAGTCATGAGACTTATGTTTTCTTAATAAAACCACTAAGTCAATAAACCTCCTGGGTGGAATGGAAAGATTGGTTTATGTTGAGTGGTTACACAAGGCCATGGACTTGGCTTGTGTATCTCACTTGTGGTATGCCACCCAGGCACAAAGGGATTTGGAGGCCAAGTGTTGAGAAAGCTTACAGTGCAACCACTTGGCAATATGGGCTCTGCCTTGATCATATAGGTTGCTAGAACTTAGTCATTTGGACAGTTGGTGGTAGTGGATGATAGGTTGGAACGCGTCCATTTGACAAAGGAAAGGCTTCTGAAAGGTCCTGTCTTGGGAAACCAAGTCTGGTGGGGAAAGTGCACAACCTCTGCAGATGGAAAATCTAAGTACTTAGCCATGTACATGGCAATGGACAATTTGAGCATCAAGACATGGAAGCTACAAGAATATCATCACTCTAACTTCTAAGTAAAACTTGTGGGTGAACAAGGGTAAGGACCCCAATGTCTATTGTTGGTTCCTAGGGAAAGATTTTGACAAAGAAAACTTAGTGATTTCAACTAATAGGAAAAACCTATTTTTAAGCAAAGCAAGCCAAGCTACACTTAGCCAAAATGCATATAGTAATATAGTCCACTTAAAAATTTACTAAGGTATCACTTGCCAATACTATTCCAAAGTATTGACCCACTGTGGCTGTAACTTGTGATGTTGCAGGTTACTCCGATGATGAGTAGGAGTCATGAGTCTACACTCAACATGCTTGCCTGTGGCACATGAAGATGAGGACTTGTGTTTATTTACTTATTCCATAAACTCTTGTTTTAGGCCTTTGGCCCTGAGTTGTAAAAGACTATGTTTTATCTCTGGAATGAATGTAATAAACGACCTTTGTATCTGTGTACTTCATCTTAAACTGTGGATGCTAGCATTGATCCAGGGACTAGCATTGCAATCACAGGGATCCTTTTCCTTTACAAAGGAGGGGTCTAATAGAAAGGCTTAGGCAAAACCCAAATATTTAGCATCAATAGACGCTAATATGGTTGTGCCGAAAGTACATAGATGATGTATTGAATGAGTTCAATATAGAAACTACAAGAAAGGTTCTTGTCGCACAGAAAGGATTGAATGAGTTCAATATTGATGATATATTCAAGTGTATTGACACTTGGTAAGTGAAACAAAGATTCAAGTATAGATTGATACTTGATGTATGAGATCACAAAGATTATTTATATCAATTATGATGTGATGTGTACAAATCCAGATATGTCCTATGCTCTAAATGATGTGAGCATATACCAGAATGATTCATAAGATGATCATTGGACAATAGTAAGGATATCCTTATGATCTTTTGGAAGAACTAAGAATATATTGTTTGTAGAAGTGACAAATAGATGGTTAGTTCATTGTAAAAGTACTACATTGATACTAGTTTTGTCACAAAGTACAAATTAAGTTTATCTCAATCTAAACTAAGGGTGGCACAATATAATGGAAAGTAAGTTCCATAATGGATTTGGATGAGTTCCAAAGTTAAGACATTGTGGCAGATACTACAACAAAAGGCTAAGTATATGACTGCTATTATAGCAGCTAAAGAGGGCATTTGGGTCAAGTAGTTTGTTATCAAACTAGGTGTAGTTCATAGCGGGATAATACTATGAAGATATATTGTACGACAATATTATCAACATGTTTTAACCCCAAAGAACTAAAGGTCTCACCAAAGGACCAAATTTATACAAAGCCATCTCATTAGAGAATGAGTGATGCGTGAGACACAAATACATGCAATTACACGGACACGAAGTGTCGGATCCGAGATCGATTGACCACTAGCGACGTGTACTTACAACACCTAAAGCCATAGGTGTTGAATAACAAAGGTTTGAAACTAGATTATTGACTCTAGTGCAAGTGGGAGACTGTTGGAAATATGCCCAAGAGGCAATAATAAAGTGGTTATTATCATATCTTCATACTTATGATAAATGTTTACATACCATGCTATAATTGTATTAACAGGAAAAATTAATACTTGTGTGATTTGTAAACATAAAAGAGTCCCTAGTAAAGCCTCTTGTTGAACTAGCTTGTTGGTTAATATATGATCATGGTTTCCTGATCATGAACATAGATATGTTATTAACAACATGGTCATATCATTAGGAGAATGATGTGATGGACATACTCCTATAGATAAGCGTAGCATAAAGATCATGTCATTTTAATAGTTCAATTGCTATATGCTTTCTGATACATAGTAACCTAATTCCTTCGACCATGAGATCATGCATATCACCTTTACCGGATGGATGCTTTGAGGACATCAAACACCACACCGTAACTAGGTGGCTATAAAGGTGGCATTGAGTGTTCGGAAAGTATTGGTTGAGACACATGGATCAAGAGTGGGATTTGTCCATCCATATGACGGATAGATATACTCTGGGCCCTCTCGGTGAAATGTCATCCAATTAGCTTGCAAGCATGTGACTGGCTCACAAGGGATCACATATCACGGGAACGAGAAAAGAGTACTTATCGGTAACGAGGTTGAACTAGGTATGCAGAGATACCGACGATCAAAACCTTGGATAAGTAAAATATCGTGAGACAAAGGGAAATTGGTATCATATGTAAGTGGTTCATTCGATCGCAAAGTAATCGTAGAAATATGTGGGAGCCATATGAATTTCCAGATTCCTCTATTGGTTATTGTTCGGAGAAGTGTCTCGATCATGTCCGCATAATTCACGAACCGTAGGGAGACACACTTAAGGATTCGATGTTGTTGAGTAGTTATGGAATGATGAGTAAGAGACCGAATGTTGTTCGGAGTCTCAGATAGGATCCGGGATATCACGAGGAGATCCGGAATGGTCCGGAGAATAAGATTCATATAAGTAAAGTCCTGTTTCGGGGTTGGAGAATGGTTCCGGTGTTTTCATCGGGAATGTTCTAGAAGGTTCCGGAATGTTCGGCACTCCGTAGGGGAAGGGTACATGAATGTGTCATACCAAGTTGGAATGATTGCATCATGTACTAGGTGTCATCGCTGAACAAAATAAAGGGTTTAATCAAATCCTAGTTTGAAAAGTCAAACGCCAATTTGAAAAGTCAAACGGATATTTTGGAAAGGTGGAGGGGAAGTAGGAAACCTACTTGGGGGAGAGTTCCTCCCCTCCACCGTCAGCTCACTTGGAGGCCGAGTTGGGGAGGGACTCCCCTCCCCTTGCACGCCTCCCTCCACCTATATAAGGAGGGGCAAGGCTCCCCTCCTAGACACACAAGTTGCCTCCCTCTAAACCTAAACCCTAGCCACAGCCTAGGGATTTCTCCTAAGCCGCCGAGTTAGAGCTTCTAATTGCCCTAGCCGCTGGTTTAGCCCCTTCTAATTGGTGTGTCTAAACCCTAGATCACCAGGGCTCTCTCATAGTCCACCATACTCGCTCCGGCTTAAGGCGAAGCCTTGCGAGATCTCCCCTCTACTTCCGGTACCACGTCGTCGTGCTGCCGGAATCGCGAGGAGAGTGCTACAACCTACGCTGCCTGCTGGAACAAGGGAGAGGAAGGACTTCGTCGAGTACCGAACATGTGACCGACTGCGGGAGCGCTGCCGGAACGTAGCGCCGGAAGGATCGTCTACGCGATCTTGAGATCGGCAAGAGTACGACTACATCACCCACGAGAATCTGCTCTCGTTAACTGCTTTGGAATCTTCGAGGGTGAGTTCCTCTATCGACTCGTTGCTACAATCTAGTAGATAGATCTTGGCTAGTTTGTTTGCATGCGGTAGAAAAATTTTGTTTTTCATGCTACGAACCCCTACACTTGTGCAAACCATGCGATTGCTTGCGACTTGATTACCCCTTCACAAGAGTTACGCATCGTACACCACCTTGTGAGAAACTCCCTGTCTGTCTCATTCGGTCTTTGCTTGCACATTGCTAGTTGTTGTGGGCGATTCGGCCTCTTGTAAGTGCTCGTGAAATTGCTCACGAAGGCGTCATGAAAATCAATCCAACTGTTGATGCTTCCGGGTGGCAAATTGTTTAACCATACCCGAGTTGGTCCTTCTAGCATCTACGGTACGTAACGTACTGCCCATCTCAAGTTTCCCTGCGCGATCTTCACAGCGGTTCCATAATAAATGAGCCAATCCTCTGGCTTTGTGCTTCCATCATATGTTTTTTTCCTCTGGCCAGCTGGAAATTCGGCACCGATGGCTCCTTCATGATCCTTGGGCCAAAACATGGTGGACCCTGCGGACCTTGCGATTCAATTATCTCCGCCATTTTTATGCGGTCAAGCTTCAACCTGGCATCATCCGGTTGAAGGTTTCTACCTCTGCATCTTGCTCCCATTGCTTGATATGCATGGCTCGGCAGCTCATACCCGTCATTTACCATAGACGAGTAACCATCATTGTACTTATTCGCGTTCGGGTCAGCTGGTTGTTGAACTGCTTTTCCCGTGCTCTGCTGTCTTCTTTTCGGCTGAGATGGTGTGTTATTCGGAGCTGGATTTCCTCCTCCTGCCGAGTGAGTTTCGCGCCGAGTATGAGGCGCAAAATTTTGCCCTCCTTTGTCATTTCTCTGTCCAATTTTTTCCTGGTTTTCATTTTCCCGGGGATTATTTCTTTTTGACCCTTGCGCATGCGCCGGGTTTCCTTGAACTGCTGCCGGATCATAGACGACCATCTGCTTGTTTCTTCTAGAATCCACACTTTTCTCTTTTCTCGGCCTGGGTGCTGCTCCTGGTGAGGATGTTGTGTGCCCAGCCGATCTTGCCGAAACAGGAGTTACCGAGTGAACCAGCTGTGATCTCCCTGCTATACCCGGATTTGCTCTGTAATATGCCTCATTTAGCATGCTGGTTGCTTTTACTAACTCATTGACCCGTTCTTGCTGCCTTTTCTTTGCTTCCCCCTCCAAGTGGGGTAACTCAGCCATTGATGCTTCTGCTGCTCGCAGATTAGTTGTTGCTGTGTTGTATGTTGGGTGCATGGTTGTCTCATTGCTAGTCTCTGGTGTTATCTTTGATGTCGCATCTGCGAGCTCTTTGTTAAGGTTCCTTCCTCTCAATCTCATCGCATCAAGCCGGGTCTTTGCGCCCTTGACTCGATTTGCCGAGTTAATCTCTCGGATAGTGATATCCACATCCTGTTGTAACTTTTATCCTGGTTTCTTCCAACTTGGCTTGCACACGTGCCGGGTCAGTCGCCTGTGCCACTGGCTCTGCCAACTTGTCTATTGCTTCCTACAGCTCCTTAGCTCTTTTGCTCCTAGCTATGTTCTCTGGTTTCTCCAGCGGCGCCTTCGCTGTTCTTGCAGCCCTTGGCGTTTCCTCATGATTTCCTCCCTCTGTGTTTTCATTTACCACTGGAACTACATTGGAGCTACGGGGTTTGGGGCAGTCATCATTACCTCCATGGAGACGAGTTGGAGAGCTTTCCCAGCGACTGTTGCCGTTGGGGGATCTGGTGCCAGGACGACGTGCTCAGGATATGCACGCTCCACGCGCACCGCGACGTAGACCTGGTTCTCGCCGAATTTGATGAAGCGACCGCCCCTAGGGAACGGCTTGGTCCTGAAGCAGCCCGCGTTGTCGTCGGAGTAGACGCGCTCGCCGGTCTTGGTGATGATGTTGCCCGTCCGAATGAAGACTCCATCAAGCACCTGCTTACAATTGGGCGTAACTGTCGTGGTCTGTACAGCAGATGCCATGGGTAGGCTTAAGTTGGGGGCCGAATGGGTGCTTGTGGTCACCGGGGAGGGAGTGCACGGTAAAGCCATGCACGAAGAACAAGAAGAACTTTCCACACTTGACAATTTGATTGATACCCCCAAGAATACAAGTGCTCCTTGAGCTGTATTGGCTAGAGTATGCAGCACATGTTCAGTACTTGGTCCAACCTCCCTCTACTGCCGCTATGCCCTCCCTTATATAGGCAGCTCTAGCTAGCTAATACCCCTTTGGGTTCTAGGGTTTACTGTTTGGGTCTTGGTCCCTACCATATGGGCCGGGTTATGGGCTTGCCCTAAGCCCATAGGCCCGGTCCATAAAGCTTGACAACTAACGGTCTTCTTCTGGTACACTCTTCTTATTCTTTTTGGCGTCACGCAGTTACTTTGTACGTCAGCGCTTGCTTTGGGCATCACCCGACTCCTTTTGTGTCACCCGGCGTCGCCCTTCTCTTTTGACCATTCTTTACCATGGTCCTTCCCGAACCTTACTCGAAAAAGTGCCACGCGTCCTTCCTGACTCGGCCCTTCCTCGGTTGACTCGGCTTGTTGGTACCTGCAAGGGTTGCAACTTTGTCCTATATGGGCCGAGATAGTTATATCTTGGCTTTCTTGCTTATCTTACCCGGCCGTTCTTACCTGGCCTGGTTCATTTTTTACTTGGAGCCAACCCAGTTGCGCTATGTTTCCCATCTCGTGACCCTACCGGGGGTTATCCCCCCGACAGGTATGAATCCATCTGAACCGTGCGATGCACTTTAAATCTAACGATCCAGAGAGCCTGATCCGCACGAAGCGATACAGTCCAATCAGAACGCGCCGCGTGGCTAGGTTTAGATTTAAAATCTGGAATTTCATCTATTAGATATTCAAATTTGTAAATTCAATAACTTTTGTTCTGTTTATCCAAAAAGTACAAATAATATACCATTGGAATCAAAAAAAGAAATCCTACACACCTATGGGCTTAGTTTTGTATTTTGTTTCTGTTAAAATGGAATTTTATGCAGAGACATTTGTAATCATATTTTGTGTATAAAAGTTATTTGGAAAATGTTTTTAAAGCCAAATTTAGTTTATTTGGTGTATAATTGTCTTGGTTATTATTTAGTACTGTTTTACTTGTCTTGTTGGGTTTAGAAAAAAATCATCACATGGCATTTGCATGCATTCATATATTTTTGCTTATTTATTTGATATGTGAATTTGGTGCTATCATTTTATGTGTATATTTTGGTGCTAGTGGTGATTGTGACTGTGAGGATTGTGGTTACTCCCCCAACTACCAAGGAAAGTGGTGCTTCATACTTTTGTCCCAATATTTTGACTATGCATTAGAAATATTTTGTATAGGTCTTGCATGATAATTTTTGCTAAGTATCTATATACTATGCTTGGGAAATCCTAGTAGTTGTAGAATTGTTAGAATTTTCTCTAAGTTAAGATACTTGCTATTGCCATGCTTATCCTAGCTGGTAGCAACCAAGGGTGGATTATATACATGCTATGGAAAATATTTCTAAGTCTTTGACTTATGTTTTTGCTTCGTAAAACAACTAAGTGAATGAAACACCTAGGTGGAATGGTAATTGCTTGGTGGATTTTGGTTGAGTGGATACCAGGGCCCATTTTACAATGGTCTACCCTGTGTATCTCACTTGTGGAATGCCACCCAGGAACAAAGGGATTTGAGATGCCATATGTTAAGAAGCTTCTAGTGCAACCACATGGCATTATGGACTCTGCCTGGATCATATAGGTTGCAATAACTTAGCCAAATGGACAGTTGGTGGTAGGGGATGATAGGTTTGGAGCGCGTCCATTTTGGTCTAAGGGAAGGCTTATGAAAGGTCATGTCTTGGTGAAAATCAAGTCTTGTGGGGAAAGTGCACCACCTCTTCAGAAGGAAGAAACTAAGTACTTAGCCGTGTCACCGGAAATGGACAATTTGAGCATCAAGACATGGAAGCTATCAAGAATCTCCTCATCCCAATTTCTAAGTTAAAACTTGTGGTTAAACAAGGGTGAAGGTTCACCATTGTCTATTGGTGGTTCCTTGGGAGTTTTTGCCAAATAAAAACTTAGTGTTTTCAACTGATAGGTAAAACCTATTTTGAGCAAAGCAAGACTAAGCTACACTTAGCCAATATCATGTAGAATCTAGATACTATTATTCTTCTAAGGTATCACTTGCCAATACTATTCCAATGTATTGACCCACTGTGGCTGTAACTTGTGATGTTGCAGGTTACTCTGATGAGGATTAGGGTTATGAGTCTACACTCAACATGCTCTCCTGTGGCACATGAAGATGAAGACTTTTATTTATATTGCTAAGTTAAACACTTGTACCAGCCTATGGTTATGGATTTGTAATAGACTATGTTATCTCTGGAATGACGATGTAATAATTACCTTTGTTTCTTGTACTTCATCTTAAGATGTGGATGCTAGCAATTGATCCAGGTACTAGCATTGCAATCACAGGGACCTTTACCTTTATAAAGGTGTGGTCTTACAAGTACAGGGTGTACTCCGCAAGACTTACGGCTGGTGGATTTATTTTGCATAAATCCATCTTTATTTATAAAACAAGAGGGAGAGAAGAAGCTCGTCTATTCAGAATATTTTAATAGGGTATAAGAGAGGGACATCTCCAAAGAATCGAGATTGACAGCCTCACTGTAAGTTGGGGCAAAGTCATGAGTTTGTGTTATACAGGATTCCAAGTTGCAAGCAACACCTTGGAGTTGTTTCCTTGCTCCTACTGGTTTGATAACCTTGGTTTCATAACTGAGGGAAAACTTGTTGCTGTGCTCATCACACCTTGATCTTGGGGTCTCCCAACGAGGCTCTGCAGTCGACTGAGCTCATCTAGATTTTCTGGCGCCGTTGCTGGGGAGTTAAGGACAGCTTTACAAGGGGAGTCTCTCACAACCATTCTATTTACTTTTTTTTGTTTTGCTTAGTTTATTTTGCTTTGTTTTGCTTGTTTCTTTTTTATCAAAAATAAAAAAAATAAAAAAAATTATTTTTGTTTAGTTTGCTTTCTTCTATCAAAAACACAAAAAAATTAGTTCCTCCTATAGTTGTCACCTTGTTCTAGCTCACCATGTTGATCCCTAAGTTTACCCTGAAAGACCTTTCAATTGGTAGTGGTTCTATAATTGGGAAAGATAATATTGAAGAGTTCTTTAATCATATTAGCAAGCATGATGATATTAAGGATGGATCTTTAGCAGAACTTGCTCCTAATTATGAATTGTTGCAGCTTCTTTAGTTCACATGTTGGAGGCTAGGTTTGTTTACCTTAACCCCATGATGCAAGTAATGTTTCTTAAAGTTAAAGATACTGAGGACACTAAAAAGAGATATTTGATTTTAGAAACTTTGCTTAAGGAGTTCAATGATGTTGCTAAAGAAGCTAAAAAGGTATTTGAGCATTTTAATATGCTAGGCTCATGTGTAGACGTCATGGGTACATTAGAAAAGGTCAAGACCAAATCCAATGAAGATGAAATTAAAATACCCATACCTTTAAAACTTGTAGGAATGCATGAAGCCTTAGAAAAGAATTTTGATTGGATTTTCCCTAAAACCCCTTTTGATGAAAGCATTGAACCCAAGAGTGTTGAGAGAGGATCCTCTAGAAATCATTTGGATGAGATACCTTGCCTGGTTGAAGAAATTTCGAGTATTGGTCTTAATGCTTCTTCATTTGAAAATACTTGATTCTTGCTTCTTATGCCTAACTTAAAGGCGTTAAAGAAAAGTACTTTTTGGGAGACAACCCAATAGTTTTATTGAGTCTCGGAAGTTATTACTTCTATAATAACCTCTCCTTATCCTTTTTGTTTGATTTTTGTGCCAAGAATAACCTCTAATGAGAGAGAAGTAAGATTTGGGGAAGTTGTTGTCCCGAAACAGATTTGTGTGCTTCACTGTAAAAATTCGTGAAAAATATCTGTATGTTGGATTGAGATGTAATTTTCTGAGTAAATGCCCCAGATTGTTATCTAACTTTCGTTAGTTCAACACTTTTTGATTTGAGCAACAAAAGGTCTTTGAAAAATTGGTTTTTACCTAATGTTCTGTTTTGACAGATTTCTGTCATTATTTTCATTTGCTTCTTAATCGGTTTCTTTTTTAGTTCTTCTTGATCAAGAAATTGATACGGTAGCTTGTGTTCTAATGAAAGATTTACTTGTTTTAAAACAAAACCAAAGGCCTATTATCATGAATACACTAATGTTGCTAATGAAGAATCATGTGAAGTTTTGTATGAAGAAAATTTTCATGTATAGGGGAAGAATGATGTAATGAGATGAATAATGGACAAAATCTCAAGCTTGGGGATGCCACCCGTGTCACCCCAAGAAATATTCAAGAGGTACAAGCGTCAAAGCTTGGGGATGCCCAAGGCATCCCCTTCTTCATCAATAAAAATATCAGGTCTCTTTCTAGACACTCGTTTTTATTGTTTCATGCACTATTGTGTTGTTCTTGGAGCGTCTTAGTTTTTGTTTTTTGTTTTAGTTTGTTTAGTTTGATTAAATAAAGTAGTTGGACCCCTGTTTTCGATGTGTTGTTTCAAATAAGTTGATTGGTGTTGGAAAATAGTAGAAAAGTTTCATTCTTAAGTGGTACAAAAGGGAGCTTGTTTTGACTGTGACTTAGACTTTATAATGTCATGCTAGATGTTGCTTTCACCTTATGCTTAGTGATTATTGCTGTAGCATGACTTGTTCCAAACAATTGAGATTTCTTAATGTGCCTTGAAAGAATCATGTGTTGTTTTAGCATATAAAAGCATAATATAGTGGTATTCTCCTTTGATGCATTGTTTGGGTTGACTTGGCACATGCTCACACCATGTTATGACTATGAACCAGTCACCTTAGCCTCTATGATCATTTAGTTTTTGACTTGTGATACCACTTTATGCTTTGGTTGATAATGTTTTGTCGCTCTGCATGATTATGGCCATTAATGCTCTCTTAGTTGGTCGCTCCCAGTCTTTTGCTAGCCTCCACTTATACTGAGTAAGCTCTACTCATGCATCCAACTTCCAAGAAACCAAGTTATTCCAAAGAGTCCACTATAAATTCCTATGCATGGTGTGCTACACCAATCCAAGTATATTCTAGTTTTATCTATCTTCCAAATTAAACTTGTTATGAGAAAATTAGTGATTAAAGCTCTCACAAACTTGATGGCACACTTTATTTTTGTTGCCCCTAATAAACTTGAACCATTGTGTCATCTATGTTGTATATGCTTGCACTTATAAGTTGGGAATTAGCAAAATCATGCTGTCATGGGGAACGCTTTCAACACCTATACATATCTACCCAGTTGATATCATGATCTTTTGTTTGTGAATGTTGCAGTGTGAAATAAAAGGGGATCTTGTAAGTCCATGGAGTTATGTATATGTGTTAGATAAACTCCTTGGAAGCTATCCTAATCCATGCCTAATCATGGTGGAAATTTGCAGCATAACCATAGTGAGCAATCTGTGAAGCATCCTCAATAAAAACCTATGCAAATAGCAAATAAAAAGATCGCTGAGATGCTCATTGTCTGTTGCCTTGTAATTTTGATATGGGTTAGCTCCTGTGTCATGGGGCAAGGGTTACCCCGGTGGCGGTTCTCTATGATACACATATACTTACTATGACAAGAACTTACCGGTGACTAAAGTTGAGTAGCATGTGGAACGGCCCTCGTACTCAAGGGACATGAGATTGCAAACTCATGATTTTTCAAGCATATACTCCATATTTGTTTCACTTTAACCTTAATCACTTCAAGATGATTATGATAGGGGCAATGAGAGCTGAAAGATAACAAGTACCATAATTTTTGGAAGTTCTTTATGAACTTGAAATACCTGCTTCCCTCTATGAAGGGCCTTTATTCTTACTTTTTGTTGAGTCTCCACCTTCTACCTTTAGGAACCAATTAAGAGAGCATAGTTGTCATTATTAGTTCTATGTGCATTGTCCCAACACTTATTGAATGATTCATAATGTTGATATTGCTTTCTCTTGAACTATTTGTATCTGGTCACCCTTATGAACTTTGAAGGTGTCCTATGCATGTATGTTTTGCTACTCCATGAGGGACAAGCTGAATGCCACTATGCTATGTTTTCTATATGTGAAACAAACAAACAACTTTCAATGCATTGTTATTCATGATCTTTGTTTGTATCTTTTCATGTTACAACATAGTTACTATGTCTTACTGTTAGAACTACATCTGTCATGCTCATGTTAGAGTACTTTGATCCCAGCTTTCAATGTTTTGCAAATGTTTGATCAAAGATTGTGATGGTGCATGTCACCTCAAAAATTATTATTATTATCACTTACCTACTCAAGGACAAGCAGAAGTTAAGCTTAGGGATGCTTGATACGTCGGAAACATATCTATAATTTTTGATGATCCATGCTTGTTTGGTATCAACTTTGCTATGCTTTGTCTACACTTTGAGGTATTTTTATACACTTTCTAGGACTAACCTATTAACAAGATGATGCAGTGCCAGTTGCCTATTTTCTACCATTTTTGGTTTCAGAAAATCTAGAAAGGAAATATTCTCGGAATTGGACGGAACAAAAGCCAAAGTCAATATTTTACCGAGATGAACACAGAGACCAAAGGGCGGCCAGAGGAGGGCCGCCAGGCCGCCACACCCTAGGGTGGTGCGGGCCCCCCTAGGGAGCGCCGCCACCTGGTGTGGGCGCCTCGGGTTCCCCCTGCCTCGCCTCTTCGCCTATAAAATCCCCCGATACAGAAACCCTAAGGACCCAATCAACTCTCCACGAAACAGTCTATATCCGCCGCCACCATCGTCCCTAGATCGTGGGGATCTGAAGCTCTTCCCAGTACCCTGACGGAGGGGAGAGATCATCCCAGAGGCCTTCTTCATCACCATGCCATCCTCCGGTATGATGCGTGAGTAGTTCACCCTTGGACCATGGGTCCATACAGTAGCTAGATGGTTGTTTCTCCTCCTTTGTGCTATCATGTTTAGATCTTGTGAGCTCCGTTCATTATCAATATCATCTATTTGTAATCATACATGTTGTGTTTGCGGGGATCCGATGGATATTGAGATACTATGTCAGATTTATTATTGATTCTACCATGTGAGATTTATTATTGATTCTATCATGTCTGTGTTATTTGTGATCTTGCATGCTCTCCGTTGCTAGTAGCTATCTTGGCCAAGTAGATGCTTGTGACTCCAAGAGGGAGTATTTATGCTCGATAGTGGGTTCATGTCTCTAGTAATCTAGGGAAGTGAAAGAAATCTCTAAGGCCGTAGATGTGTTGTTGCTATTAGGGAGAAAACAACAATCTTTTGTTCATGAAACAATTGTATTGTTTACTTTACACACATTGCTTAAAGCAATAATCTGTTGCTTGTAACTTAATACTGGAGGGGGTTCGTACGATAACCTGAAGGTGGATTATTAGTCATAGATGCAGTTGGATGGCGGTATATGTATATTATTATAATGCCCAATGACATATCATAGGAATCATGATATCTAGTATTGCATTATTATGCCTTTCTCAGTCCTGTCAATTGCCCCGCTGTAATTTTTTACCCAGCATGTTATCTATCATAAGGAGAGCACCTCTAGTGAACTGTGGACCCCGGTCCAATCTTTACCATTTATATTCCATCCATTGTTATTGTTACTGTTTACTTTATACAAGCAACCATTACCTTCTGCACTACGTTTAATCATTTGTTTTCAGCAAACCAGTGAGATTTACAACCTCATTGTAAGTTTGGGCAAAGTCTTGAGTTTGTGTTGTGCAGGATTCCAAGTTGCTAGCAACACCATGGAGTTGTTTCCTTGCTCCTACTGGTTCGATAACCTTGGTTTCATAACTGAGGGAAAACTTGCTGCTGTGCTCATCACACCTTGCTCTTGGGGTCTCCCAATGAGGCTCTGCGGTCGACTGAGCTCATCATTCGTGAGTCTCTTAGCCCCTGTGATGTTCCTATTATTTTGGTACCTAAGAAAGATGGTTCGTCGCGCATGTGTACTGATTGTAGAGCTATCAATAACATTGCTATTCGTTACCGTCATCTTATACCACGTTTAGATGACATGCTTTATGAATTGAGTGGCTCTCCCATGTTTTATAAGGTTGATTTGTATAGTGGTTACCACCAGATTCATATGAAATTAATATATGAATGGAAAACAGCATTTAAAACTAAGTTCGATTCAGTGGCGGACCCAGGAATGAACAAATAAGAGGGCTGACTTATGGCATGTCTACATTTTTGCTAGATAATGAAGAAATCATGTGACAACATAGTACATAATAAATCACGCAAAGGATGATAGTCTCCAAATAATAATTCTTGAAATAATGAAATAACATGGTGTTGCCTGTCAAAACCCACCGGCGAGCAGCGACGAGCAACACGAAGAGCCGGGAGGCTCCGGAGGCTATTTGGTGGGCTCGTCCCTCGCAACGGCCCAAAACTCGGCACGTCCTGGCTTGGTTCATAGGCGTGCCACACCTATACCTGGTCGGAAGGTGATGGATTGCTTTCAGTTTCTGCATGGTAAACAAGTATCGTAAAATTCGAGCCGTGACCGCTCCCTGTGTTTCTCGTGAATCGGCTCCAGAGCCGATTGTCCCATGGTTCGCATTAGATCTACGATAACATGGGGTTTTGCTTCATCAATATAAGTTAAATCGATCTGACGGTTTAACGTTTCACCACGTAATTGGAACGTCCTACACGTAATTGAGCCTGGTAGATACAAAAGATAATGGAAAACTAACCCTAGAGAAGGCCTAACAACCGGCGTAAAGTCAATTCCGGAACAACTCTTCTCGAATTGGCAAACCATATACTCACGTACTACTGGATCGTTCAACCCGTTTGCAAGGCCTGACTACGTGGATATCAAACTAAACCTTGGAAAACAAGGCATAACTATAACAGATCAAATCAACTGAATAAAGATCAAGCAAGATGCTACCCTTACACCCGGGAAAAGGTGCAAAGGTAGCGAGGTAACTAGAGGTAGCCTAACTAAACAATCATAGCGAAAAGTACCGATGCTAACCCAAAAAAATCTATGATAATAGTATTACTCGCCATCAACAAGGCTTGATGCGAGTAACACCAAATAACGATAGCAGATACTGCCTAGATCGCAAGATGCGATCTAGGCAGCATGACACTTACCCGAAAGAAACCCTAGAAACAAGGGGTGGCGATGCGCCGAGATTGTGTTTGTTGTGAACGTGATTGTCCTCCTTTTCTCAATAACCTTAGGTACATATTTATAGTCCGGAGACTTTCTATCTTTGGAATAACTCTACAACTCTATCTCTTACCTAAACCAAGCGGAACCTACTACAATATCTGATACACGGGCAATTTAGCCCAAATCCACGCTGAGGCCGATTCAACAACACGTTGCATATATGTATCTTCCAAGCCCATCTTGATTACGGCCCATCTCCTCCTTTGGCCAAAATATGGCGA
This sequence comes from Avena longiglumis, assembly GCA_030063025.1. NCBI lineage: Eukaryota > Viridiplantae > Streptophyta > Magnoliopsida > Poales > Poaceae > Avena > Avena longiglumis. The sequence goes on along the minus strand of CP125978.1, from coordinate 349,866,578 downwards.
TAACACATGCCCCCTGGTTTTGGCAATAATAATTCCAAAACCACTCTGTTGATGTTTTTTTTTTCTTCCCCCCTCTTTTTTTTGTATCGGATTACGCGTTGCAGAGCAGAATCGTCACGCCACCCCCTCATCATGATGCCCTGTCTTCTCAACTTCTCCGCAGTGCATGATTTGACAATTTTGGCACCACGTTCTGGGAAACCGCTATGGCATTGAACCATCTCCCACTATTCCCCTTATTTAAATTCATCTGAGCAGTTTGCAGCCCCATCTTCCTCCAGTAGCCAAAAAACCCTCTTCCTCCGCCATGGCCTCCTCTTCTTCCGCCCTTTCCTCCCAATCTTCCAACACGATTAGCGACCGGGAGCCGACGCCGGAGCACCGCCATACGGCGTCTGAACTCTCGCCCCACAATGGTGGGACGAGAGGATTGAACTGCCGCCTGGTCGGAGGGCAGCGAGTCCCTGACCGACGGCGAGGAGGGCCTGCAGTTCCTTGTCGATGGGGAACTGGAGGCGGAGAGCACCGACGACGCCTGGTCCTGGGATGGCGTCGAATCCTCCGACGAGGAGGAGCAGTCGGAGGAGGATACCTCCTCCGACGAGTACTTGGTGAAGCGCTTCCGCCGGGTCCAGAGGACACCAAGACGGCAACCGAGGACGAGGAGGCCCCAGCATCTTCAAGAAGACGGCGAATGGCGACGCCAGTGCGGCCGATGACAGCAACAAGACGGCGAAGACAGCGGCGACGACACCGGCCTCTAGATTAGGAAGTAGTAGTAGTAGTACTAGTAGTAGATTTCCTTTTGTAAGCAATCAGCTCCATTGTAAACAACCGTCTTTTGAATGAACAAAGATTGCTTTTTTCAACTCGAAGATTGCTTTTCCAACTCAATTTTGCCGATAGTCAAAAATAGTTCGATGTTCCAGAAGCCGATAGTACTGTATCGGCTTTCACCTACTAACGCTCATACAACCAAGTCAAAGCTCAAAGAGCCGATGGTAAAACATCGGCTTTCCCAAAACGTTGACAAGGTCAAATTCGTCGCATACTTAGACAAATCTGAGCGGCCACTTTCCGGTTCAAGCGGTAGCTGCGACCCTCTTGAAAAAGGCGACGATCTCCAATTGCTCACCGACCAGATCGAGCTCACAGCGACAAGAACCCTCGATCCCCAACTGCATAGATCCATCTCCGCCGGTAAACTAGATGGCGGAATTATCCAACACCAACCCAGCGGTCTCCGGTCTGAAGGTACGCCTACTCCTCGCAGTCTGAACACGGTGCTAGAATTAATGGCAAACACCTGAATTAATGCTTTATTCCACCATTAAAATTTTTAGGTTTCAGACATTCTGCTGCCGCATCCTTCTCTCCCAAATTCTCTCTGTCTTTCTACGGGTCAAGGGTGAAGTTAGCTCGTGAAAGGATCACTCTGCGCCGCGCCCAACTTCCGCTGAAGGCCAATATTGCAGACAGATGTCAGCAGCTCAACGAGAAAAAGGCGTATCTGGATGCCAAAACTGACACCTCGGTCAGTACCGCCGAGCTCGCATCCTTAAAAAGGGAGTTGGAAGATCTTGAAGAGAAGGTCCGGGTGACTAAACAGCTCATTCGCGATAAGGAAGCATCCATCGCCCGCTCCCAAGACGAAGCAGAAGGCCTCAAAGCTCAACTGAAGACCGATCGCAGAAATCGTGCTGAACAAGCAGCTAGTGACGGCAAGGGCGAAGATGACGCCGAGATCGCCGAGGTGGATCGTGTCGTCTTGGCGCCCTCCACGCCTTGAGGCATTCCTTGATGGCTTCGTTCATGTAAACCGTACCGCTTGTAACAGTTTGAACCTCTAGAGTCGATGACTGCATCGGCTATATATTTTTTTTTATTTGGCGATTTCATTGGCCCCACATTTCATCATCCATCATCCCACATGCTTGGGAAATATTTCTTGAGATGTTGACCGTTGACCATCGAATTTTACGCCCGGCTCCTCAAGCATGTACGCGTTCCTCTTAAAACTTGATCGACCTGTATGGCCCGTTCCAATTTGGAGACCATTTACCATATGCGCATCCTTAGTCCCCAATGGCAATACAGCTTCCCATACCGGATCGTCAACGTGGAACTCCTTTGGTCTCACCTTCTTATTATATGCACGAGCTACCTTGGCCTTGTTCTCTTTGATTTTCTCGGCGACCACCGAGCTCGATTAAATCCTCAACACCGCCACTCATCGTGGTTGCATATTCTTCATTGTTAGATCGTTACGAAAAGTGACACGTCTCGATCCAGCCATAATTTCCCGTGGCACACGGCTTCTTGTCCATAGACTAGATGGTATGGCGAGGTTTTTATCGCTCCATGGCATGACATGCGATAAGCCCATAAAGCCTCGACAAAACTTCGTGCAACGCCTAGGGTGCTCATCGACTTTCCTCTTGATCAGCTTGATAAGGCTCGGTTGGGCGCTTGACTTGCCCATTTGCTTGAGCATAGTATGGAGATGATCGAATCACTTAATCCCGTGTCCTCAGAACTTTCTAAACTCGTGGGAAATGAAGACCGAACCTCCATCGGTCGTGATAGTTTGGGGAATCGAATCTATGAATGACATGTTCTTTCACAAAATTGATAACATCCTTTGAGTTCACGACTTCATAGGGACAACTTCCACCCATTTAGTGAAATAATCGAATGGCCAAAATCCACATGTGGCCTTTACTTGATGGAGGATTGATCTTGCCAATCATATCCATGCCCCAACCGGAATGGCCAAGGCTTGATGATGGGGTTCATTCTTGACGCTGGTACCATCTGAATTTTCCCAAATTTCGACATGCTTGACACCCTTTGTAGTACTTGAAACAGTCCTCAAGCATGGTGGGCCAATAAAACCCTGATCGCCTGATCAACCACTTCATCTTGGGCGCCGATTGGTGAGTTCCACAGCGCCGTGTACCTCGTGTAGGAGCCGATTGGCCTCGGTTGGCCCAGACATTTGAGCAGTAACCCTCCCGAGTCCTGTAAAACATGTCGTCCCCAATAAGCACATACTTCATGGCCTTGTACCTTATCCGTTTAGGTGCCCCCCGAGCCGAATCCTTCAAGTAATTGAAGATATCGGCTCTCCAGTCGTTGGCCTCCAGGAACTGTACCTGAACATCAGCTCCCTCTGCTACGTCCTTGTAGCCTGAAGCCATTTGTGCAAGATCATTCGCCTCGGTATTCTGCGATCGCGGGATCCAGGTGAAGTTTATGTACCGGAACTGTGCCATCAGCTCACGGCATTGCAGCCATAATGGGAAGAGCGACTCGCTCACACTTGTATTCCTCCGTGAGTTGAAATCACCAACTTGGAGTCTCCAAAATTTCCACCGCTTCGCTCCCACCATGAGCAACTCCATTCCCTTGCGTATCGCCTCATACTCAGCGACGTTGTTGGTACGAGGTGTAGATAACCTGATGGAGAAGGAAAATGTTGCCCCCCGGGGCGACACGAGTAGAATGCCGATGCCGCAACCATCGTCACAAACCGATCCATCGAAAAACATATCCCACGCGTATGGACGGTACGCTGCTATATTAGTGTTGATCCTTTCGGAATAAGGTCGGCCAATGCGACCTTAACGCTTTCGCGGGTTGATACCGGATGTCAAATTCCGATAATGCAAACATCCATTTGCCGAGTCGGCCTTTCAACATAGGGGCCGACAGCATGTGCTTTATGACATCTGATTTGCATATGATGATAATCTCCGCTGAGAGCAAGATGTGGCGCAGCTTGGTGCAGGTGAAAAACAGGCAGAGGCACAACTTATCGATCTCAGGATACCTTGTCTCTGCATCCAGCATCCTTCTGCTTATGTAAAACACAACTCGCTCCATACCATCATAAACTTGCACCACCACCGAGGTGATGGACGTGTCAGCTACTGACAAGTAAATGTAGAACGGCCTATCCGGCTGGGGCGGAACCAACACTGGCGGCTTCGTCAGATATTCTTTGATCTCGTCGAAGGCTCGTTGTTGTTCTGCCCCCCAGCGGAATTCCTCGTCAGATTTAATTTTTACCAGTCCCATGAACGGCTCTATTCTTCCTGACAGATTTGGAGATGAATCTTCTGACGAAGTTGATCTTGCCGATGAGAGACTGCAGTTCTTTCTTCGTGGTAGGTGGCTTCATTGTTACCGCCTCGACTTTTCAGCCGATCTCAATTCCGCGTTCATGGACCAAGAAACCCAAGAACTGACCGCCACACCAAGGCACACTTTTTGATTCATCCAGAGTCGAATTTTCTTGTTCGGTCCAGACGCTGCAGATCGTCAAGTGTCCTTGTATCTTGAAGCGACTTGACCACCACGTCATCGATGTAAATTTCCACCAGCTTGCCGATCGATCATGGAAAATGTAATTCATGGCTCTTTGATACGTGGCGCCGCATTCTTCATCAAACGTCATGACTACATATTCAAACAACCCCACCGAACACGGGACTCAATGCGTCTTGTGTATATCTTCCGAGCCATAAAATTTGGTTGTAACCGCATTGCCATCCATGAAGCTTAAGATCTTATGACCAGCTGCGTTGATTAACGTCTACCTACCAAGCATCGGATACTCATCCTTTGGAGTAGCTCTATTGAGATCCCAAAATCTATGGCAACACGCCAATGCCATCCTTTTCTCTGTGCGATACTAGAAATCCACTCGGCATATCGCATGGCCTGATTAACTTGGTCACAACATTTTCTCGACCTCTTTCTTGACTTCTTCCAAAATTTGCCTTTTTACGCCGTGCTCATTCTTTGGAATGGCGAAATCCTTTTTAAGCGGAGTCGATGCTCAATGATGCTCTGTCTAACCCGCATCTCTCAGATAGTCCGAGCAAAGCACCTGGATATTCTTTTAACAAAGCTATCATCGGACCCCGTAGATTCGGATCTAACTTCTTGCTGATAAATGTTGGTCGTGGCTTATCCCCAGGACCGATGTCGATCTCCTCTAGCTCATCAGCGGATGTAAACCCATACCCTAGCTTCCCGTCAACTGTTAAATCGATGCTAAACACAGGGCAAACAGTTGGTGAGGATAACAAAAATAATTTGGGTCGATTGCCTGAATCGGCCCCCTTTTTGATTGCATTAGTCAAGGACGGTTTACACCTTATTTTTGCTCTACAATGGCAGGGAATCTCCCTACTACGACTGCATGACCCGCTTGTCGTAAGATTACTGCTTCTTATTTTTTGTGGCCGATCGCCGGGATCGGCCATACCACGTACGATCGTGGACTTTGCTACTCTGTCAGGCCAGTGGATAAGACCAGCCTCACCCTGTTTTTTGTAGCTTCAATGTGCTCACAGCCGTCTAGACTGATTCCAGATCGCTCTTGGTCTTCGCTTCCCGGATGCTCATGCCAGCTATGGAGATCTCGATCGAGTCATCGCATGAATGACCTCCACTTCATCTCCATCCCATCAGACAGGTAAACTTGGTGCATCGTGGATGGAATGCAGCGATAGCGTGAATCAATCTCTCCCTAGCAAGACAGCGTAGGTGCTTTTGCTGTCCACGAAGAATGACGTAGGGATGGTTTTTCTGCCTACGGTCGGATCCACGTTCAAGACGCCTTTGCGTTTCAAGTTTGGCCGTTGAAGTCGCTTAACGTGGCGTTGGTTTTGATCGGATCTGCGGTGGAGCGTCCTGGCGCCGTAGCATGGAGTATGGCATTATATTCTTTGCCGCTCGGTGTCAACCAACATCTTGCCGACAGCTGCCCATTGATGTAACCTCGCGGGTAGTGGCTTTCGATGTTTGTAGCCCTTCTCACGTGGCTTTCAAAGATAACCGTATTTGCAGCGCCAAAACTGTACACGGCAGCTCTTGGAGCGCAAACTCGAAAGTATGAACACCATGTTTGTGCCACCGATGTCTTTGCATCGGCTTTTACCGGTGGGCGCCACTCTTTCCTTTTCGGCGATCTTCCGTTTCCAAGGTCTGCGAATTTTAACGCCGATCGGGCGTGCTTTTAAAGCGTGGAGGTATCGCGCTTGGCTTCCTCCAAGTTACGCAGCCGCTGAACTCTACGCTTTTGGGTGTGTCTGAGTCCATCGACACCACCTTGACGGTGATATCTGTCTTCTTCTTTGTCATCCATTGGCTCCTCGAGATCTTTTGCTCGGCGGACTCCCACATGTCGGCTCACGAGGTGGGAGAGGCCCTAGACGCTTGAACACAAATCGGCCCGTGTCCTCCTTACATTGTCCACATTCCAGCGATTATCGATTGTAGGCAATCGGCTCATTCCCGCATCCCAGCAATACTTGAAGAAAGGACAATCCCAATGTTTGTCTCCTTCCTTTTCTTTTGACGTTCCCCTAGAGAGGTGCTCATATCCTTCACCGTCTCTATCGCGCCGGCGACGTCGGTCATACTGACGCTCATACTTGTTAAGGAGATGCGTGGAGTGTGGCTTCTGATATCGCACGCTTCTCACCTGCTCCTCGAAATACCGCTCATCGTACCGGGGCCGGTCACATGGACCGGCCTCCTCTCTTTCTTTGGCCCGAGAGTGACCGCCTTCCTCCTTATATGTGCCATGGTGGTACACAGGCCCTGCCATGTTGACATCGAACGAGAAATCCAACTGACGCCTCATGTAGTGGCTGTGTTCTACCATGTTGACGCCGGGAAACGGGTTGGTGTCTACTTTCATGGCGAATTGCCCAAGGATCAGACGGCCCTGTTCTATGGCCGTTTGGATCTGGCGACGTAGCTCTTTGCAGTCATTGGTGGTGTGGGTGAACGAGTGATGCCACTTGCAATATGGTCTCCCGTTCATCTCTTGAGCCGTAGGGATTTTATGGCCTTCAGGTAACTTCAGCTGCTTTTCCTTCAGCAGTAAATCGAATATCTGCTCAGCTTTACTCACATCGAAGTCGAACCCTTTTGCAGGCCCTTGCTGCTTCACCCATTTGCGGACACGTGATCGCCCCGAGCCCATTCAGCCACGGCCACCTCCTGGTCTTGTGTAGGATCCTCTTCTTCTGCATCGACCAGGCCTATCGAACGTTTGAAATTGTCTTGGTACAACTCAGGGTGGCGCTGTTCATACATTGTCAGCTTCTGGGCCATGTGCGCCAAGGAGTTGTACTCTACTTGAAAAGCCAGATCTTTGATAGGTGCTGAGAGACCCAACACTACCAGCTCGACTGCTTCTTTTTCACTTAAACGAGCTGAGTAACATCGGTTCTTGACAGTCCTGAAACGTTGGATGTACTCGCCACGATTTCCCTGCTTTTGCCGCACTGCAGTGTCTGCAATGCCGACCTCGGTAACCGAATGATCTTGAATGTGGAACGCTCTTCCGATTGCTTCCGTGCGGATCGAATCGTAGTAGCGAGGTGTACCACCCAAAAGCTGGTCTGTCGAGATTGCGCAAAGAACCTCACGCGCATATCGATCCGATGCTGAAATCATGCCTATTGCGCGGTATCGGCTCACGTGCTCGATCGAGCTCGACCCTTCCGATCCGCTAAACCTCGAGAACTCGGGGAGCCGATACTTGGGCGGCAGGAATCGAATCAAACTTCGTTGAAACGGCTTGGAATAGCCGATTGTCCTTCTCTTCGGCACGAAGCCGAACTGGTCTCTCAAGATGGTACGGATTTGCTCTACTGTTTGAGCTGCAGGGGCTAGATTCTCATGACTCGTTCCAGTGGCATACTTGGATAGCCACGCCTGTTTGTCAGCGTCCATCCCAGACACCCCTGCTCCAGAAACACCTGCTCCCGAAGCCCCTACTCCAGGAACTCCTGCCGCAGAAATTCCTGCGGTTGCAATCTGGTTCGTCGCGCCCAGTTATTGCGATCCGCGCGTAGGTGCACACATATCCATGTGGGATTTCTTTAGGTGGTTCAAACAGAAGGCAATCGCCTGGGTCGCCTCCGACCTTGTAGACGTGACGCCGCTGCCTGGTGGCTCCGGAGCTGCAAGTGTGAATGGCATTTGTGGCACAGTCCGAGCGGTCTTTCTCCCTGGTGAGTCCCTAGAGTAGGCCCCGACGGAGAGTACTGATGTTTCAAGATCTCCTGAACTACGCGAACTGCGATCCACTCGAAAGCGTTCACCAGGCTCTCAGAATGGCGGTGAAGAGAATGAGCCACCATGTAGTTGACTTCCTGTCGCAGAGCTCGTGCGCCTCGAAGGAAGAGCATAGATCCACCTCATCAAGAGCACCTTGGTGAGAACCCTTTCCACCGATGCCATGCTTACGGTCCTCTCAAAAGAGCCGATGAGATCGGCTTCAAAGAGAGCTTTGATATCATCATTTCGCCTTGTGCTCCTCGTGCGGATCGTCAGACGTGACGGCCGTCTCCCCATCTCAGCGTCGGATGTTGATGCAGATGCTTTGAAGGTCCCACCGGCGTGCGAATGTGTTGCTTGTCAAAACCCACCGCGACCAGCGACGAGCAACACGAAGAGCCGGAGGCTCCTGAATCGGTGGGCTCTGGTCCCTTTGGCAACGGCCCAAAACTCCGCACACGCCCGGCTTGGTTCAGGCGTGCCACGACCTATACCTGGTCGAAGGTGATGGATTGCTTCGATCGTTTCGCATGGTAAACAAGTATACGTAAAATTCGAGCCGTGACCGCTCCCGGGTTTCGTGAATCGGCTCGAGCCGATTGTCCCATGGTTCTGCATTAGATCTACGATAACATGGGGTTTTGCTTCATCAATATAAGTTAAATCGATCTACGACAGTTTAACGTTTTCACCACGTAATTGGAACGTCCTACACGTAATTGAGCCTGGTAGATACAAAAGATAATGGAAAACTAACCCTAGAGAAGGCCTAACAACCGACGTAAAGTCAATTCCCGGAACAACTCTTCTCGAATTGGCAAACCATATCCTCACGTACTACTGGATCGTTCAACCCGTTTGCAAGGCCTGACTACGTGGATATCAAACTAAACCTTGGAAAAACAAGGCATAACTATAACAGATCAAATCAACTGAATAAAGATCAAGCAAGATGCTACCCTTACACCCGGGAAAAGGTGCAAAGGTAGCGAGGTAACTAGAGGTAGCATAACTAAACAATCATAGCGAAAAGTACCGATGCTAACCCAAACAAATCTATGATAATAGTATTACTCGCCATCAACAAGGCTTCAGTACGAGTAACACCAAATAACGCATAAGCAGATACTGCCTAGAGGCAGCATGACACTTACCCGAAAGAAACCCTAGAAACAAGGGGTGGTGATGCGCCGAGATTGTGTTTGTTGTGAACGTGATTGTCCTCCTTTTCTCAATAACCTTAGGTACATATTTATAGTCCGGAGACTTTCTATCTTTGGAATAACTCTACAACTCTATCTCTTACCTAAACCGAAACGGAACCTACTACAATATACAGATACACGGGCAATTTAGCCCAAATCCACGCACAAGGCCGATTCAACAACACGTTGCATATATGTATCTTCCAAGCCCATCTTGATTATGGCCCATCTCCTCCTTTGGCCAAAATATGGCGATAACACATGGGCAAAATACATTCTCGCTAGATAAATACCAAGGGATGGTCTAATCCACCACACTATATCATCATGAACACTTGAGAGTTGAGATTTCAGAAGCATTGTAGGCACCTGCATTTAAAGTAGTATATACATATTACAAGTGACTTGAGAAAAACTCAGTCAGCCTCTGATAGTAAGTAAAACGAGTGACATATATTTGAATAAAAACTAATTAGCCTGTAACAGTAATTAACAGAGGACATATAACTCAAGACGGGATTGAACTCATGTACCAATTTCTATAAAATTACAAGTCGAAGGCAAGAAAAGGGATAGTTCGGATCAAAACTCAAGTCAAATTACTTGTAGACAACTTCCTGGATGGTCTGGTTGGAGACTTCGTGTGATGTTTCTATGTTCAGTTTCTTGTGAGGACCGGAGGAGTGGGGGACTGTTGCTTGATGTTGCCGGGAGTGGCGGCCGGCAGGAGGAGAAGCACCGCGAGCAGCCGATGGGGACTGATGGACAAATTGAAGTAGCCAATAAAGCTTTGTCTACTATGTTACGGGCTATTTTAAAGAAGAACTTAAAATTGTGGGAAGAGTGCTTACCTTATATTGAATTTTCTTATAAGCGTTCGCTGCATTCTACCACAAAGATGTGCTCATTTGAGATTGTGTATGGTTTTGTTCCTCGTGCACCTATTGATTTATTGCCATTGCCTTCTTCGCTGCAAAATAATTTGGATGCTACACAACATGATGAAATGATATTAAAATTACATGAGACTACTAAAGACAACATAGAACGCAATAATGTTAAGTATAAACTTGCTGGGGATAGAGGGAGAAATCATGTTGTGTTTGATGTTGGTGATCTTGTTTGGTTACATTTGTGCAAAGATCATTTTCCTGATTTGCATAAGTCTAAGTTAATGCCACGCATTGCTGGTCCTTTTAAAGTATTAGAGAAAATAAATGATAATGCATATAAACTTGAGCTGCCTGCAGATTTTGGTACGGTTAGTCCTACATTTAACATTGCAGATTTGAAGGCTTACTTTGATGGAGAAGATGTTGGGAATATGCCCTAGAGGCAATCATGTATGATGAGATTTCCCATTGTATTCATAAATATATTAAGTAGTCCTTGTATAAACATCTGATGTGTATCATTGAATATGTGATTCGGTTGTGGAACTATGCATTCATGTTGTTTGTACTAAATATCCTTGGTCATTGAGGCTGTGCTGGACACACAACTTAGACCAATGTGAAAGTTGGCTTGATGACTCGTTTCCACTTGTCATGGGCATGGAGATGCTATTCCAACTTACACAGATTCGGCTAAAGAGTTTAGCGAGTCGGATTGACCCATATTGAGGTACAACGAACAAGTTGTCATTTGTATATCTCAATCAATGTAATCCTTAGACCTGAGGTTGTTGCATAGTCCGAGTTGAGGATCACCGACTTAGGTTACATCAACGCTGATCCGTGAATCGGGCGTTATAAAGGCATAGTTCGGGTCGACTGAGAATCAAGCTGCGTGATGTGAATAACCAAGATGGGATTTTTCCCCTCCTCTTGGAGAGATATTCTCTGGGCCCTCTTGTGAGGTATGATTCGGAAAGCATGGCCATGCATGACTCGGTTAAGTGTTAACCGAGGCGATCGACTAAGAGTTAGTTGGGTGAATCACTTATCTCGGATCGAGAAGAGAGTCGGACTATTTAAGGGATGACAATTGTTTGCCTATAGTCTGACAAGGTATATCGTGAGGCAAAAGGGACTCGGACGTAAGTCGCATTGGAAAGGAAAGTCGTCATGACTCTTTGGTACTTGGGAGTCGGCACGTTCTGCTAGGAGCCACTACCGACTGATCGATTGAGAGTCGGACTCCAATCGTGTCCAAGTATCCATGAGTCTGCGGGGTCACACACTTAAGAGCGGGAGCATGTTCAGATTGGATCTGAACCTGTAATCTGGTTGGGTTGGACCTAAACCGGATTAGGACTAAGTTAGTGAGTTGGACTCACGGTAACTAGTGTTATATGGTCTTTAGTGAATGGGTCACGCGAGAAGAGCCCATGTTCACTCCCTGTATATAGTGGAGCACCGTAACCCAGAAAGGTTAATCGTTGTTCGGTTAGGTCATTTCATGTGTTGGAAACCCTAGCTCCACAGCAGTCCAGCCGTCGTTACGAACCTAGCAGTTCGCCGCCGGTGCTCCTCCTTGTACGTGTGGATACCAGCAGAGGTGTTGTGCGATCAGCACCAGGACGATCGGATCATGAGGACTGCACTGCATCAACTGACGCGCTTCATCAGTAATCCGCAACTGCGCGTCTAGTGGTAAACCTCGTGGCCTTCTACCTCAGCTAGATCTTGGGATCACCACGTTAGAGGAATTTTTTGTTTTATCTCCGCGTGGCCCAACAGTGGTATCAGAGCGATAGCTTCTGGTTTTAGGCTCGAGATCTCGCATATGTGATATGCGGTTGGTTGTAGATGTGATCTATGTGCTGTTTGGCGGTCGATATATGAGATAGATCGGTTTTGTACGAAGTTGATTGGATCAACTGTGCTCGGGGAATGGTAGATATGATTTCCGTGATCATACTGCTGATGTCGTGGAATGACATACCCCTACCGGTCGGCTTCCGCCATCGGCGTAGACTATGACACGTAAATCCAGAAGCGGTGATCGAAGATCAAAGAGTTTGATCGAATCGGAACGATGGTCGGAATCCATGTTCGGATCGTAGATGAGATCTATGTTTTCGGAAAAATCGTCGAGCGCTGCCCGCACCCGCGAGGGGCTCTGCCCCTTCGATCCCCGCCAGCTATCCGGCTAGCGGGACCACCGGCTTCGCCCTGTCATAGCGCCTTAGATGTTGTTGCGAGTTTCACAACGCCGGTAGATATTGTATCTATGCATAACTTGTTTTTGCAGGAAGTTGTGAATGGTATGGTTCATGTGCATCTGATGTATGTATGTAATCCATACGTGATTTGCGAATCACGGTTTTTGTCAGCCGGCTGGAGCCTAGGTGCTGTCATTTTATTGTATAGCGACCTGCGTGTCGAATTCTCCATGTAATTTACTTTACTAAGCTAGTGTAGTTGTTTGGAGAACCCGGAAGGCATGCAAGGCGTTGTACATGTCGGCGACATGGAGTAAGACGGCAAGTGACAAGAGTTGGAACGAGTCGGATTACAGGCTTTGTGGAGATGGACATCGCCATGAAGAGAGCCATACCATTTCGCATTATAAATGCTTTATATTGTGTTATTGTTATGTCTTAGTTTTACCTCTATTAGATAGTCGGTAAAATTTAATCCCTCAAAGAAGGTGTAGTCGGTTTTCCCGCAGTGTTTGCACCATCACAAGTCGGACATTTTTGGTAGTGGGCTCATAAAATTGAGGTGCTGCCAATTCTTTCCGACTAGGTGGGTTCGAGTCGGACTCTTACTGCAGAAACACTCGGTAAGCTAGACAGGTCTATCACAACGGTTGTGGGACTCAGGGAAAAGTCGGATGGGAGCCGGGGCATGTGATGCCACCCGTCCAACAGGAGTCGTATGAGATACGATTGACAAGGAGTTGTCTACCTAGATCACTTGGCGGCTAGCGGTGATGCTAAAGATCACTAGCTGACTTGATTATTTAGGATCTTGAATCACTAAGTAACCATCGGGGGGGTGTTGGTTCTAGTGGGAGCATAAAATATTAAAGTATTTAATATGCTTGCTCTTTTATGAATACATGTCTTAAGTGTTTTGCATATTTTCTGTTGTAGATCATGGCACCAAGTAGTATTCACTCTCAGATATCTGGTTTTGTGTTGAGAACTATCCTTGAGAAAGATAAACTGAACGACACTAATTTTACCAACTGGTATCGAAATCTGAGAATTGTTCTCAAACAAGAAAATAAGGACCATGTCCAAGACAACCCACTTCCAGATGAGCCAAATGAGAATGCGACTGTCGCTGCCACCAATGCCTACCGTCGGGCTAAGGATGAGTCCACGGATATTAGTTGTCTTATGCTTTCTCACATGGAACCAGACTTGCAAAAGCAGTTCGAGCATGTTGAGGCCTACGATATGATCAAAAGCCTCAAAAGTATGTTCCAGGCTCATGCGAAGACTGAGAGGTATCAAGTCTCTCAGGCTTTGCTGAGTTGCAATCTTAAGGATGGTGATCCACTGAGTCCGCATGTGATCAAAATGGTTGGTTACGTGCAGTCTCTGGAGAGTCTTGGCTACCCCATAAGCGAAGAGTTCGCTACGGATATAATTCTGAACTCTCTTCCTAGTGCATATGGGCAGTTCATTTCGAACTACCACATGCATGGTATGGATAAGAAGCTCACTGAATTACATGGGATGCTCAAGAAGGCAGAGGCGGATCTCAAGAAGGGCGCCAGTCAAGTGTTGATGGTGTAGAATAAGGCTAATTTCAAGAAGAGTTCTTGGACTAAGAAGAAGGCTAAGTCGAGGAAAGGTGCTCAGACCCGTCCCAAGCGCTTCCTCAGGGACTAAACCATCTCCTTCAGCCGGATCCACTTGCTTCTACTGCAAGGCGGATGGCCATTGGAAGAGGAACTGCAGCAAGTACTTGGACGACAAATCCAAGAGTGGAGGTATGACTTCCGACTCAGGTACACTTGTTTTCAATGTTATAGACATATATCTTGCTAATGCACCTAATAGTTCTTGGGTATATGATACCGAATCAATTATTCACATCTACAACTCGTTGAAGGGACTGGTAAGAACTAGGAGCGTAAGAAGAGGCGAGGTTTATATTCGAGTCGGCAACAAAGCAAGAGTTGCTGCGTTGGAAGTCGGCACGATGCAACTTAATTTACCTTCCGGATTCATTATGGAACTGAATAATTGTTATTATGTTCCAGTGCTCAGTCGAAACATTATTTCTGCTTCATGTTTGATGAGGCAAGGCTATGAGTCGAATATCAAGAATAATGGTTATTCTTTGTATTTGAATGATATGTTTCACGGCTTTGCTCCTGTCCAGGACGGGTTATTTATTTTGAATCTTGATGGTGAGTCGGTTTATAACATAAATGTTAAAAGGTTGAAACCAAATGATCTGAATATGACTTACTTTTGGCAATGTCGGCTTGGTCATATAAGTTGGAAACGCATGAAGAAGCTCCATGATGATGGACTCCTAACTTCGCTCGACTTGGAGTTGTTCGCGACATGCGAATCTTGCCTACTCGGCAAAATGACCAAGACACCTTTTACAAAGAGTTGCGAAAGGGCGTCCGACTTGTTGGGACTAGTACATAGTGATGTATGTGGACCAATGAGCAGGACAGCCAGGGGTGGTTATGAGTACTTCATTACCTTCACTGATGATTTGAGTAGGTATGGATATATCTACTTGAAAAGTTCAAAGAATTCCAGAATGAAGCACAGAATCAACTCGGCAAGAAAATAAAGTTTCTTCGGTCGGACCGAGGAGGTGAGTACATGAGCCATGAGTTTGATGACCATCTGAAAAGTTGTGGAATAGTTCCTCAACTTACTCCGCCAGGAACGCCGCAAAGGAACGGTGTTTCGGAAAGGCGGAATCGGACCTTGTTGGACATGGTACGGTCAATGATGAGTCGGACAGATCGGCCTTTATCATTTTGGGGTCATTGTCTAGAAACAGCGGCGTTCACACTAAACAGAGTACCATCAAAATCCGTAGAGAAGACACCGCATGAGATGTGAACAGGCAAAAAGCCGAGTTTGTCTTTTCTTAAGATTTGGGATTGTGAAGAATTTGTCAAGCGACTTCATTCGGACAAGCTTACAGCCAAGTCGGATAAGTGTATTTTCGTGGGGTATCCAAGGGAAACCTTGGGTTACTACTTCTACAACCGAGAAGAGGGCAAAGTGTTTGTCGCTCGGAACGGTGTCTTCCTTGAGAAAGAGTTTCTCAGTCGGGGAGTAAGTGGGAGCACGGTGCAGCTCGAAGAAATTCGAGAGGAACCGGCTAGTCGCGAGTCGGCGAAAACCTTGGAGGTTGAGCCGGTCGTGGCAGCTGAGTCGGCAGCAGCACCTGTACCACGAAGATCGGCGAGATTACGAAGTGTTCGTGATGTGTTACTGTTAGACAGTGATGAGCCTGCAAATTATTCGGAAGCGATGGTGGGATATTATTCCGAGTCATGGCTTGGAGCCATGAGATCCAAGATGAAGGCCATGGATGAAAATCAAGTATGGAACTTGGTTGATCTGCCAGACGATGCAAGACCCATCGAGTGCAAATGGGTCTTTAAGAAGAAAACTGATATGGATGGAAATGTTTCAATCTATAAAGCACGCCTTGTCGCGAAGGGGTTCCGACAAGTTCAAGGATTTGATTACGACGAGACTTTCTCGCCCGTAGTGATGCTTAAATCAGTTCGGATCATGTTAGCTATAGCGGCCTATTTCGACTACGAGATATGGCAAATGGATGTCAAAATGGCTTTCCTTAACGGAAATTTAACCGAGGAAATGTATATGATACAGCCGAGGGTTTTGTCGATCCGTCTAATGCTGACAAGGTGTGCAAACTTCAGAAATCCATTTATGGGTTGAAGCAAGCATCTCGGAGTTGGAATATTCGCTTTGATGAGGTAGTCAAATCGTTTGGCTTCATCAAGAGTGATCATGATTCTTGTTTGTACAAGTTTAGTGGGAACAAAGTAAATTTCCTAATCTTATATGTGGATGACATATTACTGATTGGAAATGATGTCCAGATGTTGCAAGAAACCAAGGAATCATTAGAAAGGAGTTTCTCAATGAAAGACTTGGGTGAGGAAACATACATCCTCGGAATCCGGATCTATAGAGATAGATCAAGAAGGCTCATTGGATTGAGTCAGAGTACTTATTTGGACAAAGTGTTGAAGAAGTTCAACATGGAATCATCTAAGAAGGGGTTCTTACCGATGTTCCATGGTGTAAAACTTAGCAAGACTCAGTGTCCTTCGACAACTGATGAGCAAAGTCGGATGAGTGCGATTCCATATTCTTCTGCAGTTGGATCCATCATGTATGCCATGATTTGTACTAGGCCGGATGTTTCCTATGCTCTAAGTGTTGTGAGCAGATACCAGGCTAATCCTGGAGAGATCCACTGGACAGCGGCTAAAAATATCCTAAAGTACTTGAGAAGGACTAAGGATATGTTCTTGGTTTATGGTGGTGAAGATGAACTCAGTGTAAAGGGTTACACGGATGCGAGTTATCTTACCGACTCTGATGATTCTCGTTAATCCGGATATGTTTATTATAAGCGGAGGTCTTTGTGCTGGAAGAGTTCCAAGCAAGAGACTGTGTCTGCGTCTACAACAGAGGCTGAGTATATTGCCGCCTCGGAGGCAGCAAAGGAAGCTATTTGGATGAGGAATTTCCTCATGGATCTTGGTGTGGTTCAGGGCTTGTTGTAAGGTTCCCAACCTTTAATAAGGTAGAGATCCCTGTGTTTACAATGCTAGTCCCTGGATCAATAGCTAGCATCCACAGTTAAGATGTAATATCAAGAAACAAAGGTCATAATACAACTTTATAACCAGGAATAAAATAATTTATTACATCTTACATAGCTCATTTGGCTATCTCATTACAATGCAGCAGAATATAAAAATAGCATGGGGTCCTTCATCTTCAAAGTGCCACAGGCAGACATGTTGGTTGTAGACTTGTAATCCTAATCATTAAACTTCACTAATATCAAACATACCTGCAACATAACAAGTTATAGCCACAAGAGTTAATACATTTGAATTTTATTGGCAAGTGATACTATGGTAGTATAGTGGAGTTTATCATCTATATTCATTTGGCTAAGTGGAGCTTAGGCTTGCTTTGCTCAAAATAGTTTTTCCTTATCATTTGAAAACTCTAAGTTTTTGCTTGACAAAATCTTTCCCAAGGCATCTCCCAATAAAAATTGGTGATCCTTCAACCCTTGTTCAACCACAAGATTTTAACTTAGAAATTGGGATGAGGAGATTCTTGATAGCTTCCATGTCTTGATGCTCAAATTGTCCTTTACCAGGGACATGGCTAAGTACTTAGATTTTTCACTCTGTAGAGGTGGTGTACTTTCCCCACAAGACTTGATTTCACCAACACAAGATCTTTCAGAAGCCTTCCCTTAGACCAGAATGGACGCGTTCCAACCTATCATTCCCCTACCACCAACTGTCCATTTGGCTAAGTTATTGCAACCTATATGATCCAGGCAGAGCCCATAATGCCAGGTGGCTGCACTTGAAGCTTCTCAACATTTGACATCTCAAATCTCTTTGTTCCTGGGTGGCCATCCACAAGTGAGATACACAAGGTAAACCATAGAAATGGGCCTTGTGAACCACTCAACACAAACCATTCATTCCATTCCACCCAGGTGATTCATTCACTTAGTTGTTTTATTAACAAAACACAAGTCCACAGACTTAGAAATATTCCATAGCATGAATATATATTCCACCCTTGTTTTCTACTAGCTAAGCTAAGCATGATAGTAGTGGGAATCTTAACTTAGGAAATTCTACTAAGGTTTCATCTACTAGGATTTCCCATGGCATAGTATATACTTAGCAAAATTCCATGCAAGTCCTACTTAGAAATATCACTAATGCATAGTGAAAATAGTGGGACAAAAGTATGAAGCATCACTTGCCTTTTTGGTAGAGAATATAAGTTCACTCCTTGTCTTTTCAATGATCACACTCTTCAAATCACTACAATTCAATCAAGCAAGGGCACAATTTCAATCTACCATTCAAGCAACATCACATAAAATGATAGAAACAAAACAATGCATGCAAGCATGCTAAAGATTGTTTTATTTGGAGAAGTGGTTTCTAATAGGTTATAAACATTTGAAAACACCTAATGATCATTTTATAAAGTGGCAAAATCATTTGAAAAATATTTCACTTCATAAACCATTTTTAAACCAAGTCATTATTTTATGTGGTTGAAAATGCCTTTAGCAAAAGTAACAATTTTTATATGGTTCACCAAATACATTTTTAAATCATAAAACTTGGCGCTTGGGGTCAGGGAGTTTAAATCAAAACATTTCCCAAAAGGTTTTCCTCCAAAATCATTTTTAACAATTAAACCATATTTTTATTTGACTAGAAATGTTTTAATTCAAAGTTTTATTCTTTTGCTTCACCAAATATGTTTTTGAAACCACAAATTTATTTCTATGGTCAGTAGGTTCAAAACAAACTATTTTCCAAAGGTTTTATCTCAAATCATTTTAGAAAAAAATTTATATTCTAAACATGCATACACAAGTTTCTGCAAAAACAATCAATTTAACATAATCATTTTACTAAACAAAGTGCATGGTCAGAAAGTACTTGTTTTTATGAATCCATTGATATAAATTTTACAAAATTTGGACATGTGGTTTGAAAGTTATGAATTTTTCAAATTGGATCCTCTAATAGAACAATTCCTGGTTTTTATAAACAGACGGGCCACATGGCTGCTTGCTACTGGCTGGTACCGGTTCGTTCGGATCACGCATTGAGGATCGTTGGATCTAATGTGAATCGTGTGGCACAGATCTGTCCTTACCCCTTTAGTTAAGTTTCTATCGCATCCCTTCGATCATGATCCTACGGTCCTAATCGCTTTGACCATTAAGCTTATGGCGCGGCGGCCACGGCAGACGGCACGCTTTGGCGGCGCAGAAGCGAGGGAGGAAGGGGAGTGTCTCACCAGGTTCGCGTGGTCGTGGTGAAGATCAACGTGCTCGCGAGGAGGCAAGGGGCGCACGGGGTGGTCGACAATTGCTCGTCGGAGTCGTGGTCACCGTCGGTTGCGCTCAGACGTTGTTGATAGCGAAGCTACAGAGCGCGCCAGAGAAAAATGAATGCATGGTTAGATGCGTGGGAGAGTGGTGAGTGTAGGAGGGTCATTCAGAGATGGAGGGGGAGACGTGGCTTACAGGGAGGCGTCGCCGGAGTTGAAGTAGACGGCGCCGCTTGCTCAGTGATGATGTTGTCGACGAATCAAAGCACGCACGAATGAACGGGCGACACTGGGAGGTGCGCCAGGGACCAGGGAGTCTGCTGGTATGTGCCAGGGAGCAAGGGGAGGCGTGGGCTGGCCGGAATTGCCGCCGGAAGGCGTCGGAAGCAGCGGCGGTGTAAGTGATAATGGGGACGGCCTGGGGGCTGAGAGGGTCGGGCGAGAGAGGGGAAAGAGAGAGGGGAGGCAGGCGTTTAAGAGGGCAGTGTCACGGGCGAAAATCACGCGGCCATTTACGCTAATTTACGCGAGGAATTAACGACAGAGAACGTTTGTGAGGGAGGGGAGGAACGGGTCGCAGGGTAGACGACGAGGTGAGCTAGCGGTGGGGCCTGGCGTCAGCGAGAGAGAGAGGGGGTGAGGTGGGGTCACGTAGTCAGCGTCTGTGTGGGTCGATTCGCAGGTGAAAACTAATTGCTGTGGGGGAGAGAGGAAAATGGGCTGCTGGGCCTGGACTGGGTCTGCCGGGTTGGTCTGCTTTGTTTCCATTTTTTTATACTAAACTTTTTCCTTTTTCTATTTGAATATTCTGATTTGATTTTCAAACAAATAATTCAAGCAACAAATCAATTCAAACCTCAACCAAAATTTGTGTAGATTCATATACTGATTAATAACACATTCCAAAGTCAAATTTAGAATAATATATTTATTCTTTTTAGGGCCTTTTAATTATTTAAAATAGGCTCTAATTTTAATTAAATAAGATTTAGTAATATTATTCAATCTCCATTTGAATTCAAATCACCACTAAACTTTGGGTGAATTTTAATTCTGTTTAACAACATATTTCAAAGTCCAAAATAAAATAATACTTTTATTCTTTTAGGATCTATTAATAATTAAATAAATAGACCATAGTCTTTTAATTCAAAATAGGTTTTAATTTATTTTAAAACTCTTTTTGAAATCTAAATAATATCAAAATCTTTTCAGTAGGTTTCATTTGAAAAACTAAAACACTTGGAAATCTTATTTAAAATAAATTAACAGGTTTTAGTGTTTATTTAAAATGGAAAAGCCTTTACTTTAATAAAAATGGATATTAACAAATCCTCATTATTTTATTTAAATAAACCTTTACTCTTTTTATCAAATAGAAATATTTTATTTCAAAAGCTTGGCCAAGATTTAATTTGGCTCTATAAAATAATCCTTATTTATAATTCTACCTTTGCTTTTGAAAACCGTATCTTTTTATTAAAAGATTCAAAAATAGTGATTCCAACTATTATATTATTGTTTATTTATTTCATTTTTTAAAATCCCTTTAGGATTTTATTTGATCAAAATATGTTGAGAAATAGAGCAATTTACCAAGCGAATTATCCATAATAAACGCTAGATAAAACATGACTAGAATAATAGGTAATATACTAATCATGCTAAATAGCGAATACAAAATAAGGCATAAAACTCTGGATAGAATCAGAACAAGATTGAGATGAAGATGTACGGCAAAGATGTGAAGTTGAACCGCCGTTGGAACCGCTCATTGGCCATGTCGCCGAGGAAGAGGGTGCGGATGTCGGGAAGAAGTCCTCGCCGGGAAGACGCTGCTATCTGTGAGGGAGTCCGTGAAGCCGAGGTCGCCCGATAGCGCCCCAAAAACCTTATCGCCCTTCTCCATGTGACTCAAGCAGCGGGTCTCGGAGGTTTCATCGTCCGCTCGCGGCACGCCGCAAGACAGGATGGGGAAGATGAAAGTAGCGGTGCTCAGTAACTCGAGGCAAGAGATGTGTAACAAGAATCGAGAGGAGGCGCGACCTCTCTCTCTTATAGGCGCAGAGGAGAAGGCAGACGGTGCAGAAGATGAAACGAGCAGGCGCATTTAACTCGTATTAAACGTCCATTCAAAGCAAACGTTTCACCTTCGTATTAATCACCTTCGTATTAAATGTTCATATACCATTCATGCGTGGCAAAATAAAGCTCGGCTCGGCGAGATTCCCGCAACCCGCGGCGCGCGCGCGTCGTGACGTGACGTGACGTGACGAGGCGAGGCGAGGCGAGGCGTGGCGAGGCGAGCGAGGAGGAGGAGGAGGAGCGCGCGTGTGGAACTCTCTCCTTCTCCTTCTCATCCTTTTACCAAGTGGTAGAAGAGATCACCTTATAAGCTGGTCCAACTTCCACTCAACTAGCAATGTGGGACTAAACATTTGTCCCACCTCTTGTCTTGCATGAATGGGCAACATGGGCCTCTAGGATTTTCAGGAATTATTGAAATAGAAAATGGGCTAGAATATTTGGGCCAAAATTCCAACAATCCCCCACCAGATCCCAGAGGCACATGTAATCTGCCTTTGGTTCCAAAACACGCTTATATACCGTACTATAGTGGAGACTGTTAGTTGAACTTCCACCTAGAATTCTATGCTACACTAGGTTGCAACTTGTAGTACAAGGACTATGCCTTGAACTGCAAGTTTGCTGCAATCTAGCTTCACACGAAGTCTTGACCGATACTAGGCTACCGTGGGACTTCCCCGCGGGTGGAGCTTATACGTCATACTCCATGACCTTTCATGAGTTTATTAGAGAGCACCCTACTCTCATAGACTGCGACGTTTTAATAGTCGACTCATATAGGTGTGTTCTTCAAAAGATGTTCTGCAGACAACATCTTTGCTTAGGATAAGCCACTTAGAACACATTAAGATAATAAATCAACCGCCATGCGAATAGGAAAGTATTGCATCTTTATGGAGTGGTGTTTATTAAAGTAGGGATACTTTCCTCTCGCCTAACCAACAGCTTGTTTCCCAATTCTAATTCACGGGATCTCCGATCACATAGAATGGTTTACCACTATGGAAAGCTCAAATTGTGGTTCTCATACCCATCTCCTTTGATGCAATTTCTATCACGTTATGTGATAGACCCTTTGTGAAGGGATCCGCCAAGTTTTTAGATGTTTGGATATAATCCAATGCAATAACTCGGAGTTTCTCATTTTCCGACAGATTTCAGTCTCCTCTTCACATGTCTTGAGGACTTCATATTATCCTTAGAACTGCTCACCTTAATAATCACAGTTTGATTATCACAGTTCATTGGAATTAAGGTATAGGTTTTTAACCACGGTAAGTCCATCAAGAGTTCACGAAGCCACTCGCTTCAACAAAGGGCCGTGTCTAATCTTGTGAGTTCTGCTTCCATAGTTGACCTCGTTAAGATGGTCTGCTTGCAAGACTTCCAAGAAACAGCGCCACCACCAAGTGTGAAAACATATCCACTCGTGGCCTTTATCTCATCAGCATCAGATATCCAATTTGAATCACTATAACCCTTGGATACCCGGTATAGTGTATGCCATAGCTCGCAGTGCCTTTTAGATATCGCATAACTCTCTCAAGAGCATGCTAGTGATCATCTCCTGGATTTGAGACAAATCGACTGAGTTTGCTTACAGCAAAGGCGATGTCAGGTCTCGTGGCACTAGCTAAATACATAAGCGAGCCAATAATTTGAGAGTATCTTAGTTGGTCTCTAGCATTTCCTCGATTCTTTCGAAGCAACACACTAGGATCATATGGTGTAGGAGAAAAATTGACGTCGCTATACCCGAAACGACTCAAGATCTTTTCCACATAGTGGATCAAGCAATGTAATCCCACCATCATCATCTCTCAATAGCTTGATGTTCAGGATGACATCAGCTACTCCTAGATCCTTCATCTCAAAGGAACGAGATAAGAAATCTTTTACCTCCTTAATTGCATTAAGGTTGGTTCCGAAAATCAGTATGTCATCAACATACAAACAAAGGATGACTCCCTCACCCCCACCATGGCGATAGTATACGCACTTGTCAGCTTCGTTTACAAAAAGCCCGGCGGTTAAGGTTTTATCAAATTTTTCGTGCCACTGCTTAGGTGCTTGTTTAAGACCATACAAAGACTTCAGTAGCTTGCACACTTTTCTTTCTTGACCATTTACTACAAAACCATCTGGTTGATCCATATAAATTTCCTCATCCAACTCTCCATTTAGGAAAGCTGTCTTAACGTCCATTTGGTGAACGAGAAGACCGTGAGGCACCAGAGAAAGTAGTACTCGAATGGTGGTCCACCTTGCTACAGGTGAGTAAGTGTCAAAGAAGTCTTCACCTTCCTTTTGGGTATAACCCTTGGCCACAAGCCTTGCCTTGTACTTCTCAATAGTACCATCAGTCTTAGTTTCTTCTTGAACACCCATTTACATCCTACAGGTTTGCACCCATAAGGACGATCGTGATCTCCCATGTTTCATTAGCTAAGATGGAATTCATCTCACTATGAACAGCTTCCTTCCAAGAGTCGAGATCGAGATGCATAAGCTTCAAATAGAAGTGGGAGTGTCATCCACAAGGTACACAATGAAATCATCACCAAAAGACTTTGCATCCTTTGTATCTTGCTCCTTTTAGGAATTTCATTATCATCCTCCTTAGAACTTTCAGAGTGTTCAATCGTAATGGTAGGTTCAGAATATAGCAAATTCTGATTAGTTGAACTAGGTAGCTCCGGATTTGATGAGTTAGGTTTATCCTTCATTGGAAAGATATCCTCAAAGAAAGTCGCATCAGTCGACTCCATGATTGTACCGACATGAATGTCAGGTACTTCAGATTTTACTATCAAGAATCTATAACCAATGCTATGAAAAGCATAGCCCAGAAAAACACAATCAATGGTTTTTGGTCCAAGCTTGCGCTTCTTGGGGATTGGCACATTAACCTTTGCCAAACAACCCCAAGTACGTAAGTAAGAGAGTTTTAGTCTTTTCTTCTCCCATTCTTCGAATGGAGTAATTTCTTTGTTCTTTGTGGGAACTCGGTTTAGGACATGACACGCGGTCAATAATGCCTCCCCCACCATTCCTTAGAAAGACCCGATGTCTAACATGGCGTTAACCAAATCTGTTAGAGTACGGTTCTTTATTTCGCTACTCCATTTGACTGGGTGAGTAGGGAGGCGTCCTCATGAATTATACCATGTTCCGCATAAAAGAATCAAACTCGTTGGAAAAATACTCTCCACCACGATCAGACCTAAGCCTCTTAATCTTTCGATCAAGTTGATTTTACGCCTCGGCTTTATAGATTTTGAAGAAACTCAAAGCCTCATCTTTTGATTTCAAGATACACATGACAATATCTCGTAGAGTCATCGATCAAAGTCATGAAATATTTCTTTCCACCTTTTTCAACACACCATTCATCTCACAAAGATCGAATGTATGAGCTCTAGTGGTGTTAAATTTCTCACTTCGCAATGTATGTGACTTGCGAGGTTGTTTAGCTTGCATGCACTTGGCACTTAGATCCCTTAACAGCTTGAGAAATCAGGGATTAAATTCATTTTGGCTAGCCACGCCATACAACCAAAATTAATATGACAAAGACGAGAGTGCCAGACATTTGATTCAAAATTCTTGTAAATATGATTAACAACTTTATTACAAATGTCTGACAGAGATAAGCGGAACAAGCCTCGCACTCATAGCCTTTACCAATAAAGGTTCCATACTGAAATTACAAATTTATTGGACACAAATACAATCTTGTAGCCATCTCGATACGTAAGAGATCCGCTAACAAGATTTTTATTTATTGAGGAACATGATGCACATTATTCAGCGACAGTCTTTCCGAAGTGAACTTCATCGACCGCATTACCAACACCATGAATGCGAAGCATGCGAGCCGTTCCCCATCAAGACGGTTTGAGTCCCTCCGACTGATATGAAGAAAACATGGAAATATCGAAGACATGTACATTAGCGCCCGTGTCAATCCACCAATCAGAGAATGACATAATGAAAGAACAGAGGTAATATACCATACCCAACATCTTTCATCTCAACGTCGCCCATGACAACATTAGCCTTGTCTTGCTTTCTTCCCATGTTGGCGTTTGTCAAAGCGTTGGGACAAGCAGAGCCCAATGATTAGGATCACCGCACATGACAAGCACCTTTCCTCTTATCTTCTTCTTGAAGTGGTGGACCGGAGGCCTTGTTCTTTCCATCGAACTTTCCTTTGTCATCAAACTTGCCTTTGTTCTTGAACTTGTAAGGTCGAAGTTCCTTTTCGTACTGTGCAGTTGGCATTAGAACCTCCTCGGTACCTCGAGCACGTGTGTCTTTTGCTCTCGCCTTCTCTTCCACATCAAGAGTCCCAATGAGATCCGCCACGGAGAACTCTTGTCTCTTGTGCTTGAGAAGTAGCAAAATTCCTCCATGAGGGAAGTTTGGCAATGATGCCTCCGCAACAAACTTGTCCCAGAACACACAAGTGAAGTGCTCAAGCTCCCTGGCAAGTGACTGTATCTCATGAGCCTGCTCCACAATGGAGCGGTCATCAATCATCTTATAGTCATAGAATTGTTCCATGACATACAGTTCACTCCCAGCATCAGAGACTCCAAATTTTCTCTCGAGTGCATCCCACATATCTTTGCCATTGCTAAATGACAGATATGAATCGACAAATATGAAAGTAGTATCAAGTTTTTGGAACGCCTCTTCCTGAGCGGGATTAAGTTCCCCCTCAGGTGCGCCATAGATGGCGTTATAGCAGCTCATGGTCTGAAACTGAGCATCGCTCTCAGACGCCACCGCTTGTAATTCCCACCTTCAAACACAGGTGGCTTCATAGAAGCAACAAAGCCGCTTGGGGCAAATTGCCTGAAATAAGGTTTTTGGATTGTTGAGAAATAGAGCAATTTACCAAGCGAATTATCCATAATAAACGCTAGATAAAACATGACTAGAATAATAGGTAATATACTAATCATGCTAAATAGCGAATACAAAATAAGGCATAAAACTCGATAGAATCGTAACAAGATTGAGATGAAGATGTACACGGCAGTAAGTAGAACCGCCGGTGTTGGAACCGCTATTGGCCATGTCGCCGAGGAAGAGGGTGCCGATGTCGAAGAAGTCTCGCCGGGAAGACGTCACTATCTGAGGGAGAGTCCGTGACAAGCGTCGCTACCGATAGCGCTCCCAAAACCTTATCGCCTTCTCCCGTCAGGACTCGGCAAATGGGTCTCGGAGGCCTCATGTCCCGGCCATGTGCACGCCAAGCACGGATGGGAAGATGAAAGTAGCGCAGTGCTCTGGAACTCGAGGCAAGAGATGTGTAACAGCGCAACTGAGAGGAGGCGCGACCTCTCTCTCTCTTATAGGCGCAGAGGAGAAGGCAGACGGTGCAGAAGATGAAACGAGCAGCTCCTCCTCCTCCTCTCTTATAGGCGCATTTAACTCGTATTAAACGTCCATTCAAAGCAAACGTTTCACCTTCGTATTAAACGTCCATTCAAAGCAGACGTTTCACCTTCGTATTAAATGTTCATATACCATTCATGCGTGGCAAAATAAAGCTCGGCTCGGCGAGATTCCCGCAACCCGCAACCCGCAACTCGCAACCCGCGGCGCGCGCGCGCGTCGTGACGTGACGAGGCGAGGCGTGGCGTGGCGTGGCGTGGCGAGGCGAGCGAGGAGGAGGAGGAGGAGCGCGCGTGTGGAACTCTCTCCTTCTCCTTCTCATCCTTTTACCAAGTGGTAGAAGAGCTCACCTTATAAGCTGGTCCAACTTCCACTCAACTAGCAATGTGGGACTAAACATTTGTCCCACCTCTTGTCTTGCATGAATGGGCCACATGGGCCTCTAGGATTTTCAGGAATTATTGAAATAGAAAATGAGCTAGAATATTTGGGCCAAAATTCCAACAAAATAGGGTTTGATGTTTCCAATTGGAATCAAAAAGTTTCTTCTCACCCTAAATTTCAACAAAATATTATTTTGTTTATTTATTTTTCACATTATAATATTTGGAAAATCTTGGGACGTGACACTCGTCCAATCCGTTGGACGTGTATTGTGACAACAATGGTGCTATTGCAGAAGCCAAGGAACCTAGACAACACCAGAAGAACAAGCACATACTCATGCGGTACCACCTGATTTGCCAGTTCGTGGATTAGGGTGATATCAAGTTATGCAAGGTACACATGGATGCAAATATTGGATCATTGACAAAGCCGTTACTAACTGAAGCATGAGGCGCACCTAAGAGCCATGGGCATTAGATGCTTAGACATGTGATGTCGGAAGATTGAATCTAGTGCAAGTGGGAGACTGTTGGGAATATGCCCTAGAGTCAATCATGTATGATGATATTTCCCATTGTATTCATAAAGATATTAAGTAGTCCTTGTATAAACATCTGATCTGTATCATCGAATATGTGATTCGGTTGTGGAACTATGCATTCATGTTGTTTGTACTAAATATCTTTCGCCATTGAGGCTGTGCTGGACACACAACTTAGACCAATGTGAAAGTTGTCTTGATGATTCGGTTCCACTTGTCATGGGCATGGAGATGCTATTCCAACTTACACAGATTCAGCTAAAGATTTTAGCGAGTCGGATTGACCCATATTGAGGTACAACGAACAAGTTGTCATTTGTATATCTCAATCAATGTAATCCTTAGACCTGAGGTTGTTGCATAGTCCGAGTTGAGGATCACCGACTTAGGTTCTGTCAAACGCTGATCCGTAACTGGGCAGTTATAAAGGCAGAGTTAGGGTCGACTGAGAATCAAGCTGCGTGATGTGAATAACCAAGATGGGATTTTGCCCCTCCTCTTGGAGAGATATTCTCTGGGCCCTCTTGTGAGATATGATTCGGAAAGCATGGCCATGCATGACTCGGTTAAGTGTTAACCGAGGCGATCGACTAAGAGTTAGTCGGGTGAATCACTTATCTCGGATCGAGAAGAGAGTCGGACTATTTAAGGGATGACAATTTTTTGCCTATAGTCTGACAAGGTATATCGTGAGGCAAAAGGGACTCGGACGTAAGTCGCATTGGAAAGGCAAGTCGTCATGACTCTTTGGTACTTGGGAGTCGGCACGTTCTGCTAGGAGCCACTACCGACTGATCGATTGAGAGTCGGACTCCAATCGTGTCCAAGAAGCCATGAGCCTGCGGGGTCACACACTTAAGAGCGGGAGCATGTTCAGATTGGATCTGAACCTGTAATCTGGTTGGGTTGGACCTAAACCGGATTAGGACTAAGTTAGTGAGTTGGACTCACGGTAACTAGTGTTATATGGGCTTTAGTGAATGGGTCACAAAGAGCCCACGCTCACTCCTATATATAGTGGAGAACCGTAACCTGAAAGGTTAATCGTTGTTCGGTTAGGTCATTCCATGTGTTGGAAACCCTAGATCCACAAAGTGAGTCCGGGCCATTACGAACCTAGCGATCGCCGGTGCTCCTCCTTGGATACGTGAGGATACCGTGGCGATCAGCACCAGGACGATCGGATCGTGAGGACTGCACTGCATCAACTGACGCGCTTCATCAGTAATCTACAACTGCGCGTCTAGTGGTAAACCTCGTGGCCTTCTACTTCAGCTAGATCTTGGGAGCACCATGTTAGAGGGGAAATTTTTTGTTTTATCTCCGCGTGGCCCAACAGAAGATGAGATTGCGTCGAGGACGTCTTCAATTCAAGAAGGGGAGCATGATGAGGACATCCCATCTATTGATACAATCGCTGTACCTACAGCTACACAAATACAAGGACCTATCACTCGAGCTCGTGCCAAGCAACTAACTATCAGATACTTTCGTTTCTTGGAACTATTTCTCATATACATGAGAATATGATGCTACCAAAATCATATGTGTTTGTTACTCTTAGGAATGATGGACCTAGCATGGATGAGAGGGACAAGCATTGGAGCATGATCATGCATGGAGATGGCAGCAAGCATGTGAGGATTAAAGAGGATGCCATGAGTGGAGATTTCAGAACTTTCAAGCCACCATAATGAAGATTGAAGACTTGGACGAAATATTCAAAAATACTACTTCATAGATTCGTCCATAACTTAATATGGTGTTGTGTCACCTTTATTTTGGGCCAGGCCCATGTTATTTTCGCAAGAATTTAGATAGCCACTTTTTAGAGTCCGTATTTGAGGGGGAAATGACTTCTAGGGTTGGATTCGGCCACCACATCTATGGCTGGCCAAAACCCCACCTTTTCATCCTTAAATACCCCCCCATAGCCGTCACTTTAGACTCGGATTTTGTTTAGACTAAAAGATATCCATCATTGCAACTTCGCCAAGGCTCGAGTGTCGCAGAGGCCTCTTGTACTTCACAAATATACAAGATCCCATATTTTCAATATAGCTTTATTCTTCATCCGCAATATCTTGATTGCAATATTAGTTCTTACTTATTCTCGATTTCAGGTAGGAATTAAGACCCTCGTTGGTCATGCTGATCGTGCTTCTGTAAGATCGATAACCTCCAGGAGATTGGCCTAGCGATTGCATTGGCGCTCATGCTCTCACATGTAGTCGGATCGTCAAGCCCGAACTCCACCCAAATGTACTATCACCATCCCATCGAAAAATTGAACACCTTTGCCCTAACAGGGGCCAGCTTTGTACTACAGTCAATTATGATCTACCTTTTCAAATAGACCGGAACAAAGCATTAATACTTCATGAACACACAATATCCATAAAATATCGTATATTCCCATTGTTTTCCCTAACTGTCACCTTAGGGTTCACAGGTTCAATATAATAATAGGTAATATACTTTGCAAATACATACAAATCTCAAATATGTGATAGGGCAATAAAAGTTGAGTATTGAAATCATGTCACTCGTGCCCTAGCAACAAGCATTAAACATAGCAAAAGTGTACCAACACTCATACAAGAATGTCTATAAGATTGATGCAGCGTGGAGCACATTAGAACCCCAAGAGCAGGGTGTGAAGCAGCACAGCATCAAGTTTTCCCTCAGTAAAAAACTGAGGTTATCGAACCAGTAGGAGGAAGGAAACATCACACAGGTGTTGCAACCAACAAGGAAACCTGCACAACACAGACTCAAGACTTTGCCCCAACGAATCAGTGAGGTTGTCAAGCTCACCGGTTTGCTGTTACAAAGGATTAAACGTATGGTGTGGAAGGTAATGGTTTGCAGCAAGTAAACAAGTAACAGTGGAAGATGTATCAATGGTAAATATTTGACCAGGGTCCATAGTTCACTAGAGGTGCTCTCCTTAGATAAACAACATGGCATGAAGGGTAAACAAATTACAGTAGGGCAATTGTGAGGCCCAGGCAAGGCATAACAATGCAATACCAGAAAAAAAAAGATCCTATGAGATTTGATCGGGCAATACAACAATATACATAGACCGCCATCCAACTGCATCTATGACTAGGAGTCCACCTTCAGGTTATCATCCAAACCCCCTCAAGTATTAAGTTGCAAGCAACAGACAACTGCTTTAAGCAAAGTGTGTAAGGTAAACAATCCACTTGTTCCATGAACAAGAGACCGTTGTTTTCTCCCTAGTAGCAACAACACATCTACAACCGAAGAGATTTCTGTCACTTCCCTTGGAAACTAGAGGCATGTACCCACTATCAAGCATAATACCCCCTCTTGGAGTCACTAGCAACTAATCGGCCAAGATAGCTACTAAGAACGGAGAGCATGAAAGATCACAAACAACACAGACATGATAGTATCAAATAGACAAAACCATTAATCTATCTGACATAGTAATCTCAATATCCATCGGATCCCCGCAAACACAACATGCATGATTACAAATAGATTAGATCTTGATCATGAACAGAGCTCACAATATCTATACATGAAAGCACAAGGAGGAGATACAACCATCTAGCTACTACATGGACTCATAGTCCAAGGTGGAACTACTCACGCATCATACCGGAGAAGAAGGCCTCCGGGATGATCTCCCTCGGCAGGTGCGGAAGAACTTCAGATCCCCGATCTAGGGACGACGGTGGCGGCTGCTGAAGGTTTCGTGGAGTTTTTAATTATCTGGGGCTTCTTAGGCGAAGGCGAGGTTGGGAGGCGCAGGCCCACCCTACCAGCGCGGCGGGGCCCACCGCCTAGGGGTTCTGCCGCCCGTCCGCTTCTCTGTCTCTCCTCCGACTTCGTGTCTCCCACGGTAAAATATTGACTTTGGCATTTGTCCGTCAATTCGAGAATATTGATTTTCCGCTACGGAACCAAAAACAAGAAAACAGTAACCGCACTGTGGCAACTTATTAATAGGTTAGTTCCAGAAAAGATATAAAAACACCTCAAAGTGTAGATAAAGAAAAGCAAATTAGATACTAAACAAGCATGGAGCATCAAAAATTATAGATGCGTTTCCGACGTATCAAGCATCCCCAAGCTTAACTCCTGCTCGTCCTCGAGTAGGTAAGTGATAAAAGAATAATTTTTGAGGTGACATGCACCATCAAAACCAAGATCAAACCATTTGCAAGCATTGAAGCTGGAATCAAAGAACTCTAAACATGTGCATGAAATATGGAGTTCTAACAATAGGACAAAGTAACTATGCATGCAACATGAAAGGCTACAAACAAAGATCATGAATAACACGCATTAAAAAACGTTTGTTTGTTTCACATACAGAAAACATGGCATAGTGGCAATCATCTTGTCCCTCGTAGAGTAGCAAATAGTTGCATAGGACACCTTCAAAGTTCACAAGGGTGACTAATACAAGTAGCACAAGAACAAGTAATATCACAATATGCATCAATTAATAAGTTTTGGGACACTGCACACAGAATGACAACTATGCTCTCTTAATGTTGCCTAAGGGTAGAAGGTGGAGACTCCAATAATGGTGGAAGAAAGGCCCTTCACAAAGGGAAGCAGGGATTTCAAGTTTCAAAAAGAGCTTCCAAAAAATATGGTACTTGTTAGCTTTCAGCCATCATTGCCCCTATCATAAGCATCTTGAAGTTGTTAAGGTTAAAGTGAACAAACTATGGAGTATATGCTTGACAAAGTATAAGTTGGCAATCTCAAGTCCCTTGAATACGAGGGCCACACCTCATGCTACTCAACTTCAGCTTCCTGTAAGTTCTTGTCATTGTAAGTACATGCATATCATAGAGAACCGCCAATGGGGTGCCCCTTGCACATGGTACAGGAGTTATCCCATAACCAAAATGACAAGGCAAGCAGACAATGAGCATCTCAGCGATCTTTTTATTTACTATATGCATAGCTTTTTATTGAGGATGCTTCATAGATAGCTCACTATGGTGATGTTGCAAGTTTCCACCATGATTAGGCATGGCTTAGGCTAGCGGCCCAGGCGTTTCTCTAACACAAAATACATACTCCATGGACTTACAAGTTCCCTCTTTATTTCACACCTATGACATCCATAGACAAAAGAGCATGATATCAACTGAGTACAAAGTACAAGTGCAATGTTGAAAACATTCCCCGTGACAGCACGGTTCTGCTAATTCCAACGTATAAGTGCAAGCATATAGAACATAGACGACACAATGGTTCAAGTTTATTAGGGGCAAATAATATAAAGTGTGCCATCAAGTTTGTGTGGGCTTTAATCACTAATTTTTCACATAACAAAAAGAATTTTTAACTGGAAGATAGTTGAAAACAAGAATATACTTGGAATGGTGTAACACATCATGCATAGGAATTTATAGTGGACACTTTGGAATAACTTGGTTTCTTGGGAGTTGGAATCATGAGAAGAACTTACTCATACAAGTGGAGGCTAGCAAAAGACTGGGAGAAACCAACTAAGAGATCAATAATTTCCATAATCATGCAGAGCAACAAAACATTACTAATCAAAGCATAGAGTGGTACTACAAGTCAAGGAATAAATGATCATAAAGGCTATGGTGACTTGTTCATAGTGATAACATGGTGTGAGCGTGTTCCAAGTTAACCCAAACAAATCATCAAAGGGGAATACCACAATACTATGTTTTTGCATGCTAAAACAACGCACAATTTCTTCAAGGCACACTAAGCAATCCCAATTGTTTAGAACAAGACATGCTATAGCAATAATCACTAGGCATAAGGTCAAAACAACACCTAGCATGTCATGCTAAAGTCTAAGTCACAGTCAATGCAAGCTCCTCTTGCACTTATCAAGCAAGAACTTCATACTCCTTTCCAACACCAAGCAACTTATTTGAAACAACACATCGAGAACGGGGGTCCAAACTACTTTATTCAAGCAAACTAAACAACTAAGCAAACCAAACGAAAACTAAGATGCTCCAAGAACAACACAATAGTGCATGAAACAATAAAAATGAAGTGTCTAGACAGACCTGAGCTTTTTATTGATGAAGAAGGGGATGCCTTGGGCATCCCCAAGCTTTGACGCTTGTAGCTCTTGGATATTTCTTGGGGTGACACCGGGATGGCATCCCCAAGCTTAAGCTTTTGTCCACTCTTCATCTCATTACAGCATTCTCTCTCTACACCTAAAAAATTTCCTTCATACAAAACTTCACACAATCTTCATTAGCAGCATTAGTGTAATCAAAAGATAATAGACCCTTAGGTAAAGCTTTGGAACAGCAAGACTTTTCACTAAAAACACATGCTACTATAGCAACTTGTAAGAACCCACCTTTATAAAGGTAAAGGTCCCTGTGATTGCAATGCTAGTCCCTGGATCAAATGCTAGCATCCACAGTTTAAGATGAAGTACACAAAAACAAAGGTCATTATTACATCGTCATTCCAGAGATAACATAGTCTTTTACAACTCCATAGCCATAGGCTAGTACATGAGTTTAACTTAACAATAATATAAATAAAAGTCTTCATCTTCATGTACCATAGGCAAGCATGTTGAGTGTAGAATCATAACCCAAATCCTCATCAGAGTAACCTGTAACATCACAAGTTACAGCCACAGTGGGTCAACACATTGGAATAGTATTGGAAAGTGATACCTTAGTAGAATAATAGTTTCTAGCTTCTACATGAATTTGGCTAAGTGTAGCTTAGGCTTGCTTGCACAAAATAGGTTTTACCTATCAGTTGAAAACACTAAGTTTTTGTTTGGCAAAAACTCCCAAGGAACCACCAATAGACATTGGTGAACCTTTACCCTTGTTCAACCACAAGTTTTAACTTATAAATTGGGATGAGGAGATTCTTGATAGCTTCCATGTCTTGATGCTCAAATTGTCCATTTCCGGGGACACGACTAAGTACTTAGATTCTTCCTTCTGCAGAGGTGGTGCACTTTCCCCACAAGACTTGACATTCATCAAGACGAGACCTTTCAGAAGCCTTCCCATAGACCAAATGGACGTGTTCCAACCTATCACCCTACCACCAACTGTCCAAATGGCTAAGTTATTGCAACCTATATGATCAAGGCAGAGCCCATATGCCATGTGGTTGCACTAGAAGCTTCTTAACATATGGCATCTCAAATCCCTTTGTTCCTGGGTGGCTTTCCACAAGTGTGATACACAAGGTAGACCATAGAAATGGGCCTTGTGTAACCACTTAACATAACCCAGACATACCATTCCACCCAGGTGATTCATTCACTTAGTTCTTTTATTAAGCAAAAACACAAGTCAAAAGACTTAGCAATATTTCCATAGCATGTATATATTCCACCGTTGGTTGCTACTAGCTAGGCTAAGCATGGCAATAGCAAGTATCTTAACTTAGAAAAAACTCTAACAATTCTACAACTACTAGGATTTCCCAAGCATAGCAACTAGATACTTAGCAAAAATTATCATGCAAGCCCTATACAAAATATCACAAATGCATAGTAAAAATATTTGGGACAAAAATATGAAGCACCACTAGCCTTGGTAGTTGGGGGAGTAAGAACAATCCTCACAGTCACAATCACCACTAGCACCAAAATCTACACATAAAATGATAGCACCAAATTCATATTTCAAATAATCAAACAAAAATATATGAATGCATGCAAATGCTATGTGATGATTTTTCTAAACCAAAAAAGACAAGTAAAATAGTAATGAATAATGAAATAAACATTTATACACCAAATAAACTCTATTTGGCTTTTAAAACACTTTCCAAAAAAAAATTATACACAAAATAGGCCTACAAATGTCTCTGCATAAAATTCTATTTTAATAGAAGAAATTTACAAAACTAAGCCTACAGATGTGTAGTATTTATTTTTGTGATTCCAATGGTATATTATTTGTATTTTTGGGAAAAACAGAACAAAAGTTATTTAATTTACAAGTTTGAATAACTAATAGATTCAAAAAAAGATTTTAAATTAAAATCCCAGACACGTGGGCATGTCTGATTGGCCCGTACCGGTTCGGCCGGATTGATCAACGAGAGCCACACGATTTAAATGAAATTGCACGGGCCAGATCTTTTCGTACCTTTTCGATAAGTGATCTACTCCTACGCGCTAGATCAAGATCCAATAGTGTCCGATCAATCGACCATGGATGGGCGGCGCAAATGTGTGTTGGAAGCGGCGGTGCTACTGGCAACGGTGCTCCGGCGATTCCAGAGGGGGCTAGGGGCGGTGGATATGCTTACCAGCGTCGCAAGGATGCGAGGATGCTCAAGGTGGGTTCGGCTTGGACGAGGGCGAGCTGCTGCGGCCGTGGGAGCTCGTCGGAGTTGCGGACAGCCTTGGGTCGATGCAAATGGTGACGAAGACAACGACCTGGATCACCCCAGTGCAAACAAAGTGCATCAGGACACGCGCAAGGTCCAGGCGAACAAGTAGGTTTGATTTAGAAGGCGAGGGGCGCTCGTATCTTACCAGGATTGCTCGACGGAGTTGAGTGGAGGCTCTGTCGTTTGCAGAGGTGGACGGGGACGACGACCTGGGGCGATTTAAAACAAACCGAATGCATGAGAAGATCCACAATACGATGGCGAAGCAGGTCGAGTGAACCAGAAGGCAAGGGGCGGTCAGGGCTTACCGGAATCAGTCGCCAGAGACGCTCGGTATTGCGGCGGTGTAAATGGAATTACGGGCAGCCTGGTGGCAGATAAAGAGTGGGGGTTGAGGGGAAATGGTCGCGGTGGGTTGGGGTTTAAGTAGAAGGTAAGGGTTGGGCGAGTTACTGCCTGAATCAAAGGAATTGATTCGATTTTAATCAGCGAGGTAACGGGCTGCGACGACGTGTTCATCGCGCGGGATTTGGGGAAGACGACGACGGCATGGCATTGGGGCCACCGGTCAGCGACTCGGGGGTTGGTGACGGGTGAGAGAGAGAGAGGAGAAATGGACCTGTGGGCTTGTTGGTGGCTCTATTGCGGGTAGAAAGGTCATGCAGGCCCTTTTCTTTTTCTTTATTCCTTTTCTATTTCTGTTTTGATTTTCTGAAATCACTTTCAAAATCTTTTCAAATGAGTTTGAATTCAAATTTCTTTTGGATTTTTGCAGTTAAAACTTTGTACCCAATTGAGTGTAAAACCTTACTGTTTAGTCCAAAGCACTTTGACATAAAGCAAAATAAAATAAAACCATGTCTTAATATGATTATAGATAATAGGCATAAAGTGGTTTTATATTTGAATTTTTGTTTTGAGAATTTAGTGCAAGCTTTGCATTCATATTTGAAATATTTCTGATCATAACAAGGTATTCTCATTCTTTGAGAGTAATAGAGAACCATTGCCTTTCTAGCATAAAATAATAGGCATAAGAATGGTTTCTCATTTTGAAATCTAGTTTGAAAATAACCCAATGCTTATGAATGCATGAATGATATGCAAACTTTTCAAATTATGATTTTTGGGATGTTACAAATCTAACCCCCTTAAGGTGAATCTCGCCCTCGATATTCGGACTGGCTAGCAAATAGGTGAGGGTGGTATTTCCGAAGATCATCTTCTCTTTCCCATGTTGCTTCTTCCTCGGAATGATGGTTCCACTGAACTTTGCATAATTTAATAGTCTTTGTCTGAGTTACTCTTTCTGCAGTCTCAAGAATCTTGATAGGTTTTTCCTCATAGGTGAGATCACTTTCCAATTGGACCTCCTCCAAAGGTATAGTATCCTCAAAGAAGTCTCTTCCATCTCCGGATGGCATTTATTTAGCTGACTTATGTGAAATACATTGTGAACGGCAGACAATGATTCACGCAATTCAATCTCATATGCCACTTCTCCTTTACGGCTCAGAATCTTGAATGGTCCAACATATCTTGGGACCAATTTTCCTTTGACTCCAAACCTCTTCACTCCACAAAGTGGTGATACTCTAAGATAAACTCTATCACCCACCTCATAGGTGACTTCCCTACGCTTGGGATCTGCGTAGCTCTTTTTTCGGGACTGTACTATCTTCAATCTGTCCTTTACCAACTTGAATTTCTCTTCAGCTTCCTTGATTAGTTCTGGCCCGAACAAGTTTATTTCTCCAACACCATTCCATAGCAATGGTGTAGTACACTTTCTCCCATAGAGAAATTCAAACGATGCCATCTCAATA
Source organism: Avena longiglumis (assembly GCA_030063025.1). NCBI lineage: Eukaryota > Viridiplantae > Streptophyta > Magnoliopsida > Poales > Poaceae > Avena > Avena longiglumis. The sequence goes on along the minus strand of CP125978.1, from coordinate 349,828,631 downwards.
CTAGCTTGATAGCTGTTGTTGTAAGAGAATTCCACGTAAGGCAGACTTTCATCCCAACTAGCTCCATAATCTAGGGCACATGCCCTCAACATATCCTCTAGAATATGGTTGGTCCTTTCTGTCTGTCCATCAGTCTGGGGATGAAAAGCAGTGCTGAATTCCAATCTCGTTCCCAATGACTCATGAAGTTGCCTCCAAAAATGGGAAGTGAATTGAGTTCCCCTATCAAACATAATACTCTTGGGTACTCCATGCAGACACACAATCCTATTCATATAAATCTTGGCTAACTTATCACTTGTATAGGTTGTCTTCACGGGTATGAAATAAGCCACTTTAGTTAGGCGATCTACTACGACCCAAATAGAATCATATCCTGATCTAGTCCTTGGCAGTCCGGTGATGAAATCCATGCCAATCTTGTCCCACTTCCAATCAGGAATAGGTAGTGGTTGTAACAATCCTGCTGGTTTCTGATGTTCCACTTTCACTCTACTACATCACACAAAGCAATATGTTCGGCGATGTCCTTATTGAGATTATTCCACCAAAATATTTCCTTCACATCCATGTACATTTTAGTATTACCCGGATGAATGGAATACTGTGAGTTGTGTGCTTACTATAAAATCAGTTTCCGAAGCTCCGGATATTTCGGAATACAGATACGTTTTCCATACCATAAAGTACCCTATTCGTCTTCATGGAATCCTTTGGATTTCCCTTTGCTAATATTTTCCTTAATCTCTTCAATTTCCCTGTCTATATTTTGGGCTTCCTTGATTTTGTCCAACAAGGTGGGTTGAACATCCAATGACATGATATGTCCTTCAGGCACTATCTCCAATCTAAGATCTTTGAATTGGTCACACAGATCATCTGGAAATTCTCCCTTAGTAAGGCCATTCACATAAACCTTATGGCTTAATGCATCCGCTATAACATTTGCTTTACCGGGGTGGTATTGCAAACTCAAGTCATAGTCCTTGATGAGTTCTAGCCATCTTCTTTGTCTCATGTTGATTTCTTTCTGAGTGAAGATATACTTCAAGCTTTTGTGATCCGTGAACACTTCGCAACGCTTTCCCAAAAGATAATGTCTCCATGTTTTGAGTGCATGGACAACAGAGGCTAACTCCAAATCATGAGTAGGATAATGCACTTCATGAGTTTTGATTTGTCTCGAGGCATAAGCCACAACTTTCCCTTCTTACATCAAAACTGCACCTAATCCTTGGTGAGATGCATCACAATATACTTGAAAATCTTTCTCCAAATCTGGCAGACATAAGACTGGTGTTGTCATAAGTATCTTCTTCAACTCTTGGAAACTGAGTTCACATCCTTCAGTCCAATCAAATTTCTTGTCTTTCTTAAGTAACTCCGTCATTGGCTTAGATACCTTTGAGAAATTCTCAATGAGCCAAGGAAACTACAAACTTCTTTCACTGACTTAGGAGATTCCCATTTAGTTACAGCTGACACTTTTGCGGGATCAACTGCTACACCATCTCCTGATACAATGTGTCCAAGAAATCCAACCTCATTCAGCCAGAATTCACACTTCCTGAATTTGGCATACAGATTATGCTCCCTAAGCTTCTCAAGTATCAATCGCAAATGTTCTTCATGCTCTTCATTGCTCTTGGAATAGATCAAAATTTCATCGATAAAAACGACAATGAATTTGTCAAGAAATTCCATGAACACCTTGTTCATCATATTCATGAAGTAGGCTGGTGCATTTGTCAAACCAAATGGCATCACGGTGTACTCATACAATCCATACCTAGTGGTGAAAGCAGTCTTAGGTATGTCTTGTTCCCTTATATTTAGCTGAAAGTATCCTGACCGGAGATCAATCTTTGAGAACACACGGGCTCCTTCTAACTGATCAAACAATTCATTGATTTTGGGCAAAGGATACTTGTTCTTGATGGTCACCTCATTGAGTGGACGGTAATCTATGCATAACCTTTGACTTATGTCCTTCTTCTCAACAAACAAAACGGGTGCACCCCAAGATAAAGAACTTGGTTGAATAAATCCTTTCTGCAACTATTCTCCAAGTTGTTTCTTGAGTTCCTTCAACTCATGAACTGACATCTTGTAAGGTCTCTTTGCTATTGGTCCTGATCCTGACAGAAAGTCAATCAAAAACTCAACATCTCTATCTGGTGGCATTCCCGGCAATTCCTCCGGAAACACATCCGGATATTCTCTCACAGTTAGCACACTATCTATGCTAACCCCCTTAAGAGAATTTAGCTTACTCCCTTTTGATTCAAAGTTAGACTTGAATCTAATCCGTTTCTTATCCAGGGTTGTGAGTGTGACAGTATGATTGGCACAATCTAGTACTCCTTCATACTTAGTCATCCAATCCATTCCCAAAATGACATCCAATCCTTCGGAATCCAGGATTATCAAACTAACGAGAAACTTATACCTCCCAAATTCTATCACTAGATCATGACATCCTGAGTTCACTAACATTTCTCCCCTAGGAGAACTTACTTTTATAGGACATACAATAGTTTCAACTGGAAGTTTGAATGAATGTGATGCGCCAGTATCAAAAAGAACAAGTGCTAGAACAGAATTGAGTTTGAACTTACCAGCCACAGCATCAGATTCCTCATAGATTTCTTCCACATTGATGTGGTTCACTTGTCCCTTTTGGAAGGGATTGGGCTTGTTGGCACCATCAACTTTCTTTTCTAGGCACTCATTAGCATAGTGCCCCATCTTCTTACACTTGAAGCATTCAACCTGACTGAGATCTTTCTTTACAGGCTGACTTCCACCTCCACTGTGGTGGCTCTTGTGTCCCCTCTTGTGGTTCTTATATTTATCATTAGCATGACTGCGGTGATGCTTGTTGTCATGATGACGGTTGTGGTTTGTGGTGGTTGTTGTACTTTCCATGTTTGTGGGATCCAGAACTCCCACTATCATCATGATGGGAACGCTTGTGAGACGACCCCGAGTTGTGCTTATCAAAGCTATGCTTCCTTTTCCTACTCTCAACCTGTTTCATCTTGTTCTCCAAGATGGTAGCCTTGTCACAAAGTGATTGGTAGGTTGGGACATAGGCAACAGACAGCTGCAGGTTTAACTCATCATTCGGTCCTTCGAGGAATTTCTCCTTCCTCTTGGCATCTGTATCAACTTCATCCGGTGCATAACGCGCCAGATTGTTGAACTCCTCAATGTACTCGGCCACACTGCAGTGACGCTGTTTCAGTTTGTGAAACTCCCTTTTCTTCAAATTCATCACTCCGGATGAGATGTGAGCTGTACGGAAACCGTCCTCAAATATAGCCCAAGTCACATCCTTAATGGGAGTGGTGATCTGAAAGTTGTCCCACCAGGTTGTTGCTGGCCCTTCAAGTAGATGTGCTGCGAACCTGACCTCTTCTTCGTCGGTGCAGCCAACAGTCACTAAGTCCTTGTTCACTGAACGTAACCAGTCATGGCCACCATTGGATCAGTGGTTCCCGAGAACTTTGCAGTACTTAGTATAAGGAATCTGGTGAGCATGTCAAATCCTGGCAGATTATTCTGGTTGTTGTTGTTATTGTTGTTGCTGTTTTGGTTGGGGTTGGCACGTCGAGGAGGCATCTGTGGTTTTAATAAGGATAAGAATGAGATACCCATAGATGCTTAACATGCACAATACATCACATAGAATCATCACAATAACCAAGCATCAAAATAACATAGAGTTTGAACGACATAAACAACAAGTTTTGAAAATGCAAACACACCATAGCAAGCCATCCACATGTTGGATGGTCATTGCGACTCAATAAACAAAGTATGGTAGATGAAAGATAATCGAGTAGTATACACTACTCCTCCGCATCAATCTCCACATCAACGAGGGTAAGACCTGCATTCTCCATGGCGGTCTTGTACTCCTCAACACTAGTAGTCAAGGCCTCAATCTTGGCCCTAAGAGCCCTCTTCTGTGAGCGAAGCCTCTTGATCACTCCCTGCTGATGCTCAATCTCGAAGTCCTTGGCCTCTAACTCTTCCTTCATCTCTTGGATCTTCTTGTTCCTGTCTTGGACTCTTTTCTCCTGGCTCTTGAACTTCTTGTCCTGGCTTTCAAATTTGGCCTCCATTTCCTTGACGATCTCGTCTTGCTCCACGAAGAGCTTATCCTTCTCTCGTAGATGAACCTGGAGCTCGTCATTGCTAAGCATGAAGTTGGTCCTATCAGTATCAAGGTGTCTAATAAGACCCTCTAGGTCCTGAAGGTACAGACGAATCGGCTCCATCGTCTCTCTAGTAGCATCTTCGTACTCTATAGCCTCACCCTCCTCGTTGTGTCTCCCGAAGGGGTGAAAGTAAAGACCTCTAAGCTCGGTGGAGTGTCTCCCTACCAGGCTCCTAAGTAACTCCTGCATGACTACATCTAAGCCTTTCTCCTTGTCGTCATGCATCATCTTGAAAGTGATAGCCTCCGCGGGTGGCTCTGCCTGGCGTCCCGGCTGTGTGACTCTGAAGCCCCATAGGTCCTTCCTCTCAAACTTGGTGAGCTGAAGTGTCGTGATGCTAGGAAGTGGAAGGTTGAGCACACTAGTGAGCTAAATGATACGAGTACCAAAACGAGTTCCCTTGAACTCCTCGGCCGTGCTGATAACAACATTAGGCATCTATTTTTATAAGATAGATAAAAGTTAGAATCAACACAAGTAGAGAAAATTCACAAGACAAAAATCACAAGCACATCTTTTAACAACAAACACACAAGTCATGGCATACACAAATCCATTACAAATATCAAAGGTTCAACATAACTTAGACAAATTTTTGGAAGTAAAAACGATAAGTGTGGTGGTCTAACTAACGAAGTACGTTACAACTCTCACTAACTATACAAAATAGCTATCAGGGCATCCTTAGTGGCCATATGTCTATCTTGTTCACAAGACTCCCATATTAAGTCTATGATGTCTCCCCTTAGTTATTGGTTGGTAGTCTCTAATTCTTGGGTTTGCTTCTTTTCTTCTCTAAGGTCGTTTTGGGTGTTGAGCATTCTGCACTTGAATCTATCACCAAGCTCCTTGATGGCATTCCAAGCTGCATTTCTTGCAGAGTCAAAGAATGTTGTGTGCATTTCAGAGTTGGTGACCATGCAAAATCCTGACTCCTTGTGGTTGTCTTCCTTGTTTTTGTACAAGTGAAGTTGCACCCACCAATACTCTTCTCCTTCATCCATCATAGGGAATCCCTTGTACACAGCTGCACTATGTATCCCCATGGTAACCATAAGGTTCTTGAGTGCCTTGGGAAATTCAGTCTCACACTCCAAAGTCATGGTCATGAGTGGTCCCTTCCTCACGGCTTCGTTGATGGAGTTCATCTACAAATAGATATGAGAAATAAGATTAGAAAATTTTACGAGAAGAAAAAGACAAGTGTGGAAATTTTTCAAAGTGTTGAAATTTTTTCCTTAGTGGTTTCTTAGTCTAATCCAACCTAGGGTCATAATCCTACAGGAAACATAGTGCTCTGATACCATCTGCAAGACCCCACCTTTATAAAGGTAAAGGTCCCTGTGATTGCAATGCTAGTCCCTGGATCAAATGCTAGCATCCACAGTTTAAGATGAAGTACACAGAAACAAAGGTCATTATTACATCGTCATTCCAGAGATAACATAGTCTTTTACAACTCCATAGCCATAGGCTAGTACATGAGTTTAACTTAACAATAATATAAATAAAAGTCTTCATCTTCATGTGCCACAGGCAAGCATGTTGAGTGTAGACTCATAACCCTAATCCTCATCAGAGTAACCTGCAACATCACAAGTTACAGCCATAGTGGGTCAATACATTGGAATAGTATTGGCAAGTGATACCTTAGTAGAATAATAGTTTATAGCTTCTACATGAATTTGGCTAAGTGTAGCTTAGGCTTGCTTGCACAAGATAGGTTTTACCTATCAGTTGAAAACACTAAGTTTTTTTTTTGGCAAAAACTCCCAAGGAACCACCAATAGACATTGGTGAACCTTTACCCTTGTTCAACCACAAGTTTTAACTTAGAAATTGGGATGAGGAGATTCTTGATAGCTTCCATGTCTTGATGCTCAAATTGTCCATTTCCGGGGACACGGCTAAGTACTTAGATTCTTCCTTCTGCAGAGGTGGTGCACTTTCCCCACAAGACTTGACATTCATCAAGACGAGACCTTTCAGAAGCCTTCCCTTAGACCAAATGGACGCGTTCCAACCTATCACCCTACCACCAACTGTCCAAATGGCTAAGTTATTGCAACCTATATGATCAAGGCAGAGCCCATATGCCATGTGGTTGCACTAGAAGCTTCTTAACATATGGTATCTCAAATCCCTCTGTTCCTGGGTGGCTTTCCACAAGTGTGATACACAAGGTAGACCATAGACATGGGCCTTGTGTAACCACTCAACATAACCCAAACATACCATTCCACCCAAGTGATTCATTCACTTAGTTGTTTTATTAAGCGAAAACACAAGTCAAAAGACTTAGCAATATTTCCATAGCATGTATATATTCCACCCTTGGTTGCTACTAGCTAGGATAAGCATGGCAATAGCAAGTATCTTAACTTAGAAAAAATTCTAACAATTCTACAACTACTAGGATTTCCCAAGCATAGCATATAGATACTTAGCAAAAATTATCATGCAAGCCCTATACAAAATATCACTAATGCATAGTAAAAATATTTGGGACAAAAATATGAAGCACCACTTGCCTTGGTAGTTGGAGGAGTAACAACAATCCTCACAGTCACAATCACCACTAGCACCAAAATCTACACATAAAATGATAGCACCAAATTCATATTTCAAATAATCAAACAAAAATATATGAATGCATGCAAATGGTATGTGATGATTTGTATAAACCAAACAAGACAAGTAAACAGTAATGAACAATGAACTAAACATTTATACACCAAATAAACTTTATTTGGCTTTTAAAACATTTTCAAATAATTTATATACACAAAATAGGCCTAGAAATGTCTCTGCATAAAATTCTATTTTAACAGAAGCAATTTACAAACCTAAGCCTACAGATGTGTATGATTTATTTTTGTGATTCCAATGGTATATTATTTGTATTTTTTGGATAAACAGAACAAAAGTTATTGAATTTACAAATTTGAATAACTAATAGATTCAAAAACAGACTTTAAATTAAAATCCCAGACACATGGGCGTGTCTGATTGGACCGTACCGGTTCGGACGGATCGATCAACGAGAGCCGCATGATTTAATGAAATCGCACGGGCCAGATCTATTCGTACCTCTTCGATAAGTGATCTAATCCTACGCGCTAGATCTAGATCCAACGGTGTCCGATCAATCGACCATGGATGGGCGGCGCAAATGGGTGCTGCCGGCGGCGGTGCTACTGGCAACGGTGCTCCGGTGATTGCAGAGGGGGCAAAGGGCGGTGGCGATGCTTACCAGCGTCGCAAGGATGCGAGGATGCTCAAGGTGGCTTCGGCTTGGACGGGGGCGACCTGCTGTGGCCGTGGGAGCTCGTCGGAGTTGCGAACAGCGTCGGGTCGATGCAAACGGTGACGAAGACGACGACCTGGATCACCCCAGTGCAAACAAAGTGCATCAGGACACGCGCAAGGTCCAGACGAACAAGTGGGTTTTATTTAGAAGGAGAGGGGCGCTCGTATCTTATCGGGATTGCTCGACGGAGTTGAGCGGTGGCTCTGTCGTTTGCAGAGGTGGACGGGGACGACGACCTGGGGCGATTTAAAACAAACCGAATGCATGAGAAGATGCGCAAGACGATGGCGAAGCGGTTCGTGTGAACCAGAAGGCAAGGGGCGGTCAGGGCTTACCGGAATTAGTCGCCGAAGACGCTCGGTACAACGGCGGTGTAAAAGGAATTGCGGGCATCCTGGTGGCGGAGAAGGAGTGGGGGTTGAGGGGAAATGGTCGCAGCGGGGTGGGGTTTAAGTAGCAGGTGAGGGATGGGTGAGTTACTGCCTGAATCAAAGGAATTGATTCAATTTTAATCAGCGAGGTAACGGGCGGTGACGACATGTTCATCGCGCGGGATTTGGGGAAGACGACGGCATGCTAGGGCCACCGTCAGGCTGGGGGTTGGTTCCACGCGGGTGAGAGAGAGAGGGAGAAAATGGCCCTGGTGGGCTTGTTGGGCTGGCTCTATTGTAGGGCCAAAAGGCTGGCGCAGGCCCTTTTCTTTTTCTTTATTCCTTTTCTATTTCTGTTTTGATTTTCTGAAATCATTTTCAAAAGCTTTTCAAATGAGTTTGAATTCAAATTTCTTTTGGATTTTTGCAGTGAAAACTTTGTACTCAATTGAGTGTAAAACCTTACTGTTTAGTCCAAAGCACTTTGACATAAAGGAAAATAAAATAAAACCATGTCTTAATATGATTATAGATAATAGGCATAAAGTGGCTTTATATTTGAATTTTTGTTTTGAGAATTTTATGTAAGCTTTGCATTCATATTTGAAATATTTCTGATCATAACAAGGTATTCTCAATCTTTGAGAGTAATATAGAACCATTGCCTTTCTAGCATAAAATAATAGGCATAAGAATGGTTTCTCATTTTGAAATCTAGTTTGAAAATAACCCAATGCTTATGAATGCATGAATGATATGCAAACTTTTCAAATTATGATTTTTGGGATGTTACACAACTCCTTCAAAAATCTCAATTCACCTAAAGAGAACTCAAAAAGGAATCAGTAAGAAGCAAATGCAAATAATAGGAGAAATCAGTCAAAACAGACCAGTAGGTAGAAACCGATTTTTCTAAAATCTTCTGTTGACCAAATAAAAACATGTTGAACTAACGAAAGTTAGATAAGATACTATGGGATTTATTTGTAAATTTTAAGCTCAATACGAGTTATAGAGACTCCTCACGAATTTTTATGGTGGAGGACAGAAATCTGTTTCGGGACAGCAACTCCCTAAATCTTACTTCGCTCTCATTAGAGGTCATTCTTGGCACAAAAAGCAAACAAAAAGGATAATGAGAGGTCATTATAGAAGTAATAACTTCAAAGACTCAAGAAAACTCTTGGGTTATCTCCCAACAAGTACTTTTATTTAACGCCTTTAAGTTAGGAACAAGAAGCAAGAAGAATCAAATATTTTCAAATGAAGAAGCATTAACATCAAACATTGCTTTTAAAGTAGGATAAAAAAGCAAATTCTCTCTCCTCATAGGTAAGTGTTCAATACCTTTCTTGAATGGAAAATGATATTTAATGGTGCCTTCTTTCATATCAATGATGGCACCAACAGTTCTAAGAAAAGGTCTTCCCAAAGTAATAGGACAAGAAGCATTGTATTCAACATCCAAAACATAGAAATCAACAGGGACATAAGCATTGTTAACCATAATGTGAACATCATTAATACTCCCCATGAGTTTCTTTTTAGCATTATAATTGAGTGGGACATCCAAATAGCAATCTTCCAAAGGTGGCAAATCAAGCATTTCATAAATCTTCCTAGGCATAATAGAGACACTAAACCAAGATCACATGAATCTTTGAGATCAAAGTCATTCACTTGCACATTAATAATGGGTTCCTAACTATCTTCTACTTTCCTATAAATAGAATCTTTGTGTTTTAACTTCTCTTCCTTAATTTTCACAAGAGCATCTGTAATGTGTTTAGTGAAAGCAACATGCATATCACTAGCATCAGGATTTCTAGCAAGCTTTTGCAAGAACAAAATCACTTCAGAAATAATACAACCATCTATATCAAAATCAAACTTAGCATCACTAGTAGTAGACTCATTAGGCTTAGGCACTATAGGAGTAGGAATAGGGACTTCTTGTGGTTTAGTGTTATCCATTCTAGTGATGGTGCACACACTATTGTTTCTATCAGTTTCAGCTTCCCTTTCCCACTTAGCATGAAGTTGAGCTAACAGTCTAACATTTTCATCAATAGTAACTTGTATGGCATGAGCAGTAGCAAAGGTATTTTCCATAGTTTCAGGTTTAGCAGCCATTTTATTAATCAAGGAGGACTGTGCTTCAGACAAAGAGGATATATTTTTTTCAGCACTCAAATTTTTTGATTGTAAACTAGGAATTTCTCTATTCAGATTCTCAAGCTGATGACTAATGTTTTTCAAAATAATAGAGTGTTCCTCCATATTTTTAGTGAAAATATTGTTTTGATCATATTGCATTTGCATAAAGTTGATAGTGGATCTCTCTACTTCTAGAATCCTTTCTTCATTAGGCATTCTAGATCTACCATGATAAACACTTCCACTAGGAGGATAAGTCTTGTAATTACCATAAGTATTGTTGCCAAAATTGTTGTTTCTAATGAAGTTCACATCAAATTGCTCTTCTTGAGCAACCAAAGAGGCTAAGGGAACACTATTAGGATTTAGAGGAGCTTTCCCATTAACAAGCATAGCCATAATAACATTAATCTTATCACTCAAAGAGGAGGTTTCTTGAACAGAATTTACCTTCTTACCATGTGGAGCTCTCTCAGTGTGCCATTCAGAGTAGTTAACCATCATATTGTAAAGGAGCTTTGTTGCAGCACCCAAAGTGAGGCCCATGAAGGTACCTCTAGTAGCTGAATCCAACAGGTTCTTGAAAAGAAGTTCAAAGTCGCATAAAAATTCGATAATCATCCAAGCAAAGGAGTCCATGAGTGGGACAATTCTTAACCAAAGACTTCATTGTTTCCCAAGCTTGAGTAACATCTTCATTATCAAGTTGTTTAAATTTCATAATGTCACTTCTCATAGATATAATCTTAGCAGGAGGATAGTACTTTCCAATAAAAGCATCTTTGCACTTAGTCCAAGAATCAATACTATTTCTAGGCAAGGATAGCAACCATTCTTTAGCTTTTCCTCTCAAGGAAAAAGGAAACAACTTGATCTTAATAATATCTCCATCTACATCCTTATACTTTTGCATCTCACAAAGTTCAACAAAGTTATTGAGATGGACAGCAGCATCATCAGAACTAGCACCAGAAAATTGCTCTCTCGTCACAAGATTCAACAAAGCAGGCTTAATTTCATAAAAGGTAGCATCAGGAGCAGGTGGAGCAATAGGAGTGCTAAGGAAATAAATGTTTTTTGTGCTATTAAGTCAAACAACTTGGTGTTCTCAGCAGAGTTCATTTTGGCAAAGGTGGGCAAGCCAAAAACAGCAGCAGCTAGAGCAGGAACTATTTTTTTTGTGTTTCTGAAAAAAGAAATCAAACCAAACTAAACTAATTTTTTTGGAGTTTTTTAAAAGAGGCAAACAAAACCAAGCAAAAGAAACTAAGCAAACTAAAAACAAAGTACAGAGAAAGGAAGTGAAGGACTCCCCTTGTGAAGATGTCCTTAGCCTCCCCAGCAATGGCGCAAGAAAACATGTTCATGACTCCTTGATGGCGCCTTGTTGACGTGGGAGCTTCTTTCTTTATTCCCCGGCAACGGCGCCACAGAACTTGATGGCTGACGTGGAGCCTGTTGGGAACCCCCAAGAGAAGGGTGTGAAGCAGCACAGCAGCAAGTTTTCCCTTAGTAAGAAACCGAGGTTATCGAACCAGTAGGAGGAAGGAAACGTCACATAGGTGTTGCAAGCAACACGAAAACATGTACAACACAGACTCAAGACTTTGCCCCAACGAATCAGTGAGGTTGTCAAGATCACCGGTTTGCTGTAACAAAGGATTAAACGTATGGTATGGAAGGTAATGGTTTGCAGCAAGTAAACAAGTAACAGTGGAAGATGTATAAATGGTAAGATTGGACCGGGGTCCATAGTTCACTAGAGGTGCTCTCCTTAGATAAACAACATGTCATGAAGGGTAAACAAATTATAGCAGGGCAGTTGACAGGAACTGAGCAAGGCATAACAATGCAATACCAGACAAAAAGATCCTATGAGATTTGATTGGGCAATACAACAATATACATAGACCGCCATCCAACTGCATCTATGACTAGAAGTCCACCTTCAGCTTATCATCGGAACCCCCTCCAATATTAAGTTGCAAGCATAAGACAACTGCTTTAAGCAAAGTGTGTAAGGTAAACAATCCACTTGTTCCATGAACAAGAGACCGTTATTTTCTCCCTAGTAGCAACAAAGACATCTACAATCAAGAGATTTCATCACTTCCTTGGAAACTAGAGGCATGAACCCACTATCGAGCATAAATACCCCCTCTTGGAGTCACTAGCAACTCCTCGGCCAATATAGCTACTAACAACGGAGAGCATGCAAGATCACAAACAACACAGACATGATAGTATCAAATAGACAAATCCATTAATCAATCGACATAGTAATCTCAATATCCATCGGATCCGCAAACACAACATGCATGATTACGAATAGATTAGATCTTGATCATGAACGGAGATCACAAGATCTATACATAAAAGCACAAGGAGGAGATACAACCATATAGCTACTACATGGACCCATAGTCCAAGGTGAAACTACTCACGCATCATACCGGAGAATAAGGCCTCCGGGATGGTCTCCCCTCCGGCAGGGTGCCGAGAAGAACTTCAGATTCCCCTCGATCTAGGGACGACGGTGGCGGCGGCTACAGAAGATTTCGTGGAGTTTTGATCAGATTCCTAGGGTTTCTATCGGGGCTTTATAGGCGAAGAGGCGAGGGGAGGCAAGGGGCCCCACACCCTACCAGCGCGGGCAGGCCCACCCTCGCCTAGGGGGGTCTGGCCGCCCTGGTCCGCTTATCCGTCTCTCCTCTGGACTTCGTGTCGCCCACGATAAAATATTGACTTTGGCTTTTGTCCCGTCCAATTCCGAGAATATTAATTTTCTACCTTTCTAGAACCAAAAACAGAAGAAAATAGGCAAATGGCACTGTGGCAACTTGTTAATAGGTTAGTTCTAGAAAAGATATAAAAACACCTCAAGGTGTAGACAAAGCAAAGAAAAGTAGATACTAAACAAGCATGGAGCATCAAAAATTATAGATACGTTTCCTACGTATCAAAGATAAACACTTCAAATATCGATACATATGGATGATTACATGATGTATCTCATACAATCCCCATCCACCTCACATGCCCATAGGGAATTACTCACACATGATGATGGGGGGTGAACTCATGGTCATTGGTGATGATGTTGATGATGATGGTGGTGGAGAAGAACTCGAAATTCCACTCCCCGGGGTGGAGAGCAGGACCAATATGATCCCCGAAATGAAGATCATGGCTCTAGCGATGCTCTGTTTTGCGAAAAAATCCGTCCTCCCTGGAAACTAGGTTTTTGGGGTACATAAGGGGGTACACCAAAGGAGAGGCCGAGATGATGCTCCACGGCCAAAAGAGACTAGTGACGTGCCCACCCTTACTGGACGCGCCACCTGGTCTCTTTTGGGCCTCGTGGCTCCGCTCGCTTGATTCCAAGGTTCCGGACTTCATTATTTGGTGAAAAACTGACGTGGTATTTTTCCTCGATTTTATTTCCTGCGAAAACTGTCAGAAATGAAACTTTTGCTAAAAACAATGTTAGATTCAACAGTTTTATCCAAGTATGGGAAGATTCCAGATCAAACCATCGAGCAAAGTAGTTGGAAAAGTAGATACATTTGAGATGTATCAGCTTCCCCAAGCTTAGCTCGTTGTTTATCCTCAAACATAGTGTATAAGCGATAAAATACTTTGACAAGAACTTTGCTCTATCCATGCATAACATTTTATCATGGAAAATATTTTAAACAAAGGTTTATCAATGAATAGCAAAGTAATAATGAGAGCCCAGTATGTTGGTGTACAAATGATTATACATGGTATAAAGTAGATAATATATGGAAACAGTATTTGAACATGATTACCTAATAGTGGCAATGAACAACGTTCTCACATAGCATTTGATTGAATCATATGTAAGGTTTTTGAGTCCTTCTATTCTTTCAATTGTTGACAAGTAATCCATCATGCTTGCATCACGAACTAAATACTTTGGGGACGTCGTATCCTTCTAGTCTTTCAACATTTAAACACTCATAGAAGACCCATACATGAGTAAGTAACTAGTACCTTTAGTTGAAAACAGGTGGAGTAGAATAGGATAGGTGCTTTTTTGGTATGTTTCTCGCACCTTTGCATGAGTGGCAGGATTTTTTGGTTGCCACTTTTTGGGCTTGCAAGTCTTTATTCATTCAGCTTTGAGTGGACTTTCATATCCATAATGCATCAACATTTTGATATAAGATTTGAACGAATAAGAATCTCTTTATTTTTTTCCTTGCTTGGTGGGCACTTCTTAGTTTCAGCCCATTTTCTTCTATAGAAGAGCCAACTCATTGGGATATTTTTTTTTCAGTATAAGGGTTTAAAGGATGGGTGCCCACTAACACAATGATAGCCATGTTGGTGGAATTGGTTTAAAGGCTTAGCTTTCAACTAAATATACTATCAACCCACAACATATGATTCGATGATGAGATTCACAATTTGAAAGACTGGACTATCATACAAGCCTCAACCTCCATATTTCAGAGACACATAGGAATATAAATATTCATCATTGAATATGTGCCACGTCCACATCAACAAGCATAATGGGATGCATAAACTTTTTTCAGGGCTACTATCATGCAATCAAGTTAAAATAATGTTCCCTAATAGCATCCCAGTTGCCTCATTATATATCCAAAAGGACACAAACAAAGTAAACATTCATTACCACTTCCCTAAGTATTTATGAAACTTTTCCCAAGCATTTGCTAATGTTAACTTGCATGCATAAGTACAGCAAAGGAGTCAAACCTCTTTCATTCAATTTATACACATTGATTCATCATTGTTGTTCTTCCTCTCCCATCTTGAATTGCACAATATTCTCATATATGTTGAAATAAAGCAAATACATATAGCTTGGTTCATTCCAGATTTCATTTTCATCAATTTCAAAAAAACATTACTACAAAATTTTCCATCAATCTCTTCTCATAAACATGGTGGTTTATAGTGGATGTGATCCATATTTTATTGTAGCATTAAATTATGGATCATTTACAAGTCAACTAGCCACTTTTAGTGTTAAACAATGAAATCTGCTAGCAATTTACTGCAATGATGCAGCACAATATTTCCCTATTTAAACCTCCTAGGAATTTTGCCAATTTTTGTGTGTATGGGGGATGAAAAGTTACAGTTGTTGTATAAATTTCAGCCTAATCAAGTTACAGATAAAAATTAAAATAAAACAGGGAACAACATCATGCGGATTTCTACAACTCCTTCTACGTGCGATTTCAAAAACGAAAATCTTTTTGAGATTTTTAGTTTTAGAAAACAAAAGAAATCAACTAAATGGCAAGATAACTACATAAACAAGAAAAATCTTTTTGGGTTTAGGGTTTTTCTGAAAGTAAACAACATGCAAAAGCCTAAAAAAATTCAGATCTTTTTGGGTTTTTCAAGTTTTGCTAAAATGAAACTACAACTCACATAACGTAAACAATTCTAGCATGACATTTACAATGAAAAGGAAGGGAGGAAATCATACTCCCCCAATTTTGGGTGAAAGCTAGTAGCCTGGATAGTTGCGATCGTGCCCCCAGTCGTATTTTCCATCTCCATAATATGGTGGCGGCTACTCACATGACGACCACTGCGGCGGCACATCCTCGTTCTGTGAAGAGGAGCCTTCTTAGGTGTGATAATATGGTGTTGCAGGCATGCCACCCCATGTGGTATGTGCTGGAGGTTGAGGATAATACTCCCATATTGCTGGTGAAGACGGTTCAATAGCCTCCCCTATGCATACCCATTGACAGGGGCTGTCCACTTCCCTCTTAACCTGTCAAAATAGTCAATACAAAGAAGCAAAGTGGATTCCATCCTACAATGGTTAACAATATATTGATACAACATGTGACCCATGCCATGCTCCCTCAATATCCCCATGCGAACCAACATATTAGTATCCAAAATAATGGGTCCTGGAACCGAAGTTCCCATGTACTCAAATTTCCTTTCATTCGTAAGGTATTTAAAAACTAATGTGGCTATTTCTCCAGCATGAAGAGGTTGGAACTATTATGTTTTTACAGCGTATGACAAGGTTCTATCAATAATCAAACCCAAGTTATATTAAGAAGCTACACCTTCCTTAGCACATTTCAATAAATAAATTATGGGGCCAGTGCATCCTATTGAATTCTTCCTAGCAAGAAATCCTCTAACAAGAAACAATGAAAAATATCTTAATGTAGGGTGCTGAATATGAGTGAACTTTCCTCTATGAATATCCTCCAGCACATCTACACTTATAATCCTCCAAAATGAATGAAGGCTCTCATCAGAATCAGCAGGAATGTCTTCCCATTTCCCTCATTAGGGACATGTATGGCATTACAAAATTCCTCTAAGGAAATGATTAACCTTTGATCCTTCATGACAAACCTCACATTAAAAGTGCTGGGAGTTTCTTTACCTCTGTTACTTACCTTCCCTTTGGTTTGTACAAACCTGATGGTGGCTAGGAACTCACTTCTCGGCTCGTAGTAGGTCGGTTGAGGATGTCTTACAAATTCCTCCATCTTGGTTTTCTACAAGAAATAAGTAAAAACTTCTTCTATGGATAATTCCTTCAATGCATTGGGGTCAGGCCACTTGGTGGCCTCCGCCTTAAATATCATCTCATCTTCCCATTCTTTCTCTTCATCATAATTGGGGAAGTATCTTGAGACTCTCCTTGGTCTTAAACTCCTCGTGAGGCGTTTGCCCTTGTTCATGGTGGATGAGACCTTGCAGCACTAAGAACAAAAATCACTAAACATTTAGATGTATCAAGTTATAACCTTTTATAGATGATCCAAAAAGTTTCTACCAATCATTACTATAAATCATTTCCAATAGAAAGCTTCAAATCCATGGATTTTCATGCATGAGATGTAGTACCAAGAGCAGCATTTTTCGCACAATATAAAGCATCATATCAAAAATAAATTAGATGAGTGGAGGAGTCACATACCAATGAGAAATCCCTCCAAAGAGATTTGAAAAAAGTGGTTGCCAAAACTTAGAGATCGAGAAATGGGCAGAAAGGGAGCAGAGGAAAAAAATCGAGTGGTACCTAGTCGGGTTCTAAGAGGAAGTGAAGAACCTAGGAGGTTGGAGACCACATAACTCCACCCAGGGGGGCACAAGGGCAGGGGCATTCCCACCCTTACTAGGCGCGCCACTTGGTCTCTTTTGGCCAGTGTTCACTTTCTGGAAGCGTCCTTTGGCAGGGTGGATCCTCTATGCAGAAAAATTGCCTCGGAATTTTTAATAATTTTTGAAAAATATTTTCTATGTAGAACTTTCCTAAACTCAATTTTTTCCAAAAAAACATAAAATAATTAAAGTGACTAATTTAAAATGAAGGAATTCAAATAAACTATAATATATTGTAGCAATATTTAAATGGCAATCACTATCTCATCATTACCATGTTAAAAATGAGGTTGATCAAGTCTCATTAATATTATGATAAGTATAGAAACAATGATCCACTTATTATTATAAAATAAAAAAATTAAGGTACCCCACAAAAGATTGGAATAGTTCCAACCATTATTATTCCATACTTAGGCTTGGGAGGAGGAATAGGAATTTCAAAACTTTTGGTTCAATGGCATTAAACCTCTCTTGGATAACTCAATAGAATTCTTCTTTGGAAAATATATAGTGTGCTCCTTCCCTTTCACATTAAATATTACTTTGCTTTTGGTACAATTAACCACAACCCTTGCAGTATTTAGAAAAGGTCTACCAAGAATAATAGATAAATTATCATCTTCAGGCATTTCTAATATAACAAAGTTTGTGGGAATCTGCACATTAGCAATCATAATAGGAACAACCTCACATATACCAATGAGAATAGCAGTAGATTTATCAGCCATTTGAAGTGAAACTTTAGTAGGTACTAATTTATTTAAGTTAAGTTTCTTATAAAGATAGAAAGGAATGACACTTACTCCAGCTCCAAGATCACATAGGGTATGTGTATATTTAATGGTGCAGGGAATAGTTGGAATACCAGGATCCCCTCTCTTTTCAGGTAGTTTTCCCTTAAAAGAATAGTTAGCAAGCATGGCAGTAATAGCTTCATTTGGTATATTTCTTTTATCAGTGACAATGCTTTCATATATTCGGAATATAGAGGTACTTTAATAGCATCAACTAAGGGAATTTGCAAGTATAAACTTTTTATCAATTCAATAAACTTCTCAAACCTTACATCATCCAAAGTTTTCATTACCTCTTAGGGATATGGTATATGCCTTTGTACCCATGGATCCCTTTCTTTACCTTTTGGTTGTGGTGGAGGCTTCTTATTCTTAGTTTTATCCCTTGATGATTGAGGGTCCTCACTTACAAGATTCTTCATTATTCTCCTCTTCTTGTGAATCTTCATTTGGTTGGGAGATTTACACATCATCTTCTTCATTATTATCATCCTCTGTTTCAGCATCAGAGAGAGATACATCATTTTATTTATCTTCAGAATTCCCATTATCTTCATTTTCATTGGGAGATTTTCCTGCAATTGATTTCTTCTTAAGAGCCTCTTGCTCTTTCCTGAGTGCTAGAGCCTCCCCTTGTGTTAACTCCACAAATTTGCTTCTTATCATTAAGAAGCTTTTCATACAACTTATTTTGAAGATAAATCATTTGTTCAACTTGATTATTCATCATTTTGCAATGCTTAATAGTCATCTTAAGAGATTCAACACAAGAGCCTACTCTTTTATGCAGAACATTAATATTATGAGAGTTCTCTATTATTTCCCTTTATATATTATGATCATATGTTTCTTGATGAGGAGCAAAGTTGCTATAATGATCAACATAAGATATTTCGATAGGAGGTGATATCTTTCCATTACTTTCAGAAGGACATATAGCATGAACTTGAATAGGGAAGCATGGTTTATCAATAGGGAATTTAAAACCATTATAAGAAAGTTCCTTTAAATGAGAAGTTTTAATACCCCTTTCCTCCATAGATTTATGAGCTTATTCCATATCTTCATTAGATAGTATGAGAACACCTCTCTTCTTATGAGTATTATCACTTATCTCTTCTTCTTCAATATGCCAATCATGATAATTTTGAGTGATAGTATTCAATAATTCCTTAGCTTCCTCAATAGTCATGTCCCTGAAAATATTTCCCGCAACATTGTCTAGATAGGTTCTAGAACTTTTAGTTAGCCCATTATAAAATGCATCAAGTAATTCATTATCCTTAAAACCATGTGCAGGAAATCTCCCCCAAGCTTGGGGAATACTTTCTTATTTGTTTTGTGTAAAGCTACTAATTTCAACTCTCGTAGCATGTATTTTACTATCAGAAATATACTTATGGAAAAACAAATACTAGCATGCTTCCTTAATAGTAATGGACTTAGGATCTAATGATTTGTACCAAGTTTTTGCATCTCCTCTTAAAGAGAAGGGAACAGTTTTAAGAAAAAATAGCGTTGTTGTATCTCAGTTTTTCCAAATAGGCAAGCAATATCTTATAAATTCATTAAGTGCTCATAGGTAAATTATTCTTATTTACCATACAATTTATATGCTTCAACTCTTCCTATTATTTTCGGGTTAACTTCAAAATCATAGTCCTTATCTTTAATGAATATTGCAGGTTCTTTGCATTTACTAGCAATAGCAAATAGCTTTCCTAGAGAAAAGGTACTCAGGGTTTCTTCAAATTTAACCAAGTCATCTAGATCAAGACTCATAAAATCTTCAGTGAAAGCAATATCCTCTTCACTAGGTGTCTATTTAGAACTAGTGGCACTATATTTTTCATTAACATGTTCATATTTATCATGTTCATATTCCATATCATCATTGGATAAGGACTTAGGTAAATCAGGCGTCCCCTCTTTATCTTGGCCTTCATCCAACAATTTTTTTCAATACTAGTAGACATCTTAGACAATGGTGAACTTGCTAGGATAGTAGTTTTCTTTTTAATAGCAGGAGTAGTAACAACATTAGGTGAAAAGTTTGGTCTAGAGGGCAAATTCGTACCACTCCTTGTAGTAGAAGGCATAATATCCTTCTCAACAACATCATTACTCTTTCCCATGATGAGAGACAAGTAAGTACAGTAAGTAAATGATAACAGATGGTCTTACCAATAAATCTAGGCTCCCCGGCAATGGCGCCATAAAATGTCTTGATGTCCACAAGTATAGGGGATCGCTAAAATCTTCTATGGGAAGTATTACCCAAAGCCAGTCAGTGCATTTTCTTGCTTTTCACACTAGGATGCTTTGCTTGACAAGGGCTATCGTTGCAAACGTTCCTCTTTCAATTCAAAGTATCACGAGCAAAGAACATTTGTAACTAGTTTTCCTCCGTCCACCATGGAATGAAGATGATCAAATCAAGGATTTGAAAGGGAAGTAGGGTTTACTACTTGCCAACCAGGAAGGTAGGACTTACTCGGATAGGGAGCTCGGGGAGCAAGCAGTAGAAAAGCAAAATAGCGAAGACAGGGAAATGGGGGAAGGGGAAGTTCTTGGTTGAGTGCGGTTGTTCTCCGATAATCCGGTTGAGAACTTTTCCAGCGATGCAGAGGAGAGATCATTTACAAAGAAAGCAATGACTAGGCAAGGATATTCTTCATAAAGATACTCTGGACAGGATCATCGATTCGCTTCCATGGTTGAAAGTAGTGGGACTGCCACATAATACAATGAAAATGAATTCATTCTCGGTTGAGCAGGAGATTCTGATCCAGAAGATGCCGCAGAAGACTTTGAAACGGTTACAAATGGATTGGCTCACTCCGCTCTAGATTTGGTTATGCCAGCCATAGGCAAAAGTGATAAACCTCACCCTCGGGAGAAAGGAATATGCCTCCTACTAGAAGCGTTGGCCAAGGAAATACCCCCTATTAGAGGTATGAGCTGCTTTCGGCAATGGGTGCTGCGGTCAACTAGACCAAAGAGGAAGGGCTACTACCACCTGTTATTAGTGGGCTTTTTTTCTCTATGGGAATACTTAATCGAATTCAGCCGTTTTTCCGAAGCAAGAAGACATCTTGAGATAAATATGTTCTATATTTCATATATTTCTCTTCTTCATTAAGTGAATCAAGAGTCACACTCTTATGATCCATCTCCTCCTTGCCACCCAACTCCGGGCATATTTGCCTAGCTAAATTGTCGAGCGAATCTGGTAGAATAAGTAATGAACATCTAAACCTTAATAGCAACCTTTTCTCTTTTCTCTTTATTGAATCTGGTTTCCCCTGAAATTGATGTCTCTTATACACCGATATCTCATATATCGTATTATTCCGGGTTTGTAAATTCACATCGTACTCGTCAAGGTGCTTAGTATACAAATGTTCAGCAATGATAAAACCATCGAATTTAGACAAGTTATGACAATACACTATTGGTGTCTTTCTCATCTTCTTACCTTCTCTAACGAGTGAATGGATGAAAGAACTCATAACTCTTTCGCTCTGATCGTAAAAGTTCGGATGAGTGAACCTGTACTCATGTGAAAAATTGTGCAGAATGTCAGCTTTCGCTAGCTGTTTGTCTGGCTTGACTGCCATCCACGAGGCAGCATAAGCATAGTGACGAGGAGCCTTTTGCTTTTCTCTTTTTCTCTTATTTTGGTTGGGAAAAGTGCCTACTGATTCATCAATCTGAATTCGCTGATCCTCCTCTAACTCAATTGTTTCTATATCAGCTGCAAATATAACGGAAGGCTTGGGTGGTTTGCCCTTATATTGTGGATTTGCCTTTTTTTTCTGTAAATATTCATCCATAATTTTCCGATTAGGATTTTTGAGTGAAGTTATATAATCTGGAAATTTCGCATTCTCTTTTTTATCCTTCTTATCCTCCATGTATTCATCTTCATTCTTGTCAATTAGGTAGGAAGTAGTCTCTTCCAGCAGACCTAGTTTACCTATTTCATGAAAAACGTCATTATCTGTTGGAATAACAACAGTATCAGTATCATCTTCGTTCAGCGAACCACTGAATACATTGATAGCTAGCCCATACAAATTGTGTGATTTGTACTTATCCTTCTGTATACTGATCGCACGATAAATTTTCAGTGCAATGTCCTGAATAGGTATTCTTTTCTGTTCAGCAACATCGTAAAGATGGATTGAACTACAAAGTGCAGTATAAACCACATCTTCTTTTTCTGTTCGAAAGTCTTTTCCCGTCATGAGTTTCATTACAGGAACAATGGAAGTCCAACCATTTTGCCTTCTCGGATAAACATGTTTTATCAGCATAAATAAATAACAAATTAGAATGAGCTGGTTCTCCATCCCAGTAGGGTATGGAGGTCCCTTGAAATGTAACTCTACTGAAGACTTAATGGAGTTGTTTGAGTGATAGAAACAGTGTTCGAAATGTACATCTCTCATGAGTTCAGTGAGCGCAGTTGACTTACCATATATCTGCGTACTTCGTCTCTTAAAATGTAGGTTCATTTGTGAATTTCTCTCCCATCTCCTTGTTCATGATTTGTATTTGTCCATCTCTGTCGATTTTGCCAATGATTTCTTTAGTTCATCTGTGTTGATGAGCTAAATGAACCATGAGGTTCTACGTGAGCTCCGTTATGGAGACTCTCCATGAGTATTCACATCATAAAGTCAACATTAGAGTCGACTCTAGTAACTCAGGACGAACCAGCTGGACTAAAAACATGAGCCATAGGATGTGTCATTATCTCTTTGATTCGTTTATAAGTCGGGTGAAGTGGTGTGGTACTTTTTCGACTCAAGGGGAACACAAGAATACGAATAAGACTTTATCAATTGAGACGTCACCCTTAATTACACATGTATATCAATAAAATTGCAAAGAAAGTGGTGATTTATGGAAGTTGATTCAAAATAGTAAAACAAAGCAGTAAACAAAGAAGCAGATTTCCAGTTTTCTCCGAAAGTTTCAGTGGATAAAATGAGGCATGAAGTGATAGCAGGGTGTTGCATGAATGATATCCATCATATAATGTATCATACTAACATGACATTTATCTCTAATTCAGTTATGTTTAGGTGTCTGCTTCAAACATAATCATGCATGTAAGTTTGCATAATATCTTTTGTACCGCCTACTCATGGTCGTTGGTGATGATGTTGTTGATGATGATGGTGGAGAAGACCTCGAAATCCCACTCCCTGGGGTGGAGAGCAGGACCAATCTGACCCCCGAAACAAAGATCATGGCTCTGGCGGCGCTTTGTTTCATGAAAAATTCCATCCTTTGATACCATTGATCTGGTGGCGGCATTTTGTTTCGCTTTTAAGAAAGAAATTATTCTGATTAAGCTGGATTCGCCAAAGCATTTGATACCATTGATCATCTGGCTATGATGAAAATTATGAAACAGATGGGTTTTGATGATAAGTGGCTAAAATGGATTGAAATTATTTTTGGCACTAGAATGTCTGTTGTTCTGCTTTATGGAGTACCTGGGAGGCAATTTCACTGCAAAAGAGGTGTTAGGCAAGGAGATCCTTTGTCTCCCCTCATATTTGTTCTAGTTGCTGATTTACTATAATCTGCAATCAATAATGCATTCAGAGAAAACATCCTCAAAGCTCCATTCTCCCCTGATTTTGGTCAGGATTTTCCAGTTGTCCAATATGCAGATGACACTTTGATCATAATGCAAGAAGATAAATAAAAAGTTCAAGTAATGAAAGGGATTCTTCACAATTATGTTGTTTCTACTGGCTTATAGATCAATTTTCACAAGTCTCACCTAATACCAATAAATCTAGCAGACAGCATCACTAAGGAAATTACAGATATGTTGGGTTGTTCAATTGACAAAATGCCTTTCACTTACTTAGGGCTCCCTCTTGGCACCACTAAACCCATAGTGTATGATCTAATGCCACTGATTGACAGAATTGAGAGAAAGTTGTCTGCATCATTCATGATGATGTCTTATAGTGGGAGAGTGACTGTGATTAACTCCTTACTAGCTTCAGTTGCAACCTTCACAATGTGTGCAATCAAATTACGAGTTAAGATTGTGGGGCACATAGAGAAAATTTAGAGACACTGTTTATGGAATAAAAAACTGAAGAAGGTGAAAAATGCAACTCTCTTGCTGCTTGGGACATGATTTGTAGGTCAAAGAATAAAGGAGGTATTGGCATACTTAACCTAAAAATTCAAAATGAAGGCCTGCTGTTAAAGTTCCTTCATAAGTTTTACAACAAGGATGACATCCCCTGGTTTCTCTGGTTTGGAATGCTTATTACAATAATACTATTCCACATGATACTGGTCCTTGTGGCTCTTTATAGTGGAGCGATGTCTTTAGACACTCCCATTTATTCAGAGGTGTGGCTAAAAGTACAATTGGTAATGGGGCCAATACATTGTTTTGGAAGGATCAGTGGTCTAACACTATTTTAGAAGAGAGCCACCCAGTTATCTATTCTTATGTGAGGAATGAAGATATCTCTACCCAACAATTTCTAACTACAGACAGTTTGGCACCTCTATTTTATCTTCCTCTGTCACCTGAAGCTTTAGCTGAACTAAGAACAATTCAAAATAGTTGCAGAGAGATACAACTCAGTGAGCACCTACAAGACACTTGGAGTTATGTTTGGGGAGCCAAAGATTTCACATCCAGCAGATATTATCAGTATAATTTTAGAAACCTGAACCCACATATATCTTTCGAATGGCTATGGAAATCAAAATGCACTTCAAAAGTGAAGTTCTTTGGATGGCTTGTTCTGTCTGACAGACTGAATACAAGAAACATGCTTAGAAGAAGGCATTATGCACTTGGGACTGAATATGACTGTTTAATGTGTAGCCATAATACTGAAGAAACAATTGAACACTTGTTCTTTCATTGCCCTTTCAGTCAAGCTTGCTGGGATTCAATTAATATCTCTTGGTCTATGGCTAGCTCTAGGCTTCAGATCATTGAACAAGAAAAACAAAGCTAGAATAAAAAGCCATTTATGGAAATTACCCTGCTTGGATCCTGGAACATCTGGAAGGAGAGAAACAACCTCTGGTTTAATAACATACAACCCTCGGTCCAGGCCTGGAAGTCAAGATTGGCTGCTGATCTTTCACTGCTGATCCACGGGACAAAGGAGGATTTACACCCATTCATCAAGAGCATAGTCCATAGTTTGTAATATTGTGAGGTCTTAGGTTTTCTAACCTTTTTGGGAGATCTTTTATTCCCTTGTAATCTGTAAATATGTAACACTTCAGACTATAGTAGGAACCTTTCCTACTGTTAATATCCTCAAAAAAAATTCCGTCCTCCTAAGAAACTAGGTTTTGGGGGTATATAAGGGGGTACTCCAAAGGAGAGGCCGAGATGATGCTCCACGGCCAAAAGGGCCTGGGTGGCGTGCCCACCCTTACAGGGCGCGCCACTTGGTCTCTTTTGGGCCTCGTGACTCCGCTCGCTTGATTCCAAGGTCCCAGACTTCATTATTTGGTGAAAAAACAACGTGGTATTTTTCCTTGATTTTATTTCCTACCAAAACTGACAGTAAGGATACTTTTCCTAAAAACAACGTTAGATTCAGTAGTTTTATCCACGTATGGGAAGATTACGGATCAAACCATCGAGCAAAGTACTAGGAAAAGTAGATACATTTGAGATGTATCAGGTATCACCTAGGACTTAATAACCCATGCCACAGTGATTCTTGCGTTGTACAATACGCGTTAACCATAAGATCTAGAATGGGATAGAGAATTCAGCTGGATCTTCTTCCTTTCACATACCAATAGATGACTGGGCCATGGCTATAATTCTCGGAGAGGATTGACAGCATAAGAGTGGGATCCCTCAACGTCCCACGGTGACATCTTGTATCTACAAGGGTTGTGCGTTTCAGGATGTAATTCGAAACAAGTTTTATGCTGAGTCTAGTGTGCAATACAATGGGCATGCAGGGTCGCAGAGAAGGGAGGCGTTTGGTTTGGACCATTTACTGGGCCCCACACCAAAGGAAGTGTGGACGGGAATAAGCTGCTAGGTTGTGCAACAAGGATTTGATCTCTTATGGGTAAAGCAACGATGTAAAAAAGTGTGATATGTTACTCTCTGTTCTAAGAAGGAGCTGTGAATGCTGTAGAAAAGAAATTCCACGAAATTCTAATAAACCTATGAAGACTGATGGACATAGATTTTCCAGAATAAAAGCATCCTTTGAAGAAATATTTACGAAAACCTACATAACCTACGGCCTTTAGTTGTAGATAGTGCATCAAACAGTCCTTTTTAGTGAACTTGCTGAGTGCGCTCATACTCAACCATACCTTCTTAATTGCTAGATTTTGAAGACATCGGATTCAAGAATATTAAAAACTCTATTCAGTTGAAGACCAAACAAAATTCTGCGAGGAGTCAGAAATATCTGGAAGCATCAAAGGAATCAACTACGAAGGCATCTACGGAATGGAAGCCGAAGAATCAGATGCGTGGATGTGTCAGATATAGTTAATTGAGTCTAGTAGTTTAGATCCCTATACTCTATCTATTAATCTTGTATAAATCTTAAGGTTGAGTTGCTTCTTTATCCTATTCTCAAGATGTTATAGTTTAGCTTTGACTCATCGAGATAACCTCTATGTACCTAGGAGGATTTCGAAGTCGTCGTGTAATTTCTGGTTGTAATATTAATGTATGTATGTGGACCTGCTTTGTTTCTGTTGTACCATCGTGAGGGATGTAATATTTGTGGAATAGTGTTCTGTGAGTGTTATGTCAATGACTATAGTATTCTACAACATGTAGTGGTATGTTGGGTCACCACACCCTATGAATAACTTCGAAATACTGAGTCTGAAAGACTGATCCAACGAGTCATGAGATTGATGAAGTGACCACAGTCTCCTTGTTATCGATGAAAACGTCGTTTCCTACTAAAAAATATTACATATTTTATGAGACACCAAAGCGTCAAACCTGAGGTTTGAACTCTGGTGGGTAACCACGTGTTGATTTTCTAATACGCTAGACTAAACTTCAATCCAATATGTTTGTTCTGTTAGGGATTATTTCAGACAATTTTGATGGTAACATTACTGAATTTGATGGATGTTTGATTTTAGAAGGGGGAAATCTAAACATAGTTTTGTTATATTGAAAGTAGTACTATCTTCGATTCATAATAAGTGTTGCTAAGTTAGCACAAAGTTGCACTGAATCAGCGACACTTATTATGAACCGAAGGGAGCAATAACCTGAAAAAAGCGGGAAATGGAGAAAAGATCCTACATGTTGATGGCTCCCAAGTGCAGGAGGTCAATTTTAGTACTTTTCAATAAATAAAGGTTGTCAAATCCACGAGGAGCTGAGGGTATTGGTTGGAAAATTTGACAAAGAAAATAATAGTAAATGTAGTAGATTTGGTGTTTTTGGGTTTGTAGTTTGCAAGAATATAAGGTGCTAAAAGTAAATAGCAACAATTAAATGCTCTCAGTGAGTGTTGGGGATATGCTATATGTGTATCCTCATAGCATGTCACTTATCCGGATAACCCGGGTGGCCCATAGTCGGTAGCATGGCCTATGGCCTTCTGGGCGGCCCAGTTAGATGGATCCAGAAGGGAGGCCCATGTCGGATAAAGGAAGACTATGGTGGAGTCACCAACGTACCCGGAGCCTTGGAGTGCAAGATACACAAGACTAGTGATAGACGATGTAGGACTCTGTAACCTGTCCGGCTAGGAATTTTCCCTGTAACCCTAGGACCTGGCGACTATATAAGTCGGGCCTATGGGAGCCTTTAGGACACAACCTAGCATCGATTCAGATAACCTAGCATCGATTCAGACAACCTCGCACAGCGAACCTATCTCTGTAACTCGGCATATTGCCATTATAGTGATTTATAGCAGGAGTAGGATTCCGCCACCGTTGTGGGATCTGAACCTGGGTAAGCTGTGTTACCTCGTACCCGTCAATCGCCCGCCTTACCCCACGTCTCTAAACACGCCTTTGTGAGGACCCTCCATGGCGTACTCGGCAATACCACGGTTGGCGCCCACCGTGGGGCAAGAGGCCGGGCTCTTCAGCGAGGAGGACCAAGATCTTGGCGAATCGGTGAAACCATAGCCATCGGTCGCGTTCTCTTCTCCGGCAACGTTCTGATCATCCCCCCTGACGAGTTCTGGATCCCGGCAAAGACAAACCCTACGCGGTGTTCCATCGTTCCTATCAGAGACATCCACCTCTTCATCGGCGAAACCGACTCGGGCACTAGTTCCCTGGGAGTCGAAGGAGCATCAAGACCCGCACGGACCGCCTACGGGCAGGATACGTTCGCGGAAGAATCGATGTCGGATCTCCCTTCGGAGTTTGCCGGCAAAGATCGGCAAACACCAAGGCCCGTGCGGACCGCGTATGGGCAGGACACGTTCGCGGAAGGATCGATGTCAGATCTCTCTTTGGAGTTTGCCGGCAAAGATCGGAAAAATTCAAGGCCCACCCAAACCGCCCCTGTGCAGGATATAAAGGTGGAAGATTGCTGAAAATCCGCCGGCTTCGTCCGTGCGTCTGGATAGCAGAGATCCAAGTTAGTCGGCGTGGTTACCATCTTCGATCTGGCGCGCTGCGTTCAGAGAGAGGGCAAAAACCCCCGCGATTACCTGGCCAGATGGCTCCGTATACGAGCCGATCTAGCCCACTACCCCGATGATAACGCTTTGTATCACTTCGTGGAAGGACTGGACCACAGAACGCTTCTCCGGCATTCTTTAAGACGGCATCAGGCAAAAGGACGCCTTACCCTCGAAGATATAGTGAACATCGTCAACAGCTACACGGCAGCTGACGCAACAGCCCAGATGGAGCTTGCGCTCAGAGACGAAGAACCTCCGCCGCCACCGCCTCCCGCCGCCATCGTCGCAGCAGCACCACCACCTCCAGTCATCGTCGGAGTTGCCTCCACCGCCTATTATCGAGGAAGTCACGGCACCTCCGACTACATCATTGGCGCTTTATGCGACTTCGGTCAGATTCGGAGAGATAGACTTCAGTCCGGAAGATCTAGACTCTATGCAGGAGATGGAGGAGGAGTACTCGCGACGAGCAAGCCAACAACGCCATCACGTCTCGAGGTGTTCGTCACCATTGGGACGGCGATGGATGAAGATCAACAGGCGAGCTCGCATCTGGCGCTGGAAAAGGGAAGGGCCACTTATTGTGCGGCGATGATCGCAAAAGTCATGCCTCCTCCGCTAACCCAAAGGTCTTGACAGCCGCAGAACTCGGCACCGAGCAACAAAACAACACAAACTTACCGCCTCCGGCATCTACATCTGCAGCATCCCAAGTTACTCCAGCTGATAGAGTGATGTACGGCAATCTCCTCATCGAGCCACTGACCGTTGCTCATATCCGGAACGTGACCCAGCTTGATGAGAAGCGCCAGCAGCTGCTGGAGGAGGCGCAATCCATCGCGGAGCAAGGCGCTAAACTAGATCGAGATCGTCAGCGCAAGTCCATAGAGAAAGCTAGAGCAATGGATGCCGAGTATAAGACCTTACTGCAGCAGCAGAAGGCTAAGAAAGCTCCGGCTCGCGTCATCCACTATCCTGGTGTACGGCGCAACCTAGGATGGGCTCCCTCGAAGCCGGCACATGCCAAGCCATACATTGACAGTGAAGGCAAGCAGGTGATGCCCACCCCACTCCTTAACCTCCTCGTCGCCAAGACCCTTCTGGAGCAGGATAGATCGCATGAGGCAGTGGAACAAGTCTATGACCTAGTGGCCAAGGCGGTGAAGCAGCAGGCAAGGACACCTCTCAGAGGCTTGAGTCTGACCCAGCGCTCTGCCAATCTAGCCAGCACAAGCCGCCAAGGGACAGATCTCCTCTTGATGTCGGGTCCCAGACGGGTTCATCAGAGAGAAGACGGAGGGATGCGTGCAACAGGAAGGATGCCATCCCCATATCCTCCGACCATGGAGAAAAGGCCCGACCTCATCGCCCATCGCCACTGCCCCGATCTCCCCGACATCGTGAAGATTACAAGGCTCACCATCGTACGGATATGCCCCCACCAAAGCAATGCGGCATCATCATCCGCAACAACGTGGAGCAGACCCGTCATGACGGAGAACGAAACCAAGGACACAAGAGCAGGTCACATCATGACCCTCCGCATCCAACAAGCAACCGTGACAAGCGCGAGGTGTCGCAGGAGGGTAACAGCAAGAAGGCTAACCCACCGCCACCTCCACCTCCGTCACTTCCAAGCAGTCACCATGGCGGAGGAGGCCGCGTCGCTCATGCAGCCCATCCCCTGTTGACAAGAAGAAGAACCCGGAGCCATACGATGCACGTTCGCGGATTGATAAGATCCACGAGGCCCGGGAAGGACCATACATGGGACCACGTTGCTTTGGACCTGCAATACGGTCCGCAACTTACCCCAAAGGTTTCCGGATTGACAAGACCATCAAGACCTATGACGGCACCGCCAAGCCAGCCACATGGTTGCAGGACTATGGCAACACAGTGGAGATTGCCGGAGGCAACCCCAACGTCGCCGTCAAGTACCTCCCGTTAATGTTGGCAGGCACGGCCCGTCAATGGATCGACGACTTGCCGGAGAAATCTATCTACAACTGGCTGGACATGCAAGAAGCATTCACCAAGAACTTTGAGGGTACATTCAAGCGTCCCTGCACCGTGGGTGATCTACGGAGAGCGTGCAAGAAAGACGAGACATCTCGCGCCTACCTCTCCCGCTGGCTGGACATGAAGAATTCTGCTGGAGTGCACGCCGCACCGCCATGGCCGTCTTCATCGATGGGTTGGAAAGGGCACGCTGCTCGACATAAGCTCAAGCACTTGCAGGACAATCACCAGCTTGACTTGAACCAGATGATTCAGTTGGCTAGTGAGTTCGCAGCTGCCGATGACGATGCTCGTGGCTCCTTGCCGGCAACGGCCGTTCCAACTCAAGCTGGGAGGAACAGCAGTACAAAGCAGAAAACCGCTCCAGAAGAAAAGCACTCTACCGACATGGTCGCTATGACTTTTGCAGGACGAGGAGAAGGCGGACAACGTGGCCGAGGAAGGGGAGCTGGTCGTGGGCAGCAGCGAGGAAGTGAAACCACCTCGGTGTCGCTCCGTGTTCCCCAAACCTACGAGGAGTACTGCGATATGCCGTGCCTCGTACACCTCGACGCCAACGGCAAGGCCACCCATACCAATCGACACTGCAAGTTCGTCAACGACCTCAAGGAAGACCCGGAGTCCGGCTACAAGTGAAGTCAGAAGAACAGAACGCGAGGCAAGGGCAAGGGGAAGAAGGTGGAGGAGGAGTCCAAGGATTCAAGTGACATGGACGAGGACGTTGACCCCAAGCACGCCGCCAAGAGCAACGACAAGGGCAAGAACCCCTTCACAAAGAAGGCCCTAGTCTACCACACTTTCCTTGGCACCCCCACCGTCCGACAACAGAATACCCCTCTAAGGATCCTGATGGCCACTCTCCCCCCAGTTCCCCAATACCTGCGCTGGTCAGAGGTTCCAATAACTTGGGATAGGACGGACCACCCAGACCTTATACCCACGGAGAACCAATATGCCATGGTCATCAACCCTTTGATTGACGGCGTGGAGTTCACCAAGTGTATGGTGGATAGTGGAAGCAACATCAACATCATGTACCTGGATACACTGCAGAAGATGAACTTGACGGAGGCAAACCTAAGGCGGACCAACACCATATTCCACGGCGTAGTTCCTGGTCGGGAGGCTCGGTCCCTTGGGTGCATTACACTTCAGGTTGCCTTTGGCGATGTTAATAATTACCGCCAAGAGCGCATGACCTTTGAGGTGGTCCCCTTCAAGAGCGTGTACCACATCATATTCGGCCGCGACATATTCCACACGTTCGTGGCCAAGCCATGCTTCGTCTACAACAAACTCAAGATACCCAGACCAAACGGCATCATTGCCGTATCCGGAAGCTTTACCAACGCAAGGGACTGCGAGATCAACGAAGTAGCCGTTGCAGAAGCTGTCCTCTATAGCGAAGAATTCAAAGAGATCCAGAGCAAGGTCAATGACTCAGAGATGCCTGCGTTGAAGAAACAGATCTCCGACTCCGCTCCTGCGTTCAAGGCCGCCATCGAGACCAAGCCGGTGGAACTTGTGGTAGGCGATGCCTCCAAGGTCACCGCCATTAGGACGAACCTGGATCCCAAATAGGAAAGCGCGCTTGTCGAGTTCCTCCGTGAGAATAGGGACATCTTTGCCTGGCAACCTGCCGACATGAAAGGTGTACCTAGGGAACTTGCCGAGCACAGCTTGAACATTGACCCAAAATGTAAACCAGTGAAACAACCTCTATGACGCTTTGGAGATGAGAAGAGACGCGCCATTGGCAAAGAGATAGCTAGGTTACTTAAGGCTAGATTTATCCGAGAATTCCTTCACACCCAATGGGTGGCCAATCCTGTACTTGTCCCCAAAAAGGGAACCAATGAATTAAGAATGTGCGTTGATTACACCGGCTTGAACAAAGCATGTCCCAAAGATCCGTTTGCTTTGCCTCGCATTGACCAAGTCATTGACTCGACGGCTGGCTCGGAGCTTTTGTGTTTTCTTAATGCATACTCATGATACCACCAGATCAAGATGAGGAAGTCAGACCAATTGGCCACTTCGTTCACTACCCCATATGGCACGTTTTGCTATGTCACGATGCCCTTTGGGATGAAAAACGCAGGTGCTACTTACCAGCGGACAATGCAACGTTGCCTCCATGACCAAATTGGTCAGAACGTTCACGCCTATGTGGACGATATTTCGGTGATGTCTAAAAAGTCAAACGACTTAATCTCCGTCTTAAAAGAAACCTTTGATAATCTCCGGAAATACAACATGATGCTTAACCCTAAGAAGTGTGTCTTGAGGTTTTCCGACAAATTGTAGGGTTTCATCGTTTCCAACGTGGAATCGAGGTCAACCGAGAAAATCAAGTCCATCTTAAACATAAACCGTCCGACATGCCTAAAGGACATTCAACTAACAAAGTTGTGTTGTAGCGGTTAGTCGGTTCGTCAATTCGTCCGACTTGAGAGAAGGCTCTCGTTGTACAAGTTGTTGAAGAAGGCGAAATACATTCTGGACGGAAAGATTCTGCATTGAAGCAGCTCAAGGAGATTCATTCCTCAGCGCCCATCCTTGCAGCACCCGAGCCTGGTGAGCCCTGTTAATTTACATGGCGGCAACCAACCGGGTTATCAAAATCGTCGTCGTGGTAGAGCGGAGGGAACCAGACTATGAGCACGGAGTTCAACGACCAGTTTACTATATGTGAGCAAGGTCTTGACGGAGTCCAAGCAGCGTTACCCGCACTACCAAAAGATAGCTTATGGATTATTCCTTGCTTCTCGGAAGCTGCGGCATTACTTTTAGGAGCACCCAATCATAGTGGTGAGCAAGACACCACTGTCCGACATCATCAATAACAGCGACGCTATAGGAAGGGTCGCGAAGTGGGGCATTGAACTCGGCGCCTTCGAGATCACTTACAAGAGACATGACGCTATCAAGTCACAAGCCTTGGCGGATTTTGTTGCAGATTGGACGGAGATGCCAAACGCTACTCCATTGCCAGAACCAGAGTACTGGGTGATGCACTTTGACGGATCAAAGTTGCTCAACGGCTCGGGGGCTGGTGTATTGCTACAGTCACCAACAGGAGACAAGCTACACTACGTTTTGCAAATCCACTTCGAGGCTACAAACAACATGGCGGAGTATTAAGCACTCATTCACGGGCTGCGTGTAGCCAAGGATATCGGCATCAAGCGCATAGTTTGCTGTGGAGATTCCGACTTGTTTGGCCAGCAAGTGGCTGGCACCTGGAATGCACGGAACCCTATGATGGCGGCATGTCGAGACAAAGTGGAAGAGATAGCCAAGATCTTCTTGGGCTAAGAAGTCAAGTATGTACCTAGGGAACAAAACGAGGCGGCTCATCTGCTGTCTAAGCTTGGATCAGGGCGCAAGCGAATTCCGCCAGGAGTTTTCTTAGAGCACCTACGCACACCATCCGTGAAGGGAGCCAACATCGACAACCCGGATAGAGCTGACTCTTTTGTCAACATGGTGACTAAGGTCCCTCCGGCTTGGACAAAACCGTTCATGGAATACCTAGAACATGGAACTTTAACCGATCACGAAGTCGAAAGACGGCAAATAGTACGGCAAGCAAAGGGTTATACCATAATCAATGGGCAACTCTACAAAAGGAGCACTACTGGTGTATACCTAAAGTGTGTTTCCCAGCTAGAAGGTATGGAAATCCTACCTGAAATCCATCTCGGAGATTGCGGGCATCACGCCGCTCCTCGATCGTTGGTCGCGAAAGCCTTCCAAGGATTCTCTTGGTGACCGTGAAGGCGAGACGACAAGCTGGTTGAGACATGCATGGGATAGCGATGTATGCCCGACAACCACATGTTCCTTTTGAAGAATCGCGAACAATACCAATAACTTGGCCGTTTATGTCCGGGGCTGGACATGGTGGGACCGTTACAGACGGCACCTTGTGGGTTTACGCATCTGCTTGTAGCAGTTGACAAATTCACTAAATGGATAGAAGCTAAACCCATTAGAAAGCTCGATGGGGCAACTGCCCTCAGGTTTGTCCGGGATCTAGTGGTGTGATTTGGTCTCCCACATAGCATTATCACCGACAACGGCAGCAATTTATCACTCGGAGAAGTGGAGGCCTATTGCTGGGAGAAAGGCATCCGACTTGACCTTGCATCTGTGGCACACCCACAATCCAATGGTCAGGTTGAGTGAGCCAATGGATTAATTCTGCAGGTAATCAAGCCACTTCTTGAGGCACCGCTACATAGAGCAGCTGGAGCCTGGGCAGAAGAATTGACATCTGTGATGTGGAGTTTACGAACTACACCCAACAGATCCACCGGCTACACCCCTTATTTCATGGTATATGGAGCAGAAGCCATCCTGCCTTCCAACATCCTTCACGATGCACCAAGAGTTGCCGCCTACGACGAGGATGACGCTGAAGAATCCAGACGCCTAGATGTGGACCTTCTCGAGGAGGAGCGTGTTTTGGCATGCCAAAGATCCGCCATCTACCAGCAGAAGCTACGCAGCTACCATAGTCGCCGCGTTCGGCATCGCTCGTTTAGAGAGGGGGATTTGGTGCTCCGACTTAAGCAGAAGAAGTCACACAAATTATCCCTGCCATGGGAAGGACCGTTCATCATAAGCAAGGCGCTGCTCAATGGGTCTTATTACCTTGTTGACAATCGTGAACTAAAGGATAGACCCAAGGAGGATCATAAGCGTAAGCGACGTGACCCGGATGATGACTACCCGGAGCTTGATCGGCCATGGAACATAGCACATCTACGTCCTTTTTACACTTAGCATTTTTTATCTAATTGTGTATCTCTTATATGATCAATGAAATAAAGCTCTCTGGTTCACTCATATTTCTGATTCTTTTACCTC
The DNA here is from genome assembly GCA_030063025.1 of Avena longiglumis. Taxonomy (NCBI): domain Eukaryota; kingdom Viridiplantae; phylum Streptophyta; class Magnoliopsida; order Poales; family Poaceae; genus Avena; species Avena longiglumis. The sequence goes on along the minus strand of CP125978.1, from coordinate 349,793,066 downwards.
CTTTAGTGTTCATTTTTGGATCATGTAAAACCTTTATGCACAAGTCTTGCATTTGCACTTGTGAAAATTCCGCTTACGGGCGTTAGCTTAAGTTTTCTGGTCTACACGTTCTTTGTCGTTTTTTTGTGGATTCTGGAGTAGTGACTTTCTGCACTTATTGTCGGCGATTTTGTGCTCAGGTTATTGACGGTGTGTTGCCTGTCAAAACCCACCGGCGAGCAGCGACGAGCAACACGAAGAGCCGGGAGGCTCCCAATCACTGGTGGGCCTGGTCCCTCGAACGGCTCAAGAAACTCGGCCACGTCTGGCTGATGCAAGGCGTGCCACCACCTATACCTGGTCGAAGGTGATGGATTGCTTCGATTAGTTTCTGCATGGCAAACAAGTATATCGTAAAATTCGCCAGCGGCTCCGGGTTTCCGTGAATCGGCTCCACAGCCGATTATCCCATGGTTCTGCATTAGATCTACGATAACATGGGGTTTTGCTTCATCAATACAAGTTAAATCGACCTACGACAGTTTAACGTTTTCACCACATAATTGGAACATCCTACACGTAATTGAGCCTAGTAGATACAAAAGATGATAGAAAACTAACCCTAGAGAAGGCCTAACAACCGACGTAAAGTCAATTCCCGGAACAACTCCTCTCGAATTGGCAAACCATATCCTTACATACTACTGGATCGTTCAACCCGTTTGCAAGGCCTGACTATGTGGATATCAAACTAAACCTTGGAAAACAAGGCATAACTATACAGATCAAATCAATGAATAAAGATCATAAGATGCTTCCCTTACACCCGAAAAAGGTGCAAAGCGCGAGATAACTAAAGGCAGATAACTAAGCAATCATAACAAAAGGTACCGATGCTAGCCCAAACAAATCTATGATATTACTCGCCATCAACAAGGCTTCAGACGAGTAACACTAAATAACGCATATAGCGAATCTTGCCTAGACCGCAAGATGCGATCTAGGAAGCATGACACTTACCGAAAAACCCTAGAAACAAGGGGTGGCGATGCGCCGAGATTGTGTTTGTTGTGAACGTGATCGCCCTCTTTTCTCAATAACCTTAGGTACATATTTATAGTCCGAGACTTTCTATCTTGGGAATAACCCTAACAACTCTATAACAAGCGTAACCTACCATAATATGAGATACACGGGCAATTTAGCCCAAATCACGCACAAGGCTGATCCAGCAATACGTTGCATATATGTATCCTCCAAGCCCATCTTGATTACGGCCCATCTCCTCCTTTGGCCAAAATGTGGCGATAACACATGCCCCCCTGGTTTTGGCAATAATAATTCCAAAACCACTCTGTTTTTTTTATCGGGTTACGCGTTGCAGAGCAGAATCATCATGCCGCCCCCTCATCATGACGCCTTGTCTTCTCAACTTCTCCGTAGTGCATGATTTGACAGTTTTGGCACCACATTCTGGAAAACCGCTATGGCATTGAACCACCTCCCACTATTCCCCTTATTTAAATTCATCGAGCAGTTTGCACCCCATCCTCTTCCATTAGCCAAAAACCCTCTTCCTCCGCCATGGCCTCCTCTTCTTCCTCCAAATCATCCGCCTTTCCTTCCAATCCTCCAACACAATGAGCGGCCGGAGCCAACGCCGAGCACCCGCCAATGGCGTCAGATGAGGCTCTCGCCCACAATGGTGGGACGAGAGGGACTGGACTTCGCCGCTGGTCGAGGATGACGAGTCCCCACCGACGGCGAGGAGGCCTCCTTCCTTGTCGACGGGAACGGGCGGAGAGCGCCGACGACGCCGTGTCCGGGGAAGGGCCGAATCCTCCGACGAGGAGGAGGAAGCGGAGGAGGACACCTCTTCCGAATACCGCCGGTGAAGCGCTTCGCCGGGTCCGAGGACACCGATGCGACAACGAGGACGAGAGGCCTCACGACAACTTCAAAGAGCGGCGAAGACTACGCCGGCAGCAGCGCCGATGACAGCGAATACGACGACGGCGAAGACAGCGGCGACGACACCGGCTTCTAGATTAGGAACTAGTAGTAGTAGTACTAGTAGTAGATTTCCATTTGTAATCAATCGGCTTCATTATAAACAACCGTCTTTTGAATCAACAAAGATTGCTTTCCCAATTCGATTTTGCCGATAGTCAAAATAGGTCAACGTTCTAGAAGCCGATAGTAATGTATCGTCTTTCACCATACTACGCTCATATGATCAACCAAGTCAAAGCCCAAAGAGCCGATGGTAACACATCGACTTTCCCCACAAACGTTGACAAGGTCAAATTTGGTCGCATATTTAGATAAATCTGAGCGGCCACTTTCCAATTTCAAACGGTAGCCTGCGACCCTCTTCAAAAAGGCTAACCCAGATCTCCAATTGCCTCACCGAATAGATCGAGCTTACAGCGACAAGAACCCTCGATCCCCAATCGCATAGATCCATCTCCGCCGGCAAACTAGATGGCGGAATCTTCCAATACCAACACAGCGGTCTCAGTCCAGGTACGCCTTCTCCTCATGATCTGAACACGGTGCTAGAATTAATAGCAAACACACGAATTAATGCTTTATTCCATCGTTAAATTTTTAGGTTTCGGACATTTCTGCGGATCCTTCTCTCCCAAATTCTCTCTGTCTTGGCCCCGCATGTAATCTAGTCCTGCCCATCGATCTCTTGCGAGGCAAACAGAATCCCTTCAGAAGCCAAAACCTAGATTTGAATTCTTGGACCGACATTGCTTAGCCCGGCCTAATCCTCCGAACATGGGTCTCTTGGTACAGAGGTAGCCAAAACTTACCAATCCCAATGGGAAACCACGGAATAGCCGATGCCTTGTATTTGTCATTGTCTCCCCTTGAGAAACATGAAAATCTTCTAAAACCATCGGCTATTTCTGGTCCGATGCTCGAGCTTCATGTTCGGTCATGGCCCCATGACACCAACTCATAGACGTGGTGATGATTACTGGTCCGGACGTTACATCACACCTCCGCTTTTAAGCGACAAAGGTCCCTACAAGCTTTCTTCCAAAACAGACTGCATGACTGGGGTGCATTATCTTCAAAGCCACATGAAAACTAAAGGCCCTGTCACAGAGAAAGAACACACGGCTTTCCTCAACTCTGGCTGGAACATTTCATATTCTGGCCCTTCCTTGCTCCAACCAAGAATTATCTCTCCTTGGCCTCTGAACTTGCCAGAGGCACTCAACTTGGCATCGCAACTGTTCCTTGGAGAAGTCTATCGATATCTCCGGTTGATGTCTCACAAACTATTCTCCGGCACAGCAGTCAAAACAGGAGGTCCTTGGTGGTTCATTCAGCTATGGTCTCAGCTATATTTTCAAAACCATGTCCCAAACTTCCCCCTTTTGGCGAGTTGCACCTTTCCAGATGCCAAAGGGAAGCAGATCCGATGCACCAGCTACGGCCAAGCTCTGTATAGACTGCCAGGTAGTAAACTGATCCTCGAAGCATCCAAGTGGTTCAAGATTTTCTTCCAAGGCCCGGACAATCCTATCTTCTTTCCTTACGGAAGAATCGGAACATTTTGAAAATCCAATCTCCTTCAGCTAGACAACTTTGCGATGACACCAAAGACTCGGCAGCTATTTTCCTTGTGATCCGTCCCTGCTTCCTTCCAGTTGGCATGAGCACATCCAACAGAATAATCAAGCCTGGATACGAATTCTACCAGCCGGTCGTAGTGGCTCGGCAATTTGGCCTTGGACAAGTACCTCCCCATTTCTTTCTCCACCATCTTACAGAGAGCAGAGCTGACCTTCCCGATCCTCTCACCAGTCAAAGGTGTTATTCCTTCTTCGATGCTCTGACCATCCCAATTCCTAACAACCTCACCTTCGCTTCATCAACCGATGGTTTTGAGAACTTGTGGTCGATGTGGAAGACTCATGCCTTCAGGAGAGCTTTGGTACCGTTGCTGGAACAGCTCGATGCTGAATATGATATCCCCGTAGAACAGGTACCACTACTTGTAAATTTTCTTGATGCAGCTCACAAATGATTCTTCTAATAACCCGCTCTGTCTCCTTGCAGCAACAAGATGGTCCTGAACCTACACACGGTGATGGCTCCCCCTTCGAATTCTTCCCACCAGCTCATGTGGTCCTTTTCTGCAAAAACTGCCACCTTTGAAAAAGGTGATGCATAACCACCGATATCACCACAATCGGCTTCCAAGAGCCAAGCAACTTCACGGGTCGCCTCTCGAGTTCCAACTAAAACAAGAACGGTGGTGAGGAAGGTAGCGCCAGAAGACTTTGAGGCACGGAGCCCTTCTCCGTAAAGTTCGCATGTCTGTTGATCCATGCCTTGGTTGATCTCTTTCATCCTTGCAAACATGCTTGTGCTTACTAGCTCTCCTTTTCTTACAGGTTTCCATCGAAGACACCTCCAGCGGGGACACACAATCCAATCGAGGAGAATCGGGCCCAACAGACTCTGAGAGGACCACCACACTGAGCCAGCCAGATTTGCCACCATCGACTCCCAGGAAAAGGCCGGTTCCTGAACCTACTGCCCCCCGAGTATCAGTCGAGGCGGGGCCAGCTGTGAGCCCCAAGAGGGCTCGCAAGGGATCAGAACTTCTTCGTCGAGCCAGGAGGTTTGAAAGTCATCACCCTCCATGCTCTTACCAATTGTTTTTATCTGCCGATTCATCACTATTTACATCGGCTAAGCACCTTCCATGCGCATTTGACCGACACTTCTAGTGGGAAAGCCGAAGTGCCGATGCCTTCGCAAGGCTGGATCTAGTAATCCACAAGGTGTAGATGAAACGGTTACCACTTTGGCCAAGCCCCAGCAACAACACACAAGCCGATTGTCTCGTCATCCGCTATCCCTTGATCTTAGGAGAGGTACGTTAAACGCTTGCTCGCTCATCCTTCCATGTTGGACGACATCGACGCCATTTCGCCTGCTAGGGTTGTGATATCTCGCCCGGCGTTCGACCCTGAATCCATCGAACCAACTCTCTCTGTCGCCAACGATGAACCACGAGCAAGGGCTGTTCTACCTCAATTCCAGCGTCTCAAAGCCTTGCTGTCCTCCCCGATCGAGAAGTTGATCGAGGGTTCTGAAGAGGTGAAGAGTGTTCTTGCCGAAATCAAGGACCAACTCCCAGTAGCATTGCAGGTGAAGCTTTGGCCAGTTGTAACTCTGTCTTTCTACGGGTCAAGGGTGAAGTTGGCTCGTGAGAGGATTAATCTGCGCCGCGCCCAACTCCCGCTGAAGGCCAATATTGCAGACAAATGTCAGCGGCTCAATGAGAAAAAGGCGTCTCTGGATGCCAAAACTGACACCTCTGTCAGCACCGCCGAGCTTGCACCCTTGAAAAAGGAATTGGGAGATCTTGAAGAGAAGGTCCGGGCGACTAAACAGCTCATTCGTGACAAGGAAGCATTCATCGCCCGCTCCCAAGACGAAGCAGAAGGCCTCAAAGCTCAACTGAAGACCGATCTGGCGGAAATACGTGCCCTGAACAAGCAGCTAGTGATGGGCAAGGACGAAGATGACGGCGAGATCGCCGAGGTGGATCGTGTCCGCTGACGCCTCCACGCCTTGAGGCATTCCTTCAAGATGGCTTATTCATGTAAACCGACACTGCTCGTAATAGTTTGAACCTCTAGAGTCGATGGTCGTGCATATATATTTTTTTATTGGCCAATTTCATGTATCGCCCCATATTTCACTCCATCATCCCACATGCTTGGGAAATATTTCTTGAGATCTTGTTGCTGACCATCGGAATTTCACGTCCGGCTCCTCAAGCATGTCTGCGTTCCCTTAAAACTTGATCGACCTGTATGGCCCGTGCCAATTTGGAGACCATTTACCATATGTTGCATCCTTAGTCCCCAATGGCAATACAGACTTCCCATACCGGATCGCCAACGTGGAACTCCTTTGGTCTCACCTTCTTATTATATGCACGAGCTACCTTGGCCTTGTTCTCTTTGATTTTCTCAGCGACCACACCTAAGCTCGCTTAAATCCTCAACATCACTCATCGTACGCATATTCTTGATTGTTAGATCGTTACGAAAAGTGACACGTCTCGATCCAGCCGTAATCTCCCCAGAATCTGACTTCTTGTCCATAGACTAGATGGTATGGCGAGGTTTTATCGCTCCATGACATGACATGCGATAAGCCCATAAAGCCTCGACAAAACCTCGTACAACGCCTAGGGTGCTCATCGACTTTCCTCTTGATCGACTTGATAAGGCTCGGTTGGGCCTTGACTTGCCCATTTGCTTGAGAATAGTATGGAGATTATCGGATCGACTTAATTCCCGTGTCCTCAGAACTTTCCAAACTCGTGAGAAATGAAGACCGAACCTCCATCGGTCGTGATAGTTTGGGGAATCCGAATCTATGAATGACATGTTCTTTCACAAAATCGATAACATCCTTCGAGTTCACTGACTTCATAGGGACGGCTTCCACCCATTTAGTGAAATAATCCGTAATGGCCAAAATCCACATGTGGCCTTTGCTTGATGGAGGATTGATCTTGCCAATCATATCCATGCCCCAACCTCGGAATGGCCAAGGCTTGATGATGGGGTTCATTCTTGTGTGGTACCGTCTGAATTTTTCCAAATTTCTGACATGCTTGACACCCTTTGTAGTACTTAAAACAGTCCTCAAGCATGGTGGGCCAATAAAACCCTGATCGCCTGATCAACCATTTCATCTTGTGAGCCGATTGGTGAGTTCCACATGCGCCTTCGTGTAACTCGTGTAGGAGCCGATTGGCCTCGGTTGGCCCCAGACATTTGAGCAGTAACCCTTCCAGAGTCCTGTAGAACATGTCGTCCCCAATAAGCACATACTTCATGGCCTTGTACCTTATCCGTTTAGGTGCCCCGAGCGAATCTTTCAAGTAATTGAAGATATCGGCTCTCGATCGTCCGCCTCCGAGAACTGCACGAACATCAGCTCCCTTTACGTCCTTGTAGCACTGAAGCCATTTGTGCGAGATCATTTCTCGGTATTCGATCGCGGGATCGATTAAAGTTTATGTCTGAACTGTGCCATCAGCTCACGGCATTGCAACCATAATGGGAAGAGCGACTCGCTCTCGCACTTGTATTCCTCCGTGAGTTGGGAAATCACCAATTTGGAGTCTCCAAAAATTTCCACTACTTCTGCTCTGGCTTCAATGAGCAACTCCATTCCCTTGCGTATCGCCTCATACTCAGTGACGTTGTTGGTTCAAGGGTAGATAGCCGATGGAGAAGGAATATGTTGCCCCGGGCGACACGAGTAGAATGCCGATGCCGCAACCATCATCACAAACCGATCCATCGAAAAACATAGCCCACGTATAGGCAGACAAACTATATCGGTGTTGATTCTTTCAGCAATAAGGTCGGCCAACGCGACCCTTAACGCTTCGCGGGTTGATACCGGATATCAAATTCGATAATGCAAACATCCATTTGCCGAGTCGGCCTTTCAACATAGGAGCCGAAGATATGTTTTATGACATCTGATTTGCATATAATGATAATCTCCGGCGAGAGCAAGATGTGGCGCAGCTTGGTGCGGTGAAAAAAGCAGAGGCACAACTTATCGATCTCGGGATACCTTGTCTCATCGGTATCCATACGCTGATGTAAACACAACTCGCTCGAGACCATCATAAACTTGCACCACCGAGGCGATGGGCGTGTCGACTCGACAAGTAAATGTAGAACGGCCTATCCGGTCAAGCGGAACCAACACCGCGGCTTCATTAGATATTCTTTGATCTCGTCGAAGGCTCGTTGTTGTTCTCCCCAATGGAACTCCTCATCGATTTAATTTTCACGGTCCATGAACGGCTCTATTCTTCCGAGATTGGAGATGAATCTTCGGAAGTTGATCTTGCCGATGAGAGACTGCAGTTCTTTCTTCGTGGTAGGTGGCTTCATTGTTCGCCGCCTCGACTTTTCAGCCGATCTCAATTCGCGTTCATGGACCAAGAAACCCAAGAACTGACCGGCCGTCACACCAAGGCACACTTCTTTGGATTCATCCGTAGTCGAATTTTCTTGTTCGGTCCAGACGTTGCAGATCGTCCAAGTGTCCTCTTGAAGCAGACTTGACCACCACGTCATCGATATAAATTTCCACCGGCTTGCCGATCGGATCATGGAAAATGTAATTCATGGCTCTTTGGTATGTGGCGCGGCATTCTTCATCCAAATGTCATGACTACATCTTCAAACAACCCCACCGAACACAGGACTCGAATGCGATCTTGTGTATATCTTAGGAGCCATAAAAATTTGGTTGTAACCGGCATTGCCATCCATGAAGCTCAAGACCTTATGACCAAGGCCTGCGTTGATTAATGTCTCACGCTAAGCATCGGATACTCATCCTTTGGAGTGGCTCTATTGAGATCCCGAAAATCTATGGCAACACGCCAAATCATCCTTTTCTCTCTGGTGCGATACTAGAAATCCACTCAAATACACGCATGGCCTGATTAACCTAGCTGTGAACATTTTCTCGATCTCTTTCTTGACTTCTTCCAAAATTTCGGCCTTCATCATCGTGCTCTGCTGGAATGGCGAAACCCTTTTTAAGCGAGTCGATGCTCAATGATGCGCTGTCTAACCCGGGCATCTCTCAGATAGTCCCGTGCAAAGCAATCTGAATATTCTTTCAACAAAGCTATCATCGGACCCCGCAGATTCGGATCTAACTTCTTGGTGATAAATGTTGGTCGCGGCTTATCCCCAGGACCGATGTCAATCTCCTCTAGCTCATCAGCGGAGGTAAACCCATACCCTAGCTTTCCGTCACCTGCTAAATCGATGCTAAACACGGGGAAAACAGTTGGTGAGGATAACAAAGATAATTTGGGCCGATTGCCGGAATTGGCCCCCTTTTTGATTGCATTAGTCAAGGAAGGTTTACAACTTATTTGTGCTCTACAATGGCAGGGAATCTCCCTACTACGACTGCATGACCTGTTTGTCGTAATATTACTGCTTTTTATTTTTTGTGGCCGATCGCAGGGATCGGCCATACCACGTACGATCGTGGACTTTGCTACTCTGTTAGGCCAGTGGATAAGACCAGCCTCACCCCATTTTTTGTAGCTTCAATGCGCTCACAGCCGTCTAGACTGATTCCAGAGATCGGCTCGTGGTCTTCTGCCTCCGAGATGTTCATGCCAGCTATGGAGATCTCGATCGAATCATCTGCATGAATGACCTCCACTTCATCTCCATCCCCATATTGAAACCTTTGGTGCATCGTGGATGGAATGCGGCGATTAAGCGTGAATCCAATCCCTTCCCAGCAAGACAAGAGGTGCTTTTCTTCATCGCGATGAAGAATGACGTGGGGATGGTTTTTCTGCCCGGTCAGATCCACGTTCAAAACGCCTTGCGTTTCAGTTTGGCCGTTGAAGTCGCTTAACGTGGCGTTGGTTTTGATCGATCTGCGGTGGGCGTCCCAAACGCCGTAGCATGGAGTATGGCATTATATTGGTGTCGCTCGGTGTCAACCAACATCTTTGACAGGCTGCCCATTGATATAACCTCGCAGTACAGGGCTTTCGGATGTTTGTAGCCCTTCTCTCGTGGCTTTTCAAAGATAACGGCCGTGGGCGCGATCAAAGCGTACCATGGTAGTTCTTTGGTTCTTGCAGCGCAAAACTCGACGGAAGTATGAACACCATGTTTGTTCCGATGTCTTCGCCGGCTTTTTACTGGTTTAGGCGCCACTCTTTCCTTTTCGGACGAGCCTCCGTTTCCAAGGTTTGCGAATTTTCACGGCGGTCGGCTGCTTTCCTTAAAGTGTGGAGGTATCGCTGCGGCTTCCTCCAGCTCTGTGATCGCTGAACTCTACGCTTTTGGGTGTGTCTGAGTCCATCGGGACACCACCTTGGACGGTGATATCTGTCTTCTTCTTCTTCACCCTTTGGCTCCTCGAGATCTTTTGCTCGAGATGACTCCTCTTGTCTGTTCTGAGGCGGGAGAGGCCCTAGACGCTTGAACACTGGCGGACTGTGTCATCCTTCGCTGTCCACATTCCGGCGGTTGTCGATTGTAGGCAATCGGCTCATTCCGCATCCAGCAATACTTGAAGAACGGACAATCCCAATGTGTATCCACGCCTTCCTTTTCCTTTGACTTTTTCCTAGTGAGGTGCTCATATCCTTCATCATCTCTATCGTGCCGGCGATGTCGGTCATACTGACGCTCATACTTGTTAAGGAGATGCGTGGAGTGTAACGATATATCGCTTCTCACTTGCTCCTCGGTTAAATACCTCATCATCATAACGGGCCGGTCACGTGGACCAGCCTCCTCTCTTTCTTTGCCCCAGAGCGACCGCCTTCCTCCTTATATGTGCCATGGTGGTACAGGCCTGCCATATTAACATCGAGCGAGAAATCTAAGCGGCGCCTCGTGGGTGGCTGTTCTACCATGTTGGCCGGAAAGCGGGTTTGTGTCTACTTTCATGGCGAATTGCCCAAGGATCGACGGCCTGTTCTATCGCCCGTTTGGATCTGGCGACGTAGCTCTTTGCAATCATTGGTGGTGTGGGTGAACAGTGATGCCACTTGCGTATGGTCTCCGTTCATATCTTGAGCCGTAGGGATTTTATGGCCTTCGGTAACCGGTACTTTTCTTTCGGCGATGTCGAATATCTGCTCAGCTTTGCTCACATCAAGTCGAACCCTTTTGCAGGCCCCTTGCTGTTTTACCCATTTGCGGGACACAGATCGCCCCGAGCCCATTCAGCCACGGCCACCTCCTGGTCTTATGCGGGATCCTCTTCTTCATGTCGAACAGGCCTATCGGACGTTTGAACTTGTCTTGGTACAACTCGTGGTGGCGTTGTTCATACATTGTCGTTTACGGGCCATGTGCGCCAATGAATTGTATTCTACTTGAAAGCGGATCCTTGATAGGTGTTGAGAGACCCAACACCGCCAGCTTGCTTATTTCTCGATTAAGCGAGCGAATAACATCGGTTCTTGACGATCTGAAAGCTGAATGTACTCGGCTACCGTTTCTCCCGCTTTTGCCGCTTTTGCCAGATCAATGCCAGCCTCGGTAGCTTTTGAATGATCGAATGTGGAACTCTTCCGATTGCTTCCAGTGCGGATCGAATCCGATGGCAACGAGGTGTACCACCCAAAAGCTGGTCTGTCGGATTGCGCAAAGAACCTTACGCGTAATCGATCCGATCTGAAATCATGCCTAAGTGCGGTATCGGCTCACATGCTCGATCGAGCTCGACCCTTCCGATCCGCTAAACCTTGAGAACTCGGGGAGCCGATACTTGGGTGGCGGCGGAATCGGATCAAACTTCGTTGAAGTACGGCTTGGAATAGCCGATTGTCCTTCTCTTGACGGCCGAACTGGTCTCTCAAGATGGTACGGATTTGCTCCACCGCTTGAGCTGCAGGGCTAAATTCTCATGACTCGTTCGTGGCATACTTGGCTAGCCATGCACTTTATCGCGTCCATCCGAGACATCCTGCTCGAAATACTGCTCAAGCCCTGCTCCGAAACTCCCTTGAAATCCTGCGGTTCAATCTGGTTCGTGCGCGTCAGGCTATTGCAGTCCGGCACGTAGGTGCACACATATCCATGTGGGATTTCTTTAGGTGGTTCAAACAGGAATTGGCAATCGCCAGGGTCACCTCCGACCTTGTAGACAACGTACGCCGGTGCCCCTGGTATGGGAGCAAGCGTGAATGGCGGTGTGGCACAGTGCAGGTAGTCTTTCTCCCTGGTGAGTCCCTAGAGTAGGCCCCGACGGATAGTACGGATGTTTCATGATCTCCTGAACTACGCGAACCGCGATGCGCTCGAAAGCGTTCACTAGGCTCTCAGAATGGCGGTGAAGAGAATGAGCCACCATGTAATTGACTTCCTGTCGCAGAGCTCTGGTGCGCTCCTCTGAAGGAACAGACAGATCCACCTCATCAAGAGCACCTTCGGGTGAGAACCCTTTCCACGATGCCATGCTTACGGGTCCTCTCAAAGAGCCGATGAGATCGGCTTGAAGAGCTTTGATATCATCATACTTCGCCTTGTGCTCATCGGGCGATCGCCGTACGTGACCGGTCATCCCCCATCGCAGTCGGATGTTGATGCGATATTGTTGAATGTCCACGGGCGTGCGTAATGTGTTGCCTCAAAACCCACCGCGAGCAGCGACGAGCAACACGAGCCGGAGGCTCCAGGCTGCTGGTGGGCCCTGGTCCCTCGGGCAACGGCCCGCAAAACTCGACACACGTCTGGATGATGCAGGCGTGCCACGACCTATACTGGTCAGAAGGTGATGGATTGCGATTAGTTTCTGCATGGCAAACAAGTATCGTAAAATTCGAGCATGACCGGCTCCCGTGTTTCCACAGTGAATCGGCTCCGAGCCGATTATCCCATGGTTACGCATTAGATCTCTACGATAACATGGGGTTTTGCTTCATCAATACAGTTAAATCGACCTACGACAGTTTAACGTTTTCACCACATAATTGGAACATCCTACACGTAATTGAGCCTAGTAGATACAAAAGATGATAGAAAACTAACCCTAGAGAAGGCCTAACAACCGACGTAAAGTCAATTCCCGGAACAACTCCTCTCGAATTGGCAAACCATATCCTTACATACTACTGGATCGTTCAACCCGTTTGCAAGGCCTGACTATGTGGATATCAAACTAAACCTTGGAAAACAAGGCATAACTATAACAGATCAAATCAACTGAATAAAGATCAAAGATGCTGCCCTTACACGAAAAAGTTGCAAAGGTGAGATAACTAAAGGCGACATAACTAAGCAATCATAACAAAAAGGTACCGATGCTAGCCCAAACAAATCTATGATAACAGTATTACTCGCCATCAACAAGGCTTGATCACGAGTAACACTAAATAAGCATATAGCAGAATCGCCTAGACCGCAAGATGCGATCTAGGCATATGACTACCGAAAAAACCCTAGAAACAAGGGGTGGCGATGCGCCAAGATTGTGTTTGTTGTGAACGTGATCGTCCTCTTTTCTCAATAACCTTAGGTACATATTTATAGTCCGGAGACTTTCTATCTTTGGAATAACCCTAACAACTCTATAACCGAAGCGTAAACTACCATAATATACAGATACACGGGCAATTTAGCCCAAATCCACGCACAAGGCTGATCCAGCAATACGTTGCATATATGTATCCTCCAAGCCCATCTTGATTACGGCCCATCTCCTCCTTTGGCCAAAATGTGGCGATAACACGGTGCCATTGGGCATCATCACCTGAGCGCATGGTTCCGACAACGAGTCTTCTAACTCATGAAAGGTCAAGCATAAGAACCAAAGTAATGGATAACCCAGCACTTGCTTAAAAAATATATACATGCTGGAAACTAGTTCTTAAGTAGCAGGAAATAACAATCATTGTTTTCCGCCTTAAGTTACATCATCAAAAAAATTCCGCGCATACACCAAAGATGAAACAAGTATTACAAAGTTGTTTTTCATTCCTTTGGCACAGGAGACTTGGAAGCAGCATCGTCACCAGTCGGAGAATCACCCTCAACATCAGGACTGTGGTGAGACTCGGAGGAGTCTTGGTTGACGTTATCGATGGTGTTCATGGGCACGAATACGTCGATGTCCACCAACTCGGCAACTCTGGTATCATAACCCACGAGTGATGACAAGATGGCTTCGTGATCAATCTCTTTGCCGTCATCGTCAACGTCGGGGATACCAGAGGTCACCGTATCGATGTCGGCACCTTCGTAGTGTGCATTCACCATTGACAGCGCCATCCTTGCGCCAGCCCGTACACATGAAGCTTTCCAGCTTGTGATGCGCTCGGGGGCTCGGCGCAGAATCTCCGAGTACTTCGCCACGGAGTCCGAGGCCTTGATGTGTATCTAGAGGGGCTTGGCAATCTCTTTGGCTTGGGCGATGGCGGTGTTGATAAATTTGCCGGCAAGAACCATGCATTCCTTGGCTGGAGGAGGCGATCTGGTTAAACCCATAGGAGCTGCAAATTCCGACAAGGAACGCATGAGTTCAACAATTCAAAGTATCCAGACTACAGAAATACAAGGCGGAGAAATCTTACTGAAGATGCTGGCCTCAGCTTGCCAGAGGGTGTCCGCCAAGGATTGTTTCTCGTGTTGGAGGAGCTTGTACGCCTCGCCATGGCGGTGATTCTGCTCATCGGCAGCACGCTTTTGATCTTTCAAGATCGCGATCTCCTCCTTCAAGCGGTTGATTTCCTCAGCGGCAGAGTCCTGCAAGGCCTTCATTGATTCTTCATGCATTTTCAGCATGTCTTCTCTCTCCTTTTTAAGGATCTTGTTCTCGCTGTCCAGCTGCTGGATGTGCTTGGACTGCTCGACAATATCCTTGGCCTTGGCAACATGTTCTGCAAAGTCGGAGAAAGAAAAGTACACAGTGAGTACTCGGAGAATAAAGGCACAAAACCAAGACAGAATGCGCAAAAAGAAAACAGAATCTTATTTTTGATGATTTGTTCCTTCAAGATGGCAGTTTTACCCTTTTCGGCTTCAAGATCTGCGCGCATCTTCTGGTAATTATCGTTGGTCATGCCTCTCCGAGCATTCTCGTTCTATGGAAAAAGAAAAAAGTTAAACCGTTGTTTAGTCTACTTGGAGCACCTAGTCGGAAACTTTCCACCTAGACGCTCGGGGGCTACAGCGAGAGTTTTTTACTTAGCAGTATGCTTAGATTTTCTTTAAGCATCTAGTCGGAGCTGATTCAATTCTCGATTAGAAGCTTGGGGGCTATAGTATAAAGTTTTTAACTCGGAATCTGCTTAGCTTTTCTTTAAGCATCTAGTCGGAACTAATTCAGTTACAACTAGAGGCTTGGGGGCTACAGTATTGAAAAATTATAAACACTGCGTATGCTACTCTTAAAGCATCTAGTCGGAATAGTTCATTCCATCTAAATGCTTGGGGGCTACAGTGAGAGTTTTTTCTAACTTAGTCACTCTTAGAGCACATAGATGCAAAACCTATGGTTTTCCGTCTACATCCTCGGGGGCTACAGTGGGATACTCATATGAAATACAAAAGGCAAAGTAAACTTACAAGTGCAATGATCTTGAGGTTTGTAGCGCTCTCGGCCAGCAGCTTGCCAAAGGAGATGTTGTTTCCTCACAAGATGTCTGCTTATCGGAGGAGCTCCTCAAGGCCGCACGTCGGAGATGTCGGTGCTGCTCCAAGAACCAGAGTTGTGCTACTCGGCGTAAGTGTCGGGTAGACTATCTTTGGAAACTCAAATGGTTTCTCGGGAGCAAGGGCACCGCCTTCGGCAGAAGTACCAGCTTTCACCACCGCCTTGCCGCCACCGATGGCATCCTTAGCCGGAGCTTTAGCCATTTGTTGAGAAGTGCTCTCCTGCATTGCCTGCTCGCCGACAACCGCGAGTTCGGTAGAGGCGCCAGAATTCACTTCCATGGCGGAAGGGCCTGATGCCTCCTTAGCTTGTGAGCTTGTCAGGACAGACGAGGGTTTGACGGCAGGAGTAGCAGGGGCGATGGTGGGAGAGGCGTCGCGATGCGGCATATCCTTGATATTTCGAGAAGCCCCCGGTGTCTTGGAGCTCTTCTTGAGGCTGGTCGTGGCTTTCTTCCTGAAACGTGCAAATGCATAAGTACAGGAGCAAGACAGGTAAATAGACAATGTCGGAGAATGAGAAGCTTACACTAATGGGGGTGCTTTGGCGAAAATCCTGGTGGTTCTTTTCTTTTCCGCCTCCAGGGCGGCGGTAGTATTTTTGGAGCCTCCACCCTCCGTCTTCTTCTTGCCTCCGTCAGCAGCGTTAGAGGTGGAGCTCTTCCGCTTTCGCGCCAATGGGACTTCGTCGTCGGACACGACTGTGACTTCCTTCATCTATGGATCATAGATTTGGGAAGCCAGGTTTCCCTCCTCTAGATCGCTAAGCTGTTAAGTAAGAAGTCACCGTGTTAAACAAAATGACATTTGCAAGACGGAAGGACTGGAGTATATGTCATACACGGAAAATAAAAACCTACCTTTGGGCACTTGCCGTCTACGAACATGTCGTAGGTGATGGTGAAGCCACGCTTCTTATCCTTCACCTTGACGATGTCCTTAAGACGGAGCTTGACGGAGTCGCTCGAGAAGTTGTCCACGGAGATGTGGAGACTATCCCTTCTGTCGTTGGTGTACTCGTGCATGTACTTCGCACGGTGCTGCAGAGGTTGGATTCGCCTGATGAACCAGCACATGGCTAGGTCCAAGCCGGTCAAACCCGTCTCTACAGACCATTCGATCCGCCTTATAGCGCGAGAAGCATCGAGGTCGGAGGGAAGGGAGGCTTGGGATCTCCATGTGGAAAATTCAGCGGTGGCTTCGTCCACGAAGTCCGGGTATGTAACTTGTCGGCCAGCCAGAGGAATGTATGGGTCGTAGAAGTACGTTTGTTGCCAATTCTTGCAGGACTCGTGGCCGACGATGTCGGGGAACCGCCGGCCAGGTCGAATCTTGAAGCTTATGGTGCCGCAGTTCCTAAGCTCCTCCTTACTATGTCCGGCTTCACGTTTGACGGTGAAGAAATACACAAAAAGGTCTAACCTAGGTCTTATCCCTAGGTATCCCTCGCAAAGTGCCGCGAAGTTGCTAAGCACTAGGATACTATTGGGGGAAAGGTTATGGGGCTGGACCCTATAGTGGTTTAAGACGGAGAGGAAGAAGTTGGAGATGGGCAGGGAAACGCCGCGTACTAGCTGAGCTAGTAGGTACACCTTTTCTCCGGCTTGGGGAGAAGGTATGACCTCGCCGGCCGGCGCCGCCCGCCAGGCAAGCCCCTCCGTCGCGGGGAGGTAGCCTTCGGTGACCATCTCTTGGATGTCGTGGTCGGTGATGTCCGAGCCGTGCCAGTCGCCCTTGTGCGAATCTGGCTCCTCCTCCAGTGGCTCTAGCGCCGCCAAGTTTTGGTCGCCGCCGGTGGATTCGATCACCGCCGATGCGGGGATGACCAAGCCCTCTGGGGGCACGACGACGGAGGTTGCCATCTTCGCCGCGGCTTTGCTCAACACCGCCATTGATGGGGAGGTGCTGCTGATAGCCATGGGGTGGAGGTTGGGTGCGACTGCAGCAGATGGGAGCTAGGGTTTTCGAGGTTTCTCGCGGAGAGCTCGAGGAGACGCGCGGCTGGAGGAAGAAGATGATGCGAGAAGAATGAGGTAAAAAGTGGATATTTCCCCACGGTTACTATTTATCATCCTCGGCATAAAGATTCGTGCAGCTTGATCGGACGGTTGCCGCGTAGACGACGTGTTTGCAAACGTGTGCGGAAATTTCGCCACGTCTCCAACCATCGCCGCCAACGGTTTATATCGCTCGCGCGGGAAAATCGGATATGATTGCGTTCTCTGCATGTGTGAGTTACAAGGCATCACTGACCTAAGACTACGTCGTCCTAGCTGACATGGTAGATGAGCCGTCACATCGAAGATTCCGAGATAGACGGATTCAATCCGACTATGGAAGAATACAATGGAAGACTCGACATTTTTCCGGCTTACAAGTTTAAGACGGAGAAAGTTTTGCAGGGTTCTTTGGGAGGACTACAAGATGTTGCTTGACGATTTGCCGACATCCAACTAGATGGAGCATTCATCTGAAGAGGCAAGACGGCGCAAGATCTCGGAGTTCTCCGGGGGCTACTATTGGGGATATGCCATATGGGTATCCTCATAGCATGTCACTTATCCGGATAACCCGGGTGGCCCATAGTCGGTAGCATGGCCTATGGCCTGCTGGGCAGCCCAGTTAGATGGATCCAGAAGGGAGGCCCATGCCAGATAAAGGAAGGCTACGGTGGAGTCACCAACGTACCCGGAGCCTTGGAGTGCAAGATACACAAGACTAGTGATAGACGGTGTAGGAGTCTGTAACCTGTCCGACTAGGACTTCTCCCTGTAACCCTAGGACCTGGCGACTATATAAGTCGGGCCTATGGGAGCCTTTAGGATACAACCTAGCATCGATTCAGACAACCTAGCATCGATTCAGACAACCTCGCACAGCGAACCTATCTCTGTAACTCGGCGTATTGCCATTATAGTGATTTATAGCAGGAGTAGGATTCCGCCACCGTTGTGGGATCTAAACCTGGGTAAGCTGTGTTACCTCGTACCCGTCAACCGTCCACCTTACCCCATGTCTCTAAACACGTACTGTGAGGACCCCTCCATGGCGTACTCGTCGGCAATACCATGGAAGTGAGATAAAGCCCAATCCTCTATGCAGCAAGAGGACAAGATCAAGTGTGTGTGAACTTATATGTGACAAGAGTTTCTGAGGGCAGCATGGATTTACTTGGCATGAAGATTTCTACACAATATAGTGAATATGTTGTCAAGTTTCATTCCCTTAGGGCGGAGACTAATTAGGTGTAGACATAAGTATAAACTAAATACACCACTTATGATGGGTCCTAGAGCCATTCACATGAACATCTAGGAATCATTAATACGTAAATGTCCCACCATAGCAATAGGTTCATTGGTCCCTGACATATAATCCCTCAAATGCAACTCAAAGTATTGGAAAAAGGTTTCTGTCAATTATGTCCCTCCAACCCCTATCATTGCATCAAAGTATTCTCCTATGATCCCATATAGGTGAAGTAATATGTAGTCGACATCCGCATAAAACCATCATAGAACAATATAAAAGATAAAAACTGGACCACATACTCATTGCATATTACATGCAAATCATAGACAGTTCATCCTATGCCCTCAGGAACATGGGAATCTACTCACAAGTGGCAAACATGATATGGATAAGTAGCATATGGGATACAAAACAATCTGAAAATATAATCTCTCCACCAAATAAATACAAGCTGCCAATCAAAAACATGTAAATAGCCCTTAAAACAATATTCGGGGTTCAATCAATCACAAACTATGAGGGGAATGAGATGGATCTTGGAGATGGTGATGGTGATGATGATGGTTCTACTGGAGATGTTGATGGAGAGGCCTCCCCCTACGCCTAGGAGTAGTGGTGGTGATGATGGTGTTCGTTTCCCCCTCACCAGAGGCTCCGGTGCAGCAGGATCTGCCCCCTCCCGAAGTAGGAGAGGACTTTCGCCTCCGCTGCTGCCTCTGCAAATCGTGGGGAAAATATGGCATAGGTTTTCTGGCGATATGCATGCGTCTATAAAAAGGAGGAGTCGAGACGACACTCGAGGGCCAAAAGAGCATGGGTGGCATGCCTAGGGGGTGGGCGCGCCACCTGCCCTCTTTTGGGCCTTGTGGCTCCCATCGCTTCATTCTTTGGCCCATAGTATTTCTCCAGGTGAAAACCCCATCAGGGATTTTTCCTTCGATTTATTGACGTCTGGAAGGTCCTGAAACAGCAAAACATGAAAAAGGAGGTTTTCTGCCTCCCGGAAATTAAATACCAATGAAAGGGACTTTGTAGGGAAGTCCCATAAATCATCTAAATATGCATAAATTATGATGGATCATGGTGAATATGATTCTAAATAGTGCACATAAGTCCTAAAAATGATGATGCAAAATGCAAGTATCAACTCCCCCAAGCTTAAACCTTTGCTTGTCCTCGAGCAAATAAGAGAATAGATCATGCTCATGCATCAATGAGCTTACGGTTGACAAGAAAGTGTGAGCATGGCATCATAAAATTATGCATATTCACTTGTCCAAAAGAAATATGAACTAACTACCATGCAAATATGGTCTACATAGATAGACATTATCATTTACCCCTCACCTTTGAATAAAAACTAACCATTGCATGTTGGACAATTGAACAAGTCTTAAATTTATCATACACTTCGCTATTTGCAATAGCTTTGCATGAATTTTTACCATCTTTTAGATTAACCTTTGTATATGCCTTTGAAATAAAGATAAGTTTCTCATAAAGCAAATAGTGGAAAACATAATTGTTTAAACAACCACATTGACATGACTATTTTGACTTTTGTCAAGAACTTTCACCACTTTTTGCATGGCATCAGTTAACGGTCTTGCTCTCTTAGTAACCATTATAAACCTTATTCATGGGTCTTTAAATAATGCCATATGCTCTAAACAATCTTTGTCTTTCACTTTCCATGGCTAGCCAAATTCTCGAGTGCCTACCTTTCAAACACTTTTCCATAGAGCATATGTATTGAAATACCCATGACAACCATTTAGTTTACTCGTTGATTACTAAGTAGAACAAGAGTATCTCAATGATACGTCGAAAACGTATCTATAATTTTTGATGTTCCATGCTTGTTTAGTATCTACTTTGCTTTGCTTTGTCAATACTTTGGGGTGTTTTTATATGTTTTCTGGACTAACCTATTAACAAGATGCCACAGTGCTAGTTGCCCGTTTTCTTATGTTTTTGGTTCCAGAAAAGGCAAAAAATCAATATCTCGGAATTGGACGGGACAAAATCCAAAGTCAATATTTTACCGTGGGGAACATGGAGCCAGAATACGAGACGGAGGAGAGCCACCAAGGGGGCACACCCCCTGGCCGCGTGGCTAACCGTAGCCCGCGCCTAGGGGGTGCAGCCGCCCTGGGTGCCCTCCTGCCTCGCCTCTTCGCCTATAAGAAGCCCCTGATACCTAAACCCTAAGTACCCAGTCAATCTTGCACGAAACAGTCTGTAGCCGCCGCCACCATCGTCCCTAGATCGGGGGGATCTGAAGCTCTTCTCGGCACCCTCCCGGAGGGGAGATCATCCCGGAGGCCTTCTTCATCATCATGCCAGCCTCCGGTATGAAGCGTGAGTAGTTCCACCTTGGACTACGGGTCCATGTAGTAGATAGATGGTTGTCTCTCCTCCTTTATGCTACCATGTTTAGACCTTGTGAGCTCCGTTCATGATCAAGATCATCTATTTTTAATCATGCATGTTGTGTTTGCGGGGATCCGATGGATATTGAGATTACTATGTCAGAATGATTAATGGTTTTGTCTTATTGATTCTATCATGTCTGTGTTGTTTGTGATCTTGCATGCTCTCTATTTCTAGTAGCTATCTTGGCCAAGTAGATGCTAGTGACTCCAAGAGGGAGTATTTATGCTTGATAGTGGGTTCATGCCTCTATTTAATCTAAGGGAAGTCACAGAAATCTCTAAGGTTGTAGATGTGTTGTTGCTACTAGGGAGAAAACAATGGTCTCTTGTTCATGGAACAAGTGGATTGTTTACCTTACACACTTTGCTTAAAGTATTTATCTGTTGCTTGCAATTTAATACTGTAGGGGGTTCGGATGATAACCTGAAGGTGGATTACTAGTCATAGATGCAGTTGGATGGCGCTCTATGTATCTTGTTGTGTTTCCCAATCAAATCTCATAGGATCATGAATGTATAGTGTTGCATTATTATGCCTTGCTCGGTCCTGTCAATTGCCCTGCTGTAATTTGTTTACCTAGCATGCCATGTTTTTTTATCTTAAGGAGAACACCTCTAGTGAACTATGGACCCCGGTCCAATCTTTACCATTGATACATCTTCCACTGTTACTATTTACTTTCTGAAAACCACTATTACCTTCCACACCATATAGTTAATCCTTTGTTTTAAGCAAACCGGTGAGATTAACAACCTCGTTGTTCGTTGGGGCAAAGTCTTGAGTTTTTGTTGCGCAGGTTTCCAGTTGCTAGAAACACCTTTGAGTCGTTTCCTTCCTCCTACTGGTTCGATAACCTTGGTTTCTTACTGAGGGAAAAACTTGCTGCTGTGCTCATCATACCTTCCTCTTGGGTCTCCCAACGAATCTCAACAACTGAGCCATCATCACTCATGTCCCCTTATCATCCTCCTTTTTCCAACTATGTATTTTATAAGACTCTCTATCTCACCAAAAATTCACAATGGTCCTTTTTTTAATAAGTGTTGCTTCCCTTGTATGGATATTTCCTTATTTGCAAGTTCAGCTTATGAGTAATTATATGCTTGTCCAACATGCTCAAGTTAATTTAGTTCAAGGAAAGATGTAAGTGAAATTTCTACATATGGTACGCACATCTGCATGAGTGTTACCCATAAATCCCAAAAAGAGAATCATGGATGACACCATACTTTATATTTCATTCAAAACCACTCAACCAAGGATACATGATAATTCTCTAAGAGCTCTTCAAACTCTAGGAAAATCGATACCTAATGGATGCAAGCAAACACCTATTGATTATGAACTAGATGCAAATATGATAACTAAAAAGCATAAAGTATGGTGGAAATCCCCCAAGCTTGAGTTGTTGTGGTATGTCTCTAATTATTCTCCTTTTATTGCTTCTTAGGGCTCTCGTGATGGTGAAGGTCCGTGAGAACGCTCATAATGAGATCATAGGATTATTGAAATTGTTTGGAGGATTTGTAAAATCCTCCCAAAGCCTCTCTACAAATTCTCCTTGCTGGGATTCTACTTGGGGTTCGATCCACCGCTCTCTTCTTCGGGGGATATTGATCCCCTCCTTTGGGAAGATCTTTTGTTGGAGCATGCATGCATTCCCTGCGATTAAGATTAGCATCGAGGGGTTTTGAAGCGAGGCAATGCCTTGGAATTTTTCCACCAGTGCTCATGCGAGTAGTTTTCCTAGTCTTCTTTAGAGGCGACACCGGCCTCACCACAGCGATGGGTACTGGAGCCGGGAGGATCCTCCCTTTGTACTCAGCGATGGTGATGAACTCGTAGTCATCCTCCTCATCATCTTCATCATCTCCATCATGCTTGTGTGCATACTCTTCATCATTGGAGTAGTCCTTCCTCTTTTGGTTCCTCTTCTATATTGACTTGGGGCTAAGGCCCTCAAGTTCATCATCATCATCATCCATGGAGGAACACTGGAAGGAGTCTCCGGAAGACATGGCGGAATCATTGGTGTAGAGAGAAATGTGAAAAACAGGGGCAAAAACAAAGTTTGCTCGAAAAGACTCGATGCGAGATTAGATCAACGGAGAGGAATATATATAGATGGTTGTTAGGGTAATACGAAGCATTGAGGAAGAAATGGAGGCGAGACGGACTTCGGAAGAGGGAAAGACCTCGGGTGGCGTGCCTAGGGGGTGGGCATGCCACCTGGTCTCTTTCCCTCCTCGGGGCTCCGTTTCCTCCAATTCTTTCACAACACACATTAATTTTCCAAAATAATGACTTTCCTAAAGTATGAAGATATTCTGATATCATTACGCACCTCTTCTTGACTTTTGGTGATTTTTGGTATCTAGCAGGGGTAAATTTTTGTGATTATGACCTCCAGACTTTGGAGATTCATTATTTCAACCCTTCCGGCAAAATTTTTGCCTGAAATATAATGTTTAAGACGTTGTCCATTAAAGAAATGAGATTTACCATTGAAGACTCCATGAAGACGAATGGCTCCGGAGCAGGACACCTCCTACGCAACTAATGGGCCCTGCCACCTTGAAGCTAACTTTCCTGCAGAAAACTTGAACGAGAGTTGAACAATAATACTTGATCTCCTACTTTGAATTCATTTCTTTTGATTTTCTTATCATGCCAATTTTTTAATTTCTCTTTAAATAGTATAGCACTTTCATATTCTTCATTCCTCCATTCATCTAACAAGCTTAACTCAAGAATTATTTTCTCTCTAGCAGTTTTAAAATCAAAGTTGAGTTGTTTAACAGCCCATCTAGCTTTATATTCTAATTCTACTGGAAGATGACATGCATTTACATAAACCATCTTATAATAAGACACACCCATAAGATTTTTAAAAGCAGTTCTATAAGCCCATAAAGCATCATTAATTTTAATTGGCCAATCAGACCTAGCTTTATTAACTGTCTTCTCCAATATGAGTTTAATTTCCATATTGCTTAATTCAACTTGCCCACTGATTTTATGATGATATGGAGATGCAATTCTATGAATGACACCATATTTAGCTAGAGTTTTTCTAAATACTCCATGAATAAAATGAGAACCACCATCAGTAATTAAAAATTTAGGTACTCCAAACCTGGGAAACATGATGTCCTTAAGCATCTTCATTACTGTGGCATGTTCTACACCTTTTGTTGGAATTTCTTTAACCCATTTTGTAACATAATCTACTGCAACCAAAATATGAGTGTGTTTTGTTTTTGATGGGGGGAATGGTCCCATGAAGTCAAATCCCCATACATCAAATGGTTCAAGAAGTAGTGAATAGTTCATACGCATTTTATTTCTCTTACCGATATTTCCAGCACATTGGCATTTGTCACAAGCTTTAACATAATTAGCACAATCCTTAAATAAAGTAGGCCAATAAAAACTAGATTGTAATACCTTTGTAGTGGTGTGGTCTCATGCATGATGTCCTCCATAAGGGTTGTCATGACAATCCCTTATGATAACTTGCTACTCAAACTCAGGGACACAACGTATAATAATACCATCTACACTTTTCTTATAAATAAATGGGTCATCCCAAAAATAATGCCTCAGATCATAAAAGAATTTCTTTCTTTGTCGGTATGTGAAGTGTGGTGGAATAACTTTTCCAACAATGAAATTAGCATAATCAACAAACCATGGTGAAGATACTCTAGCAGTTGACAAATTAATGTCTACTAGTTGTTCATTTGCAAAGCTATCATTAATAGGAATAGGATCTACCGGAATGTTTTCCATTATAGATAGATGATCAGCTACCGGGCTGTCCTCACCTTTCCTATCTACAATATGTAGGTCAGATTCTTGTAGTAAAAGAAACCATCTTATAAGTTTAGGCTTAGCATCTTTTTTCATAAGATATTTAATAGCAGAATGATTGGTGTGTACTATTACCTTAGAGTCTACAATGTAAGGTTTAAACTTGTCACATGCAAAAAGTACAGCCAAGAACTTTCTTGTTTAAGTTCTAGCATAATTTCTTTGGGCAACATCAAGAGTTTTACTAGCATAATTTATCACATTAAGCTTCTTATCAACTCTTTGGCCTAAAATAGCTCCTACCGCATAGTCACTAGCATCACACATGATTTCAAATGGCAAAGTCCAATTATGAGGTTGAATTATAGGAGCACTTATCAAAGCATTCTTTAAAACATCAAAAGATTCTACATAATCATCATTAAAAGAGAATGGAACATCTTTTTGCAAAAGATTTGTTAGAGGCTTGGATATTTTTGAAAGGTCTTTGATAAACCTTCTATAGAAACCAGCATGACCAAGAAAGCTTCGTATACCTCTTATATCCCTAGGATATGGTAGCTTCTCTATGGCTTCTATCTTGGGGCGGTCCACTCCAATGCATGTACCTGAAACTAGGTGTCCAAGAACAACACCTCCTGTCACCATGAAATGGCACTTCTCCCAATTTAGGACTAAGTGTTGGTCCTCGCAACGTTGTAAAACTTTGTTAAGATTGAACAAACAGTTTTCAAAAGAAGTTCCATACACAGAAAAGTCATCCATGAACACTTCCATAATTTTCTCAATATAATCAGCAAATATAGCATTCATGCATCTTTGAAAAGTAGCAGGAGCATTGCACAAACTGAATGGCATTATCCTATAAGCATAAGTACCAAAGGGACATGTGGAAGTAGTCTTCTCTTGATCATTCTTGTGCACCGGAATCTGTGAGAAACCTGAATAACCATCTAAATAATAAAAGTGAGAGTGTTTGGATAATATTTCAAGCATTTGATCAATGAATGGTAAAGGACAGTGATCTTTACGAGTTGCCTTATTTAGTTTCCTATAATCAATGCACATTCTATACCCGGTAATGATACGTTGAGCAACAAGTTCATTTTCATCATTTGGAACCACGATGATTCCACCATTTTTAGGCACATAGTGGACAGGGCTTACCCATTTACTATCAGCTATGCGATAGATAATACCTACCTCAATGATTTTTATTACCTCTTTTCTTACCACTTCTTTCATTCTTGGATGAAGACGGCGTTGATAGTCAACAACAGGCTTTGCATATTATTCCAAGTTAATCTTATGCATGCATAAAGAGGAGCTTATACCTTTCAAATCATCAAGTGAATAGCCAATGGTGGCCTATGATCTCTCAATACTTCAAGTAATTGTGATTCTTCTTTATCTGAAAGGTTAGCACTAATAATAACAAGATATATTTTCTTATCGTCAAGGAATGCATATTTCATAACTTCAGGTAATGGTTTAAGTTCAAAACTAGGATATTCTTTAGGTTGTGATAGTTATCCTAGATTATCAAGTGGAATATGTAATTGCGGCAGTGGTGGTTGCTGAGATAGTATTTGTTCTAGAGCTTCTTTCTCTTCCTCATCAAATGGCTCCTCTTGATTCAACACATATCGTTCCATCGCATCCGATGAAGCAATTGCCACTGAAGCAAGAGTCTCCAGTATATCTTTAGAGAGTTTTTCATTTTATAAATGTTTATCAGTAAACTTGGAAAAGTTAAACTCAAGTCTTTCACCAGCAAATTTAATGAATACTTTCTTTTTTAACAAATTAATTTCAGCACCAACAGTATGTAGGAAAGGTCTACCAAATATAACAGGACAAAATGCATCTTGGGAGAAACCAAGCACAATGAAATCAGCAGGATACTTAATCTTCCCAACTAACACTTCAACATCTCTAACAATACCAAGAGGATAAATATACTCTTTATTAGCAAGTTGGATAGTTATACCTATCTCTTCTATGTTGATGGGATCAATATCGGGCTTGATTTCAAGATATAGAGAATATGGAATCACACTTATACTTGCTCCAGTATCACAAAGTCCATGATAACATGAAGTCCCAATAGTACATGATATGATAGGTTTCCCAACTCTAGTGGTGTTACCTTTTATTACCTTGGTAGAATCTTCACATAAATAAACATCACAAGGTGTTTCTTCATTTAATTCTTTAATATCTGAAGTTTGATGTTGGACTTGAATTTGTTCATATGGTTCATGACATCTTCTAGAACTCTTATTAGTAACAGTAGTGAGTAAATTTTCCTTCACTTTGCTACGATAAGGAGGAGCTTCAAAAAGATCTCTTCTATCTTAGGAGATGACACTTGATGAACCTATTTTACAACTTTAGAAACATATGCAGAATTTTTAAGAGGTTCAACAAATACATTAAATCCTTTCTTTGGAATATTAAGATGGTTAGCAAAATATTTAGAAATTTCTACTAAACATGAGGGTCAACGCCAAACATGTTCTTAAGTTCCTCAAATAATATATAAGTAGAGAAATTCTCTACACATGAATATTCATATTCCAAACCTGGTTTATTATCTTTGTCAAGATCCCCAAGCTTTAGTATTTTGAGAAATAGTTTCCAATAAATTCGATGTTCCCTCTTGAGTTTTATTAGTGAAACTTCTTCTAGAAGAATTATCCAGGAAGTCCCTATGATGCTGAGGCAATATCACATACAAGTTTATTAAGATAATGCTTTCATGAATACCATGACAAGGATTTTTATGAATAAGACCCTTTAATCTCCCCCAAACTTGAGCAACACTTTCTCCATGAGGCCAAAAGTTATAGATATTGCATCGATCATCATAAGCTTCTTTAGGAGTATAATATTTTATATAGAAAGCCTTTCTCAGATTGTCCCAATCAAGACGATATTTATCATCTAGAGATCTATACCATTCGCGAGCTTTACCATATAAAGATAAAAATAATATCTTCCTTCTTACTTCATTCTCATGAATACCTGCAAGTCTAAATAGGGAACATAGTTCTTCAATTTCATATAAATGCCCCATAGAAGTTTGACTTCCATCACCTACAAAAGTTACTTCCCTAGCTTTTTCGACAATACCAATAGGAATTTGATATTCAATTTTTGGTTCAGTAGGTTTCTCAACCTTCTATTTATCTTTATCATGAAGGAGCTCAAATAAAGTGAGTTCCAATCCTTTGTAGTTTGAGAAAGACATGATAAAAAAGAAGTAAAAAGATAAAATCAGATTTTAAGTTTCCTTACCAAACAGCTTACCAATAGCACAATGCTCCCCAGCAACGGCGTCGTAAAAGTGTCTTGATGGCTCCCAAGTGCAGGACATCAATTTTAGTACTTTTCAATAAATAAAGGTTGTTGAACCCACGAGGAGCTGAGGGTATTGGTTAGCAAATTTAACAAATAAAATAATAGTATATGCAGTAGATTTGGTGTTTTTGGGTTTGTAGTTTGCAAGAATATAAGGTGTTGAAAGTAAATAGCAATAAGTAAATGAGCAGCATTGAGAGAAAGCCCAATCCTCTATGCAGCAAGAGGACAAGCTTAAGTGTGTGTGAACTTATATGTGACAAGCGTTCCCGAGGGCGTCATGGATTTACTTGGCATGAAGATTTCTACACAATATGGTGAATATGTTATCAATTTTTATTCCCTTAGGGCGGAGCCTAATTAGGTGAAGCCATAAGTATGAACTAAATACACCACTTATGATGGGTCCTAGATCCATTCACATGAACATCTAGGAATCATTAAGACATAAATGTCCCACCATAGCAATAGGTTCATTGGTCCTCGACATATAATCCCTCCAATGTAACTCAAAGTATTGGAAAACATTTTCTGTCAATTCCGTCCCTTCCAACCCCCATCATTGCATCAAAGTATTCTCCTATGAGCCCATGTAGGTGAAGTACCATGCAGTCGACATTCGCATAAAACCATCATAGAACAATATAACACATACTCATTGCATATTACATAGAAATCATAGCCAATTCATCCTATGCCCTCGGGAACATGGGGACCTATTCACAAGTGGCAAACATGATATGGATCAGTAGCATATGGGATACAACACAACCTGAAAATATAATCTCTCCACCAAATAAAGACAAGATGCCAATCACAAACATGCAAATAGCCCTTAAAACAATATCTGGGGTACAATCAATCACAAACTATGAGGGGAACGAGATGGATCTTGGAGATGGTGATGGTGATGATGGTGCTGGTGGAGATGTTGATGGAGAGGCCCCATATGCCTAGGAGGAGTGGTGGTGATGATGGCTTTGATTTCCCCCTCACTGGAGGCTCCGGTGCAGCAGGATCTGCCCCCTTCCGGAGTAGGAGAGAACTTTCGCCTTCGTCACCGTCTCTATAAATCTTGGAAAAAATATGGCGTAGGTTTTCAGGCGATACGCAGGCGTCTGTAAAAAGGAGGAGCCGAGATGACGCTCAAGGGCCGAAAGAGCATGGGTGGCACTCCTAGGGGCTCCCCTCACTTCATTCTTTGGCCCATAGTATTTCTCCAGGTGAAAAACTCGTCAGGTATCTTTCCTTCGATTTATTGATGTCCAGAAGGTACTGAAACAGCAAAAACATGAAAAGGAGGTATTCTGCCTCCTAGAAATTAAATACCAATGAAAGGGACTTTCTAAGGAAGTCCCGTAAATCATCTAAATATGCATAAATTATGATGGATCATGGTGAATATGATTCTAAACAGTGCACATAAGTCCTAAAAATGATGATGCAAAATGCAAGTATCACATGCAGGCTATGTATAGACAAACCAACAAACTTTGGCTATGAAATGTGGCCATGTGAGGTGTGCAAGAAAAGTTTGATTGATCCATGTTTTACTTGTATGTATGACGGTCATTCTAGCTAGATTTTTGTCACATTACTCCGCTAGATTTTTTCTGCGAAACCGAGTACAAACACAAATGCTCACAAATGCATACATGGACCCACCCCTATGAATGCTCGCACACCATACACTATGAATACCTCTGAAAGACTGAGTGTGAAAGACTGATTCGGTGGGTCTTGAGATGAAGTCACCATAGATGCCTTGCTATTGATGGGAATGTCACCTCGTATTATAGAATATTTCATATTTTATGGGGCACCAAAACATCAAACTTGATGTTTAAACTCTGGTGGACTAAGATACAATTATCTTTCTAACCATCCAACTGTTGGAGATATGCCCTAGAGGCAATAATAAATGTAGTTATTATTATATCTTTGTTTTATGATAAATGTTTACATTCATGCTATAATAGTATTAACAAGGAAACATTGATACTTGTGTGATTTGTAAACTTAATTTGAAGTCCCTAGTATAGCCTCTATACATCACTAGCTTGTTGGTTGATAAATGATTGTGGTTTCCCTATCATGAACATTGAGATGTTATCAACAACAAGATCATATCGTTAGGAGAATGATATGGTGGACATACTCCTATAGATAAGCGTAGCATAAAGATCAAGTCATTTCAATAGTTCAATTGCTATATGCTTTCTGATACATAGTAACCTAATTCCTTCGACCATGAGATCATGCATATCACCTTTACCGGATGGATGCTTTGATGACATCAAACACCACACCGTAACTGGGTGGCTATAAAGGTGGCATTGAGTGTTCGGAAAGTATTGGTTGAGACACATGGATCAAGAGTGGGATTTGTCCATCCATATGACGGATAGATATACTGGGCCCTCTCGGTGGAATGTCATCCAATTAGCTTGCAAGCATGTGACCGGCTCACAAGGGATCACATATCACGGAACGAGAAAAGAGTACTTATCGGTAACGAGGTTGAACTAGGTATGCAGATACCGACGATCATAACCTCGGATAAGTAAACTATCGTGAGACAAAGGGAAATTGGTATCGTATGTAAGTGGTTCATTCGATCACAAAGTAATCGAGAAATATGTGGAGCCATATGAATTTCCAGATTCCTCTATTGGTTATTGTTCGGAGAAGTGTCTCGATCATGTCCGCATAATTCACGAACCGTAGGGAGACACACTTAAGGATTCGACGTTGTTTGAGTAGTTATGGTATTATGAGAAAGAGACCGAATGTTGTTCGGGTCTCGGATGGGATCCGGATATCACGAGGTGATCCGAATGGTCCGGAGAATAAGATTCATATAAGGAAAGTCCCGTTTGAGTTCGGGAATGATTCCGTGTTTTCATCAGGAATGTTCTAGAAGGTTCGGAATGTCCTGCACCGGAGGAAGGGTACATGAATGT
The DNA here is from genome assembly GCA_030063025.1 of Avena longiglumis. NCBI lineage: Eukaryota > Viridiplantae > Streptophyta > Magnoliopsida > Poales > Poaceae > Avena > Avena longiglumis. The sequence goes on along the minus strand of CP125978.1, from coordinate 349,762,033 downwards.
GTCATTGCATATTGGAATGATTGCATCATGTACTAAGTGTCCGCTGTTCCAAATAAAGGATTAAATTGAATCCTAAATTGAAAAGTCAAATAGCTAGTTTGAAAAGTCAAACGTCTAAAATTGGAAAGAGGAAAAGAGGAAGGAGAGGGAAACCGAGTTGGGGGGGGAATCCCTCCTCCAACCGGCGGCCCACCTCCAAGCCGAGTTGGAGGGACTCCTCCCTCCCTGGCGCTGCCGGCCTCCACCTATATAAGGAGGGCAGGCTCCCCTCCTACACACACAAGTCCTCACCTCAAACCCTAGAAAGCTGCAGCCTCCATAGCCACCGCCACCACCTAGGGTTTTGCCCTAGCCACGACTTGGGGTCCCGGAACCCCAGCCGGCTCTAGCCCATCCTCCTTGGTGTGTCTAAACCCTAGATCGCCGAGGATCTCTCATACTCCACCATACTCGCCCGTCTTAAGGCGAAGCCTGCGAGATCTCCTCTACTTCCCAGACCACGCCAGTCGCCGGAATCGCGAGGAGTGCTACAACCTCCGCTTTGGAACAAGGGAGAGGAAGGTCTTCGTCGACCGGATCATTAGGGAGCGCCGAACGCAGCCTGGAAGGATCATGTACACGATCTTGATATCGGGAAGAGTACGACTACATCACCCACGAGAATCCGCTCTCGTTAAACACTTTGGAATCTTCGAGGGTAAGTTATTCCATCGACTCGTTGCTACAATCTAGTAGATAGATCTTGGCTTGTTTGTTTGTATGCGATAGAAATTTTTTGTTTTCCATGCTACGAAACCCTACAGTGGTATCAGAGCCGTGTCTATATGTAGATCTATTGCACGAGTAGAACACAATGGTCATTGTGGGCGTTGATGCTTTTATTGTCGATTACTTCTTGTGTACTTTGCATCTTGCGGTATGTTGGGATGAAGCGGCCCGGGCTAACCTTACATGACATCGTTCATGAGACTTGCTCCACGCTTGACATACAACTTGTATTGCATAAGTGGCTTTGCGGGTGCCTGTTTCTCCTAGCATAGTTAAGATCCAATTTACAACGGGTGATCAACAATACTAGTATCAATGTTGTGGTTCTTGTTCGTAAGTTAGAACGACACATATTGAAAGCCCCAAACCACGTAAAATATGCAAAGAAAGTAGAGGCGTCCAACTTTGTTTTGCAGGGGTCTGCAGTGATGTGATATGGCCATGATTGTGATTATATTTGATGTATGCAATGTTCCTTATTGTAAGTTGGCAACCGGCAGGAGCCATATGGTTGTCTTTAATTTATGTTAAGACCCGCGTGTCTATTCAAAGTAGTTGTAATAGTTGAAGCCGGTGGACGACAACCATGGAGAAGCGTCATTGACCTTGATGCAATGCCGGTGATGATGGAGATCATGTTCGTGCTTGAAGATGGAGATCGGAAGCACAAAGAAGAAAGGCCATATCATATCACATATTATTGAATTGCATGTGATGTTAATCCTTTATGCATCTTGTATTGCTTAGTAGGCGGTAGCATTATAAGATGATCCTCAAGCACATGAATTTCAAGTCATAAAGTGTTCACCCTTAGTTAGCACCGCTAAAGCTTGTTGTTTCAAGCACCACGTGATGATCGGGTGTTAGATTCCGCAAGTGTATACAACGTGAGCAAGCAGATTTGCTCATGCGAAACTAAGGTTTGATCTTGACGAGCCTAGCATGTGCATACATGGTCTCGAACACGGATCACCGAAAGGTAAAGCATGAATCATATAGTAGATATGATGAACATGACGATTGTTCGCCATTGAAACTATATCAACTCGTGATGATCGGTGTTGATGTAGTGGATTTGGTTCGTTTGATCACTAAAACAATGTGAGGGATGTTGTTTTGAGTGGGAGTTCACCTAGTTTAATTTCATTATTAATTTGAACTCAATTTGTCATAAACTTAGTCTAAACTATTGCAAATATGTTGTAGATCAATGGCAGCCCCTACCATCAATTTTAATGCTCCTAGAGAAAGAAAAGTTGAAAACAATGGAAGCAACTTCGGATTGGTTCCGCAATTTGAGGATTGTCCTCACTAATTTGACCTATGTGTTGGATGCACATTGGTGACCCACTGCGGTGATGCTGCCGATGAAGTAAATAATGTTTACCTCGCCTAAGAATCAAGATCTATAGTTCAAATGTGCTATCTTGTATGGTTTGGAATCGAGCTTGAAAAGGTTTGAGAATTCAGACCCATATGATATTGTCGAGGATCTCAAATTGATCTTTGAGACTCATGCGGCAATTGAAAGCTATGAGGCTTCAAAAGTTCTTTAACCGCAAGATGGAAGAGGGCAGCTCCAAGTGAGCATGTGCTTAAGATGTCCGGGCACGCAAACAAACTTCAAAGCTTGGGTATAGTGATTCCTAATGCTTTGGGGATTTACCGTGTCCTCCAATCACTACCACCAAGTTACAAGAACTTTGTGATGAACTACAACATGCGTAACATGAACAAGGAGTTGCCGTAACTGTTGCTATGTTAAAGTCTGCGAAGTGGAGATCAAGAAAGAGAACCAAGTGTTGTTGGTCAATAAGACCACCAAATTCAAGAAAGGCAAGTCTAAGCGTATGACACTTCAATAAGGGTGGTAAGAAAGTTACCACGCCGGCAAAGAAGACCAAGGCTGGACCCAAGCCCGACATCGAAAGTGCTTTTACCGCAAGGGAGAAGGTCACCGAAGCGGAATTGCCCAAAGTACTTGGCGGATCAAGAACGGCAACATCAAGAAGAAAGGTATATCCGATATACATGTTATTGATGTGTATCTCACTAGTACCGTAGTAGTGCTGGGTATTTGAATCGGTTCGGTTGCTCATATTTGTAACTCAAACAGTCTGCAGAATAAACGGAAGCTAGCGAAGAACGAGGTGACGATGCGCGTGGGAAACGGATCAAAGGTTGATGTGATCGCGGTGACGCTACCCCTTCATCTACCATCGGATTAGTTTTATACTTAAATAATTGTTATTTGGTGCCTGCGTTGAGCATGAACATTATATCGGGATCTTGTTTATTATAGACGTTACTTGTTTAAGTCCGAGAATAATGGTTGTTCGATTTATATGAGTAATATGTTTTATGCACATGCACCTTTGATAGATGGTCTATTCTTATTGAATCTCGATAGTGGAAATACACATATCAACAACATTGAGGCTAAACGCTTGAAATCAGCGATAATTCGACCTATATGTGGCAATCGTCTTGGTCACATTGAGTGAAGCGATGAAGAAACTCCATTCCGATGGACTTCTTGAATCACTTGATTTTGAATCACTTGAAAGATGCGAAGCATGTCTGCGGGAAAATGACTAAGACTCCATTTTCGGTATGATGGAGCGAGCTACGGACTTGTTGGAAATCATACATACCGATGTGTGGCCCAATGAGTGTAGCATCGCCGTGGTTATCGTTATGTTCTTACCTTCACGGATGACTTGAGTAGATATGGGTATATCTATTTCATGAAACATAAGTCCGAAACTTTCGAGAAGTTTAAGGATTTTCAAAGTGAGGTAGAGAATCAACGTAACAAGAAGATTAAATTTCTACGATCTGATCGTGGAGGTGAATGTCTAAGTTACGAGTTTGGCGAGCATTTGAAGAAATGCGAATACTTTCACATTGACACCGCCGGAACACCACAAAAGAATGGTGTGTCCGAACGTAATCGAACTCTCTTAGATATGGTTCGTTCTATGATGTCACTTACGATTTACCGCTATCATTTTGGGGTTATGCATTAGAAACAGCCGCATTCACTTTAATAGGGCACCGTCTAAACCGCTGAAACGACACCATATGAATTATGGTTTGGAAAGAAACCTAGATTGTCGCTCCTTAAAGTTTGGGATGCGCCTATGTAAAGAAGTTACAAGACAAGCTTGAACCCAAAGCGAAAAATGCGTCTTCATAGGATACCCAAAGGAAACTATTGGGTATACCTTCTATCATAGATCCAAGGCAAAATATTCGTTAAGAATGGATCCTTTCTAGAGAAGGAATTTCTCTCGAAGAAGTGACTGGAAGGAAAGTAGAACTCGACGAGGTTGTCGAACCTTCTCTCGAATTGCGAGTAGCGCAGACCGAAGAAGTTCTGTGGTGCCTGCACCAATAAGAGAGGAAGCTAATGATGGTGATCATGAAACTTCTGAAGTTGCTACAGAGCCCTGAGGTCAACGAACTCGTACCACCTGCATTGGTATTATCCCGTTATGAGTGTCATGTTGGTGGACAACACCGATGACCCCGAGACATATGAGGAAGCGATGATGAGCCCAGATTCCAATAAATGGCAAGAAGCCATGAAATCCGAGATTGGATCCATGTACGAAAACCAAGTATGGACTTTGGTGGACTTACCGATGGCCTAAGGTCGAGAACAAATGGATTTTCAAGAAGAAACAGATGTCGATGGTAATGTTATCGTCTATAAAGCTCGACTTGTCGCAAAAGGGTTTCACAAATTCTAGGAGTTGACTACGATGAGACTTTCTCACCGTAGCGGTTAAAGTCTGTGAGGATTATGTTAGCAATCGCTGCATATTATGATTATGAGATATGGCGATGGATGTCAAAACAAGATTCCTCAATGGAGATATTGATGAAGAGTTGTATATGATGCAACCCAAAGGTTTTGTCGATCCTAAAGATGCTAACAAGGTATGCAAACTTCAACGGTCCATCTATGGATTGAAGCAAGCATCCCGGTTGGAATCAACGCTTTGATAAGGTGATCAAAAGTTTTGGTTTTATACAAACTTATGGAGAAGCTTGTATTTACAAGAAAGTGAGTGGAGCTCTATAGCATTCTTAATACTATATGTAGATGACATATTGTTGATTGGGAATGATGTAGACCTTCTTAATAGTGTCAAGGAATATTTGAATAATAGTTTTTCAATGAAGGATCTTGGCGAAGCTTACATATTAGGCATAAAGATTTATAGAGATAGATCAAACGCCAAATATCATTGTCACAGAGTACATATTTGGACAAAGTTCTAAAGAGGTTTGGAATGGAAGAAAGCAAGAAAGGGTTCTTGCCCATGTTGCCCAATACGACCTTGAGTAAAACTCAAAGTCCGACAGAAGATAGAGAAAGGATGAGTAAGACTCCATATGCCTCAGCCATAGGATCTCTAATGTATGCCATGCTATGTACTAGACCCGACATTGCATATGTTGTTAGTTTAACTAGAAGATATCAAAGTGATCCAGGAGTGGATCATTGGACAATGATCAAAACATCCTTAAGTACTTGAGAAGAACTATGGATATGGTTCTTTCTTATGGAGGTGATGAACACGTTGTTAGCAGTTACACCGATGCTAGTTGGAACACCGATCCGGATGATTCTAAATCACAACTGGATACGTATTTATTTTGAATGGTGCGTGAAGCTGTCGAGGAGTGCAAAGCAAAGCGTTGTGGCGAGATCTTCAACTGAATCGGAATACATGGTTGCCTGGAGGCTTCACGAGCGATATGGATGAAAGAGTTCATTAGAGCTAGGTGTGGTTCCTAGTGCGCTGGACCCAATGTCTATCTCTTGTGATAACATGGGCGCCATAGCCAATGCGCAAGAACCAAGGTCACACAAGAAGCACATCAAGCGTTTTCACGCTATTCGAGAACATATCCGGGATGGGGATATAAAGATTTGCAAAGTACACACAGATCTGAATGTGGCGGATCCGTTGACTAAACCTCTCCGAGGGCAAAACATGACCAACACCAAACTGCCATGGGTGTTCTAGATATTACCATGTAATCTAGATTAGATGACTCTAGTGCAAGTGGGAGACTGGAGATATGCCCTAGAGGCAATAATAAATGTAGTTATTATTATATCTTTGTGTTTATTATAAATGTTTACATTCATGCTATAATAGTATTAACAAGGAAACATTGATACTTGTGTGATTTGTAAACTTAATTTGAAGTCCCTAGTATAGCCTCTATACATCACTAGCTTGTTGGTTGATAAATGATTGTGGTTTCCCTATCATGAACATTGAGATGTTATCAACAACAAGATCATATCGTTAGGAGAATGATATGGTGGACATACTCCTATAGATAAGCGTAGCATAAAGATCAAGTCATTTCAATAGTTCAATTGCTATATGCTTTCTGATACATAGTAACCTAATTCCTTCGACCATGAGATCATGCATATCACCTTTACCGGATGGATGCTTTGATGACATCAAACACCACACCGTAACTGGGTGGCTATAAAGGTGGCATTGAGTGTTCGGAAAGTATTGGTTGAGACACATGGATCAAGAGTGAGATTTGTCCATCCATATGACGGATAGATATACTCTGGGCCCTCTCGGTGGAATGTCATCCAATTAGCTTGCAAGCATGTGACTGGCTCACAAGGGATCACATATCACGAGCGAAAAGAGTACTTATCAGTAACGAGGTTGAATTAGGTATGCAGAGATACCGACGATCAAAACCTCGGATAAGTAAACTATCGTGAGACAAAGGGAAATTGGTATCGTATGTAAGTGGTTCATTCGATCGCAAAGTAATCGTAGAAATACGGGAGCCATATGAATTTCAGATTCCTCTATTGGTTATTGTTCGGAGAAGTGTCTCGATCATGTCGCATAATTCACGAACCATAGGGAGACACACTTAAGGATTCGACGTTGTTTGAGTAGTTATGGTATTATGAGAAAGAGACCGAATGTTGCTCGGAGTCTCGGATGGGATCCGGGATATCACGAGGTGATCCGGAATGGTCCGGAGAATAAGATTCATATAAGGAAAGTCCCGTTTGAGTTCGGGAATGATTAAGTGTTTTCATCGGGAATGTTCTAGAAGGTTCGGAATGTCCACTCGGAGGAAGGGTACATGAATGTGTCATTGCATATTGGAATGATTGCATCATGTACTAAGTGTCCTCGCTGTTCCAAATAAAGGATTAAATTGAATCCTAAATTGAAAAGTCAAATAGCTAGTTTGAAAAGTCAAACGTCTAAAATTGGAAAGAGGAAAAGAGGAAGGAGGGAAGCGAGTTGGGAGGAGTTCCTCCTCCAACCGCTGCCCACCTCCAAGCCGAGTTGGGGAGGGACTCCTCTCCCTCCCCTTGAAGCGGCCGGCCCCTCCACCTATATAAGGAGGGGCAGGGCTCCCTCCTCTACACACACAAGTCCCTCACCTCAAACCCTAGAAAGCTGCAGCCCTCCATAGCCGCCGCCACCACCTAGGGTTTTGCCCTAGCCGCCGACTTGGGGTCCCGGAACCCTAGCCGCCGGCTCTAGCCCCTCCTCCTTGGTGTGTCTAAACCCTAGATCGCCGAGCTCTCTCATACTCCACCATACTGCCTCCGGCTTAACGAGATCTCCCTCTACTTCGGTACCACGTTGTCTTAATCGAGGAGAGTGCTACAACCTCCAGAACAAGGAGAGGAAGGTCTTCGAAGGATCGTCTACGATCTTGAGATCGGGAAAATGCGACTACATCACCCACGAGAATCCGCTCTCGTTAAACACTTTGGAATCTTCGAGGGTAAGTTATTCCATCGACTCGTTGCTACAATCTAGTAGATAGATCTTGGCTTGTTTGTTTGTATGCGATAGAAAATTTTTGTTTTCCATGCTACGAAACCCTACACCAACCACATGTTAGTTTTCTAATTACCCTAAATTAAACTTCCGTCAATTTGTTTGTTTTGCTAGGGATTGTTTCACACGATTTTGATGGTGAAATTGGGATTGTGGTATTATAGTGTGTTATTATGCCTTTCACAGTGCACCGTATCTTAGCACGTTATGATAGTCATAATAATTAATTAAGAGACAACCTCTACAATGGGTTGTCACTTATAAGTTGTTTGTACATTTAATAAATTTGGTGACATGTAGACATGAGATTGGGGCTAGACATTATTATTTTCTTATGTTTTCGTGCAAGTGTTCTATCTCAGGCCTTTCATAATGGAGTGTATCGTAGCTTGTCAACATAGAATAAATAAATGGTTAAGAGACAACATCTCCAATGTATTATTTCTTAAGTGATCTCTCTATATTTAATAATTAGAGGACATGCATGCATGGCATTGGCCTAACAATATTTTTTTCTTATGGTTTTGTGCAAGAGGTGTTTCTTCGATAAGATACAACCTCAATATTTTTCCTCATTAACTATAGTGTTATATAAGCAAAGTGCCTAGTAGAGCTAAGAAACTCATATTATGAGACTACTCATAGTGGAGGTATCATAGGTGGTATCATACAAGACATGCATACAAAAGGCTGACATGTCACTATAATTAATGATGAGAGAGACCATAGTGGTATCATAGCAGATACCATATCATAGCACACATAGAACTAAAAAAATAATGTCAAATAAATCTTGAACACAAATTGGCATTGAGATTTTACAAATCAATAAATATAATGAGATCATGGTACTAATACATAATACCATGCATTGTAGAGGTAGTATCATACAATAGTATCATATGCATGATACTACTATATGATACTACCATTGTGATCAGTCTGATGTGCCACGATGTTGCAGACCTCGCGATGGCTTTCTCGGTGAGACGACGTTGACGGATTCGAGACCAAAGTGATGCATGCTCATGGGCGACAAGTTTGGTGGTGGTGAGGCCTCGCCCTCGCGGGGATCCTGTGCAACGGCTCGTTAGGGGGTTGTGGATAGGGTCTTCAGGAGAAATCCTTGTCGACTCAACTGACACTGACGCGGTGCCGACCATGGGTGGAATCTTCCTTCCTGGAGGGCGTCGTGGCTACCCTTCATCCACTTCCCTCTATGTGCCCGAGGAAACCCTAGGGCTAGATCTAGCCCGGGCATTAGCGACCGGTTCCCTCCTGAGGGTGCTGCTTGGTGCTTGACAAGTCGGGGCTAGGAGCGGGGTGGGCATTCTTCGGAGGACGCAGCGGTGGCGGTCTTCCTCGTCTAGTTAATTCGTCTCCGTCTCCATTTCCTTTGTTTTTCCTTATTTTAGTTCGGGCGTGCGTGCGCTGCTGCCCCAACAACTTTGTATCGTGTTGTGTCTCTTTTTTTGGGTGTTGTGTTGTCTAACCCAGCAGCGGTCTCACATGTGTGCTTTATATTTTTCCGAAAATGCAAAAGCCTTGTGTTTTGATTCATTGATAGAAAAGAGAGTTCTGTACAAACAATATACAAGACGAGCAAGCTAACACCGCAAAAACTCAACCTACAAGATCTACGGGGACGCGGGGATCAGGGCCCGAAGGCCAATCGCTCTAGCGGTGGCCCAAGATCGAGTCGTGCCTAGAAGGTTACTCGGGTTAGGTGACGCATTGTCAAAAACGACTGCATTGCGCTGCTTCCAGATCCACCAGGCCATCAGCATGATCAGCAAGGTTGTCCCCTTGCGCATCACACAGGGGGTAGATGCCGAAGCCTGCAGCCACCAGTCCACAAAGTCTCCTTCCCCATCCGGGGGCGGCTGTGGATCGGATCCAAGAGAGCACCTCGTGCCAGATCACCCTAGAGAAGGGGCAGTCTACCAGGAGGTGGGCCATGGTCTCGTCCTACTGATCACAGAGAGGGCAGCACGGGGGTGGGCTAGTCTCTGTCTCGCCAGCCGCTTAGCCGTCCAGCACCGGTCTTAGCACGGCAGCCACACGAAGAACTTGACCTTGGGTGGTGCCCAGGACTTACAGTTTAGCTCCCATGACCTCGAAGCGATAGAGCCCTGGAATAGGAGCTCATAGCAGGACTGGGCCGAGTACTGCCCATCAGCCGTCCAACGCCAGATCAAGGAATCCGGATTGCCTGAGAGCCCAAGTTTGCGAACCTTGGCCCATAGCTAGACATACTGCCATAGAGCAAGCGGGTTTAGCGCGCCCTGAATGTCCGTGATCCAACGGTGCTCCATGAGCGCATCTCTAACTGTGCGGTGCTTCCTTATCCTTTTGGGGATCAGTGCAAACAACTCTGGCGCCGTATCGCTCACGGTCTTCCCATCGAGCCAACGGTCTAGCCAAAACAACGTCGTAGCCCCATCTCCCACCCTCATAACTGTGGAGGTATCGAAGGCCTGCAGCTTCACCATAGAGAAGCACATGTCCAGGCCATGCCAGGGGCATAGAGGGTATGTACGCATTCTCTAGATCCAATGGGTCCGGAGGCTGAATGCTATGCGGGCAAGGTCAGGAATTCCCAGACCGGCATAGCACTTTGGCCTACAAACCCTCTCCCAGTTGACGTGGCAGTGGCCTCCGTTGTCCTATGCTCTCCCAGCCCAGAGGAATCTCCTCGTAATCTTCTGGATCTGTTTGAGCATCTGCTTGTTCAACCCTAGCACGGTGATCTGATGGAGGGGAATCGCCAACAACACCAATCGGACTAGTGCCAGGCGCCCGGCCTTCGTCATCATGGAGGCCCTCCAAGTAGGCAACCTGTTTGCGATGCTGTCCACCAGAGGTTGGAGCGCCGCCGCAGATATCCTTCTCAGCGAGAGAAGGATACCCAGGTATTTGTCGGGGAAGGGTGCCACCTGGCACTCCATCACTCCCGATGCGAGCAAAGTATCCTACTCGGAGCAAGCGATCAGCGAGACCGAGAACTTGGAGAAGTTGGTGTGAAGTCCTGACGCCTCCCCAATTAACGCCAATAGTGTGTGCACCGTGCGCAATTCCGACTCATCCGGGTGGCAAAAGATCACGGCGTCATCTTCATAGAGAGAGATCGTTGTCACTAGCTCGCGGGTCGAGAGTCTCTTCAGCATACCAAACTCCAAGGCCTTGGTCATCACCTTGTTGAGTGTGTTGATGAATAGCACGAACAACATCGGTGACAGGGGTCGCCCTGTCTCGGGCCCCTTTGATGCCAGATTGGGGGGCCTGGCTCGCCATTGAGCATCACCCTAGAGGACGCCGTGGGATAGGAGTATGGCGACCATCTCGCAGAATTTGGGGTCGAACCCCACTTTCCGGAGCACCTCAAACAACAGCGCCTAGGAGACATAGTCGAATGATTTGGCTATGTCTAGCTTGAGCATGACTCGCGGCTCCTTCAACCTATGGAGCAGCCATGCTGTTTGTTTAACCAACATGAAGTTATTGTGTATGCAATGCTTATTGATGAAGGCGCATTGGTTCGAATCAACCATGTCTCCTAGTCACGGGGCGAGCCTCGAGGCCAAGATCTTCGCCCCAGCTTGGCGAAGATATGGATGAGGCTGATCGGCCTATAGTTACCGAGGGATGCTGCGTCACTATGTTTTGGCAGCAGTATGACCAGGGCCTGGTTGAGGCCCTGAAATCCACGCCCATTCATGGAGTACAGCTTGGCGAAGGTATACATGAAGTCCTCTTTCGCCACCCCCAGCATCTCTATAGGAACTCAGCAGTAAAACCGTCTAGGCCTGGCACCTTCCCGTGGGGCAGCCATTTAATCACCTCCCAAGCCTCCTCCTCGAAGAAGGGGGCGTCTAGCTCCGACAAATCTTCGGGGGTGGTTCCTAGGAAGTCCAAGTCCAAGGAGAACTGTCGTACCGTAGTTGTGCCTAGTAGGCCTTGGAAGTGGTCGTACGAGGCCTCCGCCATGGAAGCATGGTCCACCACGACCGCTCCATTGACCCGTAGGCTACGTATAACGTTCTTCTGGCGGCGGTAGGAGGCGTGCTGGTGGAAGAAGGCCGTGTTGGCGTCCCCCTCACCCAACCATCTGATCTTAGCCCGCTGGCGTGCCATGGTACGCTCCAGCGAGGCGAGCCCAAGGTAGGTTCACTTCAGCATTGCATGGAGTGCACGCTCTTCCGGTGAGAGTTGTCTGGCCTCCATGGCGACATTAAGGCGATAGATGATTACCTGTGCTGTCATCAGCTACAGTTTGACCGAACCCACCTTCTTGTCAGCCCAGCTCATCAGCTAGTGAGCGGTGCGCTTTAGCTTGGCAACTAGCCTTCGGAACGGGTCCGGGTCTCCGTCAATAGTCGCCCAAGCAGACGCCACCATGTCCTAGAATCCATCCAACTTCATCCAAAAACGCTCGAACTGGAACCGTCCTCTGCCGGCCGCCACCGCTGTGCAGTCTAGGAGCAAGGGACAGTGGTCGGAGATCATCGTCGAAAGGCAGTGCAAAGAGCAGTTGCTGTACAACTCATCCCAGTCTGTCGTGCAGAACACCCTATCCAGCCTGACCATCGTGGGGGTTGCCCATTCGTTGGACCAAGTGTACCTCCTGCCATGAAGATAGATCTCCTTCAGCACGCAGTCATTCAGGAACCTACTAAAGCGACCCATCATGTGACGGTGCAAGTTGTCATTGTTCTTGTCCTCGTCATGGTAGATCATGTTGAAATCCCCATAGAGGACCCCAAGGCCTAGGCCACCCTCCTCTAACTTCTCGTAGCTCAAGCAGGAAGGCGATCTTATTCTTGTCCGTCTGTGGCCCGTAAACACAAGTGAGACACCAAGGTGTGCCACCCGGAGGGGAAACCCTTGTCGTCACGTTGTTCACGTCCACGTGTGCGCTATCTAGCTGCACCACCCTGATTTTCCAAGCAACTATTATCCCACCCAGAGTATCGGTCGCTGGCAAGCAGAAATAAGCGTCAAAGTTTTTTCCTAGAGTTTCCATTACAATCGAGGTTGATACAACAGCAAGCTTAGTCTCTTGCAGGCATACAATGGAAGCGTTTGTCGTAGAGACGACACTCCTAACACCCGTACGGCGCGCATGGTCATTGAGACCATGCATGTTCGACACCAGAATCATCGGATTGTATGACATCGGAACCATCTGGAGCACCCGAGTGTAACCGAATGGTCACACCGCCACCAAGTGGCCACCCGACGCTCCTGCAGTGGGCATGGCGCATCCCCTGATCGTCAAGAGGGACCATCCGTAGAGTTCCCCACAGCCTCGATCATGTCGTCTGTGAGGGGGGTCTCGAACATCTCGTGAAATGCCTCAAGGGACACATCCGAGGGTGCTTCCTCATCATTGATGAGTCCAAGCTTCCTTAGGAGATTACGGACTACCCGCTGCTCTGAGTTGAGTCCGCCTAGTTTGCCTCGCAATCCTGGAATTCATGTGTGGCTGGAAGTTCAGCGCCATCAGTCTGCGATGCACTGGGGGCGTGAGCATCAGTGCGTCCGAACGTATCTTGTCCGTGGCCAGGAACTCCCCAAGGGTCCATGGACGGACCGGTGCCGGCGTGCATGTGCCCACTCCCGAGGCAGCAGCCCTCCGGCTGTAGAACTGTATCGGTGGTGAGGCCAGACTGACAGCGGTCTGGGGTGAAGCGGGTGTGGGCGGGAGCAAGAGTGCACTGGGTGGCCGAGGGGTAACAATATTATCTGACCTGGGAGTCGGGGTCGCGATTTCCTGCGCACATCTCTGCTTGTCGACATCAAAGAACCACTTGGGCATCCCCAGTTCATTTGTTTGGGTCTCCTCTATCGCATCCTCATGCGCTCGCGTAGCAGTAGTAGCAGCCTGGGGAACATTAGGGTGTGCCACATCAGGCTCGCGATCACTGAAGACCACAACTGCTGAAGAGTCCAACTGCACCTAACGAGAGTCCAGCTGGGCCTCGCGAGAGTCCTGCAGCGCAGCTACGCCACTATCCTCTCTTCCTAAATCCGTCGCTTGGCTGGGTGGGGAAACGACCGCCTCGCCCTCCTCCTTAGCAGCAGATAGGCGCGCGGATCCGGACAGAGCACCACCACCATCACCGACCGCCGCGCTCCTCAGCAGCAGCGTTGGTGGGGCAGACTCACGATCACTCCCGCACCCTGGAGTCTCCACCGCAGTCGCTGCCAGCGCGACTGCGGCTTTAGCTTTGCGGTGGGCCTGCCTACGCCGTTGCTTTGACTGCTTCCGCTTTTGGCGTCGGGACAAAAGCAGCGCCGATGGCAGTACAGCCTCAGCGACCTCGCCTGCCCCCAGCTGGATGGAGCGGGAAGCAACGGTCGGTCGCAACCCCGCGCCCGCTTGGCGCGATGTGTCATGGCCGACAGCTTGTCTCGCGACGGCGCCAGCGACGACCGGACCAGCCGCCATGCGGGCGGCGCGGCCTTGCCTCATGCGTCGCGACAAAGGAGCAGAGGGCCCCTCTCCCGACGTCATCCACGCCCCTGATTGGTGGTGGCGGGTCCCACCGCTGCTTTCACCGGGCCCACCGCGGGGCCGCACGCCACTGTCGCCGTTGCCAGCGCCAGTTCCCGCACCGCCAGGAGGGAGGTGGTCCGGTATGCCCCAATCATTGGAGTATCTCCTCGTCGTGGGGTATCCCGGAGAGGGCCCGCCGCCACCCGCGTCGTCAGTCCCCGGGGCTCGCCGCCGGTAGTCAGTGAAGCCGGTCACGTGGACGATAAGGGGGTGAATCATGGTGGGTACCTGCGGCGAGGTCACCGCATCCGTGGGCGCCGCCATCAGCTCCGGCAACGACATCGGCCCCGGCTAGATGATGTGGAAGTCAATCTCATTGGGGATCAGCGAAGGGTCCAGGCACCAAGCGGATAGCCGGAGGATCTCCATGTCCGCCCTCGGGCGTGTCAACGGGCCGAGGCGTTCCACCCAAGAATTTGGGGCTAGCGCCGTCTCAATCTCTAGGGTAACGTGGACTCCAAGCCCGTCGGCGGTGGCGTTGGTGCGGCGCGACCATGGCTTCACAAGCATGTGGAAGAAGGGGGAGCGAACGACCTGGCAGGCGAGAACCCTGTCCCGGTCTTCCCGTGCAGCGAAATAGAGGAGCAGAGTGTTTTATCTATAAAGCTGGGCGAAAGACTGTTTCAAGAAACATTGTGACCAGTATGAAAGATCGTAGCTAATATACAATATCAATTGTTTCTTTATTAACTATAATACCACATAGTCAAATTACTTATGATACAACGCTAAGATACAACCGTTGTGAAAGTTTTTCAGAAATATACACGTAGGTCATGTGGCCACTTGTGCTTGGGAAGCAGCGAGCATGCCACTTGCACTGCCTCGTGCATGGAATGTGCGGCCGTACGTTCCTCATCGGCGCGAGCTGCACGCCTGCACCCGCTCTCCTGCGGCAGGCCGTGCCATTGCCGGCGCGCAGCAACGGGTGAATCGTGCGGCTCCAAGCCATATGGGCTGGTTTATCCTGGATCTGCACCGTCCGACCCGATCTTGAAGTAATTAAACTAGCACCGCATTGACCTCTCGAAGCGTATCCAGTGGGAAAATGTTTATTTTTTCTCGCGTGGAAAGGAGAAAAAATTCTGAGATAGAGTACGACCTGGGAGGAAACGAGGTTTGCATTCCGCCCCTCTACGAAACATCATTTTCCACCACACCATAAGTAACGATCGGGCCAACGCGTGATTTCAGGTGGTACATAACCCCCAACAAAATAGAAATGTGGTGTTTTGGAGCCTCTCCTGGCCGGCCGTGGTGGTGAGGGGGAGGGACTCCACGCTGCGTCGCCCTCTGCTATCTAGGGAAGGTACTATAGACTTCGAATTCGTCGCTGCTGCATTTTCTTTGGCTTTCCCTCCTCATCTCGGGCAGGAGCTCTGAGGAGGGAGCTTGGTATCTTTGAGCGGCAGGGGTGGATTCTGGCTGCTCGTTGTTGTTGCTCCATGCTTGGTCTGCTCCTCCTAGGCGTTGTGGTTGCGTCGGGATGTAGTGGATCTTCATGGAGCGGAGTTGGCGATCTGTTGTGGAGTTGTGGAGCCAATCCTTTCTGCTCATCCAAATCGGAAGTTGTTTGCCAGCCGATTATCCTGGCCATGACGAGGCCATTAAGCTTGCCGGCAAGATCCGGCGTTCTTTCAACCTCCAGAGAGAGGCCAAGCTGTTGCAGAGGCGGTGTGAAAGAAGGACCCGATTGCTTTCTTCGAATCAGTTGTAGGGTTCTTTTTGTAAAACGCATGGGCATGGTTGTATTTCTTGACCTTCTAAGGTCCTGCGTGAAAATCTGTAACTCTCCCGTTTTATTTTAATTGATGGCTTCCAGCCCCTTCAGGGCTCTCCCGTTCAAAAAAAATAGAAATATGGACTCTTAAACATGATGAAATTTTATGCTCTCTGTGACAGTGACTAAAGCCACTCTAAGTCTTTAACGTAATTATACGCCTTCGTTAGTTTTTTCCCTTTTGCATTTGGAAATGACTTTTTTTACAATCAATATTACATATATTTACAGCAACAAATAGTACATAATAGAGATACATAAACTATTTTCAGCGACTATAAAATAAAATCTAAAGAAAATAAGCAAATCTCAAAGGTCTTCAAAATCTTCTTATTCCACGACACAATCTTGCACTTGTCTGAACGTAGCCTAATAAACATGCACATATATCAAACCATAGAACTGTAAATACTAACAAGGGTTCTCTTATAATTTTAATTTAAACCGTGATGCAAGCCTACGTGCACGCATGCAATTATTAAAATAATCAACTATTTTACTTAGCCTATTGTTGTCTTCCGTGTAAAGCACACTTATCATGGTGTAATAATGTACAACTGAGTATTTTCGCCTCACATAGCTAGCACAAGTCACACAATGGTTCATACTTATAATGGGTTCACAAGACCTATTTTATATACTTCCTCCATCCTAAAAAGAATACCACGGATTTATAAAAATTTGAATGTAAGTAAACATTATTTAGTATATAAACATCTAAATTTATAAAAAAATCAACATTCTTTTCAGGACAGAAGGTCCTACACCTTTAATGTGTGGCACCACGATTCAATGTGTGTCATGCATCATAAAAATCTGTTTTGTGCACAGATTTAATGCGTGACAATCAAAATAATTTTCCTCTACTACTATACTCACATGTTTCCTTTCTTTATGAGGAATTGAATTTTTTTCTTGCTTTCACCCAAATTAACTGGCCACATTTTTTCCAAGCGCTAGTATGCTTGGATATTTGCGAGCAGTGGTGATATCTTTGGAGTGAGCAAAGCACAAACTTATTGTCTTATAAGCTACTTGTGGTTTAGTTGAAATAAGCACTGTTGCATGAACTATTCTCTCCTTCCCGATATGTCAGGATTTTCACGTCTTCCTATCCATGCATCGACATGTTGAAATATTGTAGTTAAGAATAAGATGGACCTCACGTGGCTCCCACGAGTGCTCTCACAAGACACACGACGATGAAATTCGATCCCTAGGGCGGATGTGATTCACGTGGGGTGAGTAGAGTGTCACAGGCTTGCACGCTAGATCGATCGCACCACTGTCATGACACTGACCAGTGGGAGGCCTTTTATCCATGGGGCTTCGGCCACAGAGAATCGTTCCTCCAATCTAGTTGATCGAGATTCAATGTTGGTGATGAGAATTGGTGGTGAAGCAGGGGCGGGAGGCATAGATGGTGGTAGAGCTGATGGAGTAGGCGCCCATCACGGTGCAGGGCCTAGATTGGGTGGAAAAGTGAGAGGCATGACCACATATGAGGGCCACATCACTCCTACTCTGACCCGGCGGGGGCGAGGACACTTCCTTCGATTACATACCATCGATGAGGTGTGAGACCGGAGGAGCCGATGCGTTTCAATGCGAGAATCGATCCATTCAGATCAATTCTATGATGGGACACATCCTTGTTGACCATGATGAGGTTGGGCGTTCTCCTACTAAGGCTGGTTGCGAGACGCTGAAAGAGCATGTGGGCCCCCATGTGTGGTTTTAGTAATTAATGATAATCTTTATGGACTAATGTGTGTATTAAGTTGCAATTGTAGATATTGTCCATTGGCATCGCTTGGAGCATGTGTTGGCTTCAAGGTCGATGAAATAAATAAGAAGAAGATGTGTTTTGCAAGCTCAAAATGCGCTATCTCTAGAAGATCTCATGTTTGTTGCTTGCCATCCTTGGTGGTCATGGATCAATGAAGAGCAATCAAGAAAGGCGTTCCATCTTGAGAAGGGCAAAGATCGTCTACATCGAGCTCAAGTGGAATGCTCAAGGCAAAGGTATAATCTTGAAAGGTTTTCTCTTTTGTCAGTCTCATGTTGTTAGTTGGAAGACTGGATTTAGGATAGATAGCCGTACTATCAAGAGGGGATCTCGAGTGAGTATCTCAGTCATATCGTTCGGAGAGAGATCAAACCTTTGCATACTTGAATCATCGTATTTGGTTGCTATTTGGTCTTATCCATGTGAGGATATAGAGCTTGTAGTAATCTTCATAACAAGGTCATGTTCATCAAAATCGGATCTTACTTTTATATCTTGTTGGGATTTTGATCTTGACGGTTTTCTAGATTCTCACCAAGGGAGGTATATCACTCTAAAATGCATGAAGTATTATCACTTGGTGATATCCAATATCTTTATTGGGTAGCTCTTGTCGTCCTCTTTCCAACGCAATTGGATTTGTGTCAATCGGAGTTACCAAACTTAAGTTGTCATTGTTTGAATATTTTCCTATTTGATTTGAAAAAGAAAAAGAAAAAACATTTTCCTGGGCCGAGCGGTACTACCTATTGGAGATATGCCCAAGAGGAAACAATAAAAGTAGTTATTATTATATCTTTGTGTTTATGATAAATTTTTACATTCATGCTATAATTGTATTAACCGGGAACATTAATACTTGTGTGGTTTGTAAACTTGTAAGAGTCCCTAGTAAAGCCTCTTTGTAATACTAGCTTGTTGGTTGATAGATGATCATGGTTTTCTAATCATGAACATTGAGATGTTATAAACGACAAGATCATATCATTAGGAGAATGATGTGATGGACATACTCCTATAGTTAAGTGTAGCATAAAGATCAAGTTATTTCAATAGTTCGTTTGCTATAAGCTTTCAAATACATAGTAACCTAAATCCTTCGACCATGAGATCATGTTAATCGCCATCACCGGATAGATGCTTTGATGACAGTAAACACCACTTCGTAACTAGGTGGCTATAAAGGTGGCATTGAGTGTTCGGAAAGTATGTGTTAAGGCACATGGATCAAGAGTGGGATTTGTCCATCCATATGACAGATAGATATACTCTGGTCCCTCTCGGTGGAATGTTATCCAATTAGCTTGCAAGCATGTGACTGTCTCACAAGGGATCACATATCACAGGAACGAGTAAAGATTACTTATCGGTAACGAGGTTGAACTAGGTATGCAGAGATACCGACAATCAAACCTCGGATAAGTAAATTATCGCTAGACAAAGGGAAATTGGTATCATATGTAAATGGTTCATTTGATCATGAAGTAATCGTAGAAATATGTGGGAGCCATATGAATTTACAGATTCCTCTATTGGTTATTGATCGGAGAAGAGTCTCGGTCCTGTCCGCATAATTCACGAACCGTAGGGAGACACACTTAAGGATTCGATGTTGTTTAATAGATATATGGAAAGTGAGTAAAGATATCGAATGTTGTTCGGAGTCTCGGATTGGATCTAGGATATCATGAGGAGATCCGGAATGGTCCGGAGAATAAGATTCATATAAGGAAAGTCCAATTCCGGAGTTCACGAATGGTTTCGGTGTTTTCACTAGAATGTTCTAGAAGGGTCTAGAAGGTCCACCGATCCGGAGTGGGAAGGGTACATGGATGTGTCATGACAAAGTGGAATGGTTGCATCATGTACTAGGTCACTTAGCTGGGCAATAGGAAGAGAGAAATCAAACTCTAGTTTGAAAATCAAACGCCAGTTTGAAAAGTTGTTGGGGGATGACCCCGGATAGGGTCAAGACAGGGGAAAGACGAAAGGAATTTCCCGCATCGTAAGCCGAATTACTGATTGTGTCAGCCGAATCATGTAAGATTCGGCCGAGATAAGCAGGGTCATGGCAAATGTAGAATGAGTAACGTCTTATCCGACCGACATATGAAGTAAGTCGGCCGAATGAGTCTGACCAACTCGAGCACAGGTGAAGGTCGGGCCGAGTTAAGCGAGACAAGGCCGAATAACACGAATCTTGCAGGAGAAGGAGGTGCCTATAGTCAAACCCTAGTCACTGGCTAGGAGGAATCTAGATAGAGCCAAGCGCAAAGGACAAGGAGCGGAAGGCGGGGCATTTAACGTCACGGAGGTGACAGTGAGGAAGCCCGAGGCGCACATGTGAGGGTTTCTGGAACATTGCCACCTATAGAAGGGGGACACAGAAAGCAGGCCGCCGAGTTACCATATTGGGACAAGCATATTCCAAGGATATGCTTGCCACGTCAGCCCTAGAGGGAACCAAGACACCCCTTTATAAGGGGGGACGCGGGGTCCTGAGGGGGGATCGATTCATTCTACGCCGTTAGGCTCATGTATTAGTGTTCTTACTCTCTATGAGACAGCTCTAGGAGCACTTGTATTTGTTGAGAAGAGGAATAGAGATCTACTTACAGGAGACTTGAGTGTAGAAATCACTACATCTTCCCTCCCCGGATCCCTCTAGCATCCATTAGCCCCATACATTAGCCTACCCATGGCATCTACCATGCCACCACCACAACAGTTGGTGCCCACCATGGGGCCAGCAGCGGTGCTAGCTGGAGTCAAGATCCGGACTGGAAACTTCATCCACACCAGCGAGCGGGTCGTCTCTGGTTTAGTCCAGAGATTTGATCTTTGGGACTATGTCAGCGATAACGCGGGTAGCTTCGGGAGGAAAACGCCTCCGTGCAACGGCGTCTTCATCAACCTGGGCACGCACAAGGTCTACGTCGGCGTCGACACATCCTGCATCTATCCTCACCGAGTTGTTGAAGCAGGAGAACCTCCCCTCCACGCTGCTAATGGTCCGCGTGGTGCACGCCCTGTTGGTAGCGCCGAGGTGATGGTGACAGCCGCAGCACCGGCGACAGGAGCAGGTGCCGGACCGAGTAAGGACCCGGTGGCAGGAGGACAGATGGCCACAAAGCAGACAGCTCCGCAGCCCACCGAGGTAGGTCCACTAGCAACCAAGTCAGCCAAGGTGCAAGAGACGACCCCAAAGGCGGCAAGGGTAAGATGGCCACCTCTGGAAAGGCCAGAGAATATCCTTCATGCAACTATAGATAATCTAACCATGCCTGTGGCGCCGATACTTGATCCGGCTAACGCACAGGCGGAGTTAGAAGAAACTATACAAAAGGTACTGGTAGAGGCAAAAAAAGGTGTCGGCCTTGCGGGAGTCCTTAAACAGGACCTTGCGATAGTACGCTAGGGCAAACAAACTGGACGTGGCCCCCGAGCGGGTAGATGAATTGAGATTAAGAGGAAAGAACCTCATGAATGATATCAACAAAGAGCATGAGGCTCGTGAAGGTGATTCAATCGATCTAGGCTTGCCGAGGTATAGTACCCCGGCAAAGAACCTAAGGGCGGCAAATTCCGCGGCTTTGGAGCTGGAAGGATTAAGCGGGGAAGCCCGGCAACAACAGCAAGAAAGAGTAAATGAGCTGGTGCGCATTGCGAACCGGCAGAATGAGGAAATGCTTAGGGCTGACCCGGCAAGACTGGGAGCTTCGCGTATGGTTCATTCGGCTAGAGCAGCGCCCGCACTATCTGCGGCAGCAGCATCCTCACCCGGAAACAATGCGCGAAAAGATAGAGCGGTGACCTCGGGAAAAATAAATAAGCAAATTGTTCCATATGATCCGGCAGTAGCCGGAAAGATCAATGACAACGAAGGCAATGGCAGCCGAGGTAACAGTGGAGATAGGAACCCCGGCCGTGCAAACAAGGGGCACGGGGACCTGGA
Source organism: Avena longiglumis (assembly GCA_030063025.1). Lineage (NCBI taxonomy): Eukaryota > Viridiplantae > Streptophyta > Magnoliopsida > Poales > Poaceae > Avena > Avena longiglumis. The sequence goes on along the minus strand of CP125978.1, from coordinate 349,740,316 downwards.
AGGGGAAATCATGAGAACAATAACCCGACAGAGGGAAGGAGAAACCCTCCACCAGATCCTCAGCCGAGGTATGAGCCTCGGCAAGAGCGAGAAGTGAGACAGGCTCACCATAATCAGGCAAATGATAGGTTAAATTATGGTTACTCGGATATGGAGCATGCAGAACATGGTGGGAATAACCATTATGGAATACAAGAGAGGATCGTTTACAGAAACTTGCCGTCGAGTGACGCAGGACTAAAAATGGACAGATTATATCGGTCCGAGTTATTGGAAGAACAGGGTCCGCCAGGTCCAGCATGTTTCGGACCTCGGATCATGGGAGAACCACCAGTGCCGAACTTCCAATTGGCAAGGGGCACGAAAATATATAACGGGAGTACAAAACCACATGATTGGTTGATTGACTATGCCACGGCGGTGAAAATATCTAGTGGAAACCTACGATGGGCGGTGAGATACGTCCCAGAGATGCTGGAAGGACCAGCCAGAGTATGGCTGAACAATCTGCCGACAGGTAGTATCAACTGTTGGTTAGATTTTGAAGAAATGTTCGTCAGCAATTTCACCAGTACTTATAAGAGACCAAACAGGCCTCAACAGCTCGCTATGTGCAAGCAGAAGCCAAATAAAACAGATAGGGAATTCTTGACTTGGTGGTGTAACCTCAGAAACTCATGTGAAGGAGTCATAGAGTCTCAAGCGATAGCTTGGTTTGCTCAAGGCTACCGATATGGAAGTGTATTATGGCAAAGGCTGCAAAGATATATGCCAACCACGTTGGCAGAAACCATCAGGATAGCAGATTCGTATGCTTTAGGGGATCCGACACAACCATAATTAATGTCGGCAGAGCATCGGGAGCATCAAGATCAATATGCAAGAGATGCAGCCGGATCATCAAGGCGCAACGAATACAGAGGTAGAAGAAGGGAGGAGAGGCCGGATTACAAGTATGCTTCCAATCAGGTGGTAGCGGTGGTACAGGAGCAGCCGAGTCATGGAAGCACTCAGCGACAGAAGAATGGTCCTTAGCAGTGGACGCCGAGGAATGAAGGGAAAAGACAGTGGACACCAGAACAGAAGAAGCAGGGGGAGTAAAGGCCGAAGTACACGTTTGAATCCATGCTGGATCAACCGTGTAAGTTCCACACTCCAAATCCGGCCAAGCCAGCTAATCATACAACTCGTCAGTGTGCTTGGATGAAAAATGCAATGGGAAATCCGGCGATCTTGCAAGTGCTTCCTCATCAAGCGCATCAGCAATATAAGCCACAGCTAACCGGAGCAAATGCGCAGCATTTAATGTTACCACCACCCCCTCTGAGGTATGATAACTCGGGCCGGAGGGATGCAGTACATCAAGTGGTGAATCAAAATCAAGATGGAAGGGCAAACCCCGGGAACAATGGGCGTAATGATTACAGGGAGCATCATCAATCATACTGCGTGTTCACAACAAAACAGCAAGATAAACAGAGTGTGCAGCGCCGACATATGGAAGTAAATGTAGTCATGCCGGCAGTACCTAGATACGTGCCTTGGTCTGATCAGGAAATAACCTGGAGCATAAAGGATCACCCGAATATAATGCCAAACCCAGGGTCTTATGCACTCGTACTAGATCCGACATTTGTTGGACCCAGCATTAATGTGAAATTCTCAAAAGTATTCATTGATAACGGGAGTAGTATCAACATTATGTACAAAGACACAATGCACAAACTCGGAATAGCACAGAACATGCTACAATCCACAGGAACCACGTCGGGTCTTCCGTGTGAACCCATTGGGAAAGTCCGAGTAGATGTATTATTCGGCACAAGGGAGAATTGCAGAGAAGAGAATTTGGAGTTTGAGTTGGTGGACCTAGAAAGTTGCTATCATGCTTTACTCGGACGGCCAGCATTGGCTAAGTTCATGAGCAGCTGCCACATTACCTATTTGAAAATGAAGTTACCCGGGCCACAGGGGGTAATAACAGTAGCTGGAGATTACAGAAAATCAATGGAGTGTGCTTCAGTCGGATCAAACCTGGCCGAGTCATTGGTAATTGCAAGGGAAAAAAGAAGGATTCAGGAGGTAGCGGCTCTGGCTCAGTCGGCACAGCTGAATATGCCGGCACTAGCCAACCCCCATGGAAGTGTTTCCTTCCAGCCGACTAAAGAGATGAAAAAGATCAGATAGATGGGCAGTTCCCAGAGTGCACCATCACGATTGGTGCTGGCCTAGATGCCAAATAGGAAAGCGATCTCACCAACTTCCTCTATGAGAATCGGGATATCTTTGCATGGTCGACTCAAGACCTACAAGGTGTGCCGAGGGAGTTGGTTGAGCACTCTTTTCATGTAAGGCCAGGAGCAAGGCCGGTGAAGCAACCTCTCCGCCAAGAGACAGGAGAAAAATAATTGGGGATGAGATAGCTCGGCTCCTTGCGGCCGGGTTCATCATGGAAGTGCTTCATCCGGATTGGCTATCAAATCCGGTGTTAGTGGAAAATAAAAAGGATGACGCGAATGTAGCCGTCGTATGGCGAATGTGTATCGATTACACGAATCTAAACAAGGTGTGTCCCAAAGATCCTTTCCTTTACCTAGGATAGACCAAGTCATTGATTCGACCGCTGGTTGTGAGCTGTTATCATTTGTAGACGCGTATTCTGGTTTCCACCAGATACCGTTAAATCTGGCCGATCAAATAAAGACTGCATTTATTACCCCGTATGGGGCTTATTGCTATCGCACCATGCCATTCGGCCTGCGTAATGCAGGAGCAACATACCAAAGATGCATGCAAAAGTGTCTACATGACCAGATAGGAAAAAATGTACAAGTATATGTAGACGATGTGGTTATAAAAAACAAAGAGAGCAAAACGCTCCTTGATGATATTCGGCAGACATTCGCAAACTTGAGTAGATTTCTAATGAAGCTTAACCCGGAAAAATGTACCTTTGGTGTCCCGGCTGGAAAATTACTCAGTTTCCTCGTGTCCAGCCGAGGTATAGAGGCAATTCCAACTAAAATCCGAGCAATTGAAAAAATGGAACTGCCGAGGTGTTTGAATGATGTACAAAAATTCACGGGATGACTGGCTTCGCTGAGTCGATTCGTATGTCGGCTAGGGGAAAAGGCATTACCTCTATATCAACTGATGAAAAAATCTGATAAATTCATCTGGACACCACAGGCAGATAATGCATTTCATGAGTTAAAAAAGATGTTGGTCACCGCACCAATCTTGGCTTCTCCATTGTCAAAAGAACCTATGTTACTTTATGTAGCCGCCACCAACAGAGTGGTAAGTGCGGTGGTTGTCATGGAGCGGAATTAAGGGGATAAGTCAATACAAAGGTCGTTATATTACCTAAGTGAGGTATTATCGGCCTCGAAGCAGAACTACCCGCACTACCAAAAGATGGCTTATGGATTATACATGTCGGCGAAAAAACTCAAACACTACTTTGAAGAACACCCGATAAAAGTGATTTGTGAAGCGCCCATAGCCAAGATATTGAGCAATAAAGATGCAAGTGGCCGAATAGCAAAATGGGCAATCGAGTTATCACCTTATGCTCCGCAATTTGATAGGCGAGATGCTCAGGCAGTGGCCGACTTCTTTGTGGATTGGGCCGAGGTACAATATGAGCCCCCATTACCAGATCCGAATTATTAGACAATGCATTTTGACGGAACGAAGCTGAGAAATGGGTTAGGGGCAGGAATAGTATTAACTTCGCCGAAAAAAAGATTAGCTGAAATACGTGTTGCAGATACATTTCGCTGCATCAAACAATGTGGCCGAGTATGAAGCGCTCGTCCATGGGTTAAAAATGGAAAAAGAGATTGGTATACGTCGGATCCTATGTTACGGGGATTCAGACCTGGTAGTACAGCAAGTATCAGGCAATTGGGACGCACTAGATGCGAATATGGCCCTGTATAGGTTTCATGTGCAAAAAATCAGTGGTTACTTTGATGGGTGCGAGTTTCACCACGTACCTCGGGCGGAAAATGATGCTGCTGACACACTGTCAAAACTTGGATCAATTAGGCAATCAATTCCCCCGGGCATTGCCCTGGAACACCTGAGAAAACCAACAATTACACCTTCGCCAGAATCCGAGTCAATTTGTATCTCGGCAGAACTGATAGAAGGAAGTGTGCCAATGGAAATTGACAAAGAATGTGACCCGAGCTCTATAAGGGTGAACCCGGCTGACACACGAGCAAACACGGAAAAGTCCAAAGATGTTATGTCGGCGGAAAATATGGAAATCGATAGTGAAACTATCCTAGAGAAAATCACGCCGATATGGGCGCAACCCATATTCTCATTACTTAAAGAGGCAATCTTGCCGAGTAATGAGGTACTGGCTAGACAGATAGTGAGAATAGCAAAAGCCTACACAATCATAAACAATGAGTTGTATAAGATAAGTGTCACGAGCGTACTGCAACGATGTGTTGACTCGGCAGAGGGGCGGGAAATACTCCTGGATATACATCAGGGAGAATGCGGGCATCATGCCTCATCCAGAGCTTTAGTGGCCAAAGCATTTAGGCATGGGTTTTATTGGCCGACGACATTGAAGGAGGCAAAAGAGTTAGTAGAAAAATGTAATTGTTGCCAGAGATACGCCAGCAAGATACATCTGCCCTCGTCCGAGTTAAAAACGATACTAATCACTTGGCCTTTTTCTGTGTGGCGCTTGGATATGGTAGGTCCGTTAAAACCGGCCCGAGGCGGAATGACTCACATTCTAGTCTTGGTGGACAAATTCACAAAGTGGATCGAGGTGAAACCAATAAGAAAATGTGATAGACCAACAACGGTAAAATTCCTCAAAGATATTATCTTGAGATATGGATATCCACACAGTGTTATCACGGATAATGGCACAAATTTTGCTGACGGAGCCTTTGCTAGATTCTGCCAAGAAAAACACATAAGACTAGATGTTGCCTCGGTGGCTCACCCGGCATCGAATGGGCAAGTAGAAATATCAAATGGAATGGTATTGTCAGGAATAAAACCCCGGCTTATCGAACCACTGCAAAGATCGGCAGGATGCTGGATCGAGGAGCTTCCAGCAGTACTGTGGAGTCTCAAGACCACACCGAACAGGTCGACAGGGTATACCCCATTCTTTCTAGTATATGGGGCAGAAGCTGTGCTTCCAGCAGACATAATGCATGACTCGCCAAGAGTGATCCAATACACAACTGCCGAGGTAAACGAAATATCGCGGCAAGACAATGTGGATCTGCTAGAAGAGGCTAGGGAATTGGCATTATCAAGATCAGCTATTTATCAGCAATATCTCAGATGATATCACAGCAAGAAAGTCAATCCGAGAGTCTTTAAAGAAGGAGACTTAGTTCTTCGGCTAGTGCAACGCACAGCCGACATGCACAAACTCTCACCCCATGGGAAGGACCATTCATCGTGAGTAAAGCATTGCACAATGATGCATATTACAGATCGATGCTCAATCACCAGAAAATAACAAGGCAGACAAAGACGGAGACGAATCAAAAAGACCATGGAACATAGCCTTACTTTGCCCGTTCTACACTTAGAAGCCGTATATTGAACGTCGCGATATGACGCATCAAGTCGGAGTATCAAGCATGTATTAACCCTCGGCACCTCGAGCAGTGACTCGGGGACTGCCCCATGATTGTTTCTTGTTTTGAATTATGTATTAAGCCTTGGCACCTCGAGCGGTAACTCGGGGACTGCCCCTTGATGTTATCTACATTGAGTTATGAACTATATTTCGGCAACCCAGTTTATAACTTAGGGACTGTTTCATGTCATTCGATGTTTTCTGAACAGATGTGAACCTTCAGCAACCCAAGTGATAACTCGGGAATGATTCACGCTACCCATTAATTTTTTACATACACATAAGAGCTCGATAACTTCTGCAGAAACTCGGGGACTACCCAATTTGCTGATCATAAATCATAAGATGCAATGTAAGCTTGCCTCGATCGATAAAGGAATAACAAGGAGAAAACGATTAACGATTCCTAGAGGTAACAACCTCAGCAAGTCGAAGTATAATAAGGGATACAAGCCAATCTATGAGGTTAGAGCATTGTACTTCAAGTAGAAATCGCGAAAACAACAACTATACAACCAAGTTTACAAAGGAAAAGCAAGATAAATGCCAAACGAAGGTTAGCCACATGGGAGAATACGATCCGGCTTTACGAAATTAAAGTTGGGCAAAGGAAAGATATGAAGCAGATAGATTTACTTAGACGAAATGACAATAGTTACCATCACCAATGCCTCAGCGGCGCAAGGCAAAAAGGTTCACACCACACCAAAAGACGGACAATTGTTTCACAGACATCATACGCCCGACATACCCGGGACTTAAAACAACTTAGAGTTTTTGAACCTAAACAAAGAGAAGGGCCAAATCACCCTTAAGGGGCAGTAGCATTGCCAGGAGCATCGGGCATGGGTATCTCGGACACTGGCGAAGGGACCTCGGTCTCCTTCAGAAGGGTATCTTCGAGCAGGGCACTCCGGGTAGGCTGGCGCCTCGGAAAGTTACCTCGGCTTCAACAGAAGCCATAGTAACCTCGGGGACAAGCCCCGGCTGCTGAGAGACATCAGCTTGAGCTCGAGAGTTTTCAGTCCCTTTAGAGGACGATCGCGCGTCACCATCCCCATCCGAGATGTCGTTTGAATCGCGGGAGTTATCTGAATCACCCTCCGGTTCATCCTGATCGGCCGAGTCATCACCTGATGCATCTCCAGCTTCGACATCATCCGCCGGATTGGGAAGGAAACTCAGCCCTTCGATCCAATTATGCAAGTCAGCATACTTGATAAGCTGGAAGGCACGAGCTTGGCGGCAATCAACAAACTCCGGATTTTCAACCCAAGGAGAGCCAGTGCGCAGATGCATCAGAGTATCGTGGGAAATATCCTCATACCAAGACAACACGGCCGTAAGAGCCATGTCAGCACCAGCCCTCCCAGCAGATTCCCTCCAGAGATTAAGTTGGGTTTGAGCTGCCATCAGCCTCGACACAAGCACTTCAACTTCATAAATCTCAGGTGTTCCAGAGGTGTTCGGCCAAAGAACATGATAGGCCCAGATAGCTGCATGTACCAGATCTCTTCCCATAATCTTCATTGGTCCAATAGCAACACCGATGGCAATCAGGAAGTCTTCCATCGAATATTCTTGACTCGGAGCAACGGGGACACCTCGGCGCTCACGAGCAGCAATCACAGCCTTAGATCTCACTGCTTTCGCTTCGGAAAAATGATCTACACGAAAGGAAGTCATATCAGTTAAAAATAAGAAAGAGAAGAAAATAACTCGGCCACAGGCGGAGACTTACGATGGATGTAACTCAACATTTTCTGGAGATCCAGGGACCAATCGTCCCTACTCTTCTCGAAACAGGTGATTTCCTCGCTCATCGCCCGGTTCTTTAGCTCAGCAGCATCAAGAAGTTCCTTATCTTTCTGCAATTGCAGGCTCAATCGATTCTTTTCTTTAGAGAATTCCTGATCAACTTTTTCCAATTCAGACTTCTAGGAAAGCTTGAGATACTCAACCTCGGTGCGTAACCGAGTTATCTCATCGTCCTTTTCTTTAATTTGCGCCGAATGAGTGGCAGCTTGCTCTAAAAATGCAGCATCATATCAAGCATAGGTATGCATTCTTGATGCGATGCTGCAAGTGTTTGTAAATCGGCTATACCAAAGCCGAAAGGTTTTAAGAAACCCAATATTTATCTCGGACAAGAATTAGCAAATTAAAAACCAAAAAAGAGGAACCAACCTTCAAGAGCGTCAACCTTCTTGGTAAGGTGGGTATTCAGATTGTTGATACTAGCTGCACGCCAGCGAAGAGTGAATTAGAACGACAAGCCAAAAATGTTACGAACTTAAGGAACAGTGCACATATTTGTTAAATTACCAGTTTTCTTCACTACAGGAACAACCTTCTCATATTTTTCCTGCAGTTTCTTGTGGGCGAAGAGAAACCTTTGAAATTCGGCTGTCCGCCGATCATGGGAAACCTAGATATAATAGAAGGTTACAAGACTGGATATTCAAAGCTAAAGCAGATCCGAATCAAGTGAAACTTGACTCGGATCTAGGTGGCTGGATATTCAAAGTTAGAGCAGATCCGAATTAAGTAAAACTTGACTCGGATCTAGGTGGCTGGATATTCAAAGCTAAAATAGATCTGAATCAAGCAAAACTTGACTCGGATCTAGGTGGCTGGATATTCAAAGTTAAAGCAGATCCGAATCAAGTAAAACTTGACTCGGATCTAGGTGGCTGGATATTCAAAGCTAAAGCAGATCCGAATCAAGTAAAACTTGACTCAGATCTAAGTAGCTGGATATTCAAAGTTAAAGTAGATCCGAATCAAGTAAAACTTGACTCGGATGTAGGTGGATGGATATTCAAAGTTAAAGCAGATCTGAATCAAGTAAAACTTGACTCGGATATGCATGGACCACGGCTAATCCGAGTCATCAAGGGGGTTGACTTAGCAGTAAATGCATTTGAAGCCTGACAAAGCTTCCAAACGAACAACAAGTTATCCGGTTGCAATCTTCGGGGACTAGTGTGTATATAATACCATTTGAATGATAGACAAAGTATCAACGAAAGCACTTAGCAGCCATGTGCAATCCGGTTCATCTTGTCACTATCAAGGACAATCTTAGCAGCCATGTGCAAGCGACTGCTGATGTCGGAAAGCTGAAATGGTTGGCTACTCGGATTGCCTTCAAGTTGATCCGCGGCATTCCAGTTATTGGCATACTCCACCAAAGAGCCGAGATTGTTTCCGCTCTCAGTGCGGGTCAACACTTTACCTCGGGCCCGTTGTGTGACCACCGTCGTCGCCGGACTCTTGCGAAGAGTAAGTTGAGTGTCGGCAGCAGGGGTGACACCAGGCTTAGCAGAGGAAGCTCCCTTGTGAAGTGCATCAGCTATGCTGGGCTGGGAAGAGCTAGTTAGCCCCTTCTGAGATGCCGAGGGTTTAGTAACAACAACCTTCCTACTTTGGAGAGGCTTCGGCAGGGGCAGCAACCTCAGCACTAGGAATCACGTCCTTGGGGGCAGGAGGAACTATAGTTTCCAAGGGGGTCGAGGTGGTGATATCTTCAGTTGGAGCAGGAGTAGCAGCTGGGATCGTGGTGATCAAAGGATCATTGGGGGAAACCTCGGTGGTCTGAAGAGGGGCAACAAGCTCAACCAGGTGATCTGGTGGGGGCGTTATGTCGGCATTAACGATGGGAGCAATGGGCACATGTCACATCCCAAATTTTAGATTTGGTTCTGCATATCATTCATTCCATTGCATCATACTTTTCCATGCAAAACCATCGATTGAAAAGTTTCGACAAAACACTATTTTCTAAACCCTACCCTATTTTACTACGAGGCTCCTGCGGGAGGCTTTAGTAGGACTTGTGTTGTCCACCCTTGTAGCCTAGTGGTTTCACTCAACCCTTGACCCTAGGTTGTTCCCCTCGTTTTTACAAAAGCGTAGGAGCAAGAATCGCCTGATTCGGAGCTCGTACGGAAAAGTTAGGGCCGTTTTATTAAAAGATCAAAAATCGGCGCCGACTTCGCCGTGTTCGCCTCCAACCGCGCCGCCGTATCCGCGTAGGACCCGCGAGGGGGCCCCACATAAGAGGCCGCCCGCGCCTCGATCCCCGCACCCGACCCGCCTCCCTGGAACCGCCGCCACCGCCTCGATCCCCGCGCCGCCTCGGGATCGTCGCCGCCGCCTCTCGGTAAGCGCTTTGCCGCCTCGCCGCCCTTCGCCATTGCCGCTGCAGCCGCCCAGCCCTTAACCCATCGCCTCACCCGCCCGCGCCGATACCGCCGCGCCCGCCGCCCTGCCGCCTTTGCCGCCCGCGCCGCTGCAGCGCCCTTTCGCTTCGCCGCAGCCAGCCGCCGCCGCCTCCGCGCCCGCGCCCTGCGCGTCCGTCGCCGCCGTCGCCTGCGCTGCGTGCTGCTACGCCGCCAACGCCCGCGCCCGCTGTTGACCGCCATTCGTGACCGCTTTCTTCCGCGCAGGAAAAACACCGTCGCCGGAACCGATCGCCGCCACCGTCCCGAGCTCGCCGCCGTTCGTCTCCGGTGAGTCCGCAGCCGCCGTTGGATTTCAGATCAGCGGTCCAGATCGGTCGTTGACCGGTCAGCCCCAGGCGTTGACTAGTCAGACGCCCAGTCAGCGCCCAGTCAGCAGCCGAGTTGACCAGTCAACAGACACAGTTGACTGGGTATTTTCGTTAATCGATTTAGTTGGCAGATTCTGGTAGAAACTTGTAAATTGCGTAGAAATTAAACCGCTGGGCCAAAAATTGCAAATAAAATATGTATAGGTTCAGTAGGACGTGTAGAATCTTGCTGTACCTTTGGTTCACACTTTTGCAGCAAGTTTTAGTACAGTTTAATCAAATAGGTTAATGGCCTTTTTGGAGTAATTAATTCATAGAAAAAGATCTGTAACTCCAAAAATTGCGTATGATATGTCCCTGGATTCAGTGGAACAAGGGGAATCTCATCGTGAATTAAAAAGTTAGGCTTACAGTGAAAACTTCTGCAGAAACTGTCTAGTGGCTTTCTGCAGTGTTTTAATTACTCCGGGAGTTTTATAATTCCTTTTCGAGTAATTCCAATTGGTACTGTTCCTAAATAGCAATGCCTATACTGTAGAATTTTCCCAAGATTTTACAAACAGTATACTACCGGTAGTGAATTAATTGAGTTCCAGCTCTAGTTTTGAGTATTATACTTTGCATATTAGTTTTCCTTGCGCTAAAACTATTTTCCATGCATACAATCAGTACCTCTACTGATTACTATTATGTGATGTTGCTGTAGCATCACCCCACTTGTCATGCATGCATTCATGCATCATCTTTGTTGCATATGCTTGTGGGTTGTTTGTTTATGATTGCAATTGTATCGTGTAGATTGTGACGAGTGTAACGCTTGCTCGTGTGTGGATTGTTCTTCCGACCGCTACAACCAAGGCAAGTAGATGCTATTTTGTTCATGATATTGTCCTACTATTTTCTATGCATTGTCGTGTATTTTGTAGACGCATGTGTAGGATGACATTATCGCTATGCTATGTCCTATTATGTGGTAGGGCTTTCCTTGTAGATGAACCACCGTTGGTAGATGTGCTTAGCCATGCTATGATGTACGAGGGCTGGGTTACATCACTGAGACTTGTTTCTAAAAGTATTGGTGACATGGATATGCCCTACGGGTACCCGATGTTAGTATACCTGGTCCAGCCCGAAGGAAGGCCCACTCGACGATCTACCGAGGTCCATGATGCTCATGACGGTTCGGGTGGTACGAAGCGTAGTGGACACGGACTCTCAAGCGTACAAGACAAGGAAATCTCAAGACTAGAGTTTGAATACAACTTGTAACCTACTCGTAATGGCACCCGAGACCTAGCCTCCCCATATATAAAGGCTAGGAGGGTCCAACGAGAAGGACACGACCTATAGACGCCATAACCCCCCAATACATAGATCTACGATCTCCACGTACACAATAGACAGATCTACAGATCTAAACTCGACTCATACTTTCGCACACACACATCCACGCCAGATCGAATCTGTGCACCCTGTAACCTTCGGTTCCTTGGTAATCAAAAGCGAACAAGCGGGAGTAGGGTTTTCCCTCAGGCCTGAACCTGGGTAAATCTCGTGTCCCCTGGTTGCTTGTCTGTTAACCGTGCCACGATCTCCAGCATCCCCATCTTCTCCAAAACCCAAGTCCATAACAATGGGCATTGACGAGATTAAACCTCATCAATTGGCGCCATCCGTGGGGAGTGATCTTCGAATGTGGCGACCCGCTATGACCTTCGGGCTCTGGCGATCCTCTAAGATCTTCGGCTCCAATGACTCGGGGCTCCCTCCTCTTCGGTGACCAGCCATGGCCTTCGGCTCTGACAACCCGTTGTGGTCCTCGGCATCAGCGACCCGTTGCGGCTTTCGGCTGTGGTGACCCGCTGCATCTTTCGGATGCGGCGACCAGAAGCGATCTTCGATTGCCGCAACTGGCTGCATCGGCTTCAGCGACCACGACTCGGGGGCTCCCTCGACATCGGCGACCCAATGAGGTTTTCGGCTACGATGACCCGATACATCCTTCGTATGTGGCGACCCGTCGCCGTTATGATTGTGGTCCGCCGTGTCGACTACGTTCGCCGCGTGACCCGCTACCACGTCAACTTCGCCACGACAACCAACAAAGCTAAGTTCTCTACTCAGAGTTTATTTTCTTTCTTACTTTAATCGCACTCGAAACACTCGGGAGATGCGCCCTCTTCGAGTAACCTAATGTGCCATCGGCTCCACACACTCGAGCACCTCGAACGCGACAGCCCGAGTAGCTGATTTTGCCTGATCGTCGAATCCTTGAACTCCGAGTGCCTCAGCAAGGTACTGAGACTAAGGGTAATTAGGCTAACGAAAAGTCCTAGCATACAGTGCAAAAGTGTCGAATCGATCGGCACCAGAATTTTACTATACAAGCCGACAGGCAAATATTTCTTGCAAGATACAAGTACTTCACAACTTTTTATGTTTTCTGCAGCTTACAAGGATGTCGACTACGTCAAGCTATTATATCGGGTCCTCTAACAGGAGCCGACAAAGCAACTGGCTACGCCATACACTCAAGACCCGAGTCGAGTCCCTCCTCGGATGGTTGCATCGCTTGATACTACGAAAAAGCGGCGCTGGCCGCTCACCCGATAGAAGCAACTGCGTCGATTTCATCCGCAACGTCGAGTCCTTCCAGCTAAATGCCGCACGACTCCTCCACGTCAACTCCGACTGCATCATCAACTCTTGTCTCCTTATGCGTGAGATGCTGACTGGATGCACTTCCGGGTCAGTGGTTTCTCCTCGCATGAGTCTCCACTCGAGTCTGCGACTCGACTAGATACTCGGGGGCTACTCCTATCAGGAGCGCAGGTCGCGCATCCGATGTACGTCGGTCGCCCGCGATTGCCGACTACAACTCAACGATACAAGACTCGAGTCTCTGCCCGAGTCTACGACTCCGCCAGACACTCGGGGGCTACTCCAAACTAGAGCTCTGGTCGCGCACACACAAGATCTTCAAGTCCTACGTCGAGTCTACGACTCCACTACGGACTCGGGGGCTACTCCCATAGGGAGGATTGATTCAAGCATCCGAAAAAATTGTTTCCTACGGACCTGAAGCAAACAATGGCTGAATTAAAGTCTCTGCTCGAGTCTACGACTCGAATAGACACTCGGGGGCTACTCCCATAGGGAGCGCTGGTCGCGTACCCTATAGTCCATTGTGTTGACTACGTCTATGATGTCGATTCCTTTACAACAGCCGAACAAATTCAGCTGACCCGATGAACTTCCGGGTGAAGTGCTTCGCACTCGACACAAATTTCGACTCTGATATCCAAATACAAGGTTCAAGACAACTAAGTATCCACCCGAATCTATGTTTCGGATGGACACTCGGGGGCTACTGACATGGTTATACCCTACGGGTACCCGATGTTAGCCTACCTGGTCCAGCCCGAAGGAAGGCCCACTCGACGATCTACCGAGGTCCATGATGCTCATGACGGTTCGGGTGGTACGAAGCGTAGTGGACACGGACTCTCAAGCGTACAAGACAAGGAAATCTCAAGACTAGAGTTTGAATACAACTTGTAACCTACTCGTAATGGCACCCGAGACCTAGCCTCCCCATATATAAAGGCTAGGAGGGTCCAACGAGAAGGACACGACCTATAGACGCCATAACCCCCCAATACATAGATCTACGATCTCCACGTACACAATAGACAGATCTACAGATCTAAACTCGACTCATACTTTCGCACACACATCCACGCCAGATCGAATCTGCGCACCCTGTAACCTTCGGTTCCGCCGTAATCAAAGAGCAGACAAGCAGGAGTAGGGTTTTCCCTCCGGGGGCCTAAACCTGGGTAAATCTCGTGTCCCCTGGTTGCTTGTCTGTTAATCGTGCCACGATCTCCAGCATCCCCATCTTCTCCAAAACCCAAGTCCATAACAATGGGCATTGACGAGATTAAACCTCGTCAATTGGTTTGTGAAATCTAAAACAACCTAATCAATGAATCTCCTGGGTGTGATGGTATTGATAATTTTTGGTGGTTTCATTGCGGAAAGGCACCCAGGTATCAAGAGAAATTGATTGCCTTCTTTATTTGGTAGCTTACGTGTACAACCATGTGCCAATAATGAAATGGGCGGTTGGTTGGACTTAGTAGGTTATGGTAACCCGAACCCGCGTATTCAGAGATGTAGAATTTTGGTAGGTTGGACCGGTGCGCGTCGGGATTGGGGAGCTACTTCCCGAACAGTCTCTTCTTGGACTTCTCCCTATCATCACCCAAAATGAGAGTGATGGTGCGAGCTGGGCTGGCCAAGTCACATGGGAAAAGTGTACTAACCCCAGCAGGGTGTATAATCTAATCGATTAGCCGTGTCCCCGATTATGGACATCTGAGTTGCTTGATATTGATTCCATGACATGTTTCTCGCTCATTCTAATTTCATAACTGTTTTAATATTGTTGGGTTAACTTAATTGGGATCTTTTCAGAGAAAATCAAAAACTGTTTATGAAAGTAGGACAAAGGTATTTGCAAATGCAAGCCAGACACAGCTCCACTTGCCAAATATGCATGTAGATGATAGTACTATTGTCTCCATTACTAGCTCTACTTGCCATACATTCCATGTATTGACCCTTCGGGGCTGCTACGTTTCATGTTGCAGGTTATTCCGATTCTGAGTAATCGATATAGGCCACGGTACTCCACTCGGCACTTGTTCACTTGTGGGCAATTTGAAGAATGGAGTATTTACCTTATTTATGTTGCTACCTGAATAATTTGAGCTAGCCTTGAGATAAGCTTTTATTGTAATAATGGTACTCTGGATCTTCGTTATTTATGATACACGGATATTTTGCTATGTTATTCATCTCATTCTATTGTGGGCCAATGAACCGGTCCGAGGATTGGCATGTCACATAGAAGCCACGGTCTTTAGAACAGCGGTGTTACAAGATGGTATCGAGCCGTGTGTCATTGAGGATCGTGACATAGGATTGGATTAGGAAGCCATAGAATTATTAAAGCCTATATTAACTCATCTTTCATCTTATGCCTTTCACCCTCGTAAATTCTTACCATATGCTATTCTCACACTTTCCTCTTTTACTTGATAGATGGGAGAAGTCGGGGTGAGTATGCCACCATGGAGTCACCAAGGCCCTTTGCAAAGTTAGCACAGCTCTCGAGACATTGGGATTACCCTTGCCCATGTTCAAGGGAAGAAGGTTGTACACCTATGGATATGGAGAGGATGCATGGGAGATCACTACCTTCATATTTAGGATGCCGCCTTGCCAAATCCAGTGCATTTGATCTACACCAAGACATCTTTGCAATCGGGACTTGGAATTAACTTGGCCATACATGAAGCCCTATCTACTTGATGCCATCAAGTCCACACCTCGCCAGCAGATTCACCCCTACCGTGACTATGGGAGGCGTGATGAAGATGGGCACATTGTGGTTACCAGGCGACAGGAACAACATGTCGCCCCGTCGGAGGCACATAGAGTACATGGAAAGGGAGAATGGAGCTCTATCTGAGAAAGTGATGATGATAAAGGAGATTGCAGACTTTGCTAGCAATGGTATGGTGGTCCAAGGACAGGAGATTGACACCCTGCATGAAGCTGTGGGAGTTCGAGAATGCCACGATAGCAGAGATGCAACCATAGCTCATCTTCATGGTGCAGTGGGAGAACACCGGAACATCTGGCGGTTGCAAGGGACCGTCCATGAAAGGAATCAAACTATTGAAACTATGACATCCCAGTTGCCGCTCTCCAAGCACAATGAATCCACCCTCGATGATGACAATGGAGATGATGGCAACAATGGGGATGATGATGACAGTGGGGCGATGATGATGATGAGGACGAGGATGATGATGATGGAGCGATGATGGTGGAGGAGATGAAGGCATTGCGATTGAGAGTGAAGAAGAAGAGGAGGATCCAAGAGGTGGAGTTTGAGATCTCAAGTGATGATTCGGAGAAGTGTACACTCTGCCGCCATGGTTGAACCGTGGACCAAGCGCCAACGCATGAGTGCAAGGACCTACAACCTCTTCAAGAAGTAGATAGAAGTCCACCAATTAGTCCACGTTAGGTAAATTCGTTAGGATTAGCCACGATCGATGTGAAACTTAGTTGCTATTAGTTTAATAGTGTTTAGTTTCTTATTTGTGTACTCCAATATCCCAGGAATTATTTGTGCGAATTTTATGGAAGAGTTATGGCAATATTGGTTAACATCATGTTATTTTCATGCAGTTTTCTTTGATACAGCGATCTTGTACGATTTTTCATATTTTGGTAACTGGGAAAATCTGGAAAAAAATTGGCTAATCGAAACTCTCTACTGTATGTGCAAAAATCAGCTAAATTTTCTGACGAGTCTAAGTCAGGCGGAAAAATTCGTGAACGCTGCTGGATTACGGCATTGCTGTTTTGTTGTTTAGTTGATCAATTGTTTAGTTAACCATTGCCAACTCTTGTAAAACTATTTCAGTAGGTATATACTGCTAGGATAACCCCTGGGATGTTGCTGGATCACTTGTATGTTGATGTGTTGCTTGCTTGTGATTGTCTGCCATTGCTTGTTGTTGTTTGATCATAATGCATGGGTAGAATCCTATTATCGTAGTTGATTCTCTCTAAACTTACCTGTGCTGAACCGCAGATGCCTCCCCGCCGTCAACCCACTGAGTTGGAGCAGCTCATGGCAGCTCAGGCACAGCTGACCCAAGTTATGACTCAATTCATGGAAGCTCAGAACAACAACAACAACAATGGGAACAACCAGCCTCAGGGAGATGCTCTCACCAGATTTCTGAGGCTAAGGCCAACTAAGTTCTCTACTGCAACGGAACCGATGGTTGCTCTCGACTGGTTGCGTTCAGTCAACAAGGATCTGGTAACTGTTGGATGCACTAATGCTGAGAAGGTGAGGTTTGCCGCTCACCTACTGGAGGGACCAGCCGCTTCTTGGTGGGACACATTTCAGATCACCCACCCGCTGGATACTGTGACTTGGGCAATGTTTGAGGAAGGTTTCAGGACCAACCACGTGTCTTCAGGAGTTCTGAGCCTGAAGAGGAAGGAGTTTCGCAACTTGCGCCAAACCAATCGCACCGTGGCTGAGTACATTGAGGAGTTCAACAACATGTCTCGTTATGCACCTGAGGATGTTGACACTGATGCAAAAAGGAGGGAGAGATTCCTGGATGGCCTTAGTGATGAGCTTTCTGTGCAGCTACTGGTGGTTTATTGCCCCACTTTCCAGGAGCTTATGGACAAGGCCAGGATCTTGGAAGGGAAGCACAAGCAGGTGGGAAACCGCAAGAGAAAGAGCAACAATCACCACTCTGGTTCTCACCACAAGTCTCGCACTTCATATGATGGATACTCCAAGCATGGAGGGAGTGACCATGGGAGCCATGATCGCCACCACCATGGAGGCGATGGACATCGCCATGACAACCACAAGAGCAACCACCACAGCCACAAGGGAGGACACTCTCACCACTCTGGAGGGCACGGTGGACATGACCGCAACCGTGATCGCAGCTTTGTGAAGAAGGATCTGAGTGAGTTGACATTCTTCAAGTGTAAACAGAAGGGACACTATGCTGACAACTGTCCGGAGAGGAAAGGACTGAAGCCAACCAACAACGAGAAGGCCACAGTGAACCACATGAATGTGGAGGAGATTCCAGATGAGCCTGACCTTGTGGTTGGTAAGTTCCCAATCAACACTCACCCTGCACTTATACTTTTCGATACTGGTGCATCGCATTCATTCATATCAAGGGCATTTATGGATAAGTATAAGCTACCTACTGAGTCTATGAAAGGGTATATTAGAGTGAGTTCACCTGGAGGAGATATGATAGCTAGCGCGGGATGCTGCGGCTTGACTGTGAGGATTGGAACACACAACTTCATTGCGCATCTAGTAGTGTTGGAATCACAAGGGTTGGATGTTATTCTGGGCATGGATTGGATGTCTATGCATGAGGGACACATAGATTGTGCACAGCGAGCTATTTCACTCAAAACCCCGGATGGTAAGAGGGTTAGATTCAAGTCGGCCGTACGACCAGGAAGGTGTAAGTTGAATTCTCTTAAGGGGGTTAGCATGGATACTGTGCCAGTGATTAGGGATTACCCTGACGTGTTTCCGGAAGAGCTGCCAGGAATGCCACCTGATAGGGAAGTAGAGTTTCTTATTGACCTGATGCCGGGAACAGGACCAATAGCAAAGAAACCATATAAGATGGATGTGGATCAGCTGAAGGAATTGAAGAAGCAGTTGAAAGAGCATGGAAGGATTCATTCACCCTAGTTAAATGCGTCATGGGGAGCGCATTACATTTGTGGAGAAGAAAATGACAGCAAAGAGATTAGTGGTGGAATATCGCTCGCTGAATGAAGTGGCTATCAAGAACAAATACCCCCTGCCGAACATAAATGATTTGTTTGATCAACTGGAAGGAGCAAAGGTGTTCAGCAAGATTGATCTGCGATCAGGCTACTTTCAATTGAAGATCCGGGAGGAGGACGTACCAAAAACTGCCTTCACCACTAGGTATGGTCTATATGAGTATACGGTTATGTCTTTTGGACTAACGAATGCCTCGGCATACTTCATGACCATGATGAACAAGGTATTTATGGAGTACTTGGACAAGTTCGTGGTGGTGTTTATTGATGACATACTGATATATTCCAAGGATGATGCTGAGCATGAGAAGCATCTGCGACTGATTATGGAGAAGCAAGCAATCACGGGATTCAAATAATGGGCCACCCTAAAGTAGATTAAATAAGATCTGCTAACGCTCAAGGTGCCCCAGACCTGGTAAATGATTTGGCCCTTGAATGACACCAAAATTTGAGGGAACACAAGTTGTATGCCAAATTCAGCAAGTGTGAATTCTGGCTTAACACTGTTGGGTTTTTTGGACACGTAGTGTGAGGAGAAGGAGTCGCTGTTGATCCAAGAAAAGTGACTGTAGTGACAAAGTGGGAAGCACCCAAGAATGCAGGAGAGATACGAAGCTTTTTGGGACTTACTGGATATTACAGGAGGTTCATTGAAAACTTCTCCAAGATTGCTAAGCCGATGACCGAACTTCTGAAGAAGGAGAGGAAGTTTGAATGGTCAGACGTATGTGAAGCCAGATTTCAGGAACTGAAGCGTCGACTAGTGACCGCACCTGTTCTGTGTTTACCAGACCTTCAGAAGGATTTCCAAGTGTACTGTGATGCTTCTCGACAAGGACTTGGTAGTGTGATGATGCAAGATGGGAGAGTGGTGTCTTATGCCTCGCGACAACTCAAGCACCATGAGCGGAATTACCCCACACATGACTTGGAGTTAGCGTCAGTGGTTCATGCGCTCAAGGTATGGAGGCATTACTTAATGGGAAAACACTGTGATGTATACACCGACCACAAGAGCCTGAAGTACATATTCACGCAGAAGGAACTGAACATGAGGCAAAGGAGATGGTTGGAACTTATCAAAGATTATGATATGAATCTACAATACCACCTAGGAAAGGCCAATGTAGTAGCAGATGCTCTGAGTCGGAAGGTTTATGCCAATGGATTGACAATTGGGGAATTGCCCGAGGATTTGTGCAAGCAATTCAAGGACCTCAGACTGGAGGTAGTATCTGAAGGATACTTGGCAACAATGGAAGTCCAACCAACGCTACAGGACAGAATCAGGAAGGCTCAAGTGGGAGACAAAGAGATAGATGAAATAAGGGAAAAGATGAAGGAGGATCGAGCAAGGGAATTCCGCGAGGATGAGCAAGGAACCTTGTGGTATGGAGATCGTTTGTGCGTCCCCAACGATCCCGAGATAAGGAAGTTGATTCTGCAGGAAGCTCATGACTCGCCGTACTCTATACATCCGGGCAATACGAAGATGTATATGGACCTAAAGGACAGATTCTGGTGGAACAACATGAAAGGAGACATCGCAGAGCATATTGCCCTATGTGATGTATGTAGCCGAGTGAAAGCGGAACACCAGAAGCCAGCAGGACTGCTATAGCCGTTGCCCGTGCCGGAATGGAAATGGGATAAAGTGGGGATGGATTTTATCACAGGATTGCCCAGGACCAGGTCAGGATATGACTCCATATGGTTAGTGGTCGACCATTTGACCAAGGTAGCCCACTTTATACCGGTAAAGACAACCTATACGAGTGCAAAGTTGGACAAGATTTACATGGACAGGATCATGTGCCTACACGGAGTTCCCAAGAGTATTGTATCAGATAGAGGCACCCAATTTACCTCACACTTCTGGCGCCAGCTGCACGAGTCGCTTGGTACTAGATTGGAGTTTAGCACAGCGTTTCACCCACAGACTGATGGACAGACCGAGAGGGTGAATCGGATTTTGGAGGACATGCTGAGAGCTTGCGCCTTGGATCATGGATCCAGTTGGGATGATAATTTGCCATATGCTGAGTTTTCCTACAACAACAGCTATCAAACCAGCATCAAGACGTCACCGTTCGATGTGCTATATGGGAAACGGTGCCGGACACCACTGCTATGGGATGGAGTAGGAGAACGTCAGTTGTTTGGGCCTGATTTGATCAAGGATGCTGAGGAGAAGGTCGCCTTGATAGGGACCGGCTGAAGGTAGCACAATCAAGGCAGAAGAGCTACGCTGACGCCAAGCGCAAGGAAGTGGTATATGAGATAGGTGATAGAGCATACCTCAGACTGTCGCCACTTTGTGGAATCAAGAGATTTGGAATTAAGGGTAAGATGGCACCTCGATTTATTGGATCGTACAGGGTCTTAGCACGCAAAGGAGAAGTTGCTTATCAGTTGGAGTTGCCAGAGGCTCTGTCCGCTGTTCACAATGTGTTCCACGTGTCCCAGCTGAAGAAGTGCCATCCGGAGATGGTGGATACACCATTGAGAGACACTGTACCGCTAGAGGAGGTTCAGCTTGAGAATGATTTGACCTATGAGGAGAAACCTGTCAAGATTCTAGAGACAGCGGAGAGGACTACCCGTACCAAGACGATCAAGTTTTGCAAGGTGCAGTGGAGCCACCACACTGAAGAGGAAGCCACTTGGGAGCGTGAGGAAGACATCCGAGAGGACTACCCACACCTATTTGCTAGCCGCGCCGAATCTCGGGGACGAGATTCATCTTAAGGGGGTTATTCTTGTCACATCCCAAATTTTAGATTTGGTTCTGCATATCATTCGTGCCATTGCATTATACTTTTCCATGCAAAACCATCGATTGAAAAGTTTCGACAAAACACTATTTTCTAAACCCTACCCTATTTTACTACGAGGCTCCTGCGGGAGGCTTTAGTAGGACTTGTGTTGTCCACCCTTTTATCCTAGTGGTTTCACTCAACCCTTGACCCTAGGTTGTTCCCCTCGTTTTTACAAAAGCGTAGGAGCAAGAATCGCCCGATTCGGAGCTCGTACGGAAAAGTTAGGGCCGTTTTATTAAAAGATCAAAAATCGGGCGCCGACTTCCGTGTTCGCCTCAACGCCGCCGCCCAGCGTAGGACCCGCGAGGGGCCCACATAAGAGGCTGCCGCGCCTCGATCCCGCACCACCCGCCTTCACGGAACCGCCGCCGCCCGCCGATCCTTGCGCCGCCCTCGGGATCGCCGCCCGCCGCCTCTCGGCAGCCGCGCCGCTTGCCTACGCCATCGCTTTCCGCCAGCGCCGCCGCCCGCCCCGCCGCCGCGCGCCACACCGCGCGCCACCGCCGCCGCCGCTGCGCCGCCATGCGCGCCGCGCGCGCTTGCCTGCGCAGCGCCCGCGCGTCCCGCGCGCCCGTCGCCTCGCGCTGCGTGCTGCTCGCCGCCCGCATCGCCGCCGCGTTGACCGCCACCGTTCCGTGCGCTGACCGCTTTCTTCCGCGCAGGAAAAACACCGTCGCCGGAACCGATCGCCGCCACCGTCCCGAGCTCGCCGCCGTTCGTCTCCGGTGAGTCCGCAGCCGCCGTTGGATTTCAGATCAGCGGTCCAGATCGGTCGTTGACCGGTCAGCTCCAGGCGTTGACTAGTCAGACGCCAGCCAGTCGGCGACCGAGTTGACCAGTCAATGAACCACGATTTGGGTATTTTCGTTAATCGATTTAGTTGGCAGATTCTGGTAGAAACTTGTAAATTGCGTAGAAATTAAACCGCTGGGCCAAAAATTGCAAATAAAATATGTGTAGGTTCAGTAGGACGTGTAGAATCTTGATGTACCTTTGGTTCACACTTTTATAGTAAGTTTTAGTACAGTTTAATCAAATAGGTTAATGGCCTTTTTGGAGTAATTAATTCATAGAAAAAGATCTGTAACTCCAAAAATTGCGTATGATATGTCCCTGGATTCAGTGGAACGAGGGGAATCTCATCATGAATTAAAAATTTAGGCTTACAATGAAAACTTTTTCAGAAACTGTCTAGTGGCTTTCTGCAGTGTTTTAATTACTCCGGGAGTTTTATAATTCCTTTTCGAGTAATTCCAATTGGAACTGTTCCTAAATAGCAATGCCTATACTGTAGAATTTTCCCAAGATTTTAAAAACAGTATACTACCGGTAGCGAATTAATTGAGTTCCAGCTCTAGTTTTGAGTATTATACTTTGCATATTAGTTTTCCTTGCGCTAAAACTATTTTCCATGCATGCAATCAGTACCTCTACTGATTACTATTATGTGGTGTTGCTGTAGCGTCACCCCACTTGTCATGCATGCATTCATGCATCATCTTTGTTGTATATGCTTGTGGGTTGTTTGTTTATGATTGCAATTGTATCGTGTAGATTGTGACGAGTGCAACGCTTGCTCGTGTGTGGATTGTTCTTCCGACCGCTACAACCAAGGCAAGTAGATGCTATTTTGTTCATGATATTGTCCTACTATTTTCTATGCATTGTCGTGTATTTTGTAGACGCATGTGTAGGATGACATTATCGCTATGCTATGTCCTATTATGTGATAGGGCTTTCCTTGTAGATGAACCACCATTGGTAGATGTGCTTAGCCATGCTATGATGTACGAGGGCTGGGTTACATCACTGAGACTTGTTTCTAAAAGTATTGGTTTGTGAAATCTAAAACAACCTAATCAATGAATCTCCTGGGTGTGATGGTATTGATATTTTTTGGTGATTTCATTGCGGAAAGGCACCCAGGTATCGAGAGAAATTGATTGCCTTCTTTATTTGGTAGCTTACGTGTACAACCATGTGCCAATAATGAAATGGGCGGTTGGTTGGACTTAGTAGGTTGTGGTAACCCGAACCCGCGTATTCAGAGATGTAGAATTTTGGTAGGTTGGACCGGTGCGCGTCGGGATTGGGGAGCTACTTCCCGAACAGTCTCTTCTTGGACTTCTCCCTATCATCACCCAAAATGAGAGTGATGGTACGAGCTGGGCTGGCCAAGTCACATGGGAAAAGTGTACTAACCCCTGCAGGGTGTATAATCTAATCGATTAGCCGTGTCCCCGGTTATGGACATCTGAGTTGCTTGATATTGATTCCATGACATGTTTCTTGCTCATTCTAATTTCATAATTGTTTTAATATTGTTGGGTTAACTTAATTGGGATCTTTTCAAAGAAAATCAAAAACTGTTTATGAAAGTAGGACAAAGGTATTTGCAAATGCAAGCCAGACACAGCTCCACTTGCCAAATATGCATGTAGATGATAGTACTATTGTCTCCATTACTAGCTCTACTTGCCATACATTCCATGTATTGACCCTTCGGGGCTGCTACGTTTCATGTTGCAGGTTATTCCGATTCTGAGTAATCGATATAGGCCACGGTACTCCACTCGGCACTTGTTCACTTGTGGGCAATTTGAAGAATGGAGGATTTACCTTATTTATGTTGCTACCTGAATAATTTGAGCTAGCCTTGAGCTAAGCTTTTATTGTAATAATGGTACTCTGGATCTTCGTTATTTATGATACACGGATATTTTGCTATGTTATTCATCTCATTCTATTGTGGGCCAATGAACCGATCCAGGTATTGGCATGTCACATGGAAGCCACGGTCTTTTCAGAACCGCGGTGTTACAGCACATCTCGGGGAGGAGATATATGGTTCAGCGCAGGAGGAGAGTCAACACAAGAGGGACTGGGAACCCGAGTATCTTCAGGAGGAGGAGGAGAAGGATGTCGAGTAGTATGGCTCGTCATACTCGGACCGCTAGGCTTTGCGGAGAGAGGAGCTATGCGAAAGACCAAAAAAGTCGAGTCAAGGGACAGAAAGAGAAACAAGAAATACAAATGAAAATAAACTCACCAGTAACCGCAGGCATGGTCTTACGCCTCGGGATATGCTTCGAAGACTTCTTCACTCGCTTCTTGGGGCAACCTTTGGAGGATCTGCCAAGAGGTGCTTCTTGAGTAGGAGCTTGAGAAGCAAGAAGTTCGGTGTCGTGCACCTGACCAGCTGGATTAGCTGGGAAAGAAGGATCCGGAAATGCGTAAGAGATAGGCACCACGACAACTACCTCAATAATTTGGACGTCGTCCGAGTCACCTTCATCCGCGTGGGCCGAGGTCTTGCCACGGGCACAAACCAGAGCGACATCCGACTTAGGGACAAACTCCTCTCCGTTGTCTGGGGTATTACGATCTGCAGTCCACGGAAGAGCCAAAACCTCGGCATCCTCTGTCTTTTGCTCCGTAAACCTCTGCGAGAGAAAAAATGGAGTAGGATTAGCAAAAGAACAATCACAAAGGTGACTCGGAAGCAAACACCAATGCGTAAATTTACCTGAGGAGGGGGATTCCCGCGAGTGAATGGCTTCAGTCCCCATTCCCATTCCTCCGGCATATCGGTCTTGAAGATAGCTCAGACACGCTTATAAATGTGATAATCGTCGAGCTCAACCGTAGAAACTCGGTTGGGATCGAGAGGGCCACTCATGTAACAAAGCTTGTGAGAGCAAAGCTGAAAAGGGCAGATTCGGCTGCTGATGAATGCGGTCATCAGATCTTCACCACGGAGCCCGGCGCGGATCAACTCCTTGAGCCGAATCTCAAATGCCTCGGCCAGAGCATGGCTCTTCCTAGGATTGTAGTTCCAATTCTTCTTGTAAGGGGGCGATAGAAAAAGCGGGGAGCCGAATATTATCTTCCTTCCCAGTATTTTTGACATAGAAAAATGATCTATGTCATTTCTTACAAGACTCGAGGCAGGCGACATGGGGGAACTCAGAGTTTCTCCGAGGTGTAATGGACGCAGCCCCGCATTGTGTAAGAGATTTTTCAGAAGGATGAAGAGATTTGTCTGGCACAACATTAGATCGGATTTGGAAGAATTTGGACCAAACATGTACGGAGGGCCAAAGGCCGAAATACCCTCCGAAGCCGAGATAAAAGCTAACAAAGAGGCAATAGCATTGGCCGGCAGGTGATGCCGCTGGAGGCTGAAGTAATCAAGGAACCCCCTAGCAAAATCGCGCTAAGGGGGAGGCCGAACCCACGAGCAAAGTGGGACATGAAAACTACATACTCGCCTTCGTTGAGTACGGGAGAGGATTCCTTGCCGGGCAAGCGACAACTTACCTTGGCGGGAATCCGACGCGTCTTAATCAACCACTCTACTTCGCGACGAGTAACGGTGGAACCCTGCCAAGAACCCCGTTCTGGACCGGACGCAAAGTCATCGTCCTCAACGAGGGCTCCGCTGGCAGAGCTAGACATAGGCTCGTCGGAGGAGTCGGCGGAGGAGAGACTAGCGGCGGGGAGAGGCCTAGAGATGCAGGGCCCCGTCGTGGTTCGAACAAGCACGGCGGAGGAACAGAAGAAGAACCGCCGCGGGGAGTCTAGAAAACAGGGATTCCTAGCACAGAGACCTAGCGGCGGTACAGTTGGAAAACTCACCGGTAAGAGCACCGGAACGAGGGCATGACGGTGAGGTCGCAAGAGCCTGAGAAGGGCGGCGTGACCATCGAGGAGGACGACAGTGGCGAAAGCACCGGGACACGCAGAAGAGCGGCGGCGCGAGGAAGAAGATGAGGGGGAGCGGAAGGGGAAAAGTGAACTGCCCAAAAACATCTCCCCTCTTTATAACCGCGCCACGCTAACCATGGTGGGATCGTGGCTATGCCACGATATCCACATAATCGTGTGTATCGCGAAACCGTGCACGGCTAGTGGAGCCACACCTCAGGCCACACAGTGCAGGCGAGGATCGGGCCCTCTGACCGATGCGGGACTCGAGGCATCCCTACACTAGCGCGACAGGCGCAGTAATTACTGTAGCTTGTCAGCGACCACTGTAGAGGAACAAAAAACTAGAAAACAATGATGATTGAGACACGTAGGACGAGGCTTACCCAAGAAGCCACCCGAACACCTCGAAGAGGGGTAGCTCGGAAAGTAATCCACGGAAGGAAAAAGATGAAAAGAGCAAGAGTGTGGCGAATAAAGAACGTCGGCTAAGAGATACTTCGGAAAGAAAGAGAGAAGAATGTCGAGAAACTGATGTGGCCCAGCCGAGGTTTCCGGCGGGACCGCACCAACTTCGGGGAATTATGTTGGGGGGTGACCCCGGATAGGGTCAAGACAGGGGAAAGACGAAAGGAATTTCCCTCATCGTAAGCCGAATTACTGATTGTGTCAGCCGAATCATGTAAGGTTCGGCCGAGATAAGCAGGGTCGTGGCAAATGTAGAATGAGTAACGCCTTATCCGGCCGACATATGAAGTAAGTCGGCCGAATGAGCCTGACCAACTCGAGTACAGGTGAAGGCCGGGCCGAGTTAAGCGAGACAGGGCCGAATAACGCGAAGCTTGCAGGAGAAGGAGGTGCCTATAGTCAAACCCTAGTCACTGGCTAGGAGGAATCTAGACAGAGCCAAGCGCAAGGAGTAGAGCAGCGTAAGGGGCGGATTTAACGTCACGGAGGTGAGAGTGAGGAAGCCCGAGGCGCGCATGTGAGGGTTTCTGGAACATTGCCACCGATAGAAGGGGGACACAGAAAGGAGGCCTCCGAGTTACCATATTGGTACAAGCATATTCCAAGGATATGCTTGCCACGGCAGCCCTAGAGGGAACCAAGGCACCCCTTTATAAGGGGGGACGCAGGCTCCTGAGGGGGGATCGATTCATTCTACGCCGTTAGGCTCGTGTATTAGTGTTCTTCCTCTCTATGAGACAGCTCTAGGAGCACTTGTATTTCTTGAGAAGAGGAATAGAGATCTACTTACAGGAGACTTGAGTGTAGAAATCACTACATCTTCCCTCCCCGAATCCCTCTAGCATCCATTGGCCCCATACATTAGCCTACCCATGGCATCTGCCGTGCCACCACCACGACAAAAGTCAAACGCCAACATTGATTGCCTAGTGGAGGGAGGAAAGGAATCCTACCTAAGGGAGGATTCCTCCTCCTCCTTGCCGCCGACCACAAGGTGGAGTTGGGGGAGGATTCCCTCCCCCACCGCCTCTCCCCACCTATATAAGGAGGGGTAGGGGGCTCACCTCAAACCCTATGATGCGGCTCAGATCATTGTAGAGCTTCGTTGGGAAACACAAGAGGAAGGTATGATGAGCACAACAGTAAGTCTTCCCTCAGTAAGAAACCAAGGTTATCGAACCAGTAGGAGGAAGGAAACGACTCAAAGGTGTTGCTAACAACTTGGAAACCTGCACAACACAAACTCAAGACTTTGCCCCAACGAACAGTGAGGTTGTCAATTTAACCGGTTTGCTCAAAACAAAGAGTTAAACGTATGGTGTGGAAGGTAATGATTGCTTGCATAAAGTAAACAGTAACAATGGAAGATGTATCGATGGTAAAGATTGGAACGGGGGTCCACAGTTCACTAGAGGTGTTCTCCTTATGATAAACAACATAACATGGTGGATAAACAAATTACAGCAGGGCAATTGACAGGACATAGCAAGGCATAACAATGCAATACTAGATATTCATGATCCTATGAGATTTGATTGGGAATTACAACAATATATACATAGACCGCCATCCAACTACATCTATGACTAGTAATCCACCTTCAGGTTATCATCCGAACCCCCTCCTGTATTAAGTTGCAAGCAACGGATAACTGCTTTAAGCAATGTGTGTAAAGTAAACAATACAATTGTTTCATGAACAAGAGATTTTTGTTTTCTCCCTAGTAGCAACAATACATCTACAACCTTAGACATTTCTGTCACTTCCCCAGATTCAATAGAGGCATGAAACCACTATCGAGCATAAATACTCCCTCTTGGAGTCACTAGCATCTACTTGGCCAAGATAGCTACTAGAAACGGAGAGCATGCAAGTTCTCAAACAACACAGACATGAGAGAATCAATAAGATAGAATCATTAATAAATCTGACATAGTAATCTCAATATCCATCGGATCCCCGCAAACACAACATGCATGATTACAAATAGATGATCTTGATCATGAATGGAGCTCACAAGATCTAAACATGGTAGCACAAAGGAGGAGGAACAACCATCTAGCTATTGTATGGACCCATAGTACAAGGTGGAAATACTCACGCATCATACCGGAGACCGACATGGTGATGAAGAAGGCCTCCGGGATTATCTCCCTCTGGCAGGGTGCCGGGAAGAGATTCTGATCCTTCCCCTGATCTAGGGACGATGGTGCCGACGGCTACAGACTTTTTCGTGGATATCTGATCGGGTACTTAAGGTTTTGGCATCGGGGTGATTGTATAGGCAAAGAGGCGAGGCGGGAGGGCGGCCAGGGGGCCCACACCCTGCCCAGGCGCGACCCAGGGTGGGCCCGCACATGGGGGTGTGTGGCTGCCCTAGGGCACCCCTTCGGTCGCCCTTCGTTCTTTGTGTTCTCCTAGGTGAAATAGTGACTTTGGCTTTTGTCCCGTCCAATTTCGAGAATATTTCTTTACTAGCTTTTCTGAAACCAAAAACAGCAGAAAACAGGCAACTGGCACTGTGACATCTTATTAATAGGTTAGTCCCAGAAAATGTATAAAAATACCTCAAAGTGTAGAAAAAGCATAGCAAAGTGTATACTAAACAAGCATGGAACAACAAAAAATATAGATACGTTTACGACGTATCACCCTAGATTGGTTGCAGCCTCTAAAGTTGCAATTGATTTAGAACCCTCTAAAAGTAGTTCACCTCTACTAGCCGCCGACCACCTCTAAACCTCGGCCCTCTAAACCCTAGATCGCCGAGGCCCTCTTCTACTCCACCATACCCGCTCCAGCTTAGGCGAAGCCCTGCGGGATTTCCCCTCTACTTCTGACACCATGCCGTCGTGCTGCCAGAATCACGAGGAGAGATCTACAACCTCCACTATCTGCTGGAACAAGGGAGAGGAAGGTCTTCATCGAGTACCGAACATGTGACCGACTGCGGGAGCACTGCCAGAATGCGACGGCGGAAGGATCGTCTACGCGATCTTGAGATCGGTAAGTGAACGACTACATCACCCACGAGAATCCGATCTCGTTAACCGCTTTGGAATCTTCGAGGGTTAGTACTCTATCGACTCTGCTACAAACTAGTAGATAGATCTTGGCTTGTGTGTGTTCATGCGGTAGAATTTTTTTGTTTTCCATGCTACGAACCCCTATAGTGGTATCAGATCCATGTCTATAAGTAGATCTATTGCACGAGTATAACACAACGGTCATTGTGGGCGATGGTGCTTTTATTATCAATTGCTTCTTGTGTAATTTGCATCTTGCGGGATGGTGAGATGAAGCGGCCCAAGCTAACCTTACATGACATCATTCAGGAGACTTGATCCATGCTCGACATGCAACTTATATTGCGTAGGTGGCTTTGCGGGTGTCTGTCTCTCCCATCATAGTGAAGATTCAATTTACATCGGGCACTTTATAGTACTTGCATCAGCGTTGTGGTTCTTGTTCGTAAGTTAGAACGGTACTTATTTAAAAGCCCCAAACCACGTAAACCATGCAAAGAAAATTAGAGGCGTCTCAATTTGTTTTGCAGGGGTGTGCTATGATGTGATATGGCCATGATTATGATTATATATGATGTATGCAATGATCCTTATTGTAAGTTAGCAACCGTCATGAGCCTTATGGTTGTTTTTTAATTTCGTTAAGACATGTGTGTCTATTATCCAAAGTAGTTGTAATAGTTGATGCTGGTGGACAACAACCATGAAGCGGTGCCATTGACCTTAAAGCCATGCCGGTGATGATGGAGATCATGTTCGTGCTTGAAGATGTAGATCGAAAGCACAAGAAGAAAGGTCATATCATATCACATATTATGAATTGCATGTGATGTTAATCCTTTTATGCATCTTGTATTGCTTAGATCGCGACGATGGCATTATAAGATGATCCCTCTCACAAAATATCAAGTAATAAAGTGTTCATTCTTAGTAAGTACCGTTGCTAAGACTCGTCATTTTGAAGCACCACATGATGATCGGGTGTGATAGATTCTATGTGTGCATACAACGGGAGCAAGCCAGATTTTCTCATTCGAATACTAAGGTTAACCTTGACGAGCCTAGCATGTATATACATGGTCTCGGAACACGGAATACCGAAAGGTAAAGCATGAGTCATATAGTAGATAGGATGAACATGTTAATTTTTCGCCTTTGAAACTACATCATCTCTCGTGATGATCGGACTTGATATAGTGGATTTGGTTTGTGTGATCACTAAAACAATGTGAGGGATATTGTTTTGAGTGGGAGTTCACCTAGGTTAATTTAAGTATTAAATGAACTCAAATTTGTCATAAACTTAGTATAAACTATTGCAAATATGTTGTGGATCATGGTGGCCCCTACCATCAATTTTAATGCGTTCCTAGAGAAAAAAAAGTTGAAAAACAATGGAAGCAACTTCGCGGACTAGTTCCGCGATTTGAGGATTGTCCTTAATGCTGGTCAGTTGACCTATGTGCTGGATGCACCGTTGGGTGACCCACGTGCAGATGATGCTACCGATGAGGTGAAGAATGGTTTCCTTGCTCGGAAGAACCAGTAACCCACAGTTCAGTGTGGTATATTGTATGTTTTGGAATCGGAGATTCAAAAGAGGCTTCAGACTTTGACCCACATGATATTGTCTGTGAACTCAAAATGATATTTGAGGCTCACACGGCAGTTGAGAGTTATGAAGCTTCTGAAAAGTTCTTTAACTACAAGATGGAAGAGGTCAGCTCCATCAGTGAGCATGTGCTTAAGATGTCTGGGCACGCCAATAAGCTCCAAAGATTGGGTATAGTGATTCCTAATTACTTGGGGATTCACCGTGTCCTCCAATCACTACCACCAAGTTACAAGAACTTTGTGATGAACTACAACATGCAGCGCATGGATAAGTCATTACTAGAACTCTTCTCTATGTTGAAGTCTGCAGAAGTGGAGATCAAGAAAGAGCACCAAGTGTTGATGGTCAATAAGACCACCAATTTCAAGAAGCAAGGCAAGCCTAAAAAAATGGTAACTTCAAGAAGGGCTGTAAGAAAGCTACCGCGCCTGCAAAGAAGACCAAGGCTAGGCCTAAGCCTGATACTAAGTGCTTTTACTATAAGGTAGGTCACTAGAAGCGGAATTGCCCCAAGTACTTGGCAGATCTAAAGAACGGCAACATCAAGAAGAAAGTTATATCTGATATACATCTTATTGATGTGTATCTTACTAGTAATCGTAGTAGTGCATGGGTATTTTGTAGGGTTCGTAGCATAGAAAACAAAAAATTTCCTACGATGTGAACTATGTACCAAGATCTATCTATTAGATACAAACAACGAGCGGATGTATATCCGTAGAGAACATACCCTTGAAGACCGACAAAGCTTAACAAGTTCAACTCGTGGTTGATGTAGACGATCTCTTGCCGATCTCAAGATCGAGAGGAAGTCCTAGCGCCACAAATCAGCAGCGCATCCGTGCTCGCACACATGTTCGAGGCACCGAGCAACCTCCGCCTCCTCGCTCCAGCGATGCAGCGGAAGCACAACTTCTTGCCGAATAGCCACCGGGAACATGTATCTCGCTAGTCCGAGACCATGGGGAATAAATTCTAGAGGGGGAGAGAGATCCTTCACGAGGAGGTGTGAGTGAGAAGTGAGAGGAGGGGCTCCTTTTATAGGAGGAGGGGGGAACCCCAAGGGGGTGGCCGGCGCATGGAGGATGCCCCCTTGCGCTCCCCTCTTCATGTGGGTGGACACTCCACTCACAAAAATCCATTCATATCCCTCCACTCAAAATCCCACTCAAACTTGCCATTAAATTTCCACCAAATTTAATGCAAACTCTCATTAAATAAAACTATTTTATTTTATTCATAATTTTGTCAATTACTTTAATGACAAACATTCACAAATAACCCCTTGCTAGAATTCTATTTCACATGCATAACCACTTTATGCAATTTCACCCGAAAACCTGTTTCGGTATCTAGTGAAACAAATTCCTGCGCTTGTTCATTCTTTCGTCAAACTTTTGCTCCAATTGGATGTCAGTGTCTCTTAAGTGTGTCACCCTACGGTTCGTGAATAATGCGGACATGATCGATACCCCTCTCGGTTCAATAATCAGAAGCGGGATCCGGAGACCCATACTGACTCCCACACATTCAACGATGACTTTCTTGTGATCGTCGGAACCTTTTGCGCTAGTATCTTAATCCCTTTGTTTCACGATATATTACATGTCCTAGATTCGATCATCGTTATCTCCATACCTAGTTTGATCTCGTTACTGACATGCACTCTTTTCTCGTTCCCGTGATATAACATTCTAGTGATCAAATCACTTGCTTGCAAGCTAATCAATGTGATATCACCGAGAGGGCCTAGAGTATATCTATCCATCATCGGGATGAACAAATTCCACTCTCGATCCATGAGCCTCAACATAACACTTTATTAGTTCTGAATCCATCTTTATAATCACCCTGTTACGGTGTGACGTTTGATGTTATCAAGAAACTCTTCCGGTGTTAGTGATTGACATGATCTCATGGTCTAAGGATTAGGATCACTTCGTAAGTTGTTATAGCAATATAAACTCAGTGACTTTGATCGTAATGCTATACTTCGGATGAATGTTCATCACACCATTACACTAATGTTGTGATCCCGTTATTAACAACATCCAATGTCCATGATCAGGAAACCTTGGTCATCTTGTTAATCAACGAGCTAGTTTATGAGAGAGCCATAACTAGGAACTTTTTGTTTGTTTCTTAAACACACATGTATTAATGTTTTCGTATTAATACAATTAGAGCATGCAAAATAAACATCTATCATATACTTGTAATACACATAATAAACACTTTATTATTGCCTCTCAGGGCATTTTCCCTTCAGTCTCCCACTTGCACTAGAGACAATAATCTAGTTACATAGTGATAAATCTAACACCCATTGAGTTCTGGTGTTGATCATGTTTTGCTCTAGGGAGAGTTTTAGTCAACGGATCTGCTACATTGAGATCCGTATGTACTTTACAAATCTTTATATCTCCATCCTTGACATGCTCGCGGATGGAGTGAAACCGGCGCTTAATATGCTTGGAATGCTTGTGAGACCTTGGCTCTTTGGCATTGGCAATGTCACCATTGTTGTCACAATATATCACCATTGGGTCCAACGCGTTTGCAACCACTCCTAGTTCGGATATGAACTCCTTCATCCAAACTGCTTCCTGATCCGCTTCTAAAGCAGCAACATATTCGGCCTCCGTTGTTGATCCCGCCAGCTCCTCCAACTAACTGCTCCGCCATTCATGAGAAATACGTATCCGGATTGAGACTTAGAGTCATCCGGATCGGTGTCAAAGATAGCGTCAGCATAACACTTAGCGACGAGCTCTTCTTCACCTCCGTATACAAGAAACATATCCTTAGTTCTTCGTAAGTACTTAAGGATATTCTTGACCTCTATCCGATGTTCAACACGGATCCGATTGGTACCTACTAGTCAAACTAATAACATGTGCCACATCCGTCTTGTACATAGCATGGCGTACACTATAGAGCCTATGGTGAAGCATAGGGGACCTTGTCCATTATCTCTCTTTCTTCCATAAGCCGGACTTTGAGTCTTACTCAATGTCTTGCCTTGCAACATAGGTAAGAACCCTTCTTACTTCCGTCCATTTTAAACTTCTTTAAAATCTTATCAAGGTATGTACTTTGTGATAGCCCTATTAGGCGTCTAGATCTATCTCTATAGATCTTTATGCCTAATATGTATGACGCTTCACCTAGGTCCTTCATTGAAAACTTTCTATTTAGATAACTTTTAACAACTTGTTTAAAGATCTATATAATTCGATCAATAATATGTCATCCACATATAATATCAGAAATGCCACATTGCTCCCACTCACTTTCTTGTAAATACAAGCTTCTCCATAAGTTTGGACAAATCCAAACTCTTTGATCACCTCATCAAAGCAGAGATTCCAACTTCGTGATGCTTGCTTCAATCCATAGATGGTTCGCTGAAGCTTGCACACCTTGTTAGCATCCTTAGGATCGACAAAACCCTTTAGTTGTATCATATACAACTCTTCTTCAATATTACCATTGAGAAATGTGGTTTTGACATCCATCTGCCATATCTCATAATCGAAATATGCAGCAATTGCTAACATAATCCTAACTGACTTTAGCATCGCTACGGGAGAGAATGTCTCATCGTAGTCAACTCCTTGAATTTGTCGAAACCCCTTTGCGACAAGTCGAGCTTTATAGACGGTCACATTACCATCAGCATCAGTTTTTCTTTTGAAAATCCATTTGTTCTCCACGGCCTTACGGTCGTGAGGTAATTCCACCAAGTTCCAAACTTGATTTTCATACATGGATTCCATCTCAGATTTCATGTCTTCTAACCATTTGTTGGAATCCGGGCTCATCATCGCTTCTTCATACGTCGTAGGGTCATCATTTTCATCAACCATGAAATTCATGACAGGATTTCCGTGCACAATCGGGATGCAGCGTCTGCTAGACTGCGAGGTTCGGTAGTACTCTCTTCGGAGTTTCATGATCATTATCATTAGTTCCTTCTTCAAGGTGAAGCCAACTCCGGAACAACTTAGGTCTGCGCTACTCGCCATACTTTGAAGAGAAGGTTCAATAACCTCTTGAGTTCTACCTTCCGACTACTCACACCTTTCGGGGAAACTCTTTCTCTAGAAAGGATCCATTCTTAACAACAAAACCTTGCCCTCGGATCTGTGATAGAAGGAATACCCAATAGTTTCCTTAGGGTATCCTATGAAGATGCATTTTTCCGCTTTGGGTTCAAGTTTATCCGGTTGAAGTTTCTTCACATAAACATCGCATCCCCAAACTATAAGAAATGACAGCTTAGGTTTGTTTCCAAACCACAATTCATACGGTGTCTTTTCAGCGGTTTAGATGGTGCCGATTTAAAGTGAATGGAGCGGTTTCTAGTGCATAACCCCAAAATGACAACGACAAGTCCGTCGGAGACATCATAGATCGGACCATATCTAATAAAATGCGATTACGACGTTCAGGCACACCATTTCGCTGTGGTGTTCCGGCAGGCGTGAGTTGTGAAACAATTCCACACTCTTTCATGTGAGTGCTAAACTCGTAACTTAGATACTCACCTCCACGGTCGGACCGTAGAAATTTGATCTTTCTATTACGATGCTTTTCCACTTCATTCTGAAATTCCTTGAACTTTTCAAAGGTTTCAGACTTGTGTTTCATCAAGTAGATATAACCGTACCTAATCAAATCATTCGTGAAAGTAACAAAATAACGATATCCACCTCGCGCCGACACACTCATTGGACCACATACATTAGA
The DNA here is from genome assembly GCA_030063025.1 of Avena longiglumis. Lineage (NCBI taxonomy): Eukaryota > Viridiplantae > Streptophyta > Magnoliopsida > Poales > Poaceae > Avena > Avena longiglumis. Next base: position 349,704,300 of record CP125978.1, on the reverse strand, counting down.
ATGTATGATTTCCAATAAATCTGTTGCCCATTCCATTGAACCGGAAAACGGCGTTCTAGTCATCTTACCCATAAGGCATGGCTCACATGTATCAAATGATTCAAAATCAAGTGATTCCAAAAATCCATCTGAATGGAGCTTCTTCATGCGTTTAACGCCAATATGACCTAGACGGCAGTGCCACATATATGCGGATATATCATCATTAAGTTTAATCCTTTTAGCATCAACATTATGAATATGTGTAACATTATCATCGAGATCTAATAGAAATAAACCATTCATCATTGGTGCATGACCATAAAAGATTTCATTCATATAAATGGAACAACCATTGTTCTCGGATTTAAATGAATAACCACTTCGCATCAAACACGATCCAGATACAATGTTCATGCTCGGTGCGGGCACCGGATAACAATTATTCAAGTTTATAACTAATCCGGCGGCAAATGGAGAGGCGTTCGCGACGATCACATCAATGCTTGATCCATTCGACCGCATCTTGACCTCACCTCTTGCTAGCGGTCGCTTGTTCATGACCCACGATTCGAGTTACAAATATTAGCAATGAGCCGGTATCAAATACCCGGTGCTACTGCGATCACTAGTCAAGTACACATCAATAACATGTATATCATATATACCTTTGTTTGCCTTGCCGGCCTTCTTATGCGCCAAATACTTGGGGCGATTCTGCTTCGATGGCGATCCCTTACAATAGTAGCACTCGATATCGGACTTAGGTCCAACTCGGGGTTTCTTTTTTTCACGGCACAGGCTTGCCGCCTTACTTCCGTTTTCCCTTCTTGTCTTTCTTGAAACCATTGTTCCTATTGATCATCAACACTTGATGTTCCTTTTGATCTCCACTTGCAGTTTTAAGCATTGTGAAGCTCGGGGAGACTTATTCATGCCTTGCATATTATAGTTCATCACAAAGCTCTTATAGCTAGGTGGCGAGGCTGCAGAACACGATGGATGCCTAAGTCAATGGGAATCGTTATTCCCAAGGACACAAGCTTATCGGCGTAACGACATCTTGAGTACATGCTCACTAACGGAGTTGTGCTCTTCCATCATGCAGCTAAAGAACTTTTCTGGCGTTGTAGCTCTCTACTGACATGTGTGTCAAAATCATTTTCAACTCACCCATTGTATCAAACCATTGCCGTTTTGAAGCTTTGAAGTTCGGCTCCAGCCTATACAATATGCAATGAACTAAGTTGTGGTCCTCCCGCGAGTCGATAGACATTCTTCTCCTCGTCGGGGCATCCTCAAAAGGTGTGGGGGCCTAGTGGCGCTTCTAGCACGTATTAATTTTTGTGCATGAGAGGAGAATCCTCAAATTCATGGCCCATTCGGTAAAGTTGCTATCGTTAGTTGCAAGTTTCTCTTTCTCCATGAACACATTGAAATTAAAAGCGGTGGTGCCATCTACAGAATTTGTAAAGTTTAGACTAAGTGTATGATAGATTGAGTTCAACTAATCCATATTACGAATGAACTCCCACTCAAACGACATCCCTCGTGCCTTTTGGTGATTACATGAACCAAATACACTATACCAAATCCGATCATCACGTGAGTCGGTATAGCTTCAAAGCGAGCATCAAATGGGCATCATATCTACTATATGACTCATGCTTAACCTTTCGTCCGTGTTCCGAGGCCATGTCTGCATGCTAGGCTCGCCAAGTTAGAACCTTAGTATTCGCGTGTAACTGTTTTACACCCGAAATATGGTCGTGGATCCAAGAACACCCGATCATCACGTGATGTCTTGGAGCGACGAAAATATAATAGGTGCATACTAAAGGAAGAACACATTCTTATCTTGATATTTAAATGAGGGATCATCTTATTATGCTAACAAAGCGCTAAATAAGCAATATAAGATGCTATCAAACATCACATGTTTATTAGTGAAATGATATGGTTCCCTCATATGATCTCTATCATGTGCATCGTGGTATGATCACTATCATACCTATATGTGTAAGTCCAAGGTCTATGAAGATTACACGTTATGTATGTTGTAAGAGTATTATCTCATACTTCTACTTACAACATCACCATATCATAACACTAGCCCAGCAACAATCTAAACTAGACGCCTCTAATTTATCCATTACAAGTTTTACGTGGCTTAGGGCTTTCGAGATAGAACCGTTCTTACCTACGAACATGAACCACAACGAGGATAACCAAATTGTTGACAACTCGCTGCAAAATAGATATTGACTATACTAGGAGATACAGACACCTGCTAGCCACTTATGCAAACTAGTTGCATGTCAAGCGTGGAACAGGTCTCATGTGCGAGGACATGTAAAGTTTGTCCGGGCCGCTTCATCCCACTATGCCACCAATATCCAAAATTACAACTAAGGAGCAACAGCATGATAATCATCGCCCACATACTCATATGTGTACTACCGTGTAAAGCATCTACGCATAGAACCGGCTCGATACCCACCGTAGGGTTCGACATAGAAAACAAAAATTTCCTACGATGTGAACTATGTACCAAGATCTATCTATTAGATACAAACAGGCGGATGTATATCCGTAGAGAACATACCCTTGAAGACCGAAGCTTAACGAGTTCAACTCGTGGTTGATGTAGACGATCTCTTGCCGATCTCAAGATCGAGAGGAAGTCCTCAGCGCAAATTAGCGCATCCGTGATCGATCGCACACGTTCGAGGCACCGAGCAACCTCCGCCTCCTCGCTCAGCGATGTAGCGGAAGCACAACTCTTTCTTCTTAGAATAGCCACTGAACATGTATCTCGCTAGTCCGAGACCATGGGGAATAAATTCTAGAGGGGGAGAGAGATCCTTCACGAGGAGGTGTGAGTGAGAAGTGAGAGGAGGGGCTCCTTTTATAGGAGGAGGGGGAACCCCAATGGGGTGGCCGGCGCATGGGGGCTGCCCCCTTGCCCTCTCCTCTTCATGTGGGTGGACACTCCACTCACAAAAATCCATTCATATCCCTCCACTCAACCCACTCAAACTTGCCATTAAATTTCCACCAAATTTAATGCAAACTCTCATTAAATAGAACTCTTTTATTTTATTCAGAATTTTGTCAATTACTTTAATGAAAAACATTCACCAATAACCCCTTGCTAGAATTCTATTTCACATGCATAACCACTTTATGCAATTTCACCCGAAAACCTGTTTCGGTATCTAGTGAAATAAATTCCTGCTCTTGTTCATTCTTTCGGCATGAAACTTTTGCTCCAATTGGATGTCAGTGTCTCTCAAGTGTGTCACCCTACGGTTCGTGAATAATGCGGACATGATTGAGACCCCTCTCGGTTCAATAATTAGAAGCGGGATCTGGAGACCCATACTAACTCCCACACATTCAACGATGACTTTCTTGTGATCGTCGGAACCTTTTGCACTAGTATCTTAATCCCTTTGTTTCACGATATATTACATGTCCGAGATTCGATCATTGGTATCTCCATACCTAGTTTGATCTCGTTACTGACATTCACTCTTTTCTCGTTCCCGTGATATAACATTCTAGTGATCAAATCACTTTCTTGCAAGCTAATCAATGTGATATCACCGAGAGGGCCCAGAGTATATCTATCCATCATCGGGATGAACAAATTCCACTCTCGATCCATGAGCCTCAACATAACACTTTATTAGTTCTGAATCCATCTTTATAATCACCGTGTTACGGTGTGACGTTTGATGTTATCAAGAAACTCTTCCGGTGTTAGTGATTGACATGATCGCATGGTCTAAGGATTAGGATCACTTCGTAAGTTGTTATAGCAATATAAACTCAATGACTTTGATCATAATGCTATACTTCGGATGAATGTTCATCACACCGTTACACTAATGTTGTGATCCGTTATTAACAACATCCAATGTCCATGATCGGAAACCTTGATCATCTTGTTAATCAACGAGCTAGTTTATGAGAGGCATAACTAGGAACTTTACATTTGTTTATTAAACACACATGTATTAATATTTCCGTATTAATACAATTATAGCATGCAAAATAAACATCTATCATATACTTGGAATACACATAATAAACACTTTATTATTGCCTCTCAGGGCATATTCCCTTCAGTCTCCCACTTGCACTAGAGACAATAATCTAGTTACATAGTGATAAATATAACACCCATTGAGTTCTGGTGTTGATCATGTTTTGCTCTAGGGAGAGTATTAGTCAATGGATTTGCTGCATTGAGATCCGTATGTACTTTACAAATCTTTATATCTCCATCCTTGACATGCTCGCGGATGGAGTGAAACCGGCACTTAATATGCTTGGAATGCTTGTGAGACCTTGGCTCTTTGGCATTGGCAATGGCACCATTGTTGTCACAATATATCACCATTGGAACATAAGTCCGAAACTTTCACGGATGACTTGAGTAGATGTGGGTATATCTATTTCATGAAACATAAGTCCGAAACTTTCGAGAAGTTTAAGGAATTTCAAAGTGAAGCTGAGAATCAACGTAACAAGAAGATTAAATTTCTATCATCCAATCATGGAGGTGAATATCTAAGTTACGAGTTTGGCGAGAATTTGAAGAAATGCGGAATATTTTCACAATTGACACCACCGGGAACACCACAATGTAATGGTGTGTCCGAACGTCATAATTGAACTCTCTTAGATATGGTTCGGTCTATGATGTCACTTACAGATTTACCGTTGTCGTTTTGGGGTTATGCATTAGAAACAGCCGCATTCACTTTAAATAGGGCACCATCTAAATCCGTTGAAATGACACCGTATGAATTATGGTTTGGGAAGAAACCTAAATTGTCGTTCCTTAAAGTTTGGGGTCTTGAAGCTTATGTAAATAAGTTACAGCCCGACAAGCTAGAACCCAAAGCGAAAAAATGCGTCTTCATATTATACCCGAAGGAAACTATTGGGCATATATTCTATCATAGATCCGAAGGCAAAGTCTCCGTTGCCAAGAATGGATCCTTTCTAGATAAGGAGTTTCTCTCGAAAGAAGTGACTGGAAGGAAAGTAGAACTCGACGAGGTTATCGAACCTTCTCTCAGATTTGAGAGTAGCGCAGCACCGGAAGAAGTTCCTGTGGCGCCTACACCAATAGGAGAGAAAGCTAATGATAAATATCATGAAATTTCGAACGAAGTTACTACAGAACCTCGCAGGTCAACGAGGACTCGTACCACTCCCGATTGGTATGAGACCGTTATGAGTTTCATGTTGGTGGATAACACCGACGACCCTGCGACATATGAGGAAGCGATTATGAGCCCATATTCCAATAAATGACAAGAATCCATGAAATCCGAGATTGGATCCATGTACGAAAACCAAGTGTGGACTTTGGTGGACTTACCGGATGGCCGCAAGGCTGTCGAGAACAAATGGATTTTCAAGAAGAAAACAGATGTTGATGGTAATGTAACCGTCTATAAGGCTCGACTTGTCGCGAAAGGGTTCTGACAGATTCAAGGAGTTGACTACGATGAGACTTTCTCACTGGTAGTGAAGCTAAAGTCTGTGATGATTTTGTTAGCAATCGCTGCATATTATGATTATGAGATATGGCAGATGGATGTCAAAATGGCGTTCCTCAATGGAGACATTGATGAAGAGTTATATATGGTACAACCCAAAGGTTTTATTGATCCTAAAGATGCTAATAAGGTATGCAAACTTCAACGATCCATTTATGGATTGAAGCAAGCATTCCAAAGTTGGAATCAACGTTTTAATAAGGTGATCAAAAGTTTTGGTTTTATACAAACTTATGGAGAAGCTTGTATTTACAAGAAAGTGAGTGGGAGCTCTGTAGCATTCCTAGTACTATATGTGGATGACATATTGTTGATTGGGAATGATATAGACCTTCTTAAAAGTGTCAAAGATTATTTGAATAATAGTTTTTCAATGAAGGATCTTGGTGAAGCTGCTTATATATTAGGCATAAAGATTTTTAGAGATAGATCGAGACGCCTAATATCGCTTTCACAAAGTACATATTTGGACAAGGTTCTAAAGAGGTTTGGAATGGAAGATAGCAAGAAAGGGTTCTTGACCATGTTACCCAATACGACCTTGAGTAAAAATCAAAGTCCTGCTACGGCATAAGATAGAGAGAGGATGAGTAAGACTCCATATGCCTCAGCCATAGGATCTATCATGTAAGCCATGATATGTACTAGACCAAATATTGCATATGCTATTAGTTTGACTAGCAGATATCAAAGTGATCCAGGAGTAGATCATTGGATAGCGGTCAAAAACATCCTTAAGTACTTGAGAAGAACTAAGGTTACACCGATGCTAGTTGGAACACCGATCCAGATGATTCTAAATCACAATCTAGATATGTATTTACTTTGAATAGTGCAGCAGTGAGTTGGAGGAGTGCAAAGCAAAGCATTGTGGCGAGATCTTCAACTGAATCGGAATACATGGCTGCTTCGGAGGCTTCACAAGAAAAATATGGATGAAGGAGTTCATTACGGAGCTTGGTGTGGTTCGCAGTACGCTAGACCCAATGTCTATCTACTGAGATAACATGGGTGCCATAGCCAATGCACAGGATCTAAGGTCACACAAGAAGCTAAAGCATATCAAGCTATGTTTTCATGATATTCGAGAGAATATCCAAGATGGTGACATAAAGATTTTCAAAGTACACATAGATCTGAATGTGGTGGATCCGTTGACTAAACCTCTCCCGAGGGCAAAACATGACCAACACCAACCGCCGTGGGTGTTAGTTATATTACCATGTAATCTAGATTATTGACTCTAGTGCAAGTGGGGGACTATTGGAGATATGCCCAAGAGTCAATAATAAAAGTAGTTTTTATTATATCTTTGTGTTTATGATAAATGTTTACATTTATGATATAATTGTATTAACCGGAAACATTAATACTTGTGTGATTTGTAAACTTGTAAGAGTCCCTAGTAAAGCCTCTTTGTAATACCAACTTGTTGGTTGATAGATGATCATGGTTTCCTGATCATGAACATTGATATGTTATTAACAACAAGATCATATCATTAGTAGAATGATGTGATGGACATACTCCTATAGTTAAGTGTAGCATAAAGATCAAGTCATTTCAATAGTTCGTTTGCTATAAGCTTTCAGATATATAGTAACCTAAATCCTTCGACTGTGAGGTCATGTTAATCGCCATCACCGGATGGATGCTTTGACTACATCAAACACCACTTCATATCTGGGTGGCTATAAAGGTGACATTGAGTGTTCGGAAAGTATGTGTTGAGGCACATGGATCAAGAGTGGGATTTGTCCATCCATGTGACAAATAGATATACTCTGGGCCATCTGGGTGGAATGTCATCCAATTATCTTGCAAGCATGTGACTGGCTCACAAGGGATCACATATCACAAGAACGAGTAAAGAGTACTTATCGGTAACGAGGTTGAACTAGGTATGCAGATATACCGATGATCAAACCTCGGATAAGTAAAGTATCGCGAGACAAAGGGAAATTGGTATCGTATGTAAATGGTTCATTCGATCATGAAGTAATCGTAGAAATATGTGGGAACCATATGAATTTCCAGATTCCTCTATTGGTTATTGATCGGAGAAGAGTCTCGGTCATGTCCGCATAATTCACGAACCGTAGGGAGACACACTTAAGGATTCAATGTTGTTTAGTAGATATGGAAAGTGAGTAAAGATACATAATGTTGTTCGGAGTCTCAGATTGGATCCGGGATATCACGAGGAGATCCAGAATGGTTTGGAGAATAAGATTCATATAAGGAAAGTCCAATTCTGAAGTTCGGGAATGGTTTTAGTGTTTTCATTGGAATGTTCTAGAAGGGTCTAGAAGGTTCACCGATCCGGAGTGGGAATGGTACATGGATGTGTCATGAAAAGGTGGAATGGTTGCATCATGTACTAGGTCACTTGGTTGGGCAATAGGAAGAGAGAAATCAAACTCTAGTTTGAAAGTCAAACGCCAGTTTGAAAAGTCAAACGCCAACGTTGATTGTCTAGTGGAGGGAGGGATTCCCTCGCCCCCACCGCCTCTCCCCACCTATATAAGGAGGGGTAGGGCTCCCCCTACCCCTCACTCAAATCCTAGATTAGTTGCAGCCTCTAAAGTTGCAATTGATTTAGATCCCTCTAAAAGTAGTCGCCGACTAGCACCTCTACTAGCCGCCGACCACCTCTAGACCTCGGCCCTCTAAACCCTAGATCGCTGAGGCCCTCTTCTACTCCACCATACCCGCTCTGGCTTAGGCGAAGCCCTGCGGGATTTCCTCTCTACTTCCAACACCATGCCGTCGTGCTACCGAAAACGCGAGGAGAGATCTATAACCTACGCTGCCTGCTGAAACAAGGGATATGAAGGTATTCATCGAGTATCGAACATGTGACCGACTGCAGGAGCGCTGCCGGAATGCGGCGTCGGAAGGATCGTCTACGCGATCTTCAGATCAGCAAGTGAACGACTACATCACCCACGAGAATCCGATCTCGTTAACCGCTTTGGAATCTTTGAGGGTTAGTACTCTATCAACTTGTTGCTATAATCTAGTAGATAGATCTTGGCTTGTGTGTGTTCATGTGGTAGAAATTTTTTGTTTTCCATGCTACGAACCCCTACACTACCGGGCCCCGGGTTTGGCCCATTCCGCGTGCGCGCCCCACTTTTGCCTGGCCCGGCTGCGCAGACCGCCCGGGCGGGCTGGTACTATCGGGCCAGCCCGTTTCACCGCCCAGCTGCCGCCACCAGCCAGCTTCCTTCGCTAGGCCCAGTCGCCCTGCCGCCTCGCTCGCTCACTGCTTGCACGCGCGCCCGGCCCACCTCGCCCCGCTGTGCTCGCTTGCGTCGCTCCCGCGTGCGTGCCGCTCGATCTGCGCCGCTCGCTCACTAGACGCCTCACGCGCTGTGCCTCGCTCCCGATGGTCCCATTTCCCCTGATCCCCTTTTAGCCCCCGCTCGATCGCTGGATTGGGTTGCCAGCTCCTGACCGGGATCCAGCCCCTCAATGGGTTGATTTCCTGGGTCCCTATAGAAGCCCTCTCTCTTTTATTGATTTGTTTCTTCCTCTCCATTGTCTCTCCAAGCCTTTTGCCTCATTTGCCTAAATATTTTGAGCTTGATTTCTTCCTCCCCCTCCAATGATTCTTGCTAATATTTGAGGGGAAGTTAGAAGACATCTAGATCTACAATTTGACCTAACCAATTCATCTCTTCGTGAGTGAATTTTTGGGATCTAGATCTTGGGGGATTTTGTGTTCCTCTTTGATTCATCCTCTCTTGTTCCCCCAATAGCTTTAGTAGCTTTGTTGAAACTTGAGAGTGAGGGATTGGAGCATCTTTTTGGTGTTCTTGCTTTTTGCATTTGGTGCATCGGTTTGAGTTCTCCTCGGAGGATTTGGTTCATGATAATCACATAAGCTTGTCCCTCTTGGGTTCTTGAAACCCTAGACGATTGTGTGGCCTTGGTGGTGTGTTCTTGGGGCCTCCAATTAAGTTGTGGAGCTATCCTCAAGTTTGTGGCCTTGGTGACATTTGTTGGGAGCCTCCAATTAAGTTGTGGAGACTGCCCCAATCTTTGTACGGGTTTAGTGACCGCCCTCAAGTGTCCCATAGTGGATCGGGGGCTTGCCGTGAGGCGGGTGCTCGGGAGAATAGGGTGAGGCATTTTGTGGCGTTGGTGGTCTTAGTACCGTCCACTCCTCCAACGAGACGTATTTCTATTGTGGAAGGAACTTGGTAAAATATCGTCGTCCCCGCGTGCCTCGGTTATCTCTATACCCATGCTCTTTACTTATACACTTTACGTTATGATAGACTTCATGCTTGAAGTAATCTATATCTTGTTATCACTTTGTTGCTTGTCTTGGTTAGTATAATTTGTTGGTGCACATAGCTGAACCTTAGTATATACAGGCTTCGTGCTTAACAAAAGAAAACGATAGTTTTATTCCACCATTGTTAAGCCCATCTCATAAAAGTTTGAAACCGCCTATTCACCCCCCTCTAGGCGGCATCCGTGATCTTTCAGACGCCAAGTATCTTGCGACTGATGCGAGATACTTGCATCAATGAAAAAATTCCTCTAAGAGTGAAGATCTTACCATGGTTAATGTTAAAAAATGACATCTTGATCAAGGATAACCTTCTCATGAGAGGTTCTGGGAATGTGCAATATCACTTATGTTGTTAGAATGGAACTCTTGACCATCTCCTATTTAGCTCCTCCTTGGTAGAATTGATCTGGTAGGTGCTTTTGTGTGCTTTTGGTTGGTTAGGACACCTAACAAATCACGTGATCTAGCATGTGACTAGATAAAACTCGTCTCCATCGCGCTAGCAAGAACTAGTGCTCGGGGGAGGGTGCAACTGTTGGAATTATGCCCTAGAGGCAATAATAAAGATGTTATTATTATAATTCTTGTTCATGATAATGTTTATATTCCATGCTAGAATTGTATTAAGCGGAAACTTTAATACTTGTGTGGTTTGTGAACAACACCGTGTCCCTAGTACGCCTCTATGGACTAACTCATTGATTAATGATGGTTAAGGTTTGCTAACCATAGACATGAGTTGTCGATTAATAATGAGATCATATCATTGGGAGAATGATATGATGGAGTAACCAAACTAAGCGAAGCAATTAGATCGTGTCATCGTGTTCATCTTTGCGAAGCTTTTCTTATGTCAAATATTGTATTCCTTAGACCATGAGATAATACAACTCCTGGTATCGGAAGAAAGCTTTGAGGTCATCAAGCGTCATCCTATGAGAGGTGATCATAAAGGTGTCTCTCGGTGATCGGAAGTATCATTGGGTTGTATGTATCGAGATGGGATTTGTCCCAAGTCGGAGAGATATACTTGGGCCCCTTTCGGTCGATATCAACACGCTTGCAAGCATGTGGTTAAGGAGTTAATCACAAAGTGATATCGGATTACGGAGCAGTAAAGTACTTGCCGTGAGCGATATTGAACTAGGTATGACGTGCAAGCGATCAAATCTCGGGCAAGTAAAATATAGCGAGACGAAGGAATATATATATATATGGGATTGATTGAATCACATCGTGGTTCATCCGATATGATCATCGATGAATGTGTGGGAGTCAATATGGGTTTCAGACCCTTGTTGATTATTGATAGAAGATCATATGCGCATGTTATCGAACTCAAGGTTACATAACGTGTCTTGGCGCTAGGATAGATTGGATAATTGGTTTATGAGTTTTGTTCGAGTCTCGAATGGGATCCGGGACATCACGAGAGGTTCGGGTGGTCGGAGAATAAGATTCATATAAGGCGGTCGTTTTGGAGTTCGGAATTGTTCCGGGTTAATCGGTATTGTACCGGAAGCTTCTAGAACCTTCCGGAAGGGGACCAACGTGGCCCCACCTTCCGGGAGGGGGCATGGGCCTATGAGGGAGTGCCCTAGCCGCATTGGGCCAGGGGCACAAGGCCCCATAGGGCCCAGCCGTCCAAACAAGGGATAAACCCTAATTGGACCTTCTAGAAGGGGGGGTTCCTTGCCCCCCACTCCTCCCTCCTTTGGCCGCCGGCCTAGGGCTTGGGGGAGGGGTTAGGGCTGGCGTCCACCCCTCTATATATAGAGGTCTGGGACGCACCACCCCCACACACCTTCCCCTCAAGCCTAGTCGCCATGCTGCCCTCCTCTCTCTCTTCCTCCCGACTGCGTGTAGGCGAAACCCTGCTGCAGAAACTCTCCACCACTTGCACCGCGCCATCACGTTGTAGATCCAATCCATCTCTCCACCATACTTGTTGCACCAAGGAAGGAGGAGACGTCGAGGTGCTGCACGTGTGCATCTCACGGAGGCATCGCCACTTGTGGTGCTAGATCGGATCGGATCGCGAGGAGGAGAAGCGAGTACATCACCCACGTTAAACGCGTTCCGCTGTGAATCTTCAAGGTATGAAGATCTAATCAAATCTCTCGTTGTTTGCATCTCCTAGATTAGATCTTGGCTTCCTCTGTTCGCATCCGTAGAAAATTTTGATTTACTATGCATGAAACCCTTTAGTGGTATCGAGCTAGATCTATGCGTAGATGTGTTTCACGAGTAGAGCAACATGGTTGTTCGAGCGTTGATGTTTCTGTTGCAAGCCTCTTGTTTGTGTTCTTCTTATGACGGGATAGTGAGATTGAAGCGGTCCAGGCCAACCTTACGATGTCGTTCGCGAGACCGGCTCCACTTGGTGTGGCTTGTTCCACATGCGGTATTGGATGTCGATTTCTCTCACTATAGTTGTCATGGGATTTACACGAGTTTGGCAACCATAATATCACCGTTGTGGCTTTCGTGTAGGTAAGAATCATTCTTAGCATGCTACTCTCATAAGCCACGTAAAACATGCAACAACAAAGTAGGCGTCTAACTTGTTTTTGGGAGTGTTCTGTGATATGGTATGGCCCAAGATGTGATGTATAATGTGCGATGATCATGTTTTGTAATGTTTCACGACTTGCATGTCGATGAGTACACAACCGGCGAGAATATATGGTTGTCTTTATAATTGTGTATGACCTATGTGTCAACTTCTTATCGCGTGTAATAGTTTCACTTTATCGCTAAGTAGTTAGCAATAGTTGTAGTTGCTATTCGTGGTGGAGGCAATCATGGTGGAGTGATGGAGATCATGCTAAACGCACAAGATGGAGATCATTGCGAAGATTGGCTATACCATGTCACATTAAGTTATATGCATGTGATGTTTATCCTTTATGTATCTTATTATGCTTAGATCGCGACGGTAGCATTATAAGACGATTCCTCATAAAGATCAAGATAAAGCATGTTCTCCCCATGTATGCACCGTTGCGAAAGTTCGTCGTGTCCAAGCATCACGTGATGATCGGGTGCTATAGACTCTCGTTCACATACAGCGGGTGCAAGCCAGTTTTGCACGCGGAAATACTTGGGTCTAACTTGAGCGAGCCTAGCATGTACGGACATGGCCTCGAACACATGAACGAAAGGTTAAGCATGAGTCATATGAATGATATGATCGACTTCGTTGTCCACCATTGAAACCACATCTCTTCTCGTGAAGATCGGATTAGGTGTGGTGAATTTGGATCGTGTTCGCTAAACAACTTGAGGGATGTTGAATTTAGTGGGAGTTCATCTAGTAATTTAATTAAAAGTTGAACTAGTTATCATGAACATAGTCTAATTTGTACTTGCAAACATTGTAGATCAAATGGCTAAGTACAACTTCAACTTCAACGTTTTTGCTGAGAAGGAAAAGCTTAAAACAATGGGTCTAACTTCACCAATGGTTCCATGATCGAGAATCATTCTCTCTGGCGGTCAAAGGACTATGTCCTTGAGAATGCGTTAGGTGGCGCCCTAACGCTCTGCGCCGGTGAGAAAGCATCGATCGGCGCCAAAGATGATTATGGTGTGATTAAGAGCACCATGTTGTTTGCTATGGAATCGGACCTTCAAAATCGTTTTGAAGACTATCCCGGGACCTTTGAGATTCTCGAGGAGCTGAAAACTATGTTTCAGACTCAGGACCGATTCTGAGAGATATGAGATCTCGAAGTTCTTTAGCGCAAGATGGAGGAAGGGAGTTAGTTAGTGAGCACGCCATTAAGATGTCGGGCTACACTCAGCATATGAGCAATGGTGCAAGATTCCAGAAGGAGCTCAAGATTGACAGGTTGCAATCACTCCTCCCGGCTACAAAACTTTGTAGTGACTCACAATCAGTTGGTTCCACTAATCGATCCGAGCTCTTCGCAAAGCTGAAGGCTGCGGAGGTGGACATCAAAAAGGATAATTATGTGTTGATGGTCAACAAGCCCCCCACCTTCAAGAAAGGTAAGGGTGCAAAGAAGCCCTTCAAGAAAGGCGGCAAGCCGTTGCCCTGAGAAGAAGCCAGTCTGGTCCTAAGCGGACACAGGTGCTTCTATTGCAAGGACAAGGGTCCTTTGGGCATCGTCCGAAGTACTTAGCGGACAAGAAGACTGGCACCATCAAAGGTATATTTGATATACATGTTATTGATGTTTTCCTTAACAACCCTCTTTGTAGTGCCTGGGTATTTGATACTGGTTCGGTTGCTAATACTTGTAACTCGAAACAGGAGCTACGGAATAAACGGCTGCGAGGATGAGGTGACGATCTTGGCGTTGGCAACGGATCAAGAGTTGATGTGATGGCCGTCGGCACGCTCTCCTTAGTTTTACCTTCGGGATTAGTTTTAAACCTCATTAAATGTTATTATGTGCCTGCGTTGAGCATGAACATTATTTCTGGATCTTGTTTATTGCAAGACGGTTTATTCATTTAAATCGTAGAATAGTGGTTGTTCTATTTATATGAGTAATATCTTTTATGGTCATGCATCGATTGTGAATGGTTTATTTCTTCTAAATCTCGAAAGGGATGAAACACACATCCATAACATTGAGGCTAAGAGATGCAAAGTAGATAGTGATAATGCTACTTATTTGTGGCACTGTCGTCTAGGTCATATTGGTGTAAAACGCATGAAGAAACTCCATTCTGATGGACTTTTGGAGTCTCTTGATTTTGAATCATTTGACACATGCGAACCATGCCTCATGGGCAAGATGATCAAAACCCCGTTCTCCGGTATGATGGAGCGAGCAACGGACTTGTTGGAAATCATACATCTGGATGTATGCGGACCGATGAGTGTTTCGGCACGCGGTGGATATCGCTATTTTCTCACTTTCTGGATGACTTAAGTAGATATGGGTATATCTATTTAATGAAACATAAATCTGAAACATTTGAAAAGTTCAAGAATTTCGAATGAAGTGGAGAACCATAATAAGAAAGATTAAGTTTCTACGATCCGATCGTGGAGGTGAATATTTGAGTTATGATTTTCTCACGCATCTTAAAAAGCGGAATCGTTTGCAACTCACGCCACCGAACACCACAGTAGCAATGGTGTGTACGAGCACGGAACCGAACCTGTTAGATATGGTCGATCGATGATGTCTCTTCTTGATTTGCGATTATCATTTTGGGGTTATGCATTAGAAACTGCATTCACTTTAAATAGGGCTCCATCTAAATCTGTTGAGGCGACACCGTATGAGCGTGGTTTGGTGCTAAACCTAAGTTGTCGTTTCTTAAAGTTTGGGGATCTGAAGCTTCGTCGAAGTTGATGCCGGAAGCTCGAACCCAAAGCGAATCGTCTTCATAGGATACCCTAAGGAAACTATTGGGTATACCTTCTATCACAACGAAGGCAAAGTGTTTATCGCAAAGAGCGGTTCCTTTCTTGAGAAGGAGTTTCTCTCGAAAGAAGTGAGTGGGAGGAAAGTAGATCTACACGAGGTTATTGAACCTTCTCTTGAATTGGAGAGTAGCGCGACACAAATTGTTCGATGCCGCTTTGCACCAACAATAGAGGAAGCTAATGACAAGGATCATGAAGCTTGGACGATCTGCTCTTGAGCGTCGCGGTCGACAAGGTCACGTGCCCCTCACAGTGAATGCGACAACCCTATCTTATTTGTCTTGTTGGTAGAAGATAATGTACCTACGAACTATGAGGAAGCGATGATGAGCCGGACTCAGAAATGGCTAGAAGCCTTGAAATCAATTGGGATCCATGGCGAAAACCAAGTATGGACTTTGGTGGACCCTCCTAGCGGCCAAGGCCGTTGAGTGCAAGTGGATTTTCAAGAAGAAAATGGACGCGAATGGTAATGTTACGTCTATAAAGCCGACTTATCGCGAAAGGTTTTCAAGTTCAAGGTGTTGACTACGATGAGACTTTCTCTCCGTAGCGATGTTTAAGTCCATTCGGATTTTATTAGCAATTGCTGCGTTTCATGATTATGAAATATGGCGGATGGATGTCAAGTGCGTTCCTCAATGGCAACATTGATGAAGAGTTGTATATGATGCAACCCGAAGGTTTGTCGATCCTAAGGATCTTGATAAAGTATGCAAACTTCAACGTTCCATTTATGGTGAAGCAAGCATCTCGGAGTTGGAACCTTCATTTTGATCAAGTGATCAAGAGCTTTGGATTTGTTCCAAATTTCTCTGACTTGTATCTATAAGAAAGTGAGTGGGAGCTCGGTGACATTTACGGTACTATATGTGGATGACATATTGATTATTGGAAATGACATTAACAAGCTTAACGATGTGAAGAGTTATTTGAACAAGTGTTTTCAATGAAAGACCTAGGTGAAGCTGCTTATATATTGGGCATCAAAATCTATAGAGATAGACAAAGACGCTGATAGCTTTAAGCGGTACATACCTAGAAAAGTTAAAAGGTTCGAGAATGGATAAAGGCGAAAGGTTCGATGCCTATGTTGTCGGGTAAGATATTGAGCAAGGCTCGGTGTCATTCGGTAAATGATATAGAAGCTATGAGCAAAGTGCCTTATGCCTCGGCCATAGGTTCTATCATGTATGCCATGTTGTGTACTAGATCGGATGTGTCCAATGCTCTTAGTTTGTGGACGGATATCAAAGTGATCGAGGTGGAACCTTTGGACAGCCGTGAAGAACATCCTAAAGTACCTAGATAGGACTAAAGAAATGTTCTTAGTCTATGGGGTGATGAAGCTCGTCGTAAAAGGTTACGTCGGCGCTAGTTTCGACAAACAAGGATGATTCTAAATCTCGACGGGATACATGTATATTTTGAATGGAGGAGCTGGTGGAGAAAGCAAGCAAAGCGTGATCGCGGGATCTACTGATGAAAGCGGAATACATGGCTGCTGAGCGTCAAGTGAAGGAGTTTGGATCAGAACTTCATCATTGAGCTTGGCGTGGTTCAAGTGCATTGGACCCTTGGAGATATTGTGTGACAACTGGCGCCATAGCACTCGCTAAGGAACCAAGATATCATCCAAAGACCAAGCATATCAACATAAGTTTCATATAATCCGAGATTATATAGCGGATGGAGATCGAAGATTAGCAAAGTACATACATCACAGATGTATGAGATCCATTGACTAAACCTCTTCCACGTGTAAAACATGATCGACACCTCGATTGCCATGGGTGTGAGATTGTTGCCAAATGTAAACTAGATTATTGACTCTAGTGCAAGTGGGAGATGTTGGAATTATGCCCTAGAGGCAATAATAAAGATGTTATTATTATAATTCTTATTCATAATAATGTTTATATTCCATGCTAGAATTGTATTAGCGGAAACTTTAATACTTGTGTGGTTTGTGAACAACACCGTGTCCCTAATGCGCCTCTATGGACTAGCTCATTGATTAATGATGGTTAAGGTTTCCTAACCATAGACATGAGTTGTTGATTAATAATGAGATCATATCATTGGGAGCATGATATGATGGACAAACAAACTAAGCGAATCAATTAGATCGTCATCGTGTTCATCTTTCGAAGCTTTTCTTATGTCAAATATTGTATTCCTTAGACCATGAGATAATACAACTCCACAGTATCGGAAGAAAGCTTTGAGGTCATCAAACGTCATCCTATGAGAGGGTGATCATAAAGGTGTCTCTCGGTGATCGGAAAGTATCATTGGGTTGTATGTATCGAGATGGGATTTGTCCCTCCCAAGTCGGAGAGATATACTTGGGCCCTCGGTGTCGATATCAACACGCTTGCAAGCATGTGGTTAAGGAGTTAATCACAAAGTGATATCGAATTACGAGCGAGTAAAGTACTTGCGTGAGCGAGATTGAACTAGGTATGATGGTGCAAGCGATCAAATCTTGGGCAAGTAAAATATCGCGAGACGAAGGGAATATATATATGGGATTGATTGAATCACGGCATCGTGGTTCATCCGATATGATC
Source organism: Avena longiglumis (assembly GCA_030063025.1). Taxonomy (NCBI): domain Eukaryota; kingdom Viridiplantae; phylum Streptophyta; class Magnoliopsida; order Poales; family Poaceae; genus Avena; species Avena longiglumis. Next base: position 349,686,453 of record CP125978.1, on the reverse strand, counting down.
ATCGATGAATGTGTGGGAGTCAATATGGGTTTCCGGACCCGGTGATTATTGATAGAAGATCATGCGCATGTTCTCGAACCGAAGGTCACACATAACGTGTCTTGGCGCTAGGATAGATTGGATAATTGGTTTATGAGTTTTTGTTGGTCTCGGATGGGATCCGGGACATCGCGAGGTTCAAAGTGGTCAGGAGAATAAGATTCATATAAGGCAAGGTTTTGGAGTTGAATTGTTCGGGTTGTCGGTATTGTGCGGAAGCTTCTAGAACCTTCGGAAGGGACCAACGTGGCCCCACCTTCCGGGAGGGGAATGGGCCTATGATGGAGTGCCACAGCGCATTGGGCCGAGGCACAAATAGGGCCCAGCCGGCCAAACAAGGGATAAACCCTATTGGACCTTCTAGAAGGGGGTTTCCTTGCCCCACTCCTCCTCCTTTGGTGGCCGGCCTGGGTCTTGGGGAGGGTTAGGTGGCGCACACCCTCTATATATAGTGGGCGCACCACCCCCACACACCTTCCCCTCAAGCCTAGTCGCCTGCGCCTCCTCTCTCTCTTCCTCCCATTGCGTGTGAAGCCTGCTGTGAAACTCTCCACTACTTGCACCGCCGTGGCGTTGTAGATCAATCCATCTCTCCACCATACTTGCGCACCAAGGAAGGATGAGGCGTCGAGTCTTTGCCGCGTGTGCATCTCACGGAGGCATCGCCACTTGTGGTGCTAGATCGGATCGCGAGGAGGAGAAAGTACGACTACATCACCCACGTTAGATGAACGTTCCGTCTTGAATCTTCAAGGGTATGAAGATATAATCCAATCTCTCTCGTTGTTTGCATCTCCTAGATTAGATCTTGGCTTCCCTCTGTTCGCATCCGTAGAAAATTTTGATTTACTATGCCACGAAACCCTTCAGCAACAGTGTGCTAGAACTAATTGGAAGACTAGAGATGATGTATGTTTTAGAGAGAAGTTTTGCATGCGATCCTCTGATTATTGTATGCAAACTTTGTCACATGATTAACTCGCGGTCAATGTTGGCGAAATACCAAGGTAAAAGCAATCTTGAAGATAGCATTGTCAAACGAAAGTTGGTAATTCGAAAAGCCTACACACGATCAGATGGATGGACGCGAGCTACAACAAGGGCGGGGGGAGGGGGTTGTCACATCCCAAAATTTTCCAAAATTTGAAATGTGAAAAATAAATAAACAAAATAAATAATTGTTGAAATTTAGGGTGAAAAGAAACTTTTTGATTCCAAAGGGAAACATCAAAACCTATTTTGAACAAATAAAATCCTAAAGGGATTTAAAAAGATAAACAAATATTAAATAAATTATAAAAGTTGGAATCACCATTTTTGGATCTTTAAATAAAAAGATATGGATTTTATGAGCAAAGGAAGAAATAAATAAGGACTAGTTTAAAAAGCCAAATTAAATCTTGCCCAAGCAAATAAAATAAAAGATTATTGATTAATAAAAATAGTAAATAATTATTTAAATAAAATCATTAGGATTGATTATTATCTAATTTTATTTAAATAAAGACAATTCCCAATTGAAATGAACAACAAATCATATTAAAGTATTTTAAATAATAATTCAAAGTGAATTATTTTTAAATAAAACCTAGTGAAAAAGTTTTGGTAAAATTTAGAATTCAAATAGAGTTTTAAAACATATTTAAAACCTATTTGAAATAAAAACAAATGTCTATTTTTAAAATTAATAATGGACCCTAAAAGAATTAAAGAAATATTCTAAAAAAGGACTTTAGAATATGTTAATAAACAGTATTAAAACATACTCAAAATTTGGCAAAGGTTTGAATTCAAATGGGGTTTGAATTATTTGAACAAAAATCAAAACAAAATAATAGAAAAGGAAAAAGAAAAAGATCAGGAATAAAAAAAGGGGAAACAAAGCCAGAATCGGGCCAGCCCAAAGACTAACCCATCTTCTCCAGCTTGAATCTTTTTTTCACCCAATGACACACCAGCGATCGTTGTGAGGACCCCACCCTCCCTCTCTCTCATTTATGCAGATTAGCCGCTGCAAACCTTCTGCTCCGACAAGCTACTCCGGCGAAATCCCGGCAACTTCGGCCACCTCCCACTCCCTGTGTGGCACCCCGGGTAAAACCACTACTAGAAAATCGCGTTGTGTTTGTGCATTGCATCATCATGACCGCATGCTCATGTCATCATGCCACATTGCATTTGAGCATCGTCATGTCAGCCTGCATTTGTTGCATGAAACTATTTTCGCAAAGCCTGATTTTGTTTTTTAAAACGCCCCGTCTTGTTTTCAAATTCAAACCCGGGTCTCCGGAATATATGTTTTGTCTACCCGCGGTTTGCCAAAAACCCTGTTGTAAATAAATAAAATTGTTTAATTATTTTAGGGGACAGCCGAACCGGGCCGATCCGACCCAGTCGGCCACCCCCAGAATAAAACGGTCCACCTAAAATCCCTAACCTACCCAAACCTATCCTACCCACCAATCCCCTCCCTCCACCTCACCTTCCCCTCCACCTCATCACACCACCGCCACCTCACCAATCCACCAGCCCTCCCCACCTTCCCCAGGTCCCACCTTGCCCCCACCTCTCTCTCCCCTGGTGAACCCACCAAGGCACACGCCACCCCCTCTCCCCATCCCCCCGGCCCGCCTCACCCCTCGCCCACCCAGGCCCCTCTCTCCTGGACCCGGCCCCACCACCTGACCGACCGCCCTGGCCCCACCACGACCGGCCTCCCCACCCACGCGCCTGTCTCCATCCTCTCTTCCCCACCCGCTTCCCGCACGCGACCTCCCCGCCGTCGGCCTCCTCGCCGGTGCCTCCCCGAGCTCCACCCGTCTCGCCGGACCCCCCCGCCGCCGAGCTTTCCCCTCTGCCGCCGCCGCCTAGCACTCTTCCTCGCCGTCTCCTCTTCCCCCCATGGCCTTGCCTCCTCGCGTCGGCCATGAGCCGCCCGGCCATGGCGCCTCGCGTCACCCTCGCTCATGCCCGGCCCTTCCTCCTCCGCCACCTCGCCCCTCGGCCTTGCCCCGCCAGAGCCCCGCCTCCCCTCTCTCCCTCCCGGCGCCTCCTGTCGGCCTCCTCCCTTCCAGCCGGCCCGTGCTCCGGCCCCCCTCGCCACTCTTCCCGGTGCCTCCCAGCGCCTGTTCCTCCTCCGTCAGACGCGGCCTCCACCCCGCCTGCCGTGATCACTGCTCCTTGGTCCGTGAGTCGGCCCGCCCCGTCCTGCAGCGTCGCCTTGCGCCTCGTCGGCGCCGCTCGGCCTCCGTCAAGCCGGCCGTCAGCTCGGACCCTTCTCTGCCTCGAGCCGCCTCCCCTCTACAAGCGCTTGTTGCGGCCACCTCGCTCGAGTCGCCGCGCCCTCTGCCCTCTCCGATGTCTGCTTCCGTTATCCTCCGCTGCTATTCGCTGCCACGGGCTCACGCGCGCCCTGGCCCTGTTTGTGTTACTCATCTGCCGTGGTGAAGTGTTGATGCCGTGCCTATGACACAAGATCTACCGACGCCGAGACCCTAAACCCGTTGGTCATCTACAAAGATCGCCGAGAACCTCGGATGCGCCAACATGGAAAACCGAAGATCGATCGGCGGGACCGAACCCGGACCCTGGCGTGCCAAGTTCTTCGAACCGAAGGAAACAGACGCGACAAGTACTCCTTCCCGGACGCCAAGTTCGCCAAGAACCCGGACGTCGAGGTCTTCATCCCGGTACGACAACGCCCGCCACGGGCAAGTTCTCCACCTGGAACGTCATGGCCGTCTACGCGGACCCGAAGACCACGAATGCGATAAGATCGACACCGACCAGGGCGAGACCGATGCGCCCTCGATGCCAACCAAGTCCTGCTTCCCGGTTGCGACAAGACCTTCTTCCCGTACCGAACCCGATCTCGTCGAGCCGTTCCCCGTCGAACCCTGAGACCGAACCCGGAACCCCCGGAACCAAGATCGCCGAACCCAATGTGTGACCCCTTTTCTCGAGCCCTATTTTATAAATGTAATATCAACTTGTCGCATATTAAATTGATCATGCATGCACATTTTTCATGTGGTTTGGGGCCTTATGCCGATGCACCTAAATTAAATATGGGATCCATATGCGGGCAAATCTAGTCTCATATTGGCCTCGTTTAAACTTGTGTAGCGAACCGGTAACTTATCTTGCCCTGTTATTACAACATTTAAATTGCGGGGTAGCTAAATAACTTGAACCACCTAAATATTTCGGGACCCGGTTCCGCTTTAATATACTAATCGCATTGCACCTTTGCCATGCCATACATCATACATGCATCATGCCCGATCTTTTGCCATAGTATTAAATAGTGCATCGGTGTTTATTCTAGTGTTTTGCTTCTTCGGATAAGGCCGTTGAGTTGATGCAGTGTCGACCGATCTTGATTGAACCTTGACAATGTTTTCGGTGAGCATCTCCCCTTTCTACCTATCTTACTTTTATAGTATTTATTCCCTCCTGTTGATCTATTGCTATACGTGTTGCGATGCTCTAGTTTCCGTATCCGTGATATCCCTTGCGACCTTATATTGCCTTGGACACATCCTATTACATTGTTTGGTAGATAGTTGGACTGCAGCGTCGTGATATTGGCTCAATTGTTGTTGCGTGTCGTCAAGTACCTCAGTTGTTGGAAGACTGCCATATGCTTTATGTTGGAGATGATCATGGCTTTAATTATCGTTTAATTTAATTATTATTTAATAACTAAAATTGAAGTAGGTAAATGTAGAGGCACCGGTGGGTGATAGATAATATTTGGTTTCAACCGCTCCTGGTGTCCGTGGGACCCGAGTTCTTGACACATTAGAGATCGAGCGCTAACCACATGTGGGATGTATGGGCACCCATCGATTTAGTACTGATTTCAAAATCTTGTCTTGGGGGCCACAAGTAGTTTGGGGCTTTATTACTATCTGTACTTATGCCATGCTTTCTGCTTTATTTACGATTGTGCGAGCACCTTGTCTGTTTAGGCGGAGTGTTCTCGCGGTATCGACAATCCAGTTTGGGTTCCCGATCGTTCTGACCCTATCGCAAACCACAGTCTGTCTCGGAGACCGGCCGACTTCGTTGCGGGTAGACTTAGTGGGGTGGCCCCCCGTGCTTGTTTTGGGTCTGGAAAACGTCATGACTTAGGCCCTTGACATACCGATGGGTGTATGTTAGCGATCCGCAAAAGGGTGAAGTGCTTGTGGATACTTTGGTGCACCCTGCGGTTAAATCTTTTCGAAGCCGTGTCGCGATTATGGGCGACTTGGAGCACAATGCTTGATCATAGACAACTATAACTAAAGTTCTTGTTATAATTTGACTTGTAACCGATATGACTAGTAATCGACTTCACTACAACGGAATGGCTAAATAAAAGTACCACCAAGCTGCTGGGTTTTGGGTTATCTCATGCTCATTGTGTCGACTAGTAAGTGTTGCAACTACAGCGGAATGGTTAACTAAAATTGCCTTGCTTACTTTATCGGGATGATTATCTATACGACTAGTAATTGCTTTGATAAGCGAATAAATAAAAGCGCCAGCGGTGTGAGTTCCTCGGTTGACTTCCTCATTTGGTCTCGAGGGAACACCGGGATGGGTTTTGGTGTTAACCGGGTTGGTTCGAATAGGTCTCTCTTACCCCTCTCGATAGCGCGGTTGTATCGAGTCTCTATAGGTTGTTTAGTGCATCTTTGCCGCTTGATCCACCATACCTATGTAGGCGAGGACTTGGAATTCTAGCCTCGCAGTGTCTTGGCCTCGATCTTGACGCTCCTCTTTTCCTTTGCCCTTTGTCGGCATCCCTTTTGTTTGGGCAGGTTTGAGATCGGCGACGTTAGCGAGGTTACCCTTCATCTTGGCTGGCGGGGTTATGGGCGCCATTGGTTATTCTTGAGGCTCTTAGCCCCATTTGCATCTTGTCGTAGTCGGACGCCTATCGTTTTCAAGGTGATTTGGATCTTTGTATAATATACGTATTCTTGACCCATGGAGTCGTGTTGTATATATATCTGCTCAAGGGTCCCATCGAGGACTGTTGTGTAATGTTATTACTTTGTTTTCCACCCATGAAAGTGCTGGTGGCACCTTTGAATCGTTTCTATGCGGGTTTGGCGGGTTTCGCTAAAACTTGCATAGGGTCGATTCGAGGGTGTTCTGAGTGGTATCGTGCTCGGCCGATTCGATACCCACAAGTCCACTGTGGGATAACCTAGCTAACGGCGGTAGAGTGTCAAAACTATTTACGCAAAATCGGTTGGATAGTTACGATTAGGTCCGATTTTACTCCTTACCCTCTGCTATTCTCCTCTTACCTCTGCGTGTTTTGAATCCGCTCTTCTCTCTCTTGAGTCCGAGTTTCTCGTGGTTGGGTTCCGTCGTACCTTGAGTTTCGCTTCCTCCTTTGGTAACGGTGTTGCTACATCTGGTCTTCATGCTATCAGAATCCTTAAATGGTGGACTTCTCTTTGATCCTTCTCGTGCCTTACGGTGTTTTCGACGGCGACATCATCTACGCGGATCCGATGGTCGCATCACTCCTTTGTTCGAACCTCGCTTGTCGAGATCATCGATCTAATTAGAGTTGGTTGCATAATCGCCTATTGGTGCGAGTAATGGTTTGGGTGCGCGATGGACTGATCACCATCCGACTACTCTTATCATTCGCTCTTGTACATCGAATCAGTGGATCCAGCAATTTTACTCCGTCCACGGAAGCTAGAGGTGGCTTAATTGGTTGATACCTCTACCTTCGCCTTTGTTTTCCGGAGTGTTCTCTCGACGATCACGGACAACGACCTCTTGTTAGTGGTGTCGCAAGGATCTACACGAAGCGAGAAGATTCAGGACGCCGCCTTCTTCCCGGTACCATGAGGCGGATCTCGAGGGCGAGATCCATTGTTAGTGGTGTCGAATTGTGGCACCCCGGGTAAAACCACTACTAGAAAATCGCGTTGTGTTTGTGCATTGCATCATCATGACCGCATGCTCATGTCATCATGCCACATTGCATTTGAGCATCGTCATGTCAGCCTGCATTTGTTGCATGAAACTATTTTCGCAAAGCCTGATTTTGTTTTCTAAAACGCTGTAACACCCTCAGAATCGACCCTATGCAAGTTTTAGCGAAACCCGCCAAACCCGCATAGAAACGATTCAAAGGTGCCCACCAGGCACTTTCGTGCGGGTGGAAAACGAAGTAATAACATTACACAACAGTCCTCGATGGGACCCACGATGAGATATACACAATGACTCAAAGAGTCAAGAATACGAATATAATATACAAAGATCCAAATCACCTTGAAAGGATAGGCGTCCACTACGGACAAGATGCAAATGGGCTAAGAGCCACGAAGAATAACCAATGGCGTCCATAACCCTGCCGGGCCAAGCCGGAAGGGTAACCCGCTAACGACGTCGATCTCAAAACCGCTTAAACAAAAGGGGTGCGACAAGGCAAAGGAAAAGGAGGCGTCATCGAGGCCGATTCAGCGAGGCTAGAATTCGGTCCTCGCCACATAGGTATGGTGGATCAAGCGTAGCGGCAACATCAACAACCTATAGAGACTCGATACAAGTGGCGGCTATCAGAGAGGGGTAAGAAAGACCTATTCGGAACCAACCTGATACTACCAACAAACAAACCCGTCCTGGTGTTTCCCCCTCGAGACCCAATCGAGGAAGTCAGCCGAGGAACTCACGCAGTTGGCAGTTTTATTTATTCAGTTATCGTTGCAGCAATTACTAGTCAGGTATAGATAGTCATCCTGATAAAATAAGCAGTTGTCACTTTTAGTTAACCATTCCATTGTAGTTGCGACACTTACTAATCAGATTCAATTAGCATGAGATAACCCAAAGCCCAGTAGTTGTTGGTACTTTTATTAAGCCATTCCGTTGTAGTTGCAATACTTACTAGTCAGGTACAAGGGTCGCAAGCGACAACCCAAACAAGCAATTGTTGGCAGTTTTATTTAGCCATTCCATTATAGTGAAGCTGATTACTAGTCATTATAAAGTCAAGTTTATAGCACTACTTTAGTTATAGTTGTCTATGAACGAGATCGTGCTCAAGTCGTCCATAACCAGCGGACACGGCTTTCGAGAAAGTTTTACCCGGCCGGTGCACCAATAGCACACACTCGATCAACCTCGGAAAAACCAAATCAAAACCTTGAGGCCTTCACGACAAAGCAATCACAGGATTCAAAAATATTTGAGGCCACCCTTAAAGTAGAACCATAGCCCGGCCGGCTCAATGGACTCAAGGTTGTGGGGGACGGTGTGAGCACTGGGAACCCAAAGCTGGACTTGTCGACACCGCGGAATCGTGCCACGATCCTAAATCTGATGTGCTCCTCGCAATCGTAAATAAGCGATAAAGCATGGCATAGGTACAGAATAGTAAATAAAACCTCAAACTAGTTTGTGGCCCCAAGAAATAAGAATGAATCAAGCTACGGCTCGGGGTCCCATAATCCTCCGGATGTGGATAGCGATAAATCAAGGAACAGGTATCAAGCACTCGGTCCTCGGACACAAGTGGACTGTTAACAACCAAATAACATCTATTGCCCACATTGCCTCTACTTACTTCAATTTTAGTTGTTAGCGGAATTAAAGTGAATAATAAGTAAAGCCAAGATCATCTCCAACATCAAACATGCGGCAATACACCAACAACTGTGGCATGACGACACGCGCAAAAGACTTGAGCAAGAGACTACGGCGCAAGTCCAACTATCTACCAAACAACGGGTTATAGGATGTGTCCAAGGCAATATAAGGCTGCACGGGATATCACGGTACGAAACTAGAGCATCGCAACACGAGATAGCAATAGATCAACAGGAGGAATAAATACTATAAAAGTAAGATAGGTAGAAAGGGGAGGTGCTACTGAAAACATTGTCGAAGGTTCAACCAAGATCGGGTCAAGCTCACATAAACTCAACGCCTTATCCGAGAAGCAAAACACTAGAAGAAACACCGGATGCAATATTTAATACAACGGCGTAAGATCGGCATGATGCATATGATGTATGACATGGCAAAGGTCGGTGCAATTAGGTCATATTAAGCGGGCGGTCCGATATTTAATTAACGGTTCAAGTTATTTAGATATCCAATTTAAATGTTGTAATAACAGGGAAGATAAGTTTCGGTTGCTACACAAATTTAAATGAGGCCAATATAAAATTGGATTTGCCCGCATATGGGCCCCATATTTAATTATTAGGTGAATCGGCATAAGGCCCCAAACCACATGGCAAGTATGCATGCATGAACAATTATTAAGCAACAATTATATAGAGGGCATTTATAAAAAATAGGGTTCGGATAAGGGTCACACATTAGGGGTCTCGTGAACTTGGTCCGGGGTTCGGGTTGGATCAGGGTTCGGCCTCGGCGGGATCGTTCTCGGACAACGGAGGTAGGTCTTGTCGCATCCGGGAAGAAGGACTTGGTTGCGGCGTCGGGGGCACATCGGATCCGTCCTGGTCGGTGCCGGTCTTGTCATCACGAAGATCTTGTCTGGTCCTCGTATCGGGTCGGACTTGGCGTTCAGGATGAAGTACTTGTCGTTCTCGTGGCGATCTTGGCGGTCATCGGGTCCGGACTTCGCCTCCGGGAACGGGTCTTCAGGGTCTCGACGAACTTGTTCCCATCTCCAGTCGTGGATCTTGGCTTCGGTTCTCGGTCGCCATTCGGGGATCTTGGGTCTGTAGCGATCTTGTCGATGGTTCTTCTAGCTATCTTGGTTTGCGGTGTTGGGCTCGGGTTCCGCCGGTGGTTCAAGCACCAACATCTAACATCAAGCACACACCACGGTCACGGAGGTTCGCCTTGACGTGTGCAGACTCTTGGCGCAGAACATGGACCCAGGGTCATCGAGATTCGGCGAGGTGCTAGCGGCAGGCGGCCAGTCGAGGAAGGCATGCCGGGTGGTGCTTGGCGCGTCGGGAGGAAGCGGCGGGCGCAGGCGAGCCAGGACCACAAGGCCATGAGCGAACAAGGCGGAAGCAGCCATGGCCGCCGAGGCAGAGGGCCTTGGGGGCTCGAGGCAGCGAGCGCGTGGTGGAGGAGGCGGCAGGTGGCGGCAGGAGGAGGCTCAGGGCGGAGGCTCGGGAAGAGCGAGGGGCGGAGGCGAGGCCAGCGGAAGCCTGGGAGCAGAGAGGGAGGAGCGGAGGAGGGCCTGGCCTTGGGGAGAGCCGGAGAGGAAGACTGCAGGAAGGCGTGAGGAGGAGCGAGGCCGAGGCCGGAGGCGCAGGGTCTGGGCGGCATGGAGGAGGAGGGTCGAGGCGGGCGTGGTGGGCGAGGAGGCGGAGGGGGCAACCAGTGGCCGGGGCGAGGAGAGGCGGGCGGGGAGGGAAGCGAGGCGGTGGCGTGAGGAAGAAAGGCGGGAGGTGAGGGCAGAGGCGGGGGCGGGCGAGGGGGAGTGGCGGTGACAGGGGAGTGGGGGTGTCGGTGTGTGGTGTGAGTGGGGTTGGGGAGGTTTGACCAGGGGGAGAGAGGGAGAACTGCGGGTGGGGCCAGGCGCGGGTGGGGTTGGGCTGGCAGAGAGGGAGAGAGAGAGTGGGTAGGATGGGCTAGGGTGAGAGAAGGAGAGAGGGTGGGGCTGGTGGATTGATGATGTGGCGGGGTGGGTAGGAAATTGGGGGAGGGGTGAGGTGGCGAGCTGTGAGAGGTGGGTAGGATAGGATTTGGTGGGACTAGGAATTAGAGGGGGCTGGTTTAGATGGACCTTTGTGTCTTGGGGTGGTCATGGGTCGCCTGCTCGATCGCCCCTAAAATAATTAAATATTTTGTTTAATTAAAACCGGGCTTTTGCAAACCGATAGCAGACAAAACAAAATAATCCGGAGAACCGGGTTTTGCGTTTGAATAAAGCCGGGGCGTTTAGAAAACACAAATAGGTTTTTCCGAAATAGTTTTATGCAAGCAAATGCAAGATGATGACGACGCTCAAATGCAATGTGGCATGATGACATGAGCATGCGGTCATAATGATGCAATGCACAAAAACAACGCGATTTTCTAGTAGTGGTTTTTGCGGGATGCCACAAACGCCCCGTCTTGTTTTCAAATTCAAATCCGGGTCTCCGGAATATTTGTTTTGTCTACCCGCGGTTTGCCAAAAACCCTGTTGTAAATAAATAAAATTGTTTAATTATTTTAGGGGGCAGCCGAACCGGGCCGATCCGACCCAGTCGGCCACCCCCAGAATAAAACGGTCCACCCAAAATCCCTAACCTACCCAAACCTATCCTACCCACCAATCCCCTCCCTCCACCTCACCTTCCCATCCACCTCATCACACCACCGCCACCTCACCAATCCACCAGCCCTCCCCACCTTCCCCAGGTCCCACCTTGCCCCCACCTCTCTCTCCCCTGGTCAAACCCACCAGCACACACACGCCACAGCCCCCCTCTCCCTGTCCCCTGGGCCCCACAGCCCCGCCTCACCCACCCCTCTCTCCACTGGACCCCACCACCACCGACCGCCTGGCCCCACGACCGGCCTCCCCTTTGTCTCCATCCTCTCTTCCCCACCCGCTTCCCTTGCGACCTCCCGTCGGCCTCTCGCCAGTGCCTCCCGCTCCACCTGCCCCACACTGAAGCTTTCCCCTCTGCCGCCTAGCACTCCTCCTCGTCTCCTCTTTCCCTGGCGCCTCCTCGCGTCGGCCCGCCCAGCTCGCCCGACCATGGCGCCCTCTCACTCGCCTCCGCCCCGGCCTTCCTCCGCCTCCCCCGCCGCCTCGCCCGAGCCTCGGCCGCCCCGCCAGAGCCCCGCCTGCCCTCTCTCCTCGGCCAGCGCCTCCGTCGGCCTCCTCCTTTGCCCGCTGCCCGTGCTCGCCGGCCCTCCAGCTCTTCCCGACGCCTCCCGCCTGTTCCTCCGTCAGGCCGCGGCCTCCATCCCGCCTTCGCTCGCGGTCCCGTCCGCCTTGATCCGGCCTTGCTCCTCACCACGCCGCCTTTGCCTCGTGCGCCGCTGGCCTCCGTCAAGCCGGGCATTTCGGACCCTTCTCGCCTCGAGCCGCCACCTCTACAGCGCTTGTTGCGGCCACCCGCTCAGTCGCCGCCTCGCCCTTCTCCGATGTTCGCTCGTAATCCTCCGCCGCTATTCACGCCACGGGCTCACGCGCCCAGCCTGTTTGTGTTACTCATCCGTGGTGAAGTGTTGATGCGTGCCTATGACACAAGATCTACCAACGCCGAGACCCTAAACCGTTGGTCATCTACAAAGATCGCCGAGAACCTCGGATGCGACATGGAAAACCAAGATCGATCCGGCGAACCCGGACCCAAGACCGAACCTGGCGTGCCAAGTTCTTGAACCAAGAACAGACGCGACAAGTACTCCTTCCCGGACGCCAAGTTCGCCGAGAACCCGGACGCCGAGGTCTTCATCCCGGTACGACAAGCACTTCGCCACAGAACGCCAAGTTCTCCACCTAGAACGTCATGGCCGTCTACGCGGACCCGAAGACCACGAATGCAACAAGATCGACACCGACCAGGGCGAGACCGATGCGCCCTCGACGCCAACCAAGTCCTGCTTCCCGGTTGCGACAAGACCTTCTTCCCGTACCGAACTCCATCTCGTCGAGCCGTTCCCCGTCGAACCCTGAGACCGAACCCGGAACCCCCGGAACCAAGATCGCCGAACCCAATGTGTGACCCCTTTTCTCGAGCCCTATTTTATAAATGTAATATCAACTTGTCGCATATTAAATTGATCATGCATGCACATTTTTCATGTGGTTTGGGGCCTTATGCCGATGCACCTAAATTAAATATGGGATCCATATGCGGGCAAATCTAGTCTCATATTGGCCTCGTTTAAACTTGTGTAGCGAACCGGTAACTTATCTTGCCCTGTTATTACAACATTTAAATTGCGGGGTAGCTAAATAACTTGAACCACCTAAATATTTGTCGGGACCCCGGTTCCGCTTAATATGGCCTAATCGCATTGCACCTTTGCCATGCCATACATCATACATGCATCATGCCCGATCTTTTGCCATAGTATTAAATAGTGCATCCGGTGTTTATTCTAGTGTTTTGCTTCTTCGCGGATAAGGCCGTTGAGTTGATGCGAGTGTCGACCCGATCTTCGGTTGAACCTTCGACAATGTTTTCAGGAGAGCATCTCCCCCTTTCTACCTATCTTATTTTTATAGTATTTATTCCCTCCTGTTGATCTATTGCTATCTGTGTTGCGATGCTCTAGTTTCTGTATCCGTGATATCCCTTGAAGCCTTATATTGCCTTGGACACATCCTATTACATGTTGTTTGGTAGATAGTTGGACCTGCGCGTCGTAGTCGCTGGCTCAAGTGCTGTTGCGTGTCGTCAAGTACCTCAGTTGTTGGAAGACTGCCATATGCTTTATGTTGGAGATGATCATGGCTTTAATTATCGTTTAATTTAATTATTATTTAATAACTAAAATTGAAGTAGGTAAATGTAGAGGCACCGGTGGGTGATAGATAATATTTGGTTTCCGACCGCTCACTGGTGTCCCGTAGGACCCCGAGTTCTTGACACCTGTTCCGAGATCGAGCGCGCTAACCACATGTGGGATGTATGGGCACCCCATCGATTTAGTACCTGATTTCAAAGCATCTTCGGGGCCACAAGTAGTTTGGGGCTTTATTACTATCCTGTACTTATGCCATGCTTTTTGCTTTATTTACGATTTTTGCGAGGAGCACTGCATCGCTTTTGGAAGCGGAGTGTTTTCGCGGTATCGATAATCCCATTTTGGGTTCCCGATCGCTGACCATCGTCAAACCCCGAGTCCGTCTCGAGACCGGCGACTTTGTTTCGGTAGACTTAGTGGGGTGGCCCCTGCTTGCTTTGGGTCCAGGAAGCGTCATGACTTAGGCCCCGCCGACATACCGATGGGTGTATGTTAACGATCCGGCAAAAGGGTCGAAGTGCTTGTGGATACTTTGGTGCACCCCTGCAGGGTTAAATCTTTTCGAGAAGCCGTGTCCGCGGTTATGGACGACTTGGAGCACAGTGCTTGATCATAGACAACTATAACTAAAGTTTACTGTTATAATTTGACTTGTAACCGATATGACTAGTAATCAGCTTCACTACAACGGAATGGCTAAATAAAAGTACCACCAACTGCTGGGTTTTTGGGGTTATCTCATGCTCATTGTATCTGACTAGTAAGTGTTGCAACTACAACGGAATGGTTAACTAAAATTTCCCACTGCTTACTTTATCAGGATGATTATCTATACCTGACTAGTAATTCTTTTAACGATAATCGAATAAATAAAGCGCCAGCGGTGTGAGTTCCTCGGTTGACTTCCTCATTTGGTCTCGAGGGAACACTAGGATGGGTTTGTTTGGTGTTAGCTTCGTGTTGGTTCGAATAGGTCTCTCTTACCCCTCTCGATAGCCTTGATTGTATCGAGTCTCTATAGGTTGTTTAGTGCATCTTTGCCGCTGCCTTGATCCATACCTATGTAGGCGAGGCCGAATTCTAGCCTCGCCTGTCTTGCCTCGATCGACGCTCCTCTTTTTCCTTTGCCCTTTGTCGGCACCCCTTTTGTTTGGGAAGGTTTGAGATCGATGACGTTAGCAGGGTTACCCTTCCGGCTTGGCCTGGGAAGGGTTATGGACGCCATTGGTTATTCTTCAGGGCTCTTAGCCCTATTTGCATCTTGTCCGTAGTCTGACGCTCTATCGTTTTCAAGGTGATTTGAATCTTTGTATAATATATATGTATTCTTGACCCATGGAGTCGTGTTGTATATATATCTGTTCTGCGGGTCCCATCGAGGACTGTTGTGTAATGTTATTACTTCGTTTTCCACCCGCACGAAAGTGCCTGGTGGGCACCTTTGAATCGTTTCTATGCGGGTTTGGCGGGTTTCGCTAAAACTTGCATAGGGCCGATTCTGAGGGTGTTACACCCTGGCACCCACTAGCTTATTCCCCATTGCCAGGCGCACCTACCCATAGCCTCATCTCACCCGCGCGCGTGCTAGAAGCTCGGCTTCGATATCACTCGAGCGCCACCGAGAACATCTTCAACTCCGGCGAACTCTCCAAGTAGTTTCCGTCCACCCCTGTCCCTCTCGATGATGCTCCCGTGATATCCACACTCGCCCGCGTCTAACGCCCCCTTCCGTTTGCCTCGGCATGATCTATAGCCTCGCCTCCGACAACGACCAGACGAACCCGACGGTGAGCACAACTCCGGCGAGCAATCCCTAGCGACACTGCGTCGCCGGCCTTCCACGACAACCTTGAGCTTCACCACCTCCGAGAACTTGGTAAGACCTTCCCCTCTCTCCCGCCTCAGTATCGCCGACAACCTCCTTTGGTGAACACGCCGTTCACCACCGCCAGCACCACCAGTAGATGGCCAGTAGTTGTGATCCGTTGGATCTTGATCTATTGGCTAGGATAGATTAGTTAGTCGAAGGGGTAAGATGACATCTACACCATGCATTGTTAGTTAGATCTAACGACCAGTGATGATCGATCCGCACGAACCTTTACCGACCATTAAGATAGAGCCACATGGCACTGACTTCGATTTAAAAACAGAATTTGATCTATTAGATACTCAAACTTGCAAAATTCATAACTTTTAATCCACACGTCTAAATTTTGCAAACTTTATATCATTGGAATCATCAAGAAGATTACTTTGCAACCATGCACTTTTTTTAATGAATTGCTTCTATAAAATTGGTTGTTTTTGCAGAAACTTGTTTAGGCCTATTTTGGATATAAAATTTGTTCTAAAAATGTTTTTAGGGTAAAATCTTTTGTAAATGGATTGTTTTGAACCTACTGACCATATAAACCAACTTGTAGATTTAAAAGTATATTTGGTGACACTTAAGAATTAAATCTTTGAATAAAAGCATTTCTAGCTAAATAAAAATATTGATTATGGTTTAAAAATAAGTAAAACATTTTGGAAAATGATGTTATTCAAACCTTATGACCCTAAACACCAAGTTTTGAGATTTGAAAACATATTTGATGAACCTTAGTAAATTATTACTTAGTTAAAGGCATTTCTAGCAAGTAAAAATATTGTTTGATTTAAAAAGGGGATTTAGATGAAACCTTTTGCAATTGGGTTTATATTAAACACTTTGACCATAAACACTAACATTTGTGTTTAAAAATATATTTGACTAACACTACAAAATATTACTTTGAGTAAAATCATTTCCAGCAAAATAAAATGAATTAAAATGGCCATTTTCACTAACTTGAATTTAAATGACTTTACCACTTTTGTAAATGACCAATGGGAGCTTTAAAATGTTTAGAGCCTAATAGAAACCACTTTTCTAAATAAAACAATCTTTTGCATGCTTGCATGCATTGCTTTGTTTTTATCATTTCATGTGGTGAATTGTTGGATGTTAGTTTGAATATGTGCTTGCTTGATTGAATTGTAGTGAAATTAGAAGAGTGTGATATTTGCAAGATAAAGGAGTGAACCAATATTCTCTACTAAAAAGGCAAGTGACATTATCATCCATGTCCTACTATTTTCATTACACTTAGTGGATTTTTGTAGTATGCATGATAGGACTACTATATTTCTATGCTATGCTATATCCTATTAGGATATCCTTATATCTTCCTTAGTGAAAACATTGTAGTTGTAGTATGCTTAGCCCTGCTATATATTTGGGATGGAATACATGATATGATTACATATATAATGTTGGAAAAATATATGTTTTATATAATAAAACAAGTACTCAATGAACCACCTGGGTGAAAGAAGATACTCAATTTTGGACAAGGTGGCAACAAAGAAAACCATGTTTATATGGCTATCTTTTTGTATGTGCACTAGAAGAAAACCACCCAGGGACTTAGAGATTGAACAAGTTTCTCGTCACATTGGCTTCCGTATGTACCACATGCTAAATGGGCTCTGGCTTAGTCAACTACATAGTGGAAGACCCTTGCATTGACATCTACAGGTTAACTAGAATTGTGTATGGGATTACATTGGTGCCTGGTAGACAAGCTAGCATTGTGTATTGGGAGGACTTCTATGGAAAGACTTTGTCACATTCTCGATCTGCCGGTACTCCATTTGGTGAGTACTTATCCATGACCTTTGGTGGCGTCAAGACAGATTGTGTCATGTGGGTAAAGTGTACAACCTGCGAAGATCAAATTCTAAGTACTTAGCCGTGTCCCGATTATGGACAATTCGAGCAACTAAGGCACGAAGCTATGGAAGATCTCGACATTGCAATTTCTCAAAGTAAAACTTGGTGGTGTCAACAAGGATTAGAAGCACTTGGAGTTTTCAAGGAGTTCAGAAAGATTGTCAAAAGATCAAAACTATTTTGAAAAGATAGGATAAAACTATATTGCTTTCTACAAATGAGCCTAAACCCTATTTAGCCAAATATGCATATATTGATAGGTTCCACTTATTTCTACATAGTAGTGAAACTTGCCAATACAATTCAAATGTATTAACCCTTGTGGCTGCAACTTATTATGTTGCAGGTTTGTTTGATGTTAGTGAAGTGTGTTGATTAGGATTACAAGTCTACAACCAACATGATTGCCTGTGGCACTTTGAAGATGAAGGACTCCATGCTATATAGTCATTTCCGCTGCATTGTAATGAGATAGCCAAATGAGCTATGTAAGATGTAATGAATTATTTTATTCATGGTTATAAAGTTGTATTATGACCTTTGTTTCTTGATATTACATCTTAATTGTGGATGCTAGTTAACGATCCAGAGACTAGCATTGTAAACACAGGGATCTCTACCTTATCAGGTTGGGACCTCTACAGGGGTGGAGTACTGTGCTACACTATTTGAAAGAGTAGAAATGATGCATGTTTTACAAAAACATTTTCTGACGAGCTTTGAATGTTTTATGTAGACTTGTAACATGATTAACTCATGGTCAATGTTAGAGAAAGACCAAGGTAATTTTCTTTTCCAAGATGGCGTTATCAAACTGAAGTTGGTGATTCGAGAAGCCTACCGAAGATCATATGAACGGGCGCAAACTACAACAAGGATTATAGGAAGGCCGTGAAGTTAACTTTTGCTCTAATTGGTTGTGTACGATGTTCTAAAAATGTAAAATAGAAAAGTTCTGTATTGAACTTACTATTGCTACTCCTCTTTCAATCTGGGTCAATGCTTGTAGTAAGTTGCAGATTGAGTTTCCCATTATATCTTATTACTCCCTCCATCTAATAATAGATGTCTTAGGCTTTTCAAATTTTGGATGAATTTATATACTAAATAGTGTTTAAAATCATCTAAATTTTGCAAATTTAAGACATCTAATTAAGACGAAGGAAGTATGTTTTTTCTGCTTTTATCTTTGTTTTAAAAGTTGTAAGACTGTTGGCGGTCTTTTTAATGGAAGATAGAAATCGACGAGAGAGCCCGTTTGGGAAAAAGGTTGAAATACACGTGGATATAATTGGCGGCGTGTCTGCCTTGCATATACTGGCTCCGTGGTTTTAGAAGCCAATTCAAACAGAAAGAAAAGGGTTTCGAAGCATTGGTCTCTGAAAAGATCTTCGTCAAAATAATGCGAAATTACGGGGGCGCAAAAGGGAGAAAACAATCACCGCCTCCACCTTCACCTGCACTTGTGCTTCGTCTCGCCTCCAACTCATCCTCCTCCTTCTCCCCACTTTTCCAGATCTACTCCACTGCCGCCACCCATGGCGTCTCCAGCCGGAAACCCTAATCCGAATCCCAACAATCCGAATCCCCCATTCGAGATGTCCATGCTCTTCAGACCGCCTCCCAACCCCGCAGCGTCCATGTTCTCCGGCGTCGCCGGCCCCGCCGCCTTCCGGCCCTTACTCCTACCCCCCGGCCACCCCTCCCTTCCACCACGTCCCCTACCCCCCCTACGCGCAGGACCCCCATCCCCCCATGCCCCGCCCAGTGATGTCCTATGCCATGCCAAACCCAAACGCAAACCCGAACCCGAGCGCTAACCCCGGTGCTCGCCTCATGCAGCTGCTCGGCAACGCCGGCTCAGGCCACCTCGAGACTGCGGTTTCTATGCCCCCACCGTCGTCAGATTTCGCCGCCACGCAGCCGCTCCAGCTTCCAGTAATGCCATCCGCGCCCCGGCGAGGATGCTGAGCACTACCACCACTAGCAAGGTGCCGAGGGGCGGCTTCTGGGTGCCGGGGACAAAGCGGTGCACAACGTTGACTCGAGGCTGCCTGGGGAGGCGCAGCCGCCACAGCTGGAGGTGACGCCGATCACCAAGTACACGTCAGACCCAGGCCTCGTGCTGGGCAGGCAGATCGCCGTGAACAGGACGTACATCGTGTATGGGCTCAAGATGGGGAACATCCGCGTGCTAAACATCAACACCGCGCTACGATCACTGCTCCGTGGCCATACACAGGTATATATTATACTTTCAGAGAGATAAATCAACGGTTAGTTCTGGTGTAGAAATGTTCATTTCAGAAATTGAATCGTTGGGTTCTGGGTTCTAATGACTTCATGTGGTGTTCAGCTAAGGGATAAGGTTTGAAAATGTCAAAGTGAAGATGTTGCATTACCATTAGTTAGATTGCTAGAATAACATACAGTTGCCATTTTACCCTTTCTAGTACGGTCATTTGTTGTTCATGGCTCGTTCTGTTGCATGTTACTTCCAGAACAACTTTGTGTTTTCTTCTTATGATATGATACATTATTATTTGCACTCGACCTCATGATGAGGTTGATCAAATAACTATGTAGTACTAACAGACATGCTACATTGTACTCCCTCTGTTTAGAAATATAAGATGTTTTAGGTTTGTGAAGGAGATGTATCTAGACACCTTTTAGGGCGTGTTCGGCAATCAGCTGACTTCCGTAAACTCCATCGATCCAGCTTCTGAAACGATCGCCAGCTTCAGAACCGGAGCAGAAAACGTTCGGCAAACTCCTTCCCGCTTGGCTGGGCTGTGGTCCAATTAAGCTGGGCTTGCTTGCTTTGGCGGCAGTGCATATTCCAGCCCGATGGATGTTTTGTATGGGTGGCTGATTTTGTTGAACCTGTTTGCCTAGCGTGACTTGTAGCTAATCGTTCTACCAATTTGGCAGTGTACGATTGTTCTCAGCTGAACATGACAGTGTATAGCTATAGTTTTTTAGTTTACAGGATCAAATGCAAATTTAACATAGCAAATAGTTAGGTACTGTGAACACAAAGATTAAACACACTTCCTTCGTTCCAAAATAAATGACCTGAGTTTGTCTAAATTCACATGTATCTAGACGTATGTTAGTATGTAAATACATGCTAATCTAGACAAACCTAAGTCACTTATTTTGGGACAGAGGAGTATTTACAATATAAGACTGATATTTGGAGACGTGGTATCAAGAGTAAAAGCATGACAACGGTAAAACTAAATGGGCATTTATATGTCTAACATGCATTGCTCATCACCATCCTTCAGCGATGGCCGTAGCTAGTTCATCCCTAAAGTCATCCATGTCATTCCCGTTTGCCTCTGGTGTTGATAAATCCGAAGCACTTGGAGGAACAATGTACCGCTTATATCTTTCCGGAATTTCTGGCACATAACCCGGATCCCTGTCAAACCGCTCAAAGTGGATATCATCTCTGTCATGAGCACGAATATAGTTGTGCAATGTCATACATGCAGCAACAATCATCTTTTGAGTTTCAATGGAGTACTTTGGCATCTTGAGAAGAATTTGCCATTTCATTTTCAATACTCCAAAGCAACACTCAATGACATTACGCTTAGACGAGTGGATCCTATTGAACTTCTCGACAGGAGTAGTTGGCGGTACACCTCTATGGAACTCGGGAATATGATACCTTTCTCCTTTGTATGGTGCAAGATATCCAAATCGATTAGGATAGCCGGCATCCACAAGGTAGTACTTACCTAATAAAAAAAAGACATTGTGCATATTAGTTCTACCATGATTACACCAAATGGACTAACGGAAAAAATGCTCACCCTTTGGAGGATGCGGGAAGGTGAGCCTGTCATGGTCAATTGCATGATAAAGAACACTTGTGTCATGCATAGCACCGGGTTGTCCAATTGAAGCATAAGTGATATGCATGTCAAAATCACATACTGCCATCACATTCTGAGTAACTGCACCTGTTCTTCCAATGTATCTCACTTGCTTGTCCGGGGCAATAACATCCCTAATGTGAGTCCCATCTATTGCACCAATGCAATTTTTAAGATGTGGGTAGGCCCTTCTATCATTTTTTATCCTAGGATGCACAAGGCGAAAATTTGGGTCTTTTGGTTTCATGTAGTGAGATGACATACGGATCACACAATTCAGTACCTCATGAAATTTGCGGTGGATAGTATCGGCTGCATGTTTGAAACGGTTTTGTGTTCTCCTATTTGATTCACAACCACCCAAGGTCCACAAGAACATAGCAAGAGATTCATAGCTACTAACAAAGGGGGAATGTGTGAGTCCATACCGCTCGACCAACACGTCATGAAGATCGAAAAATACCCTTGCACTCATTCTTAACATTCTGTATGTCTCTCCGGGTGTGTCAATAGTCTCCTGCAACCATCCAAATCCACTGAGTATAGAAGTCCTAGGCTCAGCCTTCAACAACCAACTTGCACTATATTTGCGAACAATGTTTGCTGCATTTGAAGAAAGGATAGACATTTGATTTGCATGATGGCAAACCAACATTTTCTTCCTCTGATAATCATTCTCAGCATCACTATCATCGTCAGACATCTGCACCATACACAAAAAAGCAATAAGACCATAGTTAGCAACATAGATGCATATTATTCGACAACAAAACCAATCACACCATAGATAGCAATTCATAGAAATTATCCATGGAGTTCTTACAAGCCAAATAGTACAAAAGGTTCAACAAAGTGCACAAATAGTCTCGACCAACATAATGCATAAATAACCATCACACATATATAAAAGCAAACCATCTACTTAGAATACTTGTCGTCATACTTCCTACGGAGCCAACTCTTACGAGCCCCAGCAGTCATGTGCATAAAAATCTCCCTTATGTCTCTCCTGGCCATCAACTCAGTGGCAATGTAGTGCTCATCACTTCCTTCTTCTGCCCCACATTCTAAAACCGCATCCATGACTGATTTGACAGAAGTGGTGTCATCATTCTTTATGAAAGACTCAAAAGATGATTGAGATCTCTCAGCAATGTCACCAATCCTTGTAATCTGCTCCTGCATCACAAGTGCAGTCTTGGGTTTCTTGCTCCCATCATGAACAAACTTTCCAAGCCTCTTTTGTGTCAAACCACTAGCTCCTTCATCACTTGGAATTGCCTGATCTTCGGTGTTCTCATTATCAAGATCTTGGATGGCATCAATATCGAGGACATCTGGTAATGCTGCACTAGAAGGAGGTGGTACACCTGAAGAAGGATTCCAATGATCAGTACCATCACTAGTAATGTCTTCAAACATCACCCTCAATCCCTCTTCATTGCGAAGCCCTTGCTTCCTGAACTTGCCACAACCTGGAATGTCCTTTAATACAAACAGAAAATAACAGTTTCAATTATGCAATTTCAAAGTTAAATAATTACAAGAAAAAACATAGGCATGACAACTCACCTTTGCTGCTTTCTTCCACCACTCGGGGTCTTGTTTGACAGTGTTTTTCTCTACGTCCCATCCCCCTCCTGTCTCCCTGAGTCTGAGTTTCTTGAACATGTTGTAATCATTTTTCAGTTTGTCCCATTTATTTTTAAGTTGGGCCTGCTTGTACGACAATCCGGTTCTCATTTTGAATTCATTATGAACCTCTTCATATGCACTGGGTGTCAAGTGAGTGTTTGGCCTATTACCCATCCGCACTTGTTTGACAAACAACTCAACAATTATCCAAGTGTTCTCCTCGGACCAATCGGCTGCCATTCTTGACACTAGTCTAAAAAAATTGTGTCACTTCTATAGAATGATTTCACAACAAAAGACACTTACAATTTCAGATCATAAAGCATAGTTTAACAATAGCAGTACCAAAATACAGTACAACTTCGATGTTCTTCTCAGACCATAAAGCATGATTTCACAACAAAAGACACTATAATTTCAGATCCAAAAGCATAATTCAACGATAGCAGTACCAAAATACAATACAACTTCAGTGTTCAACAAAATACACTACAATCTCAGGTCTTTTTGGAGCCTTACGTCTTTTACATAGGCAAAGTGCCAGATAGATACCAAATTAAAAAGTACGTACTATCCTGATAACTGATACAAGGGCAGCATGAGATAACCATAAGAACAGACGGTACCAATTTTCTATGGGGATAACTGACACAAGGGTAAAAGAGTACGTACTAATCCTGGTACGTACTATGCCAAGGATTATGCGTGTGTATCAATTTTCTACATGAGACAACCATCGGAATCCAAGTACAAACTACCGGATTCAATTAGAGACATAAATTATTAGTGCCAACAGTTCCAGCTCACCTTGAGATACTGGAGGAGGACGATGGCTGAAGGAGGAGATCGGGTCACAGGCAGAGAAGAGGTGTCGTTGGGGCTTAGATGCAGGACGTGGCTGCGGCCTGACGTGGGGAAGGGCAGGGTCGACAAGCGCTGGAGCTGAGAGGCGTTGAAGAGACTGTGTGCTTGCCGGCTGTGAGGCCTCAAGCCGTGGCGAGGCTGAGCTCTGGTGGCGGCGGCTAGGTCATATGGGCTCACGTCTCCAAGAGAACAGACGGTTGGTGCGGGTCACTGAAACAGGTCGTGGTCAAGGGGAGATTATAGACAACAACAAACCATTTTTTTGACTAGGCGGTGGCAAAATCATGTAAATACTTGCTGCTCCGCGTTTTTGCTGATCCGGGAATCGCCGGATGTGGTGCTCCGTGATTTGTACAGAAAATTGGTCTGGCTTCTCGGATCTGACTCCGCGGAGTTGGGGTGTTCGGTGCTGCTCCGCTGTGGATTTTTGGGAAGCTGGAAGCCAGCTGATTGCCGAACACGCCCTTAGTGTGTAGGTTAGAGTATTTATGTTCGCTAGATTTTTAGGAAACGCTTGACTGGCTAAATTTGGTGAATCACACGTCTTATAGCATGGCAACCACTGAAGTATTACTAGCCATTATTGTGTGGTGGTTTGTTTGTGTGCTCATTTTCAGCAATTATGTTCGCTCAAGTGAATGAGGATTTCTTCAATATTTGTTACTTGTTAGTATCTTTATATGGCTACGCACGTATATTCACGTGGGTGTGAATTTTGCTCAGTGTATGAAAGTGCATTTGTTTCTTATGCCTTGTGTTTTGTATTTCTGCAGAGGGTCACAGACATGGCTTTCTTTGCTGACGACGTCCATCGTTTAGCAAGGTACTGTGCACGGAACAATGAAGTAATCTGTATTTGTTCATAAGGTCCCTAGTTAGCAGCAGAACAAAGAGTTCTCTTTACAAGATCACATAACATTGTTGCGTGGTCATGCCTCTTTAGTATTTACTATGAAAATATCAAATCCTTTTTCTTATTCTTTATTATTTTGTGGGTCATAATGCTGACTCTGCTTCTTCTGCAGCGCGAGTGTAGATGGACGGATTTATGTGTGGAGGATTGATGAGGGAACCGATGAAGAAAATAAACCACAAATTTCAGGTAAGATAGAAGTCGCCATACAGATTGTAGGTGATGCAGAAGCTTACCATCCAAGGATCTGTTGGCACTCCCATAAGCAAGTGAGGAATTATTTACTTCGCAGTTCCACTAAGTTAGGTTTGCATGTCAACTTACTAATGTAGTTGCACTTTATCCTACAGGAACTTTTGTTTGTTGGAATCAGAAACTGTGTCTTAAGAATAGACACAACTAAAGTGGGGAAGGGAA
This sequence comes from Avena longiglumis, assembly GCA_030063025.1. Taxonomy (NCBI): domain Eukaryota; kingdom Viridiplantae; phylum Streptophyta; class Magnoliopsida; order Poales; family Poaceae; genus Avena; species Avena longiglumis. The sequence continues at coordinate 349,661,513 of CP125978.1, read as the reverse complement.
GAGACTTTAATACGGAAGAACCTATTAAATGTCATCTTGACGAGCTGATTGATGGTGTACGCTTAGTTGGTAAGCATGATGGTGACGTGACAGATTTGTCCATATCTCAGTGGATGACCACCCGACTGGCTTCAGGGTCAAAAGATGGCACGGTTAGTATCAAATACTCTCCTGTTTATTTGTAAAACTTGGAGTTCCCAGAGAAATGGAGAAAAATATTTTGTAAAACTGTATTTTCTTAAAATTGTGCTTGCTTGAACTAATATTGCTTCCCCTTTCATTTCACTGAATAGGTAATACGAACAAACATTGATATGTAACTGGTTTTTTCAGCAATAGGCTTGCACAGTTAATTATTTTAATTTTAGTATGTTAATGCTTTGCTCTCTTGTTGTGGCAAAACACAACTTCCTCTTGAGGAAGGAAAGAAAACCATTTATCTCTTGGTATGTTTCAAGGGTTATTCTGGAAATAGTCCATCAAAAATCTGTTGTCTGGACTGTTACTCCCTTGATTTCATGGTTTTAACTGCATTTACGCCATTCCTTGTATGTGAAAGAAATATTTAGCATATAAAACTGTTAGCAATGTATGGAAAAACCATGAAGTACATATCACCTGTTATTTTTGCGGAACTCTAGATTGGATGATTATCAGCTGTAGTGCCCTGTGCTGAATAGCCTGATGCTGTCTGGTACTCTGGTTACTGCTACTAGTTGGCTGGAACTAACATCAACTGCTTCAGTGCAGATGAGGCTGCCAGCGGTTTTATGACTTAGTTGGTCTGCCTTTTTCCAGTCAGTTATAAGGCGATCTAGAGAAATGATCATCTTTACGAAGCACATTTGTAATGCATATTTTTTATTTTGCAGGTAAAGATTTGGGATGATCGCAAGCCAGTGCCTTTATCGATCCTCAAGCCACATGATGGTCAAGCTGTTTACTCAGTTGCCTTTCTTACGGCACCTGAGCGCCCACATCATATAAATCTCATCACAGCAGTATGCACTCTTACACATATTACTTTTTGGCCAATATTTGCTCCATTTTACCTCCCTTTTTGAAGCACACACTTCTCATGGGGCATCTTGCTCAACTTCTTGTAAAAGATCTATCCTGGGCCAAATGCTTTATCCAGGAGTTGGAACCTACTATCGTGCCACAAAATTAGTGGCTACATATCTTGTGCGTTGGCGTCGAGTCCATACAATGTTACATCTACAAAACACAATGACATAATGATATCTATCTCCGCCTCAATTAAAAATGAACTATGGTGCTTGCTTATACTGCTAGAATTTGAATTACAATCTGAACAGAGCAGTATTTGCATACAATTGCCAAGGGCTAAATAGGCAAAGACTTGCTCACGGTTTGGATAATCTGTGAAATGGTTTATTTTATATGATGTTCAACGAGAGAAATTTTCTTTGTAGATATTCCAATTCTGTTAAAAACAATCAAGATTTGAATCTGCTCTTTTAATCTTCTGATAAACAGAATTATTGACCGCATCTTGTATTATGTTAACACCATCTTACATGCTATTCTTGTTCTTCATGCTGCAGGGTCCTCTAAACCGAGAAATTAAAATTTGGGCTTCTACTAATGAAGAGGGCTGGCTTTTTCCAAGCGAGACTGAGACTTGGAACTGCACCCAGACCTTGGAACTTATCAGTTCTCTGGAACCTAAGGTCGAGGAGGCATTTTTCAACCAAGTCGCGGTGCTACCTCAAGCAAGCATTATTTTACTTGCGAATGCTAAGAAGAATGCTATTTACGCCGTGCATGTTGAGTATGGCCCAGATCCTGCTTCTACCCGCTTGGATTATATAGCAGATTTTACAGTCGCAATGCCTATTCTAAGTCTCACTGGCACACATGAAGGCCAACCTGATGGTGAGCAGGTAGTTCAAGTCTACTGTGTGCAAACAATGGCCATCCAGCAGTATGGGCTGGAGCTATCACTTTGTTCGCCCCCTACATCTGATAATACTGGACTTGGAAGAGACCCAGCTATTTCCCGTGTTCACGATACACCTCTGGAAGTGGTAGGGACAGATTCATCCACAGGAACTAGCTTCACTGATTCTTATACTGTCGGTGCATCAAGTAAACAATCAACTTTTGATCAGACTACAGGTAAAACAATTATCATTTCTCATTCACAATTGCTTGAATTAACTAAGAGATTTTTCTTGTAATTTATCTGCAGAATTTGGTGATAAACCATTTCTCATTCAATTGCTTCAGTTAACTAAGAGATTCTTTTTGTGGTTTATCTGCAGAATTTGATCATAAACCATCAGCTCCACCACTCGCATACACAGAAGGTGATGGTTCTGCGCATCTTCCGTCTGCCCCTCTTGCATCAAACACGGATCTTACTGGATCGGGACCATCACCAGGCAATCGCGACAAAGACCAATCAGCGTTTGATTATCCGACAAACCGAAGCATGGAGCCAGTTGCCTTGACTAGGCAAGATACACCAATGCCAAAACCACTTGCCTTGACTAGGCAAGATACACCCATGCCAAAGGACACTTTTGGAAAGGATGAATTGAGAGACATTCACAGTGATGTTAAAATGCTTCCAAATCCTCGCATGATGTTTAAGGTAGGAGGAAATGCTACTCATCTCATAACTCCATCTGAAATTATATCTGGTGCTCTATCTACTGCTGAAAGCAATCAGGTCTCTAAATCTGATGGCGCAAAAATCCAGGATGGCTCTGTTGGTAGCCCTCGGATTGCAGAAGTAGAAGCAAAGCCTGTCGATGAGAGTAAATCTGGTCAGGGTCTGGAACTTGAAGCTATCAAGGAAGCTCAAGCTGACTGTGAGAGCTCAGAGAAAGCACAAAATTTGTTTGAGCAAACTGTTGAAAGTGTAAATGAGCGTTCAGTGACGACTGATAAGTATAGTGTTGAAGAATCACGGCCACCATCGGATAGACTGGTTCCTGACCATATTGGTGCTGCTGGAGAAAATGTTTTGAACAAAAGTGTAGAAATGCCTGCCAGAAGTGATTACTCCTCTGTGTCTAGGGAGCAATCATCTACCAAAGAGAAGGTTCTTCATCTTCAAGCATCTGGTCAATCGTCACCTTCTACAAGTGCATTTAACTCAACTGAGTCTTCACATGAAATTGTCACAAGTGCATACCCTCCTATTGATTCCTCTTCAGAAGTTGCTGATATGCAAAACATGCTTCAACAGGTGATCGATCATCCCATTAAATTACTCTATTATCTGTGCACTCTGAAGTAACTTTAGTGGAATGGAGATGCTTGTACTATTCTGGAGTTATACTCTGCTTTTTACGCTGGATATATCTTCAAGATATTTGGTGTAACATTTTCCCTAATTCAAGGTTTTGAGCTTTAAAGATTGTAGACTGCACTGTCAATATTGAATGTTAGTTAGATCTTACTCAAATAATTTCATGTTAGATGGACCACATAAATGGAGTGGCATGTCTTTTGTAACAAGTTAAATCCTGAATATGGACTTCATTGTAACATGTGCAGTCTTAGCATTTATAGAACTTGAAAAAAATCACCAAATCTCGGTATATATGTGTGCTCTATAAGCATTTTGGAGTTATTTGAGACCAGATGTTTTGGCTGAACATTCTTTTCCCTGGAAGAACTTGTTAATACATCATTAAACTCTCTCAGGAGGATCATATCTGTTACCGATTTACTGTAACGTGTAGCATACAAGCTGGAATGGGCCTTTTTTTGCACCAGCTTGGGCTTATTTAGAGCATACAAGCTTAAGCATGAGCTTAACAGGTCCAAAATAGTATTACATGTCATATCCATTTGCATATGAGCTTTAGTTTTAGACCTCCATAATATTTTGGATGGAACTCAAGAGTAACAGACAGTTGACTGGTTACTAGACTTGCTGCTGGGAAATCACAGGGTTGTCTTTTCTTTGTTGACTCTTATGGCTTTCAGATCAATGTTGGAAGGACATTATATGAGTAAGAGCTTTCAGTTTATTTACCGTGTGCTCATGTGTCTTGCAGCTAATAGCCATGCAGAAGGACATGCAGAAACAGCTAAGTACTGTCGTTGTTGCTCCCATTGCAAGGGAAGGCAAAAGAATTGAAACGTCGCTAGGCCGTACCATGGAGAAATCGATCAAGGCTAGCATTGATGCATTGTGGGCTCGTTTCCTGGAGGAGAACACCAAACGTGAAAAGGCAGAAAGGGAACGAATGCAGCAAATGACCACTCTCATCACAAGTTCAATAAGCAAGGACCTTCCTGCTATGTTGGAGAAGTCACTAAAGAAAGAAGTTTCTTCACTTGGACCTGTCGTTGCACGAACAATGACACCTATTATTGAGAAGTCATTAGCCTCTATAATTGCTGATTCAGTTCAGGTTGTGCCTAACTTCCTGTTGTATTTGCTTTTCTTGATTATGTCACCCTTGCTCTTGTTGACTGTTTGCTTTTAGAAAGCGGTGGGTGACAAGGTGGTCAATCAGCTGGACAAGTCTGTTACTGCAAAACTTGAAGCTACAGTTGCTAGGCAAATCCAATTGCAATTTCATACATCTGTAAAGCAGATTCTTCAGGTATGTATTGTCTTGTAATTTGTTCTTATAGATGGTAGCCTAGCAGCTCTGATGTCATGTAACATGCTTGTTTTATTTGTCTGATGTTTGCGTCTAAGACTCTCAGTAGATTATTTAAGTTATACATCCATATACAAAGTTTGCTGTTAAGTCAATCTGTTCTTAGTCTTGCTACATGTACTAATTGTTTAAATGGATGCATGCAGGATGTGTTACGCACCAGCTTTGAATCATTGCTTGTTCCAGCATTTGAACAATCCTGTAAGACAATGTTTGAGCAAATAGATTGTGCATTCCAGAAAGGAATGTCCGAGCACGCTGTTGCTATTCAGCAGCAGGTTGAGGCAGCACATACGCCATTGGTGCTCACTTTAAAGGTATAAGATTATAAACTACCTTATTATACTTTTTGCCACGATCTTTTTTATACTTTATATTTATTTTTGGAATGGCAGGAAATATTAAGTTAAATTATGTTCTTTTGCCCCAGTTGTATAATAATAAAAGGAAACGCTTCATATAATCATTTTCAGGAAACTATCACTTCTGCGTCGTCAATAACCCAGAGTCTTACATCAGAGTTACTTGATGGCCATCGTAAACTATTGGCACTGGTTACATCTGGGAACGCCAATGCGCAAAATACGAATGTTTTGCAGCCCAACAATGGCCCTATCACTGGTCCCCCAGAGGTGCTGAAACCTTCTGATTTTCCATAATGATTCTGGGTTCACATGCCTTATTTTCCTGTTATGCTAAATGATATTATGAGCTTACTCATAATCTTCATGTGCCTTGCATTTTGTCAGGTTGAGGCTCCACTAGACCCGATGAAGGAGCTGGGAAGACTGATATCTGAACACAAATTTGATGAGGCTTTTACAGTGGCGCTTCAAAGAAGCGATGTGTCAATTGTGTCTTGGTTATGCTCTCAGGTATCTTCTTTATCAATCAAGTACTCCCTCCGTTTAGAAATATAAGACATTTTAGCTTTGTGAAGTGAATGTATCTAGATGCCTTTTAGTATATAGGTTCACTCCGAACCTCTACGAACCTATACACTAAAATACGTCTAGATACATTCGATTTACAAAGCTAAAACATCTTATATTTCTAAACAGAGAGAGTATAATGCAAAACTATAGACCTTTGTTCATTACCTTCCTAATTACTGGTATAACCTTGGATCGATTATGATACCTGTACCCTGTTACACAGGTTGATTTGCGTGCATTATGTACAATGGCCCCAGTCCCTCTAAACCAGGGAGTTCTTCTAGCCCTACTACAGCAGCTAGCAGTTGATATTTACACCGAGACATCCCGGAAAATTCAATGGATGACAGATGTTGCTATGGCAATCAATCCCACAGACCAGGTCATCGCCGCACACGTGAGGCCTATCTTTGAACAAGTCTACGCCAAATTAGCTCACCACCGGTCGCTCCCAACCACCAATCCATCAGATAGCAGCAATCTCCGCTTGCTCATGCATGTCATTAACTCAGTTCTGCTTAGCTACAAGTGATTCCAATTGGCTGCAGGAAACTGTGGGGAGTATGGGGTGTATGGCCTATTCTTTCTTTGTATAGAGAGAAATTTTGAGAAGCAAGGAAAACCTAGAAGGACGATGAAACTACCGCCAAGAAAAAGGGTGGATGTGTTCCCACCTGGTGTAAATTAGGCTTGTATCGGATTTAAACTGGAGTGTTTTCATGTCAACTGTCGACAAGTCTATTGTTCTTTTAGCGCAGAGTCCTTTGTAGCTCCAAGTTTTGATAGAGTAGCAGCCGCTTGCACTAGTGAGCGGGCATTTATTTCTTATTTCCACCCGAACATGAACCCCAGGAGATCGATCTTCTTTCAGGTGTCAAGAATCTATTGTTTATTTCGTTTTGTTTTTATCTGACATAGTATTTACTATCGGAGCACATAGGTAGATAGATATATTAAAGGGCGACCAATTTAGGCCCTATTAGTCCTCCACGTTGGGCTGATAGCGATCATTACTGTTCTGTCTCCTGTTTACTGTATAAGATGTTTCAGATTTGTGAAGATAATGTATCTAGATCTTTTTAGTGAGTAGGTTCAGAGAGGTTCATTCTAAATCTACATGCTAAAAAATGTCTAGATATACTACCTTCATAAAGCTAAAATATCTTATATTTTAAAACGGAGAGAGTAAAAGCGGCTGAAACCGGCGATGGGTCCTGACCAGTTCGGCGCATCGAGCGGAGCTGAGCTGTACTCGTGGCCTGGCCTGTAAATTGTTTAAGGTGGCCCGTAATAAGGCCCTATATTGTTTAAGGTGGCTTGTAAATTGTTTAAGGTGGCCCGTAATGAGGCTTCCGCGAGCACTATATCTATGGCTTGCGTGGCCAGAACTGTATCCTCTTTTCTGTAAACCCTAACCCTCTTTGCCGTAATCCTTGCCAAATCCGCCACTGTCAGCCACCCCCTCCAGCCACCGAATCCGGTCGCCCTCTCGCCTAATCTTTCGCTTCGCCACTGCCATTTCCTTCGCCGCGACGTGATGCAGCCCGACAACCCCCCTCGCCCCGCGCTATGGCTCCCGAGGACAGCGCCTCCTCTCTAGCACCAAGCTATGTCTGAGCCGCTCGGAGGGGGCTAAGATGTGTGCGGCAAGGAAGTTCGTCAAGTAGGGCAAGCCCGTGCCACCCTCGCTCGCCAGGTATGCCGCCTACTACACCGGATCCTCCTCCTCCGGGAGGTAGCCTCCTCTTCGCCTTGGCGAGCTTCGAGGATTTCGTGATACCGCGACGACTCGCGGCTTTTGACGAGAGCTCCGGCGATAAGCTCGTCAAGAGGGACTTCGTCACCTCCGACGCGGCCGAACAGTGCGCGATTGCGCGGCTACGATGCTGCTCCGAGCGCGCCACTTCGACGAGGTATCAAAGGAAGAACGGGAGCTTGCCGACGCACTCTGCTTGATCGAGCGACAGAAGGAGGAGGAGGCTGCGGTGGAGTAGCTCAAGCGCGCGCCAGGACGTCATCATCATCCCAAACGACGAGAAATGAGCGGCTCCGCCGCGGCCAGGAGGGGGTGATCGTCGCTGCATCGAGGTTGTAGGAGCCGGATGCACTGAGTCGAACGACACCACTCCCGTACGCTCGCGCGCTCCCGGTCAACAGAATCGTATGTGAATTTTGTGTGCTGTTCTTCACTGAATTTTTTCGCTGAAGGCAGTTCCGGCAACAATTTAAATTCATGGTTTCTGTTTACGATATCTGTTCTTTGCGGTGAAGTTTTGAACTAAAAATCAAAATTTCATTTCCCCTTATTTAGGGCCTGTTTGATTCGCAAGATAGGAAAAACACAGGAATAGAAAAAGTGTAGGATTAGAACGTCATGTCCGGTTGAATCCTATAGGATTTGGATCCTACAGGATTTTTTCTTGAACGAGTGTTTGAATCGCAGAAAAGACAAAGAAATTGTAACATGAGGTTTAGTTGAATAAAAATTTTCCTCCAAAATGCAGTGCAATGAAATCCTATGGAATTTTTTCCTATGTTCTAATCATACAAATTAAACTATGTACAAAAGATTTTTTTAAGGATTAACACTACTAGGAAAACGGCTATAGGTAATCCACACACCCGTGGCGCACGTGCTAGTGGTGCCCTACGGCTAACTTTTATAAGCGTGGCGCACATGAAGGTGATGCGCCACAGCTATGTGTGGGCCAGGGCATAGGTGGCCACAAACCAATACCCATAGCGCACTAGGTCAATATGCGCTACGGATATAAAACTTAGTCGTAGGGCACTTCGCCCTAGTGTGCTACGTGTATGTCTGTTGCAGCTTCTGGACCAACTTAGCCGTATGACACTCTGTCCTAGTGCCGTACGGCTAAGTGGCCTACACCAACTCCGCCCCTCCCCGTGGACCGGCTTTTTAGCCTTGCAAAAAATAAAAGAAAATAAAAAACACTTCAAAAAATAAAATCCTTTTATATTTGGGTAGATAATAGGGTCTAATTTCTAGAAAAATTAACAAACAAGATTTTTGACTTTTTCTTAAAAAAATATGCCACGGTAAAACGGCCGTAATTTTTGCATACGGATATCAAAAAATACATTTAATATATCAAAATGACGAGAACGAGATTTCGCATCCACTCGCAACCACCTCTGGTTCTTTAGCGCTTTTTTAGGTTTTCAAAATTCGAAAAGAGTAAAAAGTTACAGTCAAAAGACCGTTTTTCCTGTAGAAAAAAATAGAGGACAACTTACCCGTAGCGCACCATCCCTAGTGCGCCACGACTAAGTTGGGCGAGATTCAAAATTCGAATCACCATCCCGCCCATCTACCCTCTACTTTTCCCTCCCCTTCTCTCTTTTTCCTTTTTCTCTATTCTCCTTCTCCTCACCCTCCTCCTCCTCCTCCTCCTTCTCCTCCTCCTCCTCCTTCTCCTTCTCCTCCTCCTCTTCCTCCTTGCAGTGAAGATGGTGACGGCGGCCAACTCCTTCTCCTCCTCCTCCTTGTAGTGACGACGGAGACAGTGGGCTCCTCCTCCTCCTCCTCCTCCTTGAAGTGACGACGGCGACGGCGGGCTCCTTCTCCTCCTCCTCCTTGAAGTGACGACGACGACGAGCTATCCGATGATGCAACAATGACGGCGGTGACCACTCCGACGAGGCGACGGCGACGAGCCGCACCGATGAGCGACGACCCGCACTGACGAGTGACGAAAGCGGGGACGGCGAGATCCAAATCTCCCACTTTTTTGAATTTTAAAATTTGTACCCGTGACGCACAACACTAGTGCGCCACGACTAACTTACGCGTGGCGCACATCACCTAGTGCGTCACGGTTAACTTTTCATAAGCGTGGCGCACCACCTAGTGCGCCACGGCTAAATTTAGCTCAAGGCTTTGTAGCGCACCCTAGCGCCACAGATATCCTTTACGACACGCCACTTAATTAGTCAAGTTTCCTAGTAGTGTAAAATTCTCCAAATTTCTTATAAGATTTATTTAAATCAAACAAGCCCTTAGTGTTTCACCACGGTTCGCCATTTGCGGTAGCCTCTAGAGTTGCTCTAAGCAGACTGACTACATATTCTTTTCCTGATCAAGGCACCCACAGCCGCCATTCGTGATTTACCGAGTCGATTCCATCGCTATCCCCCTGGTCGCCGCCCGTGTCGACATAGGCAGTCTCTCTCTCTCTCTCTCTCTCTCTCTCTCTCTCTCTCTCTCTCTCTACAAGACGAAGTATTTGGGAGGTGGCGGCGGCGAACGACACAGGACTGTGGCAGCAGCGCTCTCCTTATCCGAGCTCTTCCCCTGCCTAGAACTGCAGCTTGCGAGTCCGACAACCATCGGTGCGGGAACTCCGGCGTCCAGGTGAACCAATCCTCTCTATGCCTTTCCTCCTTCTCTAATCTGGTCATCTATCTCTCATATATTTGCCTTCCAAATGAGAACTATTTGCATCAAAGTTCCATGTTGGATAGATGTATTTCCAACATTCTGTGGCAAACTTGCAATGGAAGAAGAGGCGGTCTCTTGTTTCCAGAACATTATGATTGCACATAATGCAAGTGTAATCAGGGAGGAAGAAGGTCCGTCGAAGAAGCATTTCTCTTGTATTTAGACGGTCCTATCGTAGAAGCCAGAAAAACACTTTATGTTTTTTCTGACAACAACTATTCCATAACCACTTAAACGCAGGCCCTAAATGCAGGAGGTGGCGGTTCTGAATTTTTCAATAGTTTATAAGCATTGGCCACCGAGTATTTAGTTCCCCAAGGATAACTCCATTCATACTTTGCATCCTCGTTAGAGTAAAGATTAATGAGCTGCTCGAAGTCATTATATTCCTCAAAGGCAACGTTTGATAACGATAGGTGAAATAGATCACTTAAGGGTTCCTGATGGAATGCAGAACCGCAGGAGATCTGTAGGTTAATCATAAATGTTTCTAGATTAGGGAATGTCTCTTGCAATCTATGTTGTTGCCAATCATCTTGCCATACCATGATAGTATCTCCTCTTTGTACTTTGCAAGTGGAAATTTCCTTAAATTTGGGAAGTAACTTTAAACAATCCCTCCACCAAAAGGAATCAAAGGAATTTAGTGTGTGGATCTTTGTTGTGTGATACTTTTCCCATATCAAATGAACCCAGGGAATGTTTGCACGATTATAAAATTCATCAAGGTGTTTCATGAGTAAGCAATCATTTTGCACCTGTAGATCCACAACCCCTAGCCTCCCATTAGCTTTAGGTTTGCACCAAGCCCCAAGATGCCATATAGGTTTCGTTTTGTTAGATTCTTTCCTCTCCACAAATAGTGTCTTCTGTACTTATCTAATTGATCAATGATGCCTTTTTAAATTTTCAGAGTGCACATATAAAAACTTGGTAAAGAAGACAACACAGAGTTCACCATTTCAAGGTTTCCCCCATATGTTAGGAAATCTAAGCAAGTTTGTAGCCTTCTTTCAATATTGGTAACCAAGGGTAATAAGTGCTCCATTTTAGGTTTAGTGGTTCCAAGTGGCAAGCCAAGATAAGTGAATGGAAATGACCCAAGATGGCACTGCAAGGCTCCTGTTAACTCATGAAGTCTGTGCTCAGGGATGTTAATTGGGTACAGATTGGATTTTTCAAAATTCACCTTGAGTCCATTAGAAATGGCAAATTCATCCAAAATATTTCTGAGATGATCCATCTTCTAGAACAAGTCCCTAACAAATCAGCTTTATTCATTATTCTGATCAAGAAAAGACCGGGAGGCATATGAATCATGTTGTTTCTGTGCCATTGGATATAAAACTGTTAGTTTTCCTCCGTGGATTCTGCTGCACATAGGAGGAGTTTGTGAACAAACCGACATGTGTAATTAGTTCATACATGTGTTCTTTCTTTTTGTTTATTTTGAGATAACATTCCTTGGTCTCCGTGTGGGGTTCTAGTAAAGTTTGTTGATTCAGGGTAATGTGATCGATCTGATGATTTTATTATTTTTAGGATGATAGTGTAGGGGTTCGTAGCATGGAAAACAAAAATTTTCTACCGCATACAAACAAACAAGCCAAGATCTATCTACTAGATTGTAGCAACGAGTCGATAAAATAACTCACCCTCGAAGATTCCTAAGTGTTTAACGAGAGCAGATTCTCGTGGGTGATGTAGTCGTACTCTTGCCGATCTCAAGATCGTGTAGACGATCCTTCCGGGCGTTGCTTAAGCGCTCCCGATCGGTCACGTTCGGTATTTTCGATGAAGACCTTCCTCTCCTTGTTCCAGAAAATGAGGTTGTAGCACTCTCCTCGCGATTTCGGCAGCATGACGGCGTGGTACCGGAAGTAGAGGGGAGATCTCGCAGGGCTTCGCCTTAAGCCGGAGCGAGTATGGTGGACTATGAGAGAGGCCTTGGTGATATAGGGTTTAGAGGCGCCAAGGAGAGAGGGCAAGGCCGGCGGCTAGGGCAAGGGGAGGGCCCCAACTCGGCGGCTAGGGCAAAACCCTAGGGCAGCGGCGGCGACTTGGTGGCCGACGGCTAGGGTTAGGGTTTGGTGGAGAGAGGTGTGTGTCTAGAGGGGCACCCTTGCCCCTCCTTTTATAGGTGGGAGGGCGCGACCAAGGGTGAGGGAGTCCTCCCCCAATTAGGCCTCCTTGGCCGGCGGTGGAGGGAGGAGGACTTCCTCCCCAAGTAGGTTTCCTACTCTCCCTCCACCAAGCAAACTTGCCGTTTGAGTTTTCAAATTGGCGTTTGACTTTTTTCAAACTAGGATTTGATTTATCCCTTTATTTCGCTCAGCAATGACACCTAGTACATGATGCAACCATTCCACATTGTTATGACACATTCATGTACCCTTCCCCTCCGGAGTGCCGGACCTTCCGGAACCTTCTAGAACATTCCCGATGAAAACACCTAATCATTCCCCAACTCAAACAGAATTTCCTTATATGAATCTTATTTTCGGACCATTCCGGATCTCCTCGTGATATACGGATCCCATCCGAGACTCAACAACATTCGGTCTCTTACTCATCATTCCATAACTACTCAACAACATCGAATCCTTAAGTGTGTCTCCTACGGTTCGTGAATTATGCGGACATGATCGAGACACTTCTTGAACAATAACCAATAGAGAAATCTGGAAATTCATATGGCTCCACATATTTCTCACGATTACTTTGATCGAATGAACCACTTACATACGATACCAATTTCCCTTTGTCTCACGATAGTTTACTTATCCGAGGTTTTGATCGTCGGTATCTCTGCATACCTAGTTCAACCTCGTCACCGCTAAGTACTCTTTTCTCGTTCTCGTGGTATGTGATCCCTTGTAAGCCAGTGACATGCTTGCAAGCTAATTGGATGACATTCCACTGAGAGGGCCCAGAGTATATCTATCCGTCATATGGATGTACAAATCCCACTCTTGATCCATGTGTCTCAACCCATACTTTCCGAACACTCAATGCCACCTTTATAGCCACCCAGTTACAGTGTGGTGTTGATGTCATCAAAGCATCTTTCCGGTGATGGTGATAAGCATGATCTCATGGTCGAAGGAATTAGGTTACCATATATCAGAAAGCTTATAGCAATTGAACTATTAAAATGACTTGATCTTTATGCTACGCTTATCTATAGGAGTATGTCCATCATACCATTCTCCTAACGATATGATCTTTTTGTTAATAACATCTCAATGTTCATGATAGGGAAACCACAATCATTTATTAACCAACAAGCTAGTATTATGAAGAGGCTTTACCAGGGACTAATTTAGTTTACAAATCACACAAGTATTAATGTTTCCTTGTTAATACTGTTATAGCATGAATGTAAACATTTATCATAAACACACAGATATAATAATAACTATATTTATTATTGCCTCTAGGGCATATCTCCAATAGTCTCCCACTTGCACTAGAGTCAACTAATCTAGATTACATGGTAATATACCGAACACCCATGTCAGTTTGGTGTTGGTCATGTTTTGCCCTCGGGAGAGGTTTAGTCAACGGATCTGCCACATTCAGATCTGTGTGTACTTTGCAAATCTTTATGTCACCATCTTGGACATGTTCTCGAATAGCGTGAAAATGTAGCTTGATGTGCTTCAGCTTCTTGTGTGACCTTGGTTCTTGCGCATTGACTATGGCTCCCATGTTATCACAGTAGATAGACATTGGGTCCAGCGCACTTGGAACCACACCGAGCTCTGTAATGAACTCCTTCATCCATATAGCTTCTTGTGAAGCCTCCGAAGCAGCTATGTATTCCGATTCAGTTGAAGATCTCGCCACAACGCTTTGCTTTGCACTCCTCCAGCTAACTGCACCATTCAAAGTAAATACGTATCCATTGTGATTTAGAATCATCCGGATTGGTGTTCCAACTAGCATCGGTGTAACCATTAACAACGAGTGTTCATCACCTCCATAAGAAAGAACCATATCCTTAGTTCTTCTCAAGTACTCAAGGATGTTTTGATCAGTCCAATGATCCACTCCTGGATCACTTTGATATCTGCTAGTCAAACTAACATCATATGCAATGTCGGGTCTAGTACATAGCATGACATACATTAGAGATCCTATGGCTGAGGCATATGGATTCTTACTCATCCTTTCTCTATCTTCTGCCATTGCTGGACTTTGAGTTTTACTCAAGGTCGTATTGGGCAACATGGGCAAGAACCCTTTCTTGCTATCTTCCATTCCAAACCTCTTTAGAACTTTGTCCAAATATGTACTTTGTGACAATTATATTAGGCGTCTCGATCTATCTCTATAAATCTTTATGCCTAATATGTAAGCTGCTTCGCCAAGATCTTTCATTGAAAAACTATTATTCAAATATTCCTTGACACTATTAAGAAGGTCTACATCATTCCCAATCAACAATATGTCATCTACATATAGTATTAATAATGCTACAGAGCTCCCACTCACTTTCTTGTAAATACAAACTTCTTCATAAGTTTGTATAAAACCAAAACTTTTGATTACCTTATCAAAACGTTGATTCCAACTTCGGGATGCTTGCTTCAATCCATATATGGACCGTTGAAGTTTGCATACATTGTTAGCATATTTAGGATCGACAAAACCTTTGGGTTGCATCATATACAACTCTAAATCAATGTCTCCATTGAGGAACGCTGTTTTGACATCCATTTGCCATATCTCATAATCGTAATATGCAGCGATTGCTAACAAAATCCTCACAGACTTTAGATTCGCTACTGGTGAGAAAGTCTCATCGTAGTCAACTCCTTGAATTTGTCGAAACCCTTTTGCGACAAGTCGAGCTTTATAGATAGTAACATTACCATCAACATCTGTTTTCTTCTTGAAAATCCATTTGTTCTCGACAGCCTTCCGGCCATCCGGTAAGTCCACCAAAGTCCATACTTGGTTTTCGTACATGGATCCAATTTCGGATTTCATGGCGTCTTGCCATTTATTGGAATCTGGGCTCATCATCGCTTCCTCATATGTCGCAGGGTCATCGGTGTTGTCCACCAACATGACACTCATAACGGGATCATACCAATCAGGAGTGGTACGAGTTCTCGTTGACCTGTGAGGCTCTGTAGCAACTTCAACCGAAGTTTCATGATCATCATCATTAGCTTCCTCTCTTATTGGTGAAGGCACCACAGAACTTCTTCCGTTTGCGCTACCGCAAGTTCGAGAGAAGGTTCAACAACCTCATCGAGTTCTACTTTCCTTCCAGTCACTTCTTTCGAGAGAAATTCTTTCTCTAGAAAGGATCCATTCTTGGCAACGAAGATTTTGCCTTCAGATCTATGATAGAAGGTATACCCAATAGTTTCCTTAGGGTATCCTATGAAGACGCATTTTTCCACTTTGGGTTCAAGCTTGTCCGGCTGTAACTTCTTTACATAGGCTTCGCAACCCCAAACTTTAAGGAACGACAATTTAGGTTTCTTCCCAAACCATAATTCATACGGTGTCGTTTCAACGGATTTAGATGGTGCCCTATTTAAAGTGAATGCGGCTGTTTCTAATGCATAACCCCAAAATGATAGCGGTAAATCTATAAGTGACATCATAGAACGAACCATATCTAAAAGAGTTCGATTACGACGTTCGGACACACCATTACGCTGTGGTGTTCCCGGCGGTGTCAATTGTGAAAGTATTCCGCACCGCATTTCTTTAAATGCTCGCCAAACTCGTAACTTAGATATTCACCTCCACGATCAAAACGTAGAAATTTAATCTTCTTGTTACGCTGATTCTCTACCTCACTTTGAAATTCCTTAAACTTCTCGAAAGTTTCGGACTTATGTTTCATGAAATAGATATACCCATATCTACTCAAGTCATCCGTGAAGGTAAGAACATAACGATAACCACCGCGCGATGCTACACTCATTGGACCACACACATCGGTATGTATGATTTCCAATTAGTCCGTAGCTCGCTCCATCATACCAGAAAATGGAGTCTTAGTCATTTTACCCATCAGACATGCTTCACATCTTTCAAGTGATTCGAAATCAAGTGATTCAAGAAGTCCATCAGAATGGAGTTTCTTCATACGCTTCACTCCAATGTGACCAAGACGGCAGTGCCACATATAGGTCGAGTTATCGCTCAATTTCAAACGTTTGGCTTCAATGTTATTAATATGTGTATTTCCACTATCGAGATTCAATAAGAATAAACCATCTATCAAAGGTGCATGTGCATAAAACATATTACTAATATAAATCGAACAACCATTATTCTCGGACTTAAACAAGTAACCGTCTCGCAATAAACAAGATCCCGATATAATGTTCATGCTTAACGCAGGCACCAAATAACAATTATTTAAGTATAAAACTAATCCCGATGGTAGATGAAGAGGTAGCGTGCCGACCGCGATCACATCAACCTTTGATCCATTTCCAACGCGCATCGTCACCTCGTTCTTTGCTAGCTTCCGTTTATTCTGCAGTACCTGTTTCGAGTTACAAATATGAGCAACCGAACCAGTATCAAATACCCAGGCACTACTATGAGTACTAGTGAGATACACATCAATAACATGTATATCGGATATACCTTTCTTCTTGATGTTGCCGTTCTTCAAATCCGCCTAGTACTTTGGGCAATTCCGCTCAAAGGACCTTCTCCCTTGCAGAAAGCACTCAAGACGTGCTTAGGTCCAGCCTTGGTCTTCTTCGTCGGTGCGGCAACTTTCTTACCACCCTTCTTGAAGTGTCCCTTTTGCTTAGACTTGCCTTTCTTGAATTTGGTGGTCTTATTGACCATCAACACTTGGTGCTCTTTATTGATCTCCACTTCTACAGATTTCAACATGGAGAAGAGTTCTGGCAACTGCTTGTTCATGCTTTGCATATTGTAGTTCATCACAAAGTTCTTATTACTTGGTGGCAGTTATTGGAGGACACGGTAAATACCCAAAGCATTAGGAATCACTATACCCAAGCTTTGGAGTTTGTTTGCATGCCCAGACATCTTAAGCACATGCTCACTGACGGAGCTGCCCTCTTCCATCTTGCAGTTAAAGAACTTTTCAGAAGCCTCATAACTCTCAACTGCCGCGTGAGTCTCAAATATCAATTTGAGTTCACGGACAATATCATGTGGGTCTGAGTTCTCAAACCTTTTACAAGCTCGATTCCAAACCATACAAGATAGCACCGAATGTGGAGTACCGATTCTTCCAGCGAGGTAAACATTCTTTACTTCATCGGTAGCATCACCGCAAAGGGTCACCAATGTGCATCCAGCACATAGGTCAAATTACCAGCATTGAGGACAATCCTCAAATTGCGGAACCAATCCACGAAGTTGCTTCCATTGTTTTTCAATTTTTCTTTCTCTAGGAACGCATTAAAATTGATGGTAGGGTTCGCCATTGATCTACAACATATTTGCAATAGTTTAGACTAAGTTTATGACAAATTGAGTTCTAATTAATAGTTAAATTAATCTAGGTGAACTCCCACTCAAAACAATATCCCTCACATTGTTTTAGTGATCACACGAACCAAATCCACCACATCAAAACCGATCATCACTAGAGTTGATGTAGCTTCAATGGCGAAAAATCGACATGTTCATCATATCTACTATATGACTCATGCTTTACCTTTCCGTGATCCGTGTTCCGAGACCATGTCTGTACATGCTAGGCTCGTCAAGATCAAACCTTAGCTTCCCCATGAGCAAATCTGGCTTGCTCACGTTGTATACACTTGCAGAATCTAACACACCCGATCATCACGTGGTGCTTCGAAACAACAAGCTTTAGCAACGGTGCTTACTAAGGATGAACACTTTAGAACTTGAAATTTATGTGCTTGAGGGATCATCTTATAATGCTACCATCGTTAACTAAGCAATACAAGATGCATAAAGGATTAACATCACATGCAATTCATAATATGTGATATGATATGGCGTTTCTTCTTTGTGCTTCCGATCTCCATCTTCAAGCACGAACATGATCTCCATCATCACCGGCATTGCATCAAGGTCAATGACGCTGCTCCATGATTGTCGTCCACCAGCTTCAATTATTACAACTACTTTGAATAGACACGCGGGTCTTAATAGAAATTAAAGACAACCATATGGCTCCTGCCGGTTGCCAACTTACGATAAGGAACATTGCATACATCAAATATAATCACAATCATGGCCATATCACATCACAGCACACCCCTGCAAAACAAAGTTAGACGCCTCTAATTTATTTGCATATTTTACGTGGTTTGGGGCTTTCAATAAGTGTCGATCTAACTTACGAACAAGAACCACAACGTTGATGTTTGAACTATCAAGTGCCCGTTGTAAATTGGATCTATACTATAATGGGAGAGACAGGCACCCGCAAAGCCACTTATGCAATACAAGTTGCATGTTTAGCGTGGAGCAAGTCTCATGAACGATGTCATGTAAGGTTAGCCCGGGACGCTTCATCCCATCATAGCAAGATGCAAAGTACACAAGAAGCAATTGATAATAAAAGCACCACCGCCCACAATGACCATTGTGTTCTACTTGTGCAACATATCTATATATAGACACGGCTCTGATATCATTGTAGGGGTTCGTAGCATGGAAAACAAAAATTTTCTACCGCATACAAACAAACAAGCCAAGATCTATCTACTAGATTGTAGAAACGAGCCGATAGAATAACTCACCCTCGAAGATTCCAAAGTGTTTAACGAGAGCATATTCTCGTGGGTGATGTAGTCGTACTCTTGCTGATCTCAAGATCGTGTAGACGATCCTTCAGGCGCCGCGTTCCGGCAGCGCTCTCACAGTCGGTCACACGTTCGGTACTCGATGAAGACCTTCCTCTCCCTTGTTCCAGCAGGCAGCGGAGGTTGTAGCACTCTCCTAGTTCAACCTCGTCATCGATAAGTACTCTTTTCTCGTTCCCGTGGTATGTGATCCCTTGTGAGCCAGTCACATGCTTGCAAGCTAATTGGATGACATTCCACCGAGAGGGCCCAAAGTATATCTATCTGTCATATGGATGTACAAATCCCACTCTTGATCCATGTGTCTCAACCCATACTTTCCGAACACTCAATGCCACCTTTATAGCCACCCAGTTACGGTGTGGTGTTGATGTCATCAAAGCATCTTTCCGGTGATGGTGATAAGCATGATCTCATGGTCGAAGGAATTAGGTTACCATATATCAGAAAGCTTATAGCAATTGAACTATTAAAATGACTTGATCTTTATGCTACGCTTATCTATAGGAGTATGTCCATCATACCATTCTCCTAACGATATGATCTTGTTGTTAATATCATCTCAATGTTCATGATAGGGAAACCACAATCATTTATTAACCAACAAGCTAGTATTATGAAGAGGCTTTACCAGGGACTCTAATTTAGTTTACAAATCACACAAGTATTAATGTTTCCTTGTTAATACTTTTATAGCATGAATGTAAACATTTATCATAAACACAAAGATATAATAATAACTATATTTATTATTGCCTCTAGGGCATATCTCCAACAGATAGTAGAAAGGATTGGATTTGTGTTGCTTATTGTGTAGTGTGGGGAAGTTCTTTTGCAGGACAGAAAAAGTTGTCATTGAGAGAGACGAGAACTGTCAGGTAGTAGATTTAATTAGTTAGGGACTTAGAGTTTGCATTTTTATCATTATAAGTAATTGCATGAAGTATTCATTGGTTCCACACGTTATTAGAAAGTTTTTGGTTCAGGTAAGTTCAGTCAATATGTAACACAAGTAATACTGACAGATAATCCCAAATTCTCCCTGGTAAACTATAACATGCTCTGTGATAGGTATATATAGGGTATGAGCTATCCTCCTAGGTTTCATTCCCGGTAGATCTTTGATATGTCGTAAACATATCTATAATTTTTGAGGTTCCATGCTTGTTTAGTATCCACTTTACGTCGCTTTGTCTTTACTTTGAGATATTTTTATTCGTTTTCTGGGACTAACCTATTAACAAGATGCCACAGTGCTAGTTGCCTGTTTTATGTTGTTTTTGGTTCTAAAAAAAATCAGAAAATGAATATTCTAGAAATTGGACGGGACAAATCCCAAGTCAGTATTTCACCGAGGGGAACTCAGAGCCAGAAGACAAGACGGAGGAGGGCCTCGAGGGGCCACACCGTCTGCGGCCAGGCGTGTCTGCGCACAAGTGCGGCCTCGGGCACCCCCTCAGCCTCCCCCTTTTCCTATAAGAAGCCTCCGATAGCCGCTGATATGTCAGAAACGTATCTATAATATTTGATGCTCCATGCTTGTTTTATATCATTTGTCTTGTGTTTTGTCTACACTTTGAGGTATTTTTATAAATTTTCTGGTACTAACCTATTAACAATATGCCACAGTGCCAGTTGCCTATTTTCTTCTATTTTTGGTTCCAGAAAGGTAGAAAATCAATATTCTTGGAATTGGACGGGACAAAAGCCAAAGTCAATATTTTACCGTGGGCGACACGAAGTCCAGAGGGGAGACGGAGAGGCGAACCAGGGCCACCACACTCCCTAGGCATGGGTGGGCCCTGCCCCGCGCCTAGGTAGGGTGTGGACCCTCCGGCCGCCTCCCAGCCTCGCCTCTTCGCCTATAAGAATCCGCCAATGAGAAAACCCTAAGTCATCAATCATACTTCCAGAAAAACCTCCGTAGCACCGCCGCCACCAAAAGGGAGATTCGGGGGACAGAAAGTCTCTATCCCGACACCCTGCTAGGATGGGGAAGTGCCCCCGGAGCCATCTCCATCAATCTCCACCACCATCTTCATCACCGTTGCTGATTCCCATGATGAGGAGGGAGTAGTTCTTCCTCGAGGCTAAGGGCTCTACCGGTAGCTATGTGTTCATCTCTCTCTATGCATGATCTTGTTGTGGTCATGAGCTTTGTAATTAAGTAGATCTACCTTTCTACTCAAGTGCTTCAATAGATCTCTGCTCTCCCCATGTGTGTGAAAGTGACAACGTGCATTTCATGGTGGCACTTAGGTTTGAGTCTAAATAAATACTCTTTGTGCTTTAATAGATCTATGATTTTCCCCACGTGTGTGAAAGTGACAGCGTGCATACCGTTTGCGGCACTTTGGCTAGATTGAATATTTGTTATGAGTTATATTTGGAGTTGGATGTCTCTATGAAACTGAGGTGTTTGTTGGAACCATATAGCGCTCAAGGTGACAGTGTGGGGTTATCTAGATTGGGGAAGGCGGACTTTGAGGAGTGCTGTTATAGCCCTACCGATGATTAGAGTGTCCAACAGGAGAGTAGTTAATAGTATTATCATGAAGAGAGGATATTTATATGAGAGAATGTTCACTAGTGAAAGTATGATCCCTAGGCCTTGTTTCTAAACATTGAAACACCATTTGCATCTAGATCTGTTGCATGTTTGCTTGCTTTAGTCTTTACCTCACCGTCAAGCTATTTTCTGGCACCGTTATCACTTGTATTTCACTATCTCTTCGCCGAACTAGTGCACCTATGCACCTAACAAGTGTATTGGGTGTGTTGGGGACACAAGAGACTTCTTGTATCTTGATTGCAGGATTGCTTGAGAGGGAATACCTTTGACCACTTCCTCCCTGAGTTCGATAAACCTTGGGTAATCCACTTAAGGGAAACTTGCTGCTCTTCTACAAACCTCTACACTTGGAGGCCCAACAACTGCCTACACGAATATAAGTGGTTAGACATCAATCTATTTTCTAGCGCCGTTGCCGGAAAGGTAATGTAAAAGGTACTCACATACTCTTGGTGTGTGAGTGCTCGAAGTTATTTCCTTTAGATTCTACAATTTTGTCTTTTTGTTTCTTGTTTTCACTAGTTAGGCTCAATGGAAAACAACAAAAAAATTAGAGAGCTTTTTAGTATTTTTCCTAAGTTAGAACTTGAGTGGTTTGAAAAGAAAATTAAAAAACCTATGAAACTTTCTTTGCATGCTAATAGCAATGTTATTAGTATGAATTTTTTGAACACCATTGTTACTAATGGTATGGAAACGTCTAAGCTTGGAGAAGCTAGTTTTTATGAGAAAGATCTTTTTAGTTCCCCAGCCTTAGGGAAGAAAATTTGCTCTGATGATACTTTATCTCCCATATGTGGTAATTCTAATGATACTTGTGATATTTTAAATCCACATACTGAATGTGTCCCTTTTAAAATACCTATTGAGATTGTTGAACGTGTTATGAATAACTGCTATTTTGGAGATGGAACTGTCCATCCTAGTGATCATTTACTCTTTATACATGAATTATGCGAGTTGTTCAAGTGTGCAGGTATTTCAATGGACCAAGTTAAGAGGAAGCTATTCCCTTTCTCACTTAGGGACAAAGCAAGGGAGTGGTATGAGCTGCTAGATGATCCTCATCATTTGGAGTGGAAGGAACTTAAATCTCTCTTTTATTCTAAATTTTATCCTCCTCATGAAATTCATAAAGATATGAATTATATTTATAATTTTTATCCTCATGAGGGAGAAAGTATTGCCCAAGCTTGGGGGATATTGAAGTCACTAATTCTCAAATGTCCCATTCATGAGCTCCCCAATAATGTTGTTATCAATAATTTTTATGCAAGGCTTTCAGGACATTACAAGGACTATCTAGATACCTGTTAAGAGGGATCCTTCACAAGTAAGGAGGTCAAGGCTAAGTGGGATCTTCTTGAAACAATTCAAAGCAATACCGAAGGTTGGGATAACGACAAATGTAAAAAACCAGGTATAAACTATGAGTATGATTGCATTAAGTCTTTCACTGAAACTGCTAATTTTCAAGAGCTTAGTGCTAGATATGGTATTGATCCTCAAATTCTTGTTAAAAATTATAGAGCATTTTCTTCCCATATTAATGCTCCTAAAGAAAAGTGGGACATGTATCATGAACCTTTTAAAGACACTTGCATGGAAAATGAAAATGTTATTAATGATTGCAATAAACATGCTCAAACTTCTGAAAGTACTATTTCTTATAAGCATGTTAATTTTTGTGGTATGCATAGACCTTGTGAGAAGAATCAAATAGAAGAAGAATACCGCATCACACACTGGAATGAAAAAACCAGAACATGATATAAGGCTCTAAATGATCTTGGTAAAAAAATTGTGCCCTCTATCCTTTTATTTGTGAACTCTGCTATGAAGTGGGTCATTTCAATTTTCAATGCTCATGCCATACTAATGACCTTTCTAATCCAATGAGTACTGCAAGTTTGTATTGTGATAACATGATAACTGATAATCAACATGATGAACTTACATTGTTTTTGGGGTGTGAAGAGTTATCAAGAAAAACTTATTTGGTAGACATGAGTGCTTTTGGTATGAATTGCGTCCTGCATGGGTGTCATCTTTATTGTGTTAATAATTGCCACACGAATACTTACATACAAAATCTTATAAAAGATGATATTTTACCAAAATATGACAGGACTGATATGAGTTTTGTTCTTATTAATGAAAAGGAGGAATCCTCCAAAGTTTCTTCTATTGTCTCTAACAATAAACCAGGGTATGTCGAGAAGCTTCCTTTCAAGCCTCTCCCTCCTAAAGAGGATAAGAATAAGAAGATGAGTAAAAGGAGAGAGGAAACGGTATCTTTCTCTAAGCATGTTGCTCCTATCATTTTTTTTGCTGATGAGTCTGAACTAGATGATGTTCCTATGCCTGTTACCTATAGTAGTGATCATGATTGGGAAAATCACACCACTTTTGATATTGAAAAACTCTTTGGTACCAATTCTAAAAATGATGATATTAATAGTTGTTGTGCTATTAGTGCTATCCATGTTCCTTCCAATGATAATGTGTTTACAAATGAACACACTTGGTAAGATAGCTATTCTATTGCTTATGATGATACCAAACCTCCAATATATGATGATTACAATGATGAATATGATATTTTTAGTCCACCTACTATTGAGGAGAAAATCTATTGTGATTACAATATGCCTCCTATATTTGATGATTATGGTTATGAGAATACTAATGATAGCTATTTTGTTGAATTTGCCCCCACTACAATTAATAAGCATGACTATGCTTATGTGGAGAGTAATAATCATAATATGCATGTGGATCTTGATAAGAATGTTTTATGTGATAGTTATATTGTTAACTTTATTCATGATGCTACTGAAAGTTATTATGAGAGAGTGAAACATGGTCTTATGCATCTCAAAAATATTAAGTTTCCCCTCTTTATGTTGAAAATTTTGAAGTTACGCTTGTTTTGCTTTCCTATGGTTGTTGCTTTGTGCTTTCATGACTTGTTTCTTTACAAGATTCCTATGCATAGAAAGTGGGTTAGACTTAAATGTGTTTTGAATTTGCTTATTTATGCTCTCTTTTGCTTCAATTCATATTTCTTATGTGAGCATCTTCTCAAACTATCATGCCTAACTTAAAGGCGTTAAAGAAAAGTACTTGTTGGGATATAACCTGTAAGATCCCTCCTTTATAAAGGAAAAAGGATCCCTGTGATTGCAATGCTAGTCCCTGGATCATTGCTAGCATCCATAGTTTAAGATGAAGTACACAGAAACAAAGGTCATTATTACAGGCATTCCAGAGACAAACATAGTCTTTACAACTCCAAGGCCACAGGCCTAGTACAAGATCTTGAATAAGTAAATAAATAAAAGTCTTCATCCTCATGTGCCACAGGCAAACATGTTGAGTGTAGACTCATGACTCCTAATCCTCATCAGAGTAACCTACAACATCACAAGTTACAGCCACAGTGGGTCAATACATTGGAATAGTATTGGCAAGTGATACCTTAGTATAATTTAGGTGGAATAGATACTATATGCAATTTGGCTAAGTGTAGCTTGGCTTGCTTTGCTCAAAATAGGTTTTGCCTATTAGTTGAAATCACTAAGTTTTTCTTTGTCAAAACTTTTCCCAAGGAACCACCAATAGACATTGAGGTCCTTCACCCTTGTTCACCCACAAGTTTTTACTTAGAAATTGGGATGAGGAGATTCTTGATAGCTTCCATGTCTTGATGCTCAAGTTGTCCTTTTCCAGGGACATGGATAAGTACTTAGGTTCTTCCTTCTGCAGAGGTTGTGCACTTTCCCCACAAGACTTGATTTTCACCAAGACAAGACCTTTCAGAAGCCTTCCCTTAGACCAAATGGACGCGTTCCAATCTATCATCCCACTACCACCAACTGTCCAAATGGCTAAGTTCTAGCAACCTATGTGATCCAGGCAGAGCCCATATTGCCAAGTGGCTGCACTAGAAGCTTCTCAACACTTGGCCTCTAAAATCTCTTTGTTCCTGGGTGGCTTTCCACAAGTGAGATACACAAGGTTCACCAGTCCCCTGGCCTTGTGTAACCACTCAACACAAACCATTCCTTCCATTCCACCCAGGTGTTTCATTTACTTAGTTGTTTTATTAGGCAAAACACAAGTCCAAAGACTTAGAAATATTTTCATCATAGCATGTATATTTCACCAACCCTTGGTTGCTACTAGCTAGGCTAAGCATGTCATAGATAAGCATCTTAACTTAGAAATTTCCTAGCAATTCTACAACTACTAGGATTTCCCAACATGGCATATAAGCAAAATATAGCATGCAAGACTAGCAAAATATTTCTAATGCTTAGTAGAAAACATAGGGATAAAATATTCATGAAGTACCACTTGCCTTGGTAGTTTGGAGAGTAGCTACACTCCTCACAATCACAATCACTAGCACCAAAATCTACACAAAGAATCATAGCCACAAATCACATACAAAACATATACAAAAAAAAATATATGCATGTATGCAATATGTTATGTGATGATTTTTAAAACTCAACAAAGCAAGTTTACAGTACTGGTTCATAAACAAGTTAAAAACTTGCCAAACAACATTTAATTAAACCCTAAAACAATTCTTAAACAATTCATAAACTCAAATTAGCCCTACACAAGTTTCTGCAAATAAAACTATTTTAACAGAAGCAAAACATTAAACACATTCCATATTTAGAAAGGGCTTGCTCTCCTGATTCCATTGATATAAAATTTGTCAAATTCTAACATGGGGATCAAAAGTTATATCCAAAACAAAATCAAACATCTAATAGATTCAAATTCTGTTTTAAATCTAATTCCTGGCCACGCGTCTTATTCTGATTGGCCCGTACCGCTTCGCGTTGGATCTCAGGGTGTAGGTGGGAGTGGGCTACCCACGGAGCCCACTACCCAAGCCCACATAAGAGGCTATGTGGGACACCCACAAATACATAGGAAAAAAAATGTGGGCATCTGTGGGACAGCCCACATCGAGCCCAACAGGCAGAATTCAACCACACCGTCACGCCCTCGACCACATCGACACCAACGCGCATATACCGACGCGTTAGGGCGTGGACGGGAGGGGAGTCGTCGGAGCCCCGCCGCGTTAGGGCACGGACACGGGAGGGGAGCCGCCGGAGCCCCGCCGGCTAGCTCTGCCATGGCAGATCCTCCTCCTCCGGCTGCAGGGGAAGGTCTACTCCCACCTCCCTTTCTCCCCGTCGCTCCTCCTCCGATCCCGGTGGTCGACGCTCCTCCTCTGGTTCTTGAGGACGAGAAATTGTGCAAAGAGAGACGGATTGAGGGCATGCTCAGCCAGGAGCACAAGGTTGGTGGGGAAATCCATGATCCAAGATCTAATATGGGCACCTGCAAGGAATTTCCAAGGTCCAAGAAAAGAAAGGTACTGTAATTTTTACTCTGGTCCAGTGACTAGTTGCATGCGGGTATCTTCAAATTTCTCACCCAACCTAGCTAGCTAGCCGGACCTGGCCAGTGCTTTCTTCCTTTCTTGGTTCTTGGTCTTCTTCTCTGTTGATTTCTCGCCCTACACCATGTATCATGATCTCTGTAAGTAGCCTGACCATGGATTTTATGCAACTGAAATTGGTGCGTAACCTGACCATGGATTTTCTGAATTCCACCTGTAATTTTATGTGAGACAGCTATCAGTAACATATGTGGATAACTGAATAACTGCAGCAGCATGACATCCTGTTCTAATTTCAGAATAGTGGGTTTGGGCGCATGTGCTGCTTATATCATCATATGGATATCTCTGTAAAAATGTCAGAACATTAAGTAAGTAGAACTGATGTTATTTACTTATAAAATTACGATACATTCAGTAAGTAGAATAGTGGTTTTGGGTGCATGTGATATTTACAACATTAAGTAAGTTGAACTATGGAGATGCTGCTGATATAAAGGGACAAACCTTTAAAGCAGACTTGAGTTGTTATGTTAATGCCAACCACATCAATATCTGCTCCTGAGGTAAAAACTACGTCCGACGCATCCGGATCTCCATAAATCTGCAGAGTTGTGCAATCAAGGTTCAACAGATGTTCTTTGTTTATGCTTTCTCAAAAATTAATGCAAGAGCATATAATGCAGATGACAGTACATTTGCTTCAACGGCTGGGTTGACATTTCCAGCCGCAAAGAAAGCTCCACCCAGTACAACTATTTTCTTGACCTTGCTTGCAAAGGAGGAGTCCTTTTTGATGGCCTAAGAAACTACCTCGCCTGAAGCTAAGCAAAAGAAAAAGCCCTAGACACTCTAAGATCCTTTTTCAAACCTGCCCAGCTGGTAGATTACTGTTTCGCCGGAGCTGAAACAATGTTGGAGGAGACCCATAAGACTGTTATGTTGCATGCATCTTGTGACTATGGACTAGTATAATGTATACCTCTTCCTTGATCTGGCATAGTAATTTGCATGGGATACAAAGAGAGCCCCTGAACTCAATAAGACTGCTAGCCACAAATCCACTAACTCAAGCCTCTCTTTCTTCTCCATGCAGCCACAGATCCAGGAGCAGCCAACTGAAACAAGGATGCAGAGCCAGTCCACAAACAACAACACTGAAACCAGCAAACAGATCAAATCTGGTGTGTCCAAGAAATTCAAGAGTAGTAAGAACAAGGTACATACTTTCTAATGTTATATAATACCAGCTAAAGTTCCATGTATGTAGATGCAACATGAACCCATGTTGTATAATACCATCTACATACTTTCTAATGTTATATACTGGATTATTGTGTGTTTCAATAGGGAGTAGCAGCAGCGCTTCCACCAGTAGACACTATGTTGCACAAGGAGAAAATGCGTCCAGAGATAAATGGCGACATCGATGTCCGCAAGGAGATCATAGGGAGCCGGAGGAAGGTAAAAATCATATACGCATACATGGTTTCTATCCTATTTATATGCCATGAAAACCACAAGTCAGTTTGAATTGTTTGGCTCAATTTTAGGGACGGCTTGCAATATCAACCAGTCCATGGGTGACGTCGTCGCCAGGAGTTAATATTCTTATAAACGCAACAACACATAGAAGGGAATCAATAAATGAGGCAACACATAGAAGGGAATCAATAAATGAGGTAGCACATATAAGTCCAAAGATGACAGGTTCACCCGAGGGATCAAATTCACAAGAGTCACTTAACTCTCCTTCACAACAGCCTCCAATATCTCCCTCTCTTCATGACCTCTCACCTGATGGAAGAATGACCAATTCCTATGGTAAGATTTTCTCGTATATATTCATTGATTATTCATTTTCCTTGTCTTTACTTTTCATTAGCTAACTAAGCTTTTCTTCCATTGCATGTAGGCTGGACACGTGGATGCCGCAAGTTGCTTTCTCGCATATGGAAAGAAGTTGAGCCGATTTATCAAGGAAACAAACTTGTGAAAGGCCGCTGTGGTCATTGTCAGAAAATCTTTCCAGCTTCAAGAGACTCGGGGAGCAGCCAGATTGGTCGGCATTTAAAGGTATGCCCAGCTAAACTAGCAAAGAATGAGATGGTTGATAAGATGGGTCGTCCTGAGGGGATTGATCCTGATTGGAAATTTGACCCAGTTATCACAAGAAGGAAGCTAGTGAAGTTCATTGTTGTGAATGAAATGCCATTTTTGCTAGTTGAGTCATCATCTTTTAGAGAATTCACTAAATCATTGAATCCATGGTTTGAAAATGTCTCTAGAACAACACTTAAGAATGATTGTGAAGCTGCTTTTCAAATGTATGGAGATAGAATGAAAAAATATTTTGAAAATTTGGACTCTCGGGTATCTCTCACAGGTGATATGTGGACCTCTAATCAGAAATTAGGTTATCTCTGCATGACCTGCCACTTTATTTCTGATGATTGGAAACTCCATAAAAGTATTATAAGATTCAGTATGATGGAGACACCGCACAATTCATTGAACATGTTTGATGTAGTACTAAGGAGTATTCAAGAGTGGAACATAGAGGATAAACTCTTTAGTTTTACATTAGACAATGCATCAGTAAATATTGCTATGCTTAATCATTTGAGAGAAAATTTGGAAAATAAAGGTTTCCTTGTTTCAAATGGAGTACTACTTCACTACCGCTGCGGAACACATGTCTTCAATATTATTGCGCAATATGGTCTCAAAGAAGTAAAACCCACTGTCAATAATATTAGAGAGAGTTGCAAGTTTGTGAAAAGTTCACAAACAAGGGTTGAGAAGTTCCTTGACGTCGTCATGCAAGTAGGTCTCACTTCAAGATATAAAAGTCCACTTGTTGATGTCACAACTCGTTGGAACTCTACTTATTTGATGCTTGAAGCTGCTTTACCTCTCAGAGGCGCCTTTTCTTCTCTAGAGAAGCATGATAAGGATTATGCATTTTAGGCCACTGAATGGAAATTGGCAGAAGCTGTTTGCAAGTTGTTGAGGGTCTTCTACACCGGAACAAACACTCTTTCGGGCTCAAACTATCCCACTTCCCATATGTATTTCTATCAGCTCTGGAATATCAAGAAAACGTTGAATAAAGAAGAAGCAAGTCTGAAAATGAAGATAAGGAATAAAGAAACATCTAGTCAAGATCATATAATTGCCCGTATGGTACAACAGATGCAAATAAAGTTCAACGAATATTGGTTGGAATCATACAAGTCAGCTTGCATTCGTGTTATATTTGATCCACGATTCAAGTATGACCTCCTTGACTATATTCCGAGGGACTTTGGAAATGAAGAGGAGGTGGGCACATGGATGGGCGAGGTGAAGAAAACCATGCAGAAACTCTTCGATGAATACAATCTAGAGGTTTCTGCTCACTCACAAAGAGAAATGGATAGTCCTAATACCGAAGAGGTGGAAGTAGAGGATGATCCACTTGTGGAGTGGGATCAACACATGAGGTCTAAAAGAAGACAAGCAAGCAATGAGCTCGATTGCTATCTAAAAGAAGAGTTGCTTCCTCGGAAGAAGGAGGTGGACATTCTTCAATGGTGGAAAGTTAGTTCTTCCAAGTATCCCGTGCTCTCCAAAATGGCACGTGACATATTGGCCATTCCAGCTTCAACTGTTCCTTCCGAGTCAGCTTTTAGCACCGGAGGACGCGTCGTCAGCGACTACCGGAGCAGCCTTTCATCCTCTACTGTCGAGATTCTGATATGTCTACAGGACTGGTTTAAGGCAGCTGGTAGGTTACTGTTTTCCTTCACTAAAGTGTTTTATTTGGCACAATATTACTTGTTACTGACTGTTTATTCTTGACATATTTTGCTCCTATGTTTTTTATAGAGTTGGAAAGAGCGTGACTGATCATACAGAAACATGTCTCATCAATGTTCAAGAAAGCATAAGGTAATTTCAGTATCTTCCTATCCTAGATGTTCAAGATTTCAGTATCTTTCTAGAAGATTTCTATCCTGCCATGGAGAATATGTGTCGTATGACCAATTGTTGTAGTTGTACAAAACTGTTATCTCGCTATATGTTGTAGTTGTACAAAACTGTTAGCTCGCTATATGTTGTAGTTGTACAAAACTGTTAGCTCGTTATATATTGTACAGAAAATGCTAAGAACTGTTAGCTCGCTATATGTTGTTTCTTTTAGTTTTCCAGCTACTTCCACTTGTAGCTCGCACTTGGTTTGGTTAAGGAAGGCGGTAGCCAAGCTAACTAGAATATACCGTGACCATTTTACTACTAAATAAAACCAATCTGCATATCTTTGTGTTCTACCATGTTATATATCTATTTTGATTTTGTACTAGCTTCTACCTACAAAATTGGAGTTCTGTTTCTAGAAATTTGTATACAAGTAATTATGTAGTGTTTATGTTCATGCGAAATTCACTTATTGAAGACCATGGGCATAAATAAAATTTCTGACTCTTCTTTGTGCCATTCAGGTTAAGATATTGTCGACGCATAAAGATGCCCATAGATGAAAATGTGTTTGTCATCAAGAACTTCAAGTTGCCGACATCCTCGTGCTTGCGTAGATTTTCTTTGTTTTAGTAAATGTCTAGAGTTGTTCATTGTCACTCAGGTAGCTTTATGCAGAAACTATGCAAGCCTTTATTCTGGTAGTATAACTATAATGCAAGATATTCTGGTAGTATCAGGTAATATGAGGTTTTTTTACACTTTTTTTAACACTCGGTTAATACTACTAAGTTGGTAGTATCAGGTTTTGAATATGTTGTTCTGTCCTGGTTGTGCTGCTATTCCAAATCCAAGCAAGTTCTGTGTATTCAAAATCCAAGCAAGTTCCTTGTGGGGAACCAAACCATCACAACTTTACAAGGCCTCATATGAACATTTGCTGTTGGCTGTTGCTTCCGCTGAAACATTCTTTGAATGTAGCAGGATGTGATTCTCTTGTTCAGGTCATCATTTTGTGAGATAATACCAGCAGGCAGCTATGGTATGCAGCGTTAGTGCGATCCCTGTTTGCAGGGCGGACTAGCATTGTGAACCACACCTGACTTGTGTGCAGTCCTGCACCAAGATGGTTCAGATTCAATGAGTTTTTCACCATTCATTTGTGTTATACCCATGGTCTTCTTGCACAACACTAGAAAGCTAAACTTGCTTTAACCATTTGTTTCTCCGTGCATCTTTTCTCGGGCAACAAAAATTTGAATTGCGTGGTAATCCAATTTGCTCTGATTGGCAGTACGCAGTAGACAATATGGGCTAGCTAAATCAGATATTGGGTTTTGCTCTTTGTACTAGTAGCATTTTCTTCTTACTAAAATATTTTTATTAACATTATATGAGCAACAATTGCCATAACATATTTGCGGGCATATGTGGGCATACGTGGGATAGTGGACACCCGTATAAGTTTCGCGGGCACCCGTGGGACACCCACTTAAAATCTGTGGGACTGTGCGGGCATATGCGGGTCTTCCGCGGGTAGTCCCACCTACATCACGCTTCTAAGCCACAGGATCTGACTTAATCGCACGGCTCAGATCTAAACTTAAAACTTCGCTCGCGTTCTATCCTACCCGCAAGATCTAGATCTAACGGCGCACAACACCTTGACCATCCAGTGGCGGCGCTGGCGGCGGCGACAGGCGGCGGCTCCTCTGTCAAAGTAGTTGCCGGTGTTCTAGGTCGCGCGGGAGAGGGGGAAAGGGCTTACCAGAATCGCAGTGTGCTGCTGATGCTCAAGGTGGCGGTGGTTTGGCAAGGGGCGCACGGAGTTGGTCGCTGGAGCTCGTCGGAGTTGCGGGCGGCGTCTGTTGCTTGTTGTCGAGGTCGTTGCCGAGGCTCTGCGTCGTCCTAGCACAAGCCAGAGGGTTTAGGAGATGCGCAAGGGTCTGGCGAACAAGACAGTACCAAAGGGGAGGCAAGGGGCGCTCGATTCTTACCGCTATTGCTCGTCGGAGTCGAGCGGCGGCTCTGGTGGTTGCGGGCGTGAACGAAGACGGCGACCTGGGTCACGAGCAGGCAAACTAGGGGTGTTAGCAGATGCACAAGGACGTGGCGGTCACGCTCGTTTGAACCAAAGGCAGATGGGTGGTCGGAGCTTACCAGAATCGCCTGCCGGAGTGGCTCGGTACAGCGGCGGCGCAAGTGAGATTGTGGGCAGCCTGGTGGCGATGTGGAAGCGCCGAGTGAGGGGAAATGGTCGCAGAGAGGTGGGGGTTAAGTAGGCGGAGCAGGGGCGGAAATCTCGCGAGCAATCAACGCCAATTAAGAGCATTTGCGTCGGGGAAGAAACGGCCACGGCGAGCAGGTCTTCAGCGCGAGATTGACGACGAACTTGACGTGGCAGTGGGTCCACTTGTCAGCGAATCAAACAGAGAGGGGGTGGGGTCCTGGCGTCAGTGACCTGTTGGGGTTCGTTCGCGAGTGAGAGAGAGAGAGGGAAAACCCGGGTGGGCTTAGTGGGCTGCGTCTGTTGCTGGGCTCAATTGCTGGCGCTGGCCTTTTTCTATTTCTTTTCTCCTTTTCTTTTTCTGTTTTGATTTTCTAAAATGATTTTCAAATCCAAATCAAATGAGTTTGAATTCAAAACTTCTCTAGGTTTTTATACTGTAAACCTTGCACTCATATGTGTGTCAAACACCACTGTTTATTCAAAACACTTTGCCTAAATGAAAATAAAAATAAAACCAAGCCTTTTTGATATATATTCATTAGGCATAAAATGGGTTTTATTTACTCCTTTTGTTTTGAAATTTTGTTCAAACTTTGATGGTGCTTAAGTTTGAATTTCTAACCTTACTAAATCAAAAAAAGTACTCCCCTCATTGGAAGATAGCACTAAGGCTAGAGTAAACTTACATGAAATAATAAGCAAAAATGCTTCTGTTTTGAAATGGTTTGTTTGAAATGAGATTCATATGATCATGGATGCATGGATGATATGCATGATTGTGAAACATGATTTTAGGTATGTTACAAATCTAACCCCCTTAAGGTGAATCTCGCCCTCGAGATTCAGATTGGCTAGCAAATAGGTGAGGGTGGTCTTTCCGAAGATCATCTTCTCTTTCCCAAGTTGCTTCCTCTTCGGAATGATGGTTCCACTGCACTTTGCAAAACTTGATAGTCTTAGTCCGTGTGACTCTTTCTGCAGTCTCAAGAATCTTGATAGGTTTCTCCTCATAGGTAAGATCACTTTCCAACTGAACCTCCTCTAAAGGTATAGTATCCTTCAAAGAAGTTTCTTCCATTTCTGGATGACATTTCTTAAGCTGACTCACATGAAACACATTATGAACAGCCGACAGAGACTCTGGCAATTCAATTTCATAAGCAACTTCTCCTTTACGACTCAGAATCTTGAATGGTCCAACATATCTTGGGGCCAACTTTCCTTTGACTCCAAACCTCTTCACTCCACGAAGTGGTGACACTCTAAGATAAGCTCTATCACCAACTTTTTAGATGACTTCTCTACGCTTAGGATCTGCGTAGCTTTTCTGTCGGGACTGTGCTATCTTTAATCTGTTCTTAACCAACTTGACTTTCTTTTCGGCTTATTTGATAAGTTCTGGTCCGAACAAACTTCTTTCTCCCACACCATTCCATAACAATGGGGTGGTACACTTTCTCCCGTAGAGAAACTCAAATGGTGCCATCTCAATGCTGGCTTGATAGCTGTTATTATAAGAAAATTCTGCATAAGGCAGACTTTCATCCCAACTGGCTCCATAGTCTAG
The DNA here is from genome assembly GCA_030063025.1 of Avena longiglumis. Lineage (NCBI taxonomy): Eukaryota > Viridiplantae > Streptophyta > Magnoliopsida > Poales > Poaceae > Avena > Avena longiglumis. The sequence goes on along the minus strand of CP125978.1, from coordinate 349,626,903 downwards.
GGCACATGCCCTCAACATGTCTTCAAGAATCTGATTAGTCCTTTCGGTTTGTCCATCAGTTTGAGGATGAAAAGCAGTGCTGAATTCCAACCTCGTTCCCAATGACTCATGTAGTCGCTCCAAAATGGGAAGTGAATTGAGTTCCCCTATCAGACACAATACTCTTGGGCACTCCATGTAGACATACAATTCTACTCATGTAAATCTTGGCCAACTTAGCACTTGTATAAGTTGTCTTCATGGGTATGAAATGAGCCACTTTAGTTAGGCGATCCACTACTACCCAAATAGAATCATATCCTGACCTGGTCCTTGGTAATCCGGTAATGAAATCCATACCAATCTTGTCCCACTTCCAATTAGAAATAGGTAGTGGTTGAAGCAAACCTGCTGGTTTCTGATGTTCCGCTTTCACTCTACTACACACATCACACAAAGCAATATGTTCGGCGATGTCCTTCTTGAGATTATTCCACCAAAATATTTCCTTCATATCCATGTACATTTTGGTGTTACCCGGATGAATGGAATACGGAGAGTTGTGTGCTTCTTGCAAAGTCAGTTTCCGAAGCTCCGGATCTTGTGGAACACAGATACGTTTCCCATGCCATAAAGTACCCTGTTCGTCTTCATGGAAACCTTTGGCTTTTCCTTTGCCAATCTTTTCTTTAATCTCGTCAATTCCCTTATCAATATTCTGGGCTTATTTGATCTTGTCCAACAAAGTGGGTTGAACATCCAAAGAGATGAGATGCCCTTCAGGCACAATCTCCAATCTGAGATCTCTAAATTGGGCACACAAATCATCAGGCAATTCTCCTTTGGTAAGGCCATTCACAAAAACCTTACGACTTAGAGCATCCGCTACAACATTTGCTTTACCGGGATGGTATTGCAAACTTAAGTCATAGTCCTTGATGAGCTCTAGCCATCTTCTTTGTCTCATATTAATTTCCTTCTGGGTGAATATATACTTCAAACTCTTGTGATCTGTGAACACTTCACATCGCTTTCCCAAAAGATAGTGTCTCCATGTTTTGAGTGCATGGACAACAGAGGCTAACTCTAAATCATGAGTAGGGTAGTTCACTTCATGAGTTTTGAGTTGTCTCGAGGCATATGCCACAACTTTTCCTTCTTGCATAAGTACTGCCCCCAAACCATGATGAGATGCATCAAAATATACTTGGAAATCTTTTTCCAAGTCTGCCAAACACAAGACTGGTGCTGTCACAAGTCTCTTCTTCAATTCCTGAAAGCTGAGTTCACAACCTTCCGACCAAGCAAATTTCTTGTCTTTCTTTAGAAATTCTGTCATAGGCTTAGTTACCTTAGAAAAATTCTCAATGAACCTTCTGTAGTAACCTGCTAAGCCAAGGAAACTACGAACTTATTTCACTGACTTGGGAGATTCCCATTCGGTTACAACTAAAACTTTAGCAGGATCAACTGCTACACCATCTTTTGTCATAACATGTCCAAGAAATCCAACTTCATTCAACCAGAATTCACACTTGCTGAATTTGGCATACAGTTTATGCTCTCTAAGCTTCTCAAGTATCAAACGCAAATGTCCTTCATGTTCTTCTTTGCTCTTGGAGTAGATCAAAATGTCATCGATGAAAACAACAACAAACTTATCAAGAAATTCCATGAACACCTTGTTTGTCATATTCATAAAGTATGCTGGAGCATTGGTCAATCCAAATGGCATCACGGTATACTCATACAATCCATACCTTGTGGTGAAAGCTGTCTTAGGTATGTCTTGATCCCTTATCTTGAGTTGGAAATAGCCTGACCGGAGATCAATCTTTGAGAACACACAAGCTCCTTCAAGCTGATCAAACAAGTCATTGATTCTAGGCAAAGGGTATTTGTTCTTGATAGTCACCTCATTGAGTGAAAGGTAATCTATGCATAACCTTTGACTTCTATCTTTCTTCTCCACAAACAAAACTGGGGCTCCCCAAGATGAAGAACTTGGTTGAATAAATCCTTTCTGCAACTTCTCTCCAAGTTGTTTCTTGAGCTCTTTCAGTTCATCCACTGACATTTTGTACGGTCTCTTTGCTATTGGTCCAGATCCTGGTAGCAAATCAATAAGAAACTCTACATCTCTATCAGGTGGCATTCCCAACAATTCTTCCGGAAATACATCCGGATATTCACTCACAATTGGTACACTGTCTATGCTAACCCCCTTAAGAGAATTCAACATACTCCTTCTTGCTTCAAAGTTGGTCTTGAATCTGATCCTTTTATTTTCCGGAGTTGTGAGTGAGACAGTATGGTTGGCACAATCTATTACTCCCTTGTGCTTAGTCATCCAGTCCATTCCCAAAATGACATCCAATCCTTGGGAATTTAGGATTATCAAGTTAACGGGAAACTTATACTTCCCAAACTCTATGACTAGGTCATGACATCCTGAATTCACTATCATTTCTCCGCCAGGAGAACTTACTTTTATAGGACACCCAATAGTTTGTACTGGCAGTTCATTTCTTTCAACAAATGCTCTTGATATGAATGAATGAGATGCACCAGTATCAAAGAGAACAAATGCTGGAACAGAATTGAGTTTGAACTTACCAGCAACAGCATTAGGCTCCTCAAAGATTTCCTCCACATTGATGTGGTTAACCTGCCCTTTCTGAAAAGGGTTGGGTTTGTTGGGTCCTTCAACTTTCTTTTCTGGGCATTCATTTGCATAATGCCCCATCTTCTTGCACTTGAAGCATTCAACCTGACTGATGTCCTTCTTGACAGGCTGGCTTCCACAACCACTTCCATTTCCACTGTGGTGGCTCTTATATCCACCCTTGTGGTTCCTGTACTTGTCATTGTCATGACTACGGTGATGCTTGTTGTCATGATGGTTGTGGTTGTGGTGCTTGTTGAATTTCCCATGCTTGTGGGATCCTGAGCTTCCACTGTCATCGTAATGGGAACATTTGTGAGACGATCCCGAGCTGTGCTTATCCGAGTGCTTTCTCTTCCTGCTCTCAACTTGCTTCATTTTGTTCTCCAAAATAGCAGCCTTATCACAAAGAGACTGGTATGTGGGAACATATGCCACAGCCAACTGCAGGTTCAGCGCATCATTCAACCCTTCGAGGAACTTTTCTTTCCTCTTAGCATCAGTGTCAACTTCATCCGTGCGTAACGCGCCAGATTGTGAACTCCCCAATATATTCAGCCATGGCTGTGCCGCTTCGTGTTATGAAACTCTTTCTTTTCGGACTCATCCTCCGGATGAGATGTGAGCGACGAAAGCCATCCTCAAAGATAGCCCATGTCACATCTTCTATGGGAGTGGTGATCTGAAGTTATCCCACCAAGTGGCGGCTGGTCCTTCCAGAAATGTGCCGCAAATCGACCTTTCTGATCAAGACAACCCAGTTACCAAGTCCTTGTTCACAGAGCGTAGCCAATCATTGGCCACCATGGGATCAGTTGTTCCTGAGAACTTTGCTGGCCTCAATCTCAAGAACCTGGTAAGCATGTCAAAACCCGGTGGGTTGTTGTTGTTGTTGTTGTTGTTGTTGTTGTTGTTGTTGTTGTTGTTGTTGTTGTTGTTGTTGTTGTTGTTGTTGTTGTTGTTGTTGTTGTTGTTGTTGTTGTTGTTATGTTTGTTGTTGTTGTTGTTGTTGTTGTTGTTGTTGTTGTTGTTGTTGTTGTTGTTGTTGTTTTTGTTGTTGTTGTTATTGTTGTTGTTGTTGTTGTTGTGGTCGTCGTCGTCGTTGTTGTTGTTGTTGTTGTTGTTGTTGTTGTTGTTGTTGTTTATCGTTGTCGTTGTCGTTGTCGTTGTCGTTGTTGTTTGTTGTTGTTATTGTTATTATTGTTGTTGTTGTTGTTGCTGCTGTTGTTGCTGCTGTTGTTGCTGTTGTTGTTGCTATTGTTGTTGTTGTTGTTGTTTTTGTTTTTGTTTTTGTTTTGGTTCTGGATGAACGTCGTCATCATTTGCATCAGCTGAGTTTGAGCTATCATCATTTTTTGCATTTCTGGATTGATGTTGTTGTTGTTGGGGTTGGGATTGGCACGACGAGGAGGCATCTGTGGTTTGTTCAATAGAGATAAGAATGAGATACCCATAGATTCTTTCATGCACAATACATCACATAAACAATCACAAAACATGCATCACAATAATAATAGTTCAACAACAAAAACGACAAGTTTGCAAAGTAAACACACCAATAACAAGCCATCCACATGTTGGGCCTTGTGTAACCACTCAACACAAACCATTCCTTCCATTCCACCCAGGTGTTTCATTTACTTAGTTGTTTTATTAGGCAAAACACAAGTCCAAAGACTTAGAAATATTTTCATCATAGCATGTATATTTCACCAACCCTTGGTTGCTACTAGCTAGGCTAAGCATGGCATAGATAAGCATCTTAACTTAGAAATTTCCTAGCAATTCTACAACTACTAGGATTTCCCAACATGGCATATAAGCAAAATATAGCATGCAAGACTAGCAAAATATTTCTAATGCTTAGTAGAAAACATAGGGATAAAATATTCATGAAGTACCACTTGCCTTGGTAGTTTGGAGAGTAGCTACACTCCTCACAATCACAATCACTAGCACCAAAATCTACACAAAGAATCATAACCACAAATCACATACAAAACATATACAAACAAAAATATATGCATGTATGCAATATGTTATGTGATGATTTTTAAAACTCAACAAAGCAAGTGTATAGTACTGGTTCATAAACAAGTTAAAAACTTGCCAAACAACATTTAATTAAACCCTAAAACAATTCTTAAACAATTCATAAACTCAAATTATCCCTACACAAGTTTCTGCAAATAAAACTATTTTAACAGAAGCAAAACATTAAACACATTGCATATTTAGAAAGGGCTTGCTCTCCTGATTCCATTGATATAAAATTTGTCAAATTCTAACTTGGGGATCAAAAGTTATAGCCAAAACAAAATCAAACATCTAATAGATTCAAATTCTGTTTTTAAATCTAATTCCTGGCCACGCGTCTTATTCTGATTGGCCCGTACCGCTTCGCGTTGGATCACGCTTCTGAGCCGCAGGATCTGACTTAATCGCACGGCTCAGATCTAAACTTAACGCTTCACTCGCGTTCTATCCTACCCGCAAGATCTAGATCTAATGGCGCACAGCACCTTGACCATCCAGTAGCGGCGCTGGCGGAGGCGACATGCGGCGTCGCCTCTGTCAGAGTAGTTGCCGGCGTTCTAGGTCGCGCGGGAGAGGGGGAAAGGGGCGCACGGAGTTGGTCGCTGGAGCTCGTCAGAGTTGCGGGCGGCATCTGTTGCTTGTTGTCAAGGTCGTTGCCGAGGCTCTGCGTCGTCCTAGCACAAGCCAGAGGGTTTAGGAGATGCGCAAGGGTCTGGCGAACAATACAGTACCAAAGGGGAGTCAAGGGGCGCTCGATTCTTACCGCTATTGCTCGTCGGAGTCGAGCGGCGGCTCTGGTGGTTGCGGGCGTGAACGAAGACGGCGACCTGGGTCACGAGCAGGCAAAAAAGGGGTGTTAGCAGATGCACAAGGACGTGGCGGTCATGCTCGTTTGAACCAGAGGCAGAGGGGTGGTCGGAGCTTACCAAAATCGCCCGCCGGAGTGGCTCGATACAGCGGCGGCGCAAGTGCGATTGTGGGCAGCCTGGTGGCGATGTGGAAGCGCTGAGTGAGGGGAAATGGTCGTAGAGAGGTGGGGGTTAAGTAGGAGGAGCAGGGGCGGAAATCTTGTGAGCAATCAACGCCAATTAAGCGCATTTGCGTCGGGGAAGAAACGGCCATGGCGAGCAGGTCTTCAGCGCGAGATTGACGACGAACTTGACGTGGCAGTGGGTCCACTTGTCAGCGAATCAAACAGAGAGGGGGTGGGGTACTAGTGTCAGTGACCTGTTGGGGTTCGTTCGCGAGTGAGAGAGAGAGAGGGAAAACCCGGGTGGGCTTAGTGGGCGTCATGCTGTTAGGCTCAATCTTTGGCCGGCCTTTTCTATTTCTTTTCTCCTTTTCTTTTTCTGTTTTGATTTTCTGAAATGATTTTCAAATCCAAATCAAATGAGTTTGAATTCAAAACTTCTCTAGGTTTTTATACTGTAAACCTTGCACTCATATGTGTGTCAATCACCACTGTTTATTCAAAACACTTTGCCTAAATGAAAATAAAAATAAAACCAAGCCTTTTTGATATATATTCATTAGGCATAAAATGGGTTTTATTTACTCCTTTTGTTTTGAAATTTTGTTCAAACTTTGATGGTGCTTAAGTTTGAATTTCTAACCTTACTAAATCAAAACAAGTACTCCCCTCATTGGAAGATAGCACTAAGGCTAGAGTAAACTTACATGAAATAATAAGCAAAAATGCTTCTGTTTTGAAATGGTTTGTTTGAAATGAGATTCATATGATCATGGATGCATGGATGATATGCATGATTTTGAAACATGATTTTAGGGATGTTACATAACCCAAGAGTGTCCTTGAGTCTTGGAAGTTATTAATTCTGTAATGACTTCTACTTATCCTTTTTGTTTGCTTTTTTGTGCCACGAATGACCTCTAATGAGAGGGAAGTAAGATTTGGGGAGTTGCTGTCCCGAAGCAGATTTCTGTCCTCCACCAAAAAAATTCATGAGGAGTCTCTATAACTCGGATTGAGCTGAAAATTTACTAATAAATCCCCCAGTATGTTAGGTAACTTTTGTTAGTTCAACACTTTTTGATTTTAGAAAAATAAGGTCTTCGAAAAAATTTGTTTCTACCTGCTGGTCTGTTTTGACAGATTTCTGCCATTATTTGCATTTGCTTCTTATTGATTCCTTTTTTGGGTTCTTTTTGGGAAATTGAGATTTTTGAAGGAGTTGCTACAGTTGCTTGTGTTTTTAGTGAAAGTTTTGCTGTTCTAAAGCTAAACCCAAAGGTCTATTATCTTTTTAATACACTAATGTTGCTAATGAAGATTGTGTGAAGTTTTGTATGAAGGAAAATTTGCAGGTGTAGAGAAAGAATGATGTAATGAGATGAAGAATGGACAAAGCTCAAGCTTGGGGATGCCACCCTGTGTCACCCCAAGAAATATTCAAGAGGTACAAGCGCCAAAGCTTGGGGATGCCCAAGGCATCCCCTTCTTCATCAATAAAAAGCTCAGGTCTTTCTAGACACTTCATTTTTATTGTTTCATGCATAATTGTGTTGTTCTTGGAGCGTCATAGTTTTCGTTTTTGGTTTTCGTTTGCTTAGTTTGCTTGAGTAAGTTGGTTGGATTACTACACATTTCTTTTGGAGAGAGACACACTCTGTTTTCACTGCCTAGAACACTCTAGTTTTCACTCTTATTGTTTTCTGAGTGTTCTCTTTTGCTAACACTGTGTTTAGCCTTAATTTTCTTGTGCTTTTAGCTTAGAAATTTTTAGTTCTTCTTTGTGTATTTGTGATACAAGCTCACTAGTCTTTATTGATTATTATATTTGTGAGTTGTTTCAAATAAGTTGATTGGTGTTGGAAAGGAGTAGAAAGTTTTATGCTTATAGTGGTACAAAGTGAGCTTGCTTTGACTATGGATTAGATTTATCTTGTCATGCTAGGTGTTGTTTTGACCTTATGCTTAGTGATTATTGCTGTAGCATGACTTGTTCCAAACAATTAGGATTGATTAATGTGCCTTGAAAGAATCATGCATTGTTTTAGCATACAAAAGCATAGTATTGTGGTATTCTCCTTTGATGCTTTGTTTGGGTTGACTTGGCACATGCTCACAACATGTTATGACTATGAACAAGTCACCATAGCCTCTATGATCATTTAGTCCTTGACTTGTAGTACCACTCTATGCTTTGATTAGTAATGTTTTGTTGCTCTACATGATTATGGCCATTATTGCTCTCTTAGTTGGTTGCTCCCAGTCTTTTGCTATCCTCCACTTGTATGAGTAAGATCTACTCATGCTTCCAACTCCGAAGAAACCCAGTTATTCCAAAGTGTCTGAAAGAACATGTTGGGCCCCCATGTGTGGTTTTGGTTATTAATGACAATCTTTATGGACTAATGTTTGTATTAAGTTGTACTTGTAGGAATTGTCCATTGGCATCGCTTGGAGCATGTGTTGGCTTCAAGGTCGATTAAATGAGAAGAAGATGTGTTGTGCAAGCTCAAAATGTGCCATCTATAGAAGATATCATGTTTGATGCTTGCCATCCTCGGTGATCATGGATCGATGATGATAAATCAAAAAAGGCGTTCCAACTTGAGAAGGCCAAGTTCGTCTACATCGAGATCAAGTGGAATGCTCAAGGCAAAGGTATAATATTGATAGGTTTTCCTTTTTGCCGGTCTCATTTTGTGTGTGGGAGACCGGGTTTAGGATAGATAGCCGTACTATCAAGAGGGGCTCTCGAATGAGTAACTCGGTCACATCGTTCGGAGAGAGCTCAAACCTTTGCATACTTGCATCATCATATTTGGTTTTTATTTGGTCTTATCCATGTGAGGATATAGAGCTTGTGGTTAACTCCATAAAAAGCTCTTGTTCATCAAAATCGGATCTTCCGTTTGTATCTTATTGCGATTTTGATCTTGCCGGCTTTTCGGTTTTTCACCAAGTGAGGTATCTCACATTATTATACTTGATACTTTATCACTTGGTGATAACCAATATTTTCACTTTTTATAGGGTAGCTTTTGTCGTCTTCTTTCCAACGCAATTGGAATCGGGTCAATCGGAGCTACCAATCAAAAGATACACTAGTTTGAATATCCGCCGGTCTTATTTAAAAAGAAAAAGAAAAAACCTGTTTTCTGGGCCGAGTGGTACTACCGCCCGGACGGGCCGGTACTACCGCTCGCATCTGAGCATCCCCCAACTATTCGCTGCCTCGCCCGGTACCATTTTCTAGTAGTATCGGCCGGCCCGGTAGTACCACCCGGATGGGCCGGTACTACCGGCCGGCCCAGATATTTCTCCAGATTCTATACTCGACCCCGCTCACCCTGCGTTGACGGCAGATCCCGCTGCCTCGTCGCCAGGCGCGCTTCGCGCTGGCCGCTGTTTGCTTTCGCAGCGCTGCTGCTGTTGACCGCCTGCTTCGCCGCATGCGCGCCTTCCGCTGCATGGCTATTGTTCGCGCCGCCGCTTAGTCAGCAGCGCCGCTGCTCGCCGCTGGCCGCCTAACTGCCTAGCTGCTACTAGCTGCTGCTACCATCAGGCTGTTCTTGCATCTGCTGGCCACGCGTCGCTGCCTCTGCTGGCCCACGCTACGCCGACCGCCATACAAGGCTACGACGTTACGCTATTGTTGTCTTTTGCTGGGCTGATCAGCGGTACTACCGGTTAAATCCGGTAGTAATCCGGTACTACCGGTCCGTCCAGGAATTTCACCCCAACGGCCAGATTTTTCCCGGTCCTTTAAATACCTGTTGCCCTTTTTCATTTTGGGCAACTTCTTTCTCCTCCTTTTGTTTAAGCTTTGCCCTTATTTGCCGTACTCTTTGAGCTTGATTTATACTCACCCCTCCATTGATTCTTGCATATATTTGAGGGCTAGTTGGAGGAGATCTAGATCCACATTTTGACCTAATCGATTCATCTCTTTGTGAGTGCATCTTTGGGGATCTAGATTTTGAGGGATTTTGTGTCTCTCTTTGATTCCTCCTCTCTTGTTCCCCCAATAGCTTTAGTATCTTTGTTGGAACTTGAGAGTGAGGGATTTGAGCATCTTTGTGGTGTTCTTGCCATTTGCATTTGGTGCATCGGTTTAAGTTCTCCCCGGAGGATTTGGTTTGAGTTGCTCATTGGAGATTTTCCCTCTTGGGTTCTTGGAACCCTAGATGGTTTGATGGCCTTGGTGGCTTTGTGGCCTTGGTGGTATTTATTGAGTTCTTGGTGGCGTTTGTTGGGAGCCTCCAATTAAGTTGTGGAGAAGTGCCCCAACCTTGTGAGAGGTTCCGGCTGCCACCGACAAGTGCACCGATAGTGGAAGCGTGGATCGATCCCATTGGGGCGAGATTCACCGGAGAATAAGGGAGGCCTTTTGTGGCGTAGGTGGTTAGATACCACCCCCTCTCCAAACGAGACGTACTCCATGTTGGGAGAAACTCGGTAAAATATCGTCGTCCCTGTGTGCCTCGGTTATCTCTATACCCGAGCTCTTACATATGCACTTTACTTTGTGATAGCCTTCGTGCTTGAAGTATATATCTTGCTATCACATAGTTGTTTGTCTTGCTTAGCATAAGTTGTTGGTGCACATAGGTAAACCCTAGATTGTTCTAGGTTTTGTTCTTAACAAAGTAAACGTTAGTTTTATTCCGCCTTTGTTGAGCCACTCTAGGAAAAGTTTTAATCGCCTATTCACCCCCCTCTAGGCGACATATGTATCCTTTCAATTGGTATCAGAGCACGGTCTCTCATTTTAGGCTTCACCGCCTTGAGAGTAAAGATGTCGGCTATGGGATTAGTGCACAAGGACATGCTCACATTCGATGGCACAAATTATGATGTTTGGAAAATTCGCATGCTTAATTTATTTCGGAAAATTCACCCAATTATCGAGGGATATCTATATGTAGGTTTCTCTTATCCTGTGGATACCCAAAACGAATCTTTAGAGGAGAAGTTGAACTCTCATATAGATGATCTAGCTACTAAAATTCTTTTGCATGTTGTGAGCAATGTAGTTCTTTCTTCTATCATGCCTTATTCAAGCGCCCGTGATATATGGACCAATCTTCAAGATAAATATAGCAAGTCCAACATTATTGAGGATGATTGTGTTGCTTCCACTTCCGGTCGAGATGAGTTCTAACCCTCTACCACTTCACCAACATGTGACTTTTCATAAGGTAATGATATGGTGAGTGGTGATAGAAATTGCAATTTGGATAGTATGCTTACTAGTTGTAATCCTTCATCTCTATCTAGTTGCAATGATCTATCTTTGGACCCTAACACTTCTAGCACTAGAAACTTATTACATGCTTGTGTTAATAGTCCTTGCATATCATGTAGAAATGACTTGAATAAATCTCATGATGATATGCTTGTGTTGTCTTGTTGCCATGATAAAGATGCTTCTATTTCCTCTAGTGCTTGTGTTGCTAACCATGTAGAGGAAACCGAAGATTCTATGGACCAAGACAAGGTATTGAATAGAGCTACAAGTGCAATCTCATCATCACCTTCCTCCGGTTCTCACATATGCCTTATGACTAAGGGAACAAAGGTAACCTCTTTGGATCCCATTGTATCTCATGATGATGATGGGGTTGAAAATGATAATGATGATTATAGAGGTAAGTATGATATTACCTCTATTAAGAAAATGGGAGAGGTTGTCTATAGCGCTCTCTTCAAACATAAAATTGCTTCCTGCAACTTTATTGAAATCTTGAAATATACTATAGAAGGCAATGATCTTATTGAGGAGAAAGAAAACTTAATTGATGTACAATTTGCGTGTGAGCGTAAGTATGCTAATGAAATTGCTCCACTAAATGACTCCCTTGAAGAAGAACAAACCACCAAAGAATCTCTTGAGGATACCTTTACTCTAGAATTATCTAGAGTAAAGGAATACCATGATAGAGAACTTGTGGTGGCTAACTCCTTCAAGACTAAAAATGATGAACTTGAAGTTGCTTATGCTAAACTTGTTGAGGATTTTAAGCACCTCGAAAATGGCTCTCGGGTCGTTAAGAGGGAGCTCATCAAACTCACCGAGTCACATGAGCAACTTAAAGCTTCATATTCAAAAGATCTTGCCAAGTTGCCCTCACCTCTTTCTAATAATGATGATGCTTGTGCTACTAACTCTATTTCTTGTGAAGCATCTTTTTTAAAGGAGAATGTTGAGCTAAAGGCTCAACTTGCTTTGCTAACTAGCAACTATGGGAAATTAGAAGAAATCCATGTTAAGCTCTTAAGCTCGCATGAGGATCTCCTAGTTTCCCATGGTAGGCTAAAGTTGGCTCATGAGGCCATCATGTCAAAGGTAACATCTAGTGGGCCTCATGTGGACATTGTCACTATATCTACTCCAAATGTTATATTGCCATGTGCTTGTCCTTGTAATTCATCCTCTGTAAGATCCCTCCCTTTATAAAGGTAAGGATCCCTGTGATTGCAATGCTAGTCCCTGGATCAATGCTAGCATCCATAGTTTAAGATGAAGTACACAGAAACAAAGGTCATTCTTACATATCATTCCAGAGACAAACATAGTCTTTTACAAACTCCATGGCCACAGGCCTAATACAAGAGTTCAAATATATAATAAGATAAATAAGTCTTCATCTTCATGTGCCACAGGCAAGCATGTCGAGTGTAGACTCATAACCCCTAATCATCATCAGAATAACCTACAACATCACAAGTTACAGCCACAGTGGGTCAATACATTGGAATAGTATTGGCAAGTGATACCTTAGTAGAATTTTAGTATACTAGATACTATATGCATTTTTGGCTAAGTGTAGCTTAGGCTTGCTTTGCTCAAAATAGGTTTTACCTATCAGTTGAAAACACTAAGTTTTTCTTTGTAAAAAATTCTCCCAAGGAACCACCAATAGAAATTGGGGAACCTTCACCCTTGTTCAACCATAAGTTTTACTTAGAAATTGGGATGAGGAGATTCTTGATAGCTTCCATGTATTAATGCTCAAGTTGTCCAATACCAGGGACATGGCTAAGTACTTAGATTCTTCCATCTGTAGAGGTTGTGCACTTTACCCGCAAGACTTGATTTTCACCAAGACAGGACCTTTCAGAAGCCTTCCCTTAGAATAAATGGACGCGCTCTAACCTATCATCCCACTACCACCAACTGTCCAAATGGCTAAGTTATTGCAACCTATATGATCCAGGCAGAGCCCATAATGCCATGTGGCTGCACTAGAAGCTTCTTAACATTTGGCATCTCAAATCCCTTTGTTCCTGGGTGGCTTTCCACAAGTGAAATACACAAGGTAAACCATATAAATGGGCCTTGTGTAACCATTCAACACAAACCATTCTTTCCATTCCACCCAGGTGATTCATTCACTTAGTTGTTTTATTAAGCAAAAACACAAGTCCAAAGACTTAGAACTATTTTATCATAGCATGAATATATAACCACCCTTGGTTGCTACTAGCTAGGCTAAGCATGGAATTTATAAGCATCTTAACTTAGAAATTTTCTAGCAATTCTACAACTACTAGGATTTCCCAAGCATAGCATATATATCAAAATATTCATGCAAGTCTAGCAAAATATTTCTAGTGCATAGTTGAAAAACATAGGAATAAAATCATGAAGCACCGCTTGCCTTGGTAGTTTGGGGAGTAGCAACAATCTTCACAATCACAATCACTATTTGCACCAAAATATACACATAAAATAATGGCACCAAATCACATACAAAATTTATACAAACAAAAATATATGAATGCATGCAAAATGCCATGTGATGATTTTCTACACCAAACAAGACAAGTGCACAGTACTGAGTCTTAAACAAGTTCAAAACTTGTACAAATAAACTTTATTTGAATAACAAAACATTTTTCAAATAATTACTATACACAAATTATGCCTACAAATGTTTCTGTAAAAACAATCGTTTTATGAGAGGCAAAACATTAAACACATTGCATAAATGGAAAGGATTTTCTTTCCTGATTCCAATGATATAAAATTTGTCAAATTTGGACGTGGGAATCAAAAGTTATGAATTTTACAAGTTTAAACATCTAATAGATCTAAATTCTGATTTTGAATCAAACCTATAGACACGCGGCGTGTTCTGATTGGTTGATACTGATTCGCGTGGATCGGCTAACGTGGACCGCTAGATCTAACTTAAATCGCACGGTCAGATCTGCTCCTTACCTCTTTGCTACAGATCTATTTCTACACGCTGGATCTAGATCCTACGGCCACGGATCAAACGACCACAGACGGGCGGCGCTAGCGGCGGCGCGACTCTGTCAGTGATGTTGCCGGTGATTCAGATCGCGCGGGGAGGGGTGGAGGTGGTTACCGTGTTCGCAAGGCTGCAGTGAAGCTCAAGGCGGTCGAGGGAGGGACAGGGGCGCTCAGAGCTGGCTGCTATTGCTCGCCGGAGTGGAGTCTGTCATTGGGCAAGCTCTGGCGTCATCGGGGGCGAGGTTCTGGTGCGCGCTAAGACAAATCAGACACGCTATTAGATGCGCACAAGCCTGGCGAACAAGTGAGTACCGAAAAGGGAGGAAGGGGTGGTCGGGAAATACTAGGAGGGGTCGCCGGAGTTGCGCTGAGCTTCGGTTGCTTCTAGCGGTGGATTGTGACGACACTCTAGGATGATACAGAGAAAAAGAAGAGTATGAGAAGATGCGCAAGGACAAGTTGAACACGCTCGCATGAAGCAGAGACAGGGGGTGGACGGTGCTCACCGGAATTGGTCGCCGGAGGTCGTCGGTGCTGCGGGGTTCTGAGCTTGATTGCGCGCAGCCTGGTGGCGAGGTGAGTGTGTTCAGCGAGGGGAAATGCTCGCGGTGCAGAGGGGTTTAAATAGCCAGGAGGGGGGCGGGGATTACGCGCTGCATCAATGGCAATAACGCGGGAAGTGATCAAGGCGAGGTAATGGGCGAGCGCCTCGGCAGGTGTTGATTGAGGATCTTGCCGACGGGCATGGTGGGGTCTGTCATCGTGGTGGGTGCCTTGGTGCGGTGAGAAACAGAGAAGAAAGAGGGACCCCGGGTGGGCTGCTTCGTCTCATGGGCTGAATAGGTGGCGCCTAGCCCAGTTGGGTTTTCTAATGCCTTTTCTTTTTCTTTAATGAATTTCAGGAATCATTTTCAAATGAAATCAAAAGCATTTGAAAACCAATTTTTTCCTGGATTTTTGTAAAGTTTAATCCTCATAATTTTGAACATAAAACCTTGTTGTTTCATTAGACTAGCTTGGTCTTTTTGAAAAATCAAAATAACAGTGCCTTAGTATTTGATTTGAATAGGTTTTGAAAATGGTTTAAAACCATATTTGTTTTGTAAATTTTGTCCAAGCCTTGCTCACAATCAAACCAATCCTATGAACTTATAATAATGGTTTTAAAACAAATATTCTCCACTACAGAGTGGCATTTGAGTTAAAGCTTGCTCACATAAAATCATAGCACTCCAAGTTTCTGTTTCCTTCAAAATGAGTTTGAATTTGAGTCCTAAATGAGTATGCATGCATGGATGATATGCTAAACTCGAAAACATGATTTTTAGGGATGTTACATCCTCTCACAACCATGCTATATCTCGTGATGAATTACATTCCGTGCCTTGTTGCTCTAACAATGTAGCATCTACTTCCTCTAGTACTTTTATTGAAACTAACCATGCAGAGGAAATCAAAGAGCTTAAGGATCAAGTCACTTCTTTGAAGAATGACTTGAAAAAGGGTCATCAAGGGAAGTCCACACTCAACAAAATCTTGAGTGTGCAAAAATCCCCCAATGACAAGCGTGGGCTTGGATTCAACTCCAATGTCAAGAACAAGTCCACTATCAAGTTGAAGCACAAGGACAACAAGAAGAATGGCCAAGATCAAGTCAAGAATCCGGCTAACATTGTTTGCTTCAAGTGCAAGGAAGAAGGGCATCATGTCAAAAATTGCCCATTAAAGAAGAAGTTCCTTGGCAAGAAGCAACAAGGGAAGCGACCTCAAGCTCTACATCTTGTTAGAGATGGGACTACTCCCAAGAAGACTCAAGCTCTTCCTCAAGTTGTTGCTTCATACAAAAATAAAGATGGCAAGAGAAGAACTTGCTACATTTGTCGTAAGAAAGGGCACATTTCTTCCTCATGCACTATTGGTATCTCCTCATCCAACCCTACCATTATTGATGATGCCTATTCTCTTTATAAGGATGAGGTTGGCAATGTGTTTGCCAAATTTGTTGGTGCCCAATGTGGTGTCAAGAAAAGATCCATTTGGGTTGCCAAGCCTATTGTGACTAACTTATTAGGACCCAACTTGGTTGGGGACCAACAATCCAAAACTTGATCAATAGGTGTGTTTTGGAGGACATTGGAGTCTTGGCTACATTATGAAGAATTGAGGATCTTCATCAATTATTATTGTCAAGCCAAGACATTTGTATTATCATAATTATATTATACTTCCAATGTTCCTCCTTGCGGTAACATATGCTTAACTCGTTACACTGAAAGTTACTCGCCCCTTATGCATGTGTTGGTTTTGTATCTTCCATGCTTTTGTACATGTTGTGCTTTCCACTTAATTATCTTGAGGTATCAAGTATATTTGTATATGATTAGGTGGCACACCATGTATATGTGTTTCTTGTATTGGAGCCTTAATTGATTATATTTGATATCTTATTTGGCTCTTGTGAGAGATTAGTGGATTATCCCATTTTGGGGGAGTGTTATGCTTGGGCATTCCACAGTCCTAAAAATTATGTGTACATGAGGAATACCACCTAGTAATTATATTGGATTATTTTCTAGTCTCTATGTGGTACAATTCTCATGAGAAATTTAAGTTTATAATGTCCATTAATTATCTCTATTTGTATCCTTTTGCCTCGTGTTGGTTTTATGGTAGTATCACATTATGTGGGAGTCATATGCTTAGTGTATATTACAAATCCTAGAAAATGTGAATATTCGAGGTTGTGTCACTTAGAATTGGTATTTACAATTATCTAGCACCTATGTGCCACATTTGCTCATACAATTTCCAATTTGCTTGAATGGCTTTATTGATCTTATTTTGGATCTTGTATATGAGAGTGTTTCTTGGTATGTGTTTCCTCATATTTAGATATATATATCCTCATGGTAACCATTTGATTCAAGTCACTCTAATCACTATGATTGTGTGACTATTGGAAGCTACCAAGAATCTCTTTCGAAGCATCAAACTTAATTTATATACTTTGTTACATGCTTCTTTGTGTGAATATGATCTTGGATATTCGTATGAACTACCTAGGGAAGATTATTCTCAATTCTTGTTGTCCTTGGACAATTAGTACCAAATCTATGGTAGACTTTATTGATCATATTCACTTTGGCCCTTGCTTAATTTTATCCTATCTTTGGCCAAGAAAATGTTTTGTGTTGTCTCCCAAGCCTTCCTTGCTACTTTTGGATCCTTTTATTTTTATTGGTATCCTCTTGTGTTTTATTTAATGTAGGTAGTAGTGATGATCTCATTTGTGTGCATTTTTCATTCAAAAGCAAAAATTCTATATAATGTACTAATTATGGGTGAGCTCTCCTATATTATCTAGAATAATACTTTTATGCTTCTTTGTTTGATCCATATCGAGTTTTATGTGCTTGGATGCTCAATCTTTTCATTTTGGTATTTTGGGCCATCATGAAAAGTTTGGGGAGTTTGGGTTCTTGTTGGAACCTTGCTCTTTTTGGGAGTTGGTTTTGTCTCATTCCTTGTTTCATGTTTTGTCCAATTTTAGAATGAGATAAATCCTTGAGCATTTGTGTTTTTATATATCTTTTTATCTTCGGATTTTGCCTAGTTCATTTGTTGAATTTGTGATCTTTCATGTGTTGAATTGGTTCTTTGATATAATTTGGACATCATTTGTCGTGTCACACTCTTGTGTGTGCAATCTTGATTTACTTGGTATTTTTGTTCAAATTGTATCTTCCTTTTGGTTCTTGAAAGATTTATGCATGCATATTTACTAAATGTTTATATTATGGCATGCTTGCTTTGATCCAATATATAGGGAAACTCCACCATTCCCATCGGCTAAGTTGTGCATGAAATTCAATTTCATATCACTATGCACATAATTATGTGGAGTCTCTGCTATGTATTGTAGTTGCACTAACTACTTTGGACCCAATAAGTTTGGGGACCATTTTGTACTTAAATGTGTTTTAGGTACATTAGAGATATATTGGATGTTTGTCTCTCAAATCTTGAAGAAGTGGTGCATTAATGAAATTGGAGGCAAGCTATAGGATGATCAATGAATTCATCTCTATATCCTACCAATTATATCTCGAACAAGTATCTCCTTCTCATGCTCATATATCTTGATTCCAACCGCTTGTCGGTTGCCTTATAGCATGAATTCATGTATTTGTAATTGTTGTAGTTCTAGCCATGGTTTTAAGAGAACTCTCTATTGTAAGTATAAGTTGAGATGAGTACATATAATTGGGACTATACAAAATCATGCATATGATCCACCAATCCCAAATATGTCAATCTAGCAATTTATTGCCTATCTTGTCCTCAACTTCTCTCATGTGCAATAGTAAGATTTTGCTAGTTGTTTATTCCTTGTGACACTTGTTGCCTTTCTCCATATGTTTCAACTTTCTCCTTTTCCCTTGGTGATAGTTGTAATATATGTAGTGTGTTGGTTTGAAGTTCATTAATGTACAATAAGATATATTTGAGCCTTGGCCATGCTTTGAAGCAAAAATCTTATTGATATATGTTATGACTTCATTTAGCCTCTTATGTGATTTATTGTTTATCTTCTTTGTGTGCGGTTGTTTCTTTATGGGAATATGTCTTTGTGATGTTTTCCACTTAGAGACATATACACATACGAGAAGATAATTTTAGTTGATTTTTAACCCTTGGAGACCACCTTTCTATTCCTTTTGGTTCTTCGGTGGCTTCCAAATTTAATTGCCTATGAGTGCTTGTTCCTCTTGTTTGCACATTTTGGCACTCATATTTGTTCTCCCGTGCCTTGTATTGTTAAATGAACTTGGATGAGTGAGGATTCCATGATTATGCACCTTGATCCCAAATGCAATTATCATAATTGGTGTATTATCTTTGGGGAGCTCATCTAGTTCACTTAATAATGCTCATTTGTCTTCTTCCTCATTTTTGTGCCTTAAATGATTATGGAGGAGTGAGGATTCCATATTTGTGAATTTTTGTATTGAAATACACCGATTTTAAAGTATGCACAAATCTTGGGGAGCTTCTCTATTTTATTTAAGCATTTATTTTATCTTTCATTTGTTGTGTTTTAAATACTTATGGGGGAGCAAGGATTCCATATTTGTGCATTATGTATTCTCATGTATTTATTTTAAACTGTGCACAAATCTTGGGGATCTTCTCTATTTGTTATTTAAAACACTCATATACTCATATCATAATATCTTGAAGTCTCCACTTGAACTCATTTGTTGTTTTCAATTGGTTTGTCGGACCTTGTAGTTGATTGCATCATTTGACTTTATTTATTTTGGCAATATTTGGGTCCTCAATGTAGTTCTACTCCCTCCCAAGTATTCATCATTGGATATGTGCGAATGCACACGTTTGGAGGATTTATCACTATATTGGCCTTCTAGAACTTGTCACCCATTTCGGCAATCGATGCCAATGGGGGAGAAGTTTTAGAGGGTTTAAGGGAAATGGTTTATGCTTTGAGTTTGTTCTTAAGCATTTTCCTTTCATGCTCTTGCATCTTTGTTGTTGCTTAGCATGTGGTATATAAAGGAAACTCCACCAATGATAATGATTGGCAATATATGCAATGAAATTCAAGTTCAGCACACATGCATAGATTATGGGGGAGTTTGCTCTATATATGGTGGCGGTACCAATATCACATACTTTTGTAGTATTTGATATTGGTAATACCATTTTATTCATTAATATTCCTTATATAAACCCTCTTAAAGGGATTGTCATCAATTACCAAAATGGGGGAGATTGAAAGAACATGTTGGGCCCCCATATGTGGTTTTGGTAATTAATGACAATCTTTATGGACTAATGTGTGTATTAAGTTGTACTTGTAGGAATTGTCCATTGACATCGCTTGGAGCATGTGTTGGCTTCAAGGTCGATGAAATGAGAAGAAGATGTGTTGTGCAAGCTCAAAATGCGCCATCTATAGAAGATATCATGTTTGATGCTTGCCATCCTCGGTGATCATGGATCGATGATGAGAAATCAAGAAAGGCATTCCAACTTGAGAAGGCCAATGTAACATCCCTAAAATCATGTTTCAAACTCATGCATATCATCCATGCATCCATGATCATATGAATTTCATTTCAAACAAATCATTTCAAAACAGAAGCATATATGCTTATCATTTCATGTAAGTTGCTCTAGCCTTAGTGCTACCTTTCAATGAGTAGAGTACTTGTTCTGTTCAGAAAGGTTTGAATTCAAACTTAGGCACCATCAAAAGTTTGAATAAAGTTTCAAAAACAAAAAAAGTAAATAAAACCAATATTATGCCTATTGTATATATCACATAAAGGCTTGGTTTATTTTCATTTGATCAAAGTGTTTTGAATAAACAGTAGTGTTTGACACACATTTGAGTGCAAGGGTTGCAGTATAAAAACCTAGAGAAGATTTTAATTCAAACTCATTTGATTTGAAGTTGAAAATCATTTCAGAAAATCAAAACAGAAAAAGAAAAGGAGAAAAGAAATAGAAAAAGGCCAGCGCCACTTATCTGGCCCAACTACGAATCCAGCCCAAGCCCACCGGGTTCCCTCTCTCTCTCTCTCACTGGACGAACCCAACATGTCACCGACCACGACCCACCCCTCTCTCAGATTACCATCGACTGGTGGACCTCGCCACTCATCCTCATCTTCCCCAAATCGCCCACGACCACGTCGGCCGCTTCTCCGCCTCACTGCCGTGTTGATTCCTCGCTTAAATTCCCTTGATTCCGCGCGCGATCCTCGCTCCCGCTCTGGCTATAATACTACCTCCCCCTCGCGGCCATTTCCCCCATCAAAGCCAGACAGAAACGCCCCCAGGCTGCTCGCAATCATCCTCGCACCGCCGCAGACAGAGCTCACTCCGGCGACCGATTCCGATGAGCCCCGTGCGCCCCTCTCCCTCTGGTTCATACGAGACGCTTCACAACTTCTTTGCGCACCTTCTGACCCCACTGGTTTGTCCTGTACTGCCCCAGGTCGTCGACTTCGTCAAACGCAACAAGCCCCCGACGACATCCTCAACTCCGACGATCAAATTCGGTGAGCCCTTTGTACCCCTTCGCCTCTGTTTCACACGAGCATGTTTGACATAGTTTTGTGCGTCTCCTGATGCCGTTTGTTCGCACTAGGGTGACCAGGAGCGTCGCCAACATCGTCGTCCACCCAAGCCCTACGTCGCCAGCAACTCCGACGAGCTCCCTCGGCCACTACAGAGCGCCCCTTGCTAAGCCGTCGCCAGGTTGAGCATCAGTGCATCGCCACGATCCTGGTAAGCATCTCCGACGACCCCAGAGCCACCTGTAGCGCCGCGCCGCCGTAGGCAGAGCTCGCCGCCGCCAGTAGCCACCGCCAGCGCCGCCCAACTATGTTCGTTTGATCCAGGACCGTTGGATCTAGATCCAGCGCGTGAAATTAGATCACTTATCGAATCGTTACGAGTAGATCTGGGCCGTGCAGATTAAGTAGATCTAACGGCTCACATACGCGATCCTGAGCGAAATGGTACGGGCCAATCAGATTAAGACGCGTGGCAGCAGTTTAGGTTTAAAAACAGAATTTGAATCTATTAGATGTTTGAATTTGTTTTGGCCATAACTTTTGATTCCCACGTTAGAGTTTGACAAATTTTATATCATTGGAATCAGGAGAACAAGCCCTTTCTAAATATGCAATGTGTTTAATGTTTTGCTTCTGTTAAAATGGTTTTATTTACAGAAATATGTGTAGGGCTAATTTGAGTATATGAATTGTTTGGAAAATGTTTTAAGGTTTAAATAAATGTTGTTTGGCAAGTTTTTAACTTGTTTATGAACCAGTACTGTACACTTTCTTTGTTGAGTTTTAAAAATCGTCACATATCATATTGCATGCATTCATATATTTTTGTTTGTATATGTTTTGTATGTGATTTGTGGCTATGATTCTTTGTGTAGATTTTGGTGCCAATAGTGATTGTGATTGTGAGGAGTGTAGCTACTCTCCAAACTACCAAGGCAAGTGGTGCTTCATGAACATTTTTATCCCTATGTTTTCTACTAAGCATTAGAAATATTTTGTTAGACTTGCATGTTATATTTTACTTATATGCCATGTTGGGAAATCCTAGTAGTTGTAGAATTGCTAGGAAATTTATAAGTTAAGATGCTTATCTATGCCATGCTTAGCCTAGCTAGTAGCAACCAAGGGTGGTGAAATATAAATGCTATGATAAAATATTTCTAAGTCTTTGGACTTGTGTTTTGCCTAATAAAACAACTAAGTAAATGAAACACCTGGGTGCAATGGAAGGAATGGTTTATGTTGAGTGGTTACACAAGGCCCATTTATATGGTTTACCTTGTGTATCTCACTTGTGGAAAGCCACCCAGGAACAAAGGGATTTGAGAGGTCAAATGTCAAGAAGCTTCTAGTGCAGCCACTTGGCAATATGGGCTCTGCCTGGATCACATAGGTTGCTAGAAATTAGCCATTTGGACAGTTGGTGGTAGTGGGATGATAGGTTGGAACGCGTCCATTTGGTCTAAGGGAAGGCTTCTGAAAGGTCCTGTGTTGGTGAAAATCAAGTCTGGTGGGGAAAGTGCACAACCTCTGCAGATGGAAGAATCTAAGTACTTAGCCATGTCCCTGGAAGAGGACAACTTGAGCATCAAGACATGGAATCTATCAAGAATCTCCTCAGCCCAATTTCTAAGTAAAAACTTGTGGGTGAACAAGGGTGAAGGACCTCAATGTCTATTGGTGGCTCCTAGGGAAATGTTTTGACAAAGAAAAACTTAGTGATTTCAAATAATAGGCAAAACCTATTTTGAGCAAAGCAAGCCAAGCTACACTTAGCCAAATTGCATATAGTATCTAGTCCACCTAAATTATACTAAGGTATCACTTGCCAATACTATTCCAATGTATTGACCCACTGTGGCTGTAACTTGTGATGTTGCAGGTTACTCTGATGAGGATTAGGAGTCATGAGTTTACACTCAACATGTTTGCCTGTGGCACATGAGGATGAAGACTTTTATTTATTTACTTATTCAAACTCTTGTACTAGGCCTGTGGCCTTGGAGTTGTATAGACTATGTTTGTCTCTGGAATGCCTGTAATAATGACCTTTGTTTCTGTGTACTTCATCTTAAACTGTGGATGCTAGCAATGATCCAGGGACTAGCATTGCAATCACAGGGATCCTTTTTCCTTTATAAAGGAGGGATCTTACAGATGGTATCAGAGCACTGTGTTTCCTGTAGGATTATGACCCTAGGATTGGAAACCACTAAGGAAAAAAATTTCAACAACTTCTACACTTGTCTATTCTTCTCGTAAACTTTTCTAATCTTCTTTCTCATCTATTTGTAGATGAACTCCATCAACGAAGCCGTAAGGAAAGGACCACTCATGACAATGACTTTGGAGTGTGAGACAGAATTTCCCAGGGCTCTCAAGGACCTCATGGTTGCAATGGAAATACATGTTGCAGCTGTGTACAAAGGCTTTCCTGTGATGGATGAAGGAGTTGAGTACTGGTGGGTGCAACTTCACTTGTATAAAAACAAGGAAGACAACCACAAGGAATCAGGATTCTGCATGTTCACCAATTCAGTGATGCACCCTACATTCTTTGACTCAGCAAAGGATGCAGCTTGGAAGACCATCAAAGAACTTGGTGAAAGAGTCAAGTGCAGAATGTTCAACATCCAAAATAGCCTAAAAGAAGAGAAGAAACATACCCAAGAGTTGGAGGCTACCAACCAAACCTTAAGAGGAGACATTATATACTTAGTGCTGGAGTCATGTGCTCAGGAGAGAGTGATTGCTTCTAGAAATATTGTGTTAGCCAACATATCTAGTGAGATAGGATTGTAAGCGTACTTCGTTAGTTGGACCACCACTTATCACCTTATTTTCCAAATGTTGCTTTAAAATAAGTTGAACCTTGGTTGTTGTAATGGATTCATGTATGCCACGACTTGTGTGTTTTGATTTCCAAGGATATGTATGTTATGTTTTGCCTTGTGTTTTATCTTGAATTGTGTTGTTCTAACTTTTTTCTATCTTATAAATAGATTCCTAATGTTACCATCAGCACTGTTGAGGAGTTCCAGGGAACTCGCTTTGGTCCTCGTATTGTTGAGCTTACTACTTTGCTCAATCTCCCTCTTCCTACCATCATGGTGCTTCCCCTCACCAAGTTTGAGAGGAAAGACCTTTGGGGTTTCAAGGTCAATCAGCCCGGACGCCAGACTGAGCCTACCACGGAGGATATCATCTTCAAGTTCATGCACGATGACAAGGAGAGAGGCATTAAGGTAGTCATGCAGGATCTGGTAGGACGTCTGCTAGGGAGACACTCTCGACAGGTTAGAGGTACTCACTTCCACGTCTTCGGTAGACGTGATGAGGATGGAGAGGCCATCGACTTCGAGGACACTTCGAGGGACACAGCTGAGCCGATTCGTCTATACCTCCAGGACTTAGAGGCTCTCATTAGGCACGTGGACACTGATAGGACCAACGTCATGCTTAACAATGACGAAATCCAGGTGCAGCTTCACGAGAAGGACAAGCTCTTCGCGGAGCAAGATGAGATAGTCAAGGAGATGGAGGCAAAGTTCGAGAGCCAGGACAGAAAGTTCAAGAGTCAGGAGAAGCGAGTCCAGGATAGGAACAAGAGGATTCGGGACATGGTGAAGAACTGCAGCCAAGGACTTGAGCTCGAGCATCGTGACGGTGATTGAGAGGCTTCGTTCTCAGAAGAGGGCTCTCAAAGCCAAAGTAGAGACCTTGACCGCCAATGTCGAGGAATACAAGACCGCAATGGAGAATGCCGGTCTTACCTTTGTTGAGGAGGAGGTTGATGCCGAGGAGTAGATTTGACTACTCATTTATCATTATTTATCATACTTTATTTGTGTCACAATGACCATCCAACATGTGGATGGCTTGTTATTGGTGTGTTTACTTTGCAAACTTGTCGTTTTTGTTGTTGAACTATTATTATTGTGATGCATGTTTTGTGATTGTTTATGTGATGTATTGTGCATGAAAGCATCTATGGGTATCTCATTCTTATCTCTATTGAACAAACCACAGATGCCTCCTCGTCGTGCCAATCCCAACCCCAACAACAACAACAACATCACTCCAGAAATGCAACAAATGATGACAGCTCAGACTCAGCTGATGCAAATGATGACGACGTTCATCCAGAACCAAAACAAAAACAACAACAACAACAATAACAACAATAACAACAACAAAAACAACAACAAAAACAACAACAACAACCCACTGGGTTTTGACATGCTTACCAGGTTCTTGAGATTAAGGCCAGCAAAGTTCTCATGAACAACTGATCCCATGGTGGCCAATGATTGGCTACGCTCTGTGAACAAGGACTTGGTAACTGTGGGCTGTACTGATGCAAAAAGGTCAGATTTGCAGCACATTTGCTAGAAGGACCAGCCGCCACTTGGTGGGATAACTTCCAGATCACCACTCCCATAGAAGATGTGACATGGGATAACTTTGAGGATGGCTTTCGCACTACTCATATCTCATCTGGAGTGATGAGTCTGAAGAAGAAATAATTCCATAATCTGAAGCAGCGCCACCGCAGCGTGGCAGAATATATTGAGGAGTTCAACAATCTGGCGCGTTATGCACCGGATGAAGTTGACACTGATGCTTAGAGGAAGGAAAAGTTCCTTGAAGGGCTGAATGTTGAATTGAACTTGCAGCTATCAGTGGCCTATGTTCCCACATACCAGTCTCTTTGTGATAAGGCTGCTATTTTGGAGAGCAAAATGAAGCAAGTTGAAAGCAGGAAGAGAAAGCACAGCCCGGGATCGTCTCACAAACGTTCCCATTATGATGATAGTGGAAGCTCAGGATCCCACACGCATGGGAAATTCAAAAAGCACCACAACCACAACCGTCATGACAACAAGCATCACCGTAGTCATGACAATGACAAGTACAAGAACCACAAAGGTGGATATAAGAGCCACCACAGTGGTAGTGGAAGTGGCAGTGGAAGCCAGCCTGTCAAGAAGGACATTAGTCAGGTTGAGTGCTTCAAGTGCAAGAAGATGGGGCATTATGCAAATGAATGCCCAGAAAAGAAAGTTGAAGGACCCAACAAGCCCAACCCTTTTTAGAAGGGACAAGTGAACCACATCAATGTGGAGGAAATCTATGAGGAGCCTGATGCTGTTGCTGGTAAGTTCAAACTCAATTCTGTTCCAGCATTTGTTCTCTTTGATACCGGTGAATCTCATTCATTCATATCAAGAGCATTTGTTGAAAGAAATGAACTACCGGTAGAGACTATTGGGTGTCCTATAAAAGTAAGTTCTCCTGGCGGAGAAATGATAGTGAATTCAGGATGCCATGATCTAGTCATAGAGTTTGGGAAGTATAAGTTTCCCGTTAACTTGATAATTCTAAACTCCCAAGGATTAGATGTCATTTGGGGAATGGACTGGATGACTAAGCACAAGGGAGTGATAGATTGTGCTAACCATACTGTCTCACTCACAACTCCAGAAAATAAAAGGATCAGATTCAAGACAAACTTTGAAGCAAAAAGGAGTATGCTAAATTCTCTGAAGGGGGTTAGCGTAGACAGTGTGCCAATTGTGAGTGAATATCCAGATGTGTTTCTGGAAGAATTACCGGGAATGCCACCAGTTAGAGATGTGGAGTTTCTTATTGATTTGCTACCAGGATCTGGACCAATAGCAAAAAGACCGTACAAGATGTCAGTGGATGAACTGAAAGAACTCAAGAAACAGCTTGGAGAACAGTTGCAGAAAGGATTTATTCAACCAAGTTCTTCGTCTTGGGGAGCCCCAGTTTTGTTTGTGGAGAAGAAAGATAGAAGTCAAAGGTTATGCATAGATTACCGTTCACTCAATGAGGTAACTATCAAGAACAAATACCCTTTGCCTAGAATCAGTGACTTGTTTGATCAGCTAGAAGGAGCTTGTGTGTTCTCAAAGATTGATCTCCGATCAGGTTATTTTCAACTCAAGATAAGAGAGCAAGACATACCTAAGACATATTTCACCACAAGGTATGGATTGTATGAGTATACCGTGATGCCATTTGGTTTGACCAATGCTCCAGCATACTTTATGAATATGATGAACAAGGTGTTCATGGAATTCCTTGATAAGTTTGTTGTCGTTTTCATCGATGACATTTTAGTCTACTCCAAGAGCAAAGAAGAGCATGAAGGACATTTGCGTTTGATACTTGAGAAGCTTAGAGAGCATAAACTGTATGCCAAATTCAGCAAGTGTGAATTCTGGCTAAATGAAGTTGGATTTCTTGGACACGTTGTGTCTGGAGATGGTGTAGCAGTTGATCCTACTAAAGTTTCAGCTGTAACTGAATGGGGATCTCCTAAGTCAGTGAAAGAAGTTCATAGTTTCCTTGGCTTAGTAGGTTACTACAGAAGGTTCATTGAGAATTTCTCCAAGGTTGCTAAGCCTATGACAAAATTGCTAAAGAAAGACAAGAAATTTGCTTGGTCTGAAGGTTGTTAACTCAACTTTCAGGAATTGAAGAAGAGACTTGTGACAGGACCAGTCTTGTGTTTGCCAGACTTGGAAAAAGATTTCCAAGTATATTGTGATGCATCTCATCATGGTTTGGGTGCAGTACGTATGCAAGAAGGAAAAGTTGTGGCTTATGCCTCGAGACAACTAAAAAATCATGAAGTCAACTATCCTACTCATGATTTGGAGTTAGCCTCTGTTGTCCATGCACTCAAAACATGGAGACACTATCTTTTGGGAAAGCGATGTGAAGTGTTCACAGATCATAAGAGTTTGAAATACATCTTCACCCAGAAAGAAATTAATATGAGACAAACAAGATGGCTAGAACTCATCAAAGACTATGACTTAAGTTTGCAATACCATCCCGGTAAAGCAAATGTTGTAGCGGATGCTTTAAGCCGTAAGGTTTTTGTGAATGGCCTTACCAAGGGAGAATTGCCCGATGATTGTGTGCCCAATTTAGAGATCTCAGATTGGAGATTGTGCCTGAAGGACATCTCATGTCTTTGGATGTTCAACCCACTTTGTTGGACAAGATCAAGGAAGCCCAGAAGATTGTTAAGGAAATTGAAGAGATTAAGGAAAAGAATGGTAAAGGAAAAGCCAAAGGATTCCATGAAGACGAACAGGGTACTTTATGGCATGGGAAACGTATCTGTGTTCCACAAGATCCGGAGCTTCGAAAAATGATATTACAAGAAGCACACAACTCACCGTATTCCATTCATCCGGGTAACACCAAAATTTACATGGACATGAAGGAAATATTTTGGTGGAATAATCTCAAGAAGGACATCGCCGAACATATTGCTTTGTGTGATGTGTGTAGTAGAGTGAAGGCGGAACATCAGAAACCAGCAGGTTTACTTCAACCACTACCTATTCCTGATTGGAAGTGGGACAAGATTGGTATGGATTTCATTACCGGATTACCAAGGACCAGGTCAGGATATGATTCTATTTGGGTAGTAGTGGATCGCCTAACTAAAGTGGCTCATTTCATACCCGTGAAGACAACCTATACAAGTGCTAAGTTGGCCAAGATCTATATGAGTAGAATTGTGTGTCTACATGGAGTACCCAAAAGTATTGTGTCTGATAGGGGAACTCAATTCACTTCCCATTTTTGGAGACAGCTACATGAGTCATTGGGAACGAGGTTGGAATTCAGCACTGCTTTTCATCCTCAAACTGATGGACAAACAGAATGGACTAATCAGATTCTTGAAGACATGTTGAGGGCTTGTGCCCTAGACTATGGAGCCAGTTGGAATGAAAGTCTGCCTTACACAGAATTTTCTTATAACAACAGCTATGAAGCCAGCATTGAGATGGCACCATTTGAGTTTCTCTACGGGAGAAAGTGTACCACCCCATTGTTATGGAATGGTGTGGGAGAAAGAAGTTTGTTCGGACCAGAACTCATCAAAGAAGCCGAAGAGAAGGTCAAGTTGGTTAAGGAAAGATTGAAGATAGCATAGTCCCGACAAAAAAGCTACGCAGATCCTAAGCGTAGAGAAGTCACCTATGAAGTGGGTGATAGAGCTTATCTTAGAGTGTCACCACTTCGTGGAGTGAAGAGGTTTGGAGTCAAAGGAAAGTTTCCCCCAAGATATGTTGGACCATTCAAGATTCTTAGTCGTAAAGGAGAAGTTGCTTATGAAATTGAATTGCCAGAGTCTCTGTCAGCTGTCCATAATGTGTTTCATGTGAGTCAGCTAAAGAAATGTCATCCAGAAATGGAAGAAACTTCTTTGAAGGACACTATATATTTGGAGGAAGTACAATTGGAAAGTGATCTCACTTATGAGGAGAAGCCTATCAAGATTCTTGAGACTGCAGAAAGAGTCACACGGACTAAGACTATCAATTTTTGCAAAGTGCAGTGGAACCATCATTCCGAAGAGGAAGCAACATGGGAAAGAGAAGATGATCTTCGGAAAGACCACCCTCACCTATTTGCTAGCCAATCCGAATCTCGAGGGCGAGATTCACCTTAAGGGTGTTAGATTTGTAACATCCCTAAAATCATGTTTCAAACTCATGCATATCATCCATGCATCCATGATCATATGAATTTCATTTCAAACAAATCATTTCAAAACAGAAGCATATATGCTTATAATTTCATGTAAGTTGCTCTAGCCTTAGTGCTACCTTTAAATGAGTTTGAATTCAAACTTAGGCACCATCAAAAGTTTGAATAAAGTTTCAAAAACAAAACAAGTAAATAAAACCAATATTATGCCTATTGTATATATCACATAAAGGCTTGGTTTATTTTCATTTTCATTTGATCAAAGCGTTTTGAATAAACAGTAGTGTTTGACACACATTTGAGTGCAAGGGTTGCAGTATAAAAACCTAGAGAAGATTTTAATTCAAACTCATTTGATTTGAAGTTGAAAATCATTTCAGAAAATCAAAACAGAAAAAGAAAAGGAGAAAAGAAATAGAAAAAGGCCAGCGCCACTTATCTGGCCCAACTACGAATCCAGCCCAGCAAGCCCACCCGGGTTCCCCCCTCTCTCTCACTCGCGGACGAACCCAACAGCCCTTGACCACACGACCCCACCCCTCTCAGTCTCTCGTGTTGGTGGACCTCGCCAGCTCATCCTCATCTTCCCCAAATCGCGCCCACGACCACGTCACCGGCCGTTTCCTCCGCCGTTCACTGTCGCGTTGATTCCTCGCTTAAATTCCCTTGATTCCGCGCGCGATCCTCGCCCCCGCTCTGGCTATAAGACCACCTCCCCCTCGCGGCCATTTCCCCCAACAAAGCCAGACAGAAACACCCCCAGGCTGCCCGCAATCATCCTCGCACCGCCGCAGATAGAGCTCACTCCAGCGACCAATTCCAGTGAGCCCCGTGCGCCCCTCTCCCTCTGGTTCAGACGAGTCGCTTCACAACTTCTTTGCGCACCTTCTGACCCCACTGGTTCGTCCTGTACTGCCCCAGGTCGTCGACTTCATCAAACGCAGCAAGCCCCCGACGACATCCTCAACTCCGGCGATCAAATTCGGTGAGCCCTTTGTTCCCCTTCGCCTCTGTTTCACACGAGCACGTTCGCCATAGTTTTGTGCGTCTCCTGATGCCGTTTGTTCGCGCTAGGGTGACCAGGAGCGTCGCCAACGTCGTCGTCCACCCAAGCCTGACGCCGCCAGCAACTCCGACGAGCTCCCTCGACCACTACAGAGCGCCCCTTGCCAAGTCGTCGCCAGGTTGAGCATCAGTGCATCGCCACGATCCTGGTAAGCATATCCGACGACCCTGAGCCACCAGAAGCGCCGCCGCCGTGGCGTAGCTTGCCGCCAAGAGCCACCGCCCAGCTATGGTCGTTTGATCCAGGACCGTTGGATCTAGATCCAGCGCGTGAAATTAGATCACTTATCGAATCGTTACGAGTAGAGCTGGGCCATGCAGATTAAGTAGATCTAACGGCTCACAGACGCGATCCTGAGTGAAACGGTACGGGCCAATCAGATTAAGACGCGTGGCAGCAGTTTAGGTTTAAAAACAGAATTTGAATCTATTAGATGTTTGAATTTGTTTTGGCCATAACTTTTGATTCCCACGTTAGAATTTGACAAATTTTATATCATTGGAATCAGGAGAACAAGCCCTTTCTAAATATGCAATGTGTTTAATGTTTTGCTTCTGTTAAAATGGTTTTATTTACAGAAAGATGTGTAGGGCTAATTTGAGTATATGAATTGTTTGGAAAATGTTTTAAGGTTTAAATAAATGTTGTTTGGCAAGTTTTTAACTTGTTTATGAACCAGTACTGTACACTTGCTTTGTTGAGTTTTAAAAATCATCACATATCATATTGCATGCATTCATATATTTTTGTTTGTATATGTTTTGTATGTGATTTGTGGCTATGATTCTTTGTGTAGATTTTGGTTCCAATAGTTATTGTGATTGTGAGGAGTGTAGCTACTCTCCAAACTACCAAGGCAAGTGGTGCTTCATGAACATTTTTATCCCTATGTTTTCTACTAAGCATTAGAAATATTTTGTTAGACTTGCATGTTATATTTTACTTTTATGCCATGTTGGGAAATCCTAGTAGTTGTAGAATTGCTAGGATATTTCTAAGTTAAGATGCTTATCTATGCCATGCTTATACTAGCTAGTAGAAATCAAGGGTGGTGAAATATACATGCTATGATAAAACATTTCTAAGTCTTTGGACTTGTGTTTTGCCTAATAAAACAACTAAGTTAATGAAACACCTGGGTGGAATGGAAGGAATGGTTTATGTTGAGTGGTTACACAAGGCCCATTTCTATGGTTTACCTTGTGTATCTCACTTGTGTAAAGCCACCCAGGAACAAAGGGATTTGAGAGGCCAAATGTTAAGAAGCTTCTAGTGCAGCCACTTAGCAATATGGGATCTGCCTGGATCACATAGGTTGCTAGAACTTAGCCATTTGGACAGTTGGTGGTAGTGGTTTGATAGGTTGGAACGCGTCCATTTGGTCTAAGGGAAGGCTTCTGAAAGGGCCTCTCTTGGTGAAAATCAAGTCTGGTGGGGAAAGTGCACAACCTCTGCAGATGGAAGAATCTAAGTACTTAGCCATGTCCCTGGAAAAGGAAAACTTGAGCATCAAGACATGGAAGCTATCAAGAATATCCTCATCCCAATTTCTAAGTAAAAACTTGTGGGTGAACAAGGGTGAATGACCTCAATGTCTATTGGTGGCTCCTTGGGTAAAGTTTTGACAAAGAAAAACTTAGTGATTTCAACTAATAGGCAAAACCTATTTTGAGCAAAGCAAGCCAAGCTACACTTAGCCAAATTGCATATAGTATCTAGTCCACCTAAATTATACTAAGGTATCACTTGCCAATACTATTACAATGTATTGACCCACTGTGGCTGTAACTTGTGATGTTGCAGGTTACTCTGATGAGGATTAGGAGTCATGAGTCTACACTCAACATGTTTGCCTGTGGCACATGATGATGAAGACTTTTATTTATTTACTTATTCAAACTCTTGTACTAGGCCTATGGCCTTGGAGTTGTAAAGACTATGTTTGTCTCTGGAATGACTGTAATAATGACCTTTGTTTCTGTGTACTTCATCTTAAACTGTGGATGCTAGCATTGATCCAGGGACTAGCATTACAATCACAGGGATCCTTTTTCCTTTATAAAGGAGGGATCTTCTACAAGTTCGTATACATCGAGCTCAAGTGGAATCCTCAAGGCAAAGGTATAATCTTGATAGGTTTTCCTTTTTTCCGGTCTCATGTTGTGTGTGGGAGACCGGGTTTAGGATAGATAGCCGTACTATCAAGAGGGGCTCTCGAATGAGTAACTCGGTCACATCGTTCGGAGAGAGCTCAAACCTTTGCATACTTGCATCATCATATTTGGTTGTTATTTGGTCTTATCCATGTGAGGATATAGAGCTTGTGGTAATCTCCATAACAAGCTCTTGTTCATGAAAATCGGATCTTCCATTTATATCTTGTTGTGATTTTGATCTTGCCGGCTTTTGGTTTTTCACCAAGTGAGGTATGTCACATTATTATACTTGATACTTTCTCACTTGGTGATAACCAATATTTTCACTTTTTATAGGGTAGCTTTTGTCGTCTTCTTTCCAACGCAATTGGAATCAGGTCAATCGGAGCTACCAGTCAAAAGTTACACTCGTTTGAATATCTGCCGGTCTTATTTAAAAAGAAAAAGAAAAAACCTGTTTTGGCGAAGCGGTACATCCTGACGGACAGATTGGCTGGGTGATCTGAGCGCCTCCCAACTATTCGCTGCCTCACCGTACCATTTCTGTAGTATCGGCCGCCCGGTAATCTGCGGATGGGCTACATACTACCGCCGCCCGATATTTCTCCAGATTCTATACCCGACCCGCCGACCCGCTGATCGCAGATCCCAGCGCTGCCTCGCTTTCCACTGTGCGCGCTACCACACTGGCCCGCTCGCCGACACGCCGCTGCCGCTGACCCTCGCGCTCGATGCTGGCCGCTGCTCGCTGGTATTGGCCAGCCGTCTCGCTTAGTCAGCTAAGGCATGCGCCGCTGTTACCTAGCTGCCGCTTGCTGCCGCTTAGCTGCTTTGCTGCTGCTATGCTGCCGCATCTATAGCCGCTGTCGCCTCCTGGCCACGCCGCCACAGGCGCCTCGTGCTGCTCGTTGCTATCGCTTTTTTCTGGTCAGGACTGGTGTGGTACTACTAGTTAACCGGCATCCGGTTAAATCCGTAGTACCGGTCGATCCGTAATAATCGGGTACTACCGTCCGTCTGTGAATTTCACCCCAACGCCAGATTTTGCCCGGTCCTTTAAATACCTATTGCCCATTTTCATTTTGGGCAGCTTCTTTCTCCTCCTTTTGTTTAAGCTTTCCCCTTATTTGCCTTACTCTTTGAGCTTGATTTATACTCACCCCTCCATTGATTCTTGCATATATTTGAGGGTAGTTGGAGATCTAGATCCACGTTTTGACCTAACCGATTCATCTCTTTGTGAGTGCATCTTTGGGGATCTAGATTTTGAGGGATTTTGTGTCTCTCTTTGATTCCTCCTCTCTTGTTCCCCCAATAGCTTTAGTAGCTTTGTTGGAACTTGAGAGTGAGGGATTTGAGCATCTTTGTGGTGTTCTTGCCATTTGCATTTGGTGCATCGGTTTGAGTTCTCCTCGGAGGATTTGGTTTGAGTTGCTCATTGGAGCTTGTCCCTCTTGGGTTCTTGGAACCTTAGACGGTTTTGTGGCCTTGGTGGCGTTTGTTGAGGACTTGGTGGTGTTTGTTGGGAGCCTCCAATTAAGTTGTGGAGAAGTGCCCCAACCTTGTGAGAGGTTCCGGTTGCCACCGACAAGTGCACCGATAGTGGAAGAGTGGATCGATCCCATTGGGGTGAGATTCGCCGGAGAATAAGGGAGGCCTTTTGTGGCGTAGGTGTTTAGATACCACCCCTCTCCAAACGAGACGTACTCCATGTTGGGAGGAACTCGGTAAAATATCGTTGTCCCCGTGTGCCTCGGTTATCTCTATACCCGAGCTCTTACTTATGCACTTTACTTTGTGATAGCCTTCGTGCTTGAAGTATATATCTTGCTATCACATAGTTGTTTGTCTTGCTTAGCATAAGTTGTTGGTGCACATAAGTAAACCCTAGATTGTTCTAGGTTTTGTTCTTAACAAAGTAAACGTTAGTTTTATTCCTCCTTTGTTGAGCCATTCTAGGAAAAGTTTTAATCGCCTATTCACCCCCCTCTAGGCGACATCTCTATCCTTTCAGTATCCACAATAAATTCCTATGCATGGTGTGTTACACCATTCCAAGTATATTCTTGTTTTCAGCTATCTTACAGTTAAAAAGTATTTTGTTATGTGAAAATTTAGTGATTAAAACCCTCACAAACTTGATGGCACACTTTATATTCTTTGCCCCTAATAAACTTGTACCATTGTGTCATCTATGTTGTATATGCTTGCACTTATATGTTGGAATTAGCAGAACCATGCTGTCATGGGGAACGTTTTCGATATTGAACTTGTACTTTGTACTCAGTTTATATCATGCTATTTTGTCTATGGATGTCACCAGTGTGAAATAAAGAGGGAACTTGTAAGTCCGTGGAGTTTGTATTTTGTGTTAGAGAAACGCCTGGGCCGCTAGCCTAAGACATGCCTAATCATGGTGGAAACTTGCAGGATCACCATAGTGAGCTATCTATGAAGAATCCTCAATAAAAAGCTATGCATATAGTAAATAAAAAGATCGCTGAGATGCTCATTGTCTTCTTTCCTTGTCATTTTGGTTATGGGATAGCTCCTGTACCATGTGCAAGGGGTACCCCGTTGGCGGTTCTCTATGATACACATGTACTTACTATGACAAGAACTTACAGGTGACTGAAGTTGAGTAGCATGAGGTGTGGCCCTTGTATTCAAGGGACTTGAGATTACCAACTTATACTTTGTCAAGCATATACTCCATCTTTGTTCACTTTAACCTTAACCACTTCAAGATGCTTATGATAGGGGCAATGAGGGCTAAAAGATAAGAAGTACCATAATTTTTGGAAGCTATTTTTGAAACTTGAAATCCCTGCTTCCCTTTATGAAGGGCCTTTCTTCCACTATTATATTGAGTCTCCACCTTGTACCTTTTAGGCACTATTAATAAAGCATAGTTGCCATTCTGTGTGCAGTGTCCCAAAACTTATTGATTGATACATATGGTGATATTATTTGTTCTTGTGCTACTTGTTTCTAGTCACCCTTGTGAAGTTTGAAGGTGTCCTATGCATCTTTTTGCTACTCTATGAGGGACAAGATGAATTACACTATTCCATGTTTTCTGTATGTGAAACAAACAAACGTTTTTCAATGCATGTTATTCATGATCTTTGTTTGTAGCCTTTCATGTTGCATGCATAGTTACTTTGTCTTATTTTTAGAACTCCATATTTCATGCACATGTTTAGAGTTCTTTGTTCCTAGCTTTCAATGCTTGCAAATGGTTTGATCTTGGTTTTGATGGTGCATGTCACCTCAAAAATTATTATTTTTATCACTTACCTACTCGAGGACGAGCATGAGTTAAGATTGGGGATGCTTGATACGTCGGAAACGTATCTATAATTTTTGATGCTCCATGTTTGTTTTATATCATTTGTCTTGTGTTTTGTCTACACTTTGAGGTTTTTTATACACTTTATGGTACTACCCTATTAACAAGATGCCACAGTGCCAGTTGCGTATTTTGTTCTGTTTTTGGTTCCAGAAAGGTAGAAAATCAATATTCTCGGAATTGGACGGGACAAAAGCCACAGTCAATATTTTACCGTGGGCGACACGAAGTCCAGAGGGGAGACGGAGAGGCGAACCAGGGCCACCATAGCCCCTAGGCACGGGTGGGCCATGCCCCACGCCTGGGTAGTGTGTGGGCCCTCCGGCCGCCTCCCAGCCTCGCCTCTTCGCCTATAAGAAGCCCCCGATGAGAAAACCCTAAGTCGTCAATCATACTTCCATAAAAACCGCTATAGCGCCGCCGCCACCGAAAGGGAGATTCAGCAGATAGAAAGTCTCTCTTCTGGCACCCTGCCGGGATGGGGAAGTTCCCCCGGAGCCATCTCCATCGATATCCACCAGCATCTTCATCATCGTTGCTGATTCCCATGATGAGGAGGGAGTAGTTCTTCCTCGAGGCTAAGGGCTCTAATGGTAGCTATGTGTTCATCTCTCTCTCTCTATGCATGATCTTGTTGTGGTCATGAGCTTTGTAATCAAGTAGATCTACCTTGCTACTCAAGTGCTTCAATAGATCTCTGCTCTCCCCATGTGTGTGAAAGTGACAACGTGCACGCCATGGTGGCACTTAGGTTTGACTCTACATAAATAATCTTTGTGCTTTAATAGATCTATGCTTTTCCCCACGTGTGTGAAAGTGACAGCGTGCATACCGTGTGTGTGGCACTTTGGCTAGATTGAATATTTGTTATGAGTTATATTTGGAGTTGGATGTCTCTATGAAATTGTGGTGTTTATTGGAACCATCTAGCGCTCAAGGTGACAGTGTGGGGTTATCTAGATTGGGGAAGGCGGACTTTGAGGAGTGTTGTTATAGCCCTACCGATGATTAGAGTGTCCAACCGAAGAGTAGTTAAGAGTAGTCTCATGAAGAGAGGATATTTATATGAGAGAATGTTCACTAGTGAAAGTATGATACCTAGGCCTTGTTTCTAAACATTGAAACACCGTTTGCATCTAGATATGTTGCATGTTTGCTTGCTTTAGTCTTTACCTCACCGTAAAGCTATTTTCCGGCACCGTTACCACTTGTATTTCACTATCTCTTCGCCGAACTAGTGCACCTATACACCTGACAAGTGTATTGGGTGTGTTGGGGACACAAGAGACTTCTTGTATCTTGATTGCAGTATTGCTTGAGAGGGAATACCTTTGACCACTTCCTCCCTGAGTTCGATAAACCTTGGGTAATCCACTTAAGGGAAACTTGCTGCTGTTCTACAAAACTCTGCACTTGGAGGCCCAACAATTGTCTACAAGAATAGAAGTGCGTAGACATCAGCCGCCGCCAATATCGTCCCTAGTTCAGGGGGATATGAAGCTCTTCCTAGCACCCTGCCGGAGGGGAGAGATCATCCCAGAGGCCTTCTTCATCACCATTCCAGCCTTCGGTGTGATGCGTGAGTAGTTCCACCTTGGACTATGAGTCCATACAGTAGCTAGATGGTTGTTTCTCCTCCTTTGTGCTACCATGTTTAGATATTGTGAGCTCCGTTCATGATCAAGATCATATTTGCAATCATGCATGTTGTGTTTGCGGGGATCCGATGGATATTGAGATTACTATGTCAGATTGATTAATGGTTTTATCTTGTTGATTCTATCATGTCTGTGTTGTTTGAGATCTTGCATGCTCTCCGTTTCTAGTAGCTATCTTGGCTAAGTAGATGCTAGTGAATCCAAGAGGGGGTATTTATGCTCGATAGTGGGTTCATGCCTCTATTGAATCTGGGGAAGTGACCGAAATCTCTAAGGTTATAGATGTGCTGTTGCTACTAGGTAAAACAATGATCTCTTATTCATGGAACACATGTATTGTTTACTTTACACACTTTGCTTAAAGCAGTTATCCGTTGCTTGCAACTTAATACTGGAGGGGGTTCGGATGATAACCTGAATGTGGATTACTAGTCATAGATGCAGTTGGATGGCGGTCTATGTATATTGTTGTAATGCCCAATCAAATCTAATAGGATCATGAATGCTTAGTATTGCATTGTTATGCCTTGCTCTGTCCTATTAATTCCCCCGCTGTAACTTGTTTACCCAACATGTTACGTTGTTTATCTTAAGGAAAACACCTCTAGTGAACTGTGGACCCCGGTCCAATCTTTACCATTGATACATCTTCCATTATCATCGCTTTTCAGAAGCCACCATTACCTTCCACACAATACAATTAATCATTTGTTTTCAGCAAATCGGTGAGATTAACAACCTCACTGTTCATTGGGGCAAAGTCTTGAGTTTGTGTTGTGTAGGTTTCCAAGAGCAACACCTTTGAGTCATTTCCTTCCTCCTGCTGGTTCGATAACCTTGGCTTCTTACTGAGGGAAGAATTTATTGATGTACTCATCACCCTTCCTATTGGGTTCTCCCAACGAAGTTCTACAGTGATCTGAGCTGCAATCAAAGCTTTTTCTGGCGCCGTTGCGGGGAGGATAAGGACAACTTCACAAGGGGAGTCCTTCACAACCTTTCTCTTCACTTTGTTTTTGTTTTGCTTAGCTCCTTTTGCTTTGTTTTGTTTGCTTCTTTTTATCAAAAATTCCAAAAAAATAGTTTCGTTTGGTTTGCTTTTTCTTATCAAAAACACAAAAAATTAGTTCCTACTATAGTTGTTGGTCTACTATTGCTGTCACATCCCAAGATTTTCCAAATCTTGTAATGTGAAAAATAAATAAACAAAATAAATTATTGTTGAATTTTAGGGTGAAAAGAAACTATTTATTGTTTCTAAATGGAAACTTAAAATCCCATCTAGAACAAACCTTAATTAAAGTTTGAATTCAACAATATTCAAATAAAGTAAAATGCATTCATCATAAAATGCATCTGGAAATTTAAAACACTTGGAAAATAAAATACAAACCCTAAACCCTAATGGAATAAAATAATTTCCAAGTTATCTCCAAACCTATGGATTTGATCCATATAAAAAAATTTGTCAACAAACATTTACAAATGATCAAGAATGACAAATAGAAATGTTATAAGACCATAGAAATTGGTTTCACTTAATTTGGAACCATAAATAAAATCTTATGAATTTAATAAGATAAGGAAATTAAATTTCCAAAACTAATAAAGAACCTATCTAAAAATCCATACCAAATGGAGAGCAAATAATCCTAAAGATATTTAAAAGGATAAATAAATATCAAATAAGATTTTACAAATTGGAATCACCAAGTTTGGATCTATAAATAAAAAGATATGGATTTTATAAGATAAAGAAAGAAAAATTAAATAAGGAATATTTGAAAGACCAAATAAATCTTGGCCTAATCCATAAGCAAATGGAATGAATGTACTCCAAATCCAAATAAAAATAAAAGGATAAAGAATTTTCCAAAATAAAATAAAATGGCATAAATCAAATCCTATACTAATAAAGACAAACCTCTAATAAGAATAATTATTTAAATCATGAGAAAATAGTATTTTGGAATTTACCCAAGTGAAATAAAAGTTGTTTAATTCAACTTAATTAAGATTAAAGAAATCTTCCAAATAAACTTTAGGGAATTAATACTATATTTAATTCCATTGGAGTTAAAATGAAAACCCAATCCAAATGATTTATGAATCATATTAAATACTTTCCAAATAATTCAAGATGAATTATTTGAACCCAAATAAATAAATAAAAACCTACTGAAAAGATTTGGAAAGTTTAAAGAATTTAAATGGTGTTTGAAATATTATTAAAACCTATTTGATTTAAAACAAAGACCTACTTTAAATAATTAAAAAGGCACTAAAGGAGTAAAAGTTTTATTCTAAATTTGACATCAGAATTTGGTAGTAAACAGTGTTTGATTATTCAAAAATTTTGGAAAAGGTTTGAATTCAAATGAGTGTTTGAATTGCTTATTCAAAATCAAAACAGAAAAATCAAATGAGAAAAAGAAAAACAAACAGAACAATTTTTTTTAAAAGGTGCAGCCCAGCCCACTAAGCCAGCCCCATCTTCCTCTCACCCCGAGCGAAACGCTTTCACCTTGCAGAACTCACCCACTCAACGCCTGACCCACTCCCCCTCTCTCCCTTACGCTGACAACGGACCCCACTGCCACCTCACCTTCTTCCTCCCCGCGGTGACCATGCCCCCTCTTTCCTCCCCGGCCGTTCTGTCGCCATTTCCTCGCGTTAATACGCAGTAACAATGCCATTAAACGACCCCGTTATCACGCATACTTAGTCGCCTGCGTCTCCTCTCCCTTCTCCCCCAGACCTCACCCCACAGGAGCCACCAGGCCGCTGGAATTTTTACCTCGAAGCTCCTCTGTCTGACGACACTCCGGCGACAATTCCGGCTAAACCCTGCCTCCCCTCGCCTCCTCAACCACACTAGCTTGCTCCCCATAGTTCACTGCATCTCCCCGTAGCGCCAGCTCATCCCTGCGCGCCCCAGAACCTCGACAACGACGACCTCAAGCTCCACCGCCGTCTGCCTCTTCTCCGGCGACTCCTCTGGTAAGAATCTGACAGTCCCTCTCTTTCTCTTTCACGCACGCATCTTCGCCTCGTCCTTGCGCATCTAACCATACACCTCTCCTCGCATGCACAAGCCGCCCGTCGATGTCTGAGCGCAACCGACGACCCCACGAACTCCGGCGAGCGATTCTCATCGACCCCTTGCCAGCCAGTACCACCTCGAGCATCCCCACACTTCGGCGAACCTGGTGAGCCACTCCCTTTCCTCCCTCGCTTCCTCTATCACCAGCCCTGCCGTAGCCAGAGCCAGCGCCGCCACCAGCCGCCGCTAGCGCCGCCCATCCCTGGCAAGCGAGCTAAGCATCGTCCGATCCAGATCGTAGCGTCACGATAGAACTTAACTGAAAGGGTAAGGATGAATCTGAGCCACGCGATTTAAGTTAGATCCAACGCACCAGAGAGCGCGATCCAGCTGAAGCGGTATCGACCAATCACAGCGCGACGCGTGGCTAGTGTGTTGATTTAAAAACAGAATTTGATCTATTGAATTAGTAAGCTTGCAAAATTCATAACTTTCAAACCACACATCCAAATTTTGCAAATTTTATATAAATGGAATCAGCAAGACAAG
Organism: Avena longiglumis; assembly: GCA_030063025.1. Taxonomy (NCBI): domain Eukaryota; kingdom Viridiplantae; phylum Streptophyta; class Magnoliopsida; order Poales; family Poaceae; genus Avena; species Avena longiglumis. The sequence goes on along the minus strand of CP125978.1, from coordinate 349,585,521 downwards.
CCCTAGACAACCATGCACTTTGTTTAGTAAAAAAAGCTTCTGTTAAATTGATTGTTTTTGCAGAAAATTGTGTATGCATGTTTAGGATATAAAACTTGTTCTAAAATGATTTTGGGGGTAAAATCTTTGGCAAATGGTTTGTTTTGAACCTACTGACCCTAGAAATCAATTGGTGGTTTCAAAAATGTATTTGGTGAAGCAAAAGAAAAAATTCTTGATTTAAACCATTTCTAGTCAAATAAAAATATGGTTTAATTGTTAAAAATGATTTTGGAGGAAAACCTTTGGGAATTTTTTGATTTAAAACTCTCTGACCCTAAAACACCAAGTTTATGACTTAAAAATATATTTGGTAAACCCTATAAAGATTGATACCTTGATAAAGGCATTTTCAACCCCATAAAATAATGATTTGGTTTGAAAATGGTTTATAGGTAAAATCTTTTGCAAATAGTTTTGCCACTTTATAAAATGACCAATAAGTGTTTTAGAATGTTTATAACCTGCTATAAAACACTTCTATAAATAAAACAAATTTTGGCATGCTTGCATGCATTGTCTTGTCACTATTATTTTATGTGATGAATTGCTTGAATGGTAGATTGAAATATTGTTTGCTTGATTGAATTGTAGTGATTTGAAGTGAGTGAACATTGCAAAGATCAAGGAGTGAACTTATACTCTCTACCAAAAATGCAAGTGATGCTTCATACTTTTGTCCCATTATTTTCACTATGCATTAGTGATATTTCTAAGTAGGACCTGCATGGAATTTTGCTAAGTGTAAACTATGCCATCGGAAATCCTAGTAGATGAAACCTTAGTAGAATTTCCTAAGTTAAGGTTCCTACTACTATCATGCTTAACTTAGCTAGTAGAAAACAAGGGTGTAATATATATTCATGCTATGGAAAATTTCTAAGTCTGAGGACTTGTGTTTTGTTTAATAAAACAACTAAGTGAATGAATCACCTGGGTGGAATGGAAGGATTGGTTTGTGTTGAGTGGTTACTCAGGGCCCATTTCAATGTACTACCCTGGTGTATCACACTTGTGGATGGCCACCCAGGAACAAAGAGATTTGAGATGTCAAACGTTGAGAAGCTTCAAGTGCAACCACTTGGCATTATGGGCTTTGCCTGGATCATATAGGTTGCAAGAACTTAGCCAAATGGACAGTTGGTGGTAGGGGATTGATAGGTTGGAACGCGTCCATTCTGGTCTAAGGGAAGGCTTCTGAAAGATCTTGTCTTGGTGAAACCAAGTCTTGTGGGGAAAGTGCACCACCTCCACAGAGTGAAAAATATAAGTACTTAGCCATGTCCCTGGCAAAGGACAATTTGAGCATCAAGACATGGAAGCTATCAAGAATCTCATCATCCCAATTTCTAAGTTAAAAAACTTGTGGTTGAACAAGGGTTGAAAGGATCACCAATTTCTATTGGGAGATGCCTTGGGAAAGATTTTTTTCAAACAAAAACTTAGTGTTTTCAAATGATAAGGAAAATCTATTTTGACAAAGCAAGCCTAAGCTCCACTTAGCCAAATGCATATAGATGATAGACTCCAATATACTACCATAGTATCACTTGCCAATACAATTCAAATGTATTGACCCTTGTGGCTGTAACTTATTATGTTGCAGGTTTGTTTGATATTAGTGAAGTTTAATGATTAGGATTACAAGTCTACAACCAACATGTCTGCCTGTGGCACTTTGAAGATGAAGGACCCCATGCTATTGTTATATTCTGCTACATTGTAATGAGTTAGCCAAATGAGCTATGTAAGATGTAATAAATTATGTTATTCCTGGTTATAAAGTTGTATTATGACCTTTGTTTCTTGATATTACATCTTAACTGTGGATGCTAGCTATTGATCCAGGGACTAGCATTGCAATCACAGGGATCCTTTTCCTTTATAAAGGAGGGATCTTATAATTGCCTTTCTTTGTCATGCTTTCTATCAATGGTTGGTTTCTTTGAAACTAGTTCTTATTGGTAAGGTGGGTTCACGGAATAACAAAAATATTATTATAAGGAACACAACTTGTCACAAAAAGGGAAACACTTATGGGAACAAATTGATAAGTTGAATAGTATTGCTAGAGACATGTGTTCTACTTATAATTTTACTTATTGCTTTGATAAATCTTGTCGTTGTAGGAGGTATAAACACCTCCCTCTTCAATGTGAGTATAATGATAATGTTACCATATCTTCTTATGTTAAAGGAAATTATGACTTTTATGATGTGAAACAAATTGAAGAATTTATTGCTTGGAAGGGTGCATTTGAACTTGCTAGTTTGCTTGAAAATATTGATGATTCACCTTATGAATATGAGGTTTTTGATATACTTAAATTTTGTTTTGATAATTAAAAGGAAGAAAATGGCTATATTCTTGAATATTTTAATAGATGCTTTCCACCAACAGAAGAGACTAATGCCTTGCAAGAGCCTATGGAAGAAGAAATTGCTGAAACTAGAAGCTCATTAGATGAAAAAGAGGAGGAGAGTGATGAACGAAAGGAGGAAGAATGGATATACCCATGCCTACCTTCTAATGAGAGTAACTCTTCATCCCTTACATTATTTGATTTCCCCCCATGCTTAGCAGAGGAGGATGAATGTTATGTTCCTGTGAATTCTTTTGAAATGTCTATTATGGGTAAAACTTGTGATAATAGTTATGCTCCTGTTATCTATGATAATCCTATATTTGTGCCTAAATTTGAAAAGAATGGTACTAAAGAGTTTTGCTTAGAAAATGTTTATGATAAAGATCTAGATGATGGTCCTATATTGAATGAGCAGTCACCTTGTTATAAAATTGTTAAAAGTGGTTTGAAGGTTTTAATCCCACTATTTTTGAGCTTGATAAAAATTATGTGTTTATAGGTCATGAAAATCATGATTTATGTGATGGTTACATTGTTGAGTTTATTCATGAGGCTACTGAAAATTATTATGAGAGAGGAAAATATGGTTGTAGAAGTTTTCATGGTACTGAAACTCCTCTCTATGTGCTGAAAGTTTTGAAGTTACTCTTGTTTTATCTTCCTATGCCTGTCACTTTGTTCTTTGTGAATTTATTTGCGTACAAAATTACCTTGCATAGAAAGTGGGTTAGACTTAAATATGTTGGATATTTGCTTCTTGATGCTCTCTTTTACTTCAAATCCATATTTCTTATGTGAGCATCTTCTCAAACTTTTGTGCCTAACTTAAAGGCGTTAAAGAAAAGTATTTCTTAGGAGATATCTGATACATCCAAAACGTATCTACTTTCCCGAACACTTTTGCTATTGTTTCTCCTCTAAACTTGTGTGATTTGGATACAACTAACACGGACTGACGCTATTTTCAGCAAAATTGCTTTGGTGTCCAGTTTTTGTGCAGAAAATCAATTATCAGGAAAAATCCCGAAAAATATGCCAAAAATCCTATTTCACCAGAAGACTCACGGAGCCAGAAGACGATGCAGAGGTGGGCCACGAGGGGCCCTGTAGAGGTCCCAATCTTTAATAAGATAGAGCCTCTTGTGTTTACAATGCTAGTCCCTGGATCAATAGCTAGCATCCACAGTTAAGATGTAATATCAAGATACAAAGGTCATATTATAACTTTATAACCAGGAATAACAAAATTTTATTACATCACACATAGCTCATATGGCTATTACATTACATTGCAGCGGAATAACTATAAGCATGGGTCCTTCATCTTCAAAGTGCCACAGGCAGATGTTGGTTGTAGAATTTGTAATCCTAATCATTCAATCTTCAATAAAACAATCAAACCTGCAACATACAAGTTACAACCACAAAGGGTCAATACATTCGAATTGTATTGGCAAGTGATATTATGGTAGTATAGTGGAGTCTATTATCTATATGCATTTGGCTAAGTGGAGTTGAGGCTTGCATTGCTCAAAATAGATTTTTCCCTTAACATTTGAAAATACTTAAGTTTTTGCTTTGATAAAATCATTTTTCTCAATCAAAGATTGAAGATCCTTTACAAGGCATCTCTCAATCAAATATTGAAGATTTCAAACAACCCTTGTTCAAACCACAAGATTTTAACTTAGAAATTTTGAATGATGAGATCCTTGATTGCTTCCATGTCTTGATGCTCAAATTGTCCTTTACCAGGGACATGGCTAAGTACTTAGATTTTACACTCTGCAGAGGTGGTGCACTTTCCCCACAAGACTTGGTTTCCCAAGACAAGATATTTCATAAGCCTTCCCTTAGACCAAAATGGACGCGTTCCAACCTATCAAACACTACCACCCACTGTCCATATGGCTAAGTTCTTGCAACCTATATGATCATGGCAGAGCCCATATTGCCAAGTGGTTGCACTTGAAGCTTCTCAACATTTGACATCTCAAATCTCGTTGTTCCTGGGTGGCCATCCACAAGTGAGATACACAAGCCAAGTCCATGGCCTTGTGTAACCACTCAACATAAAACCATCCTTCCATTCCACCCAGGTGATTTATTTACTTAGTTGTTTTATTACACAAAAACATAAGTCCTCAGACTTAGAGTATTTTTCCATAGTGTGAATATATATTCCACCCATGTTTTCTATTAGCTAGGATAAGCTTGATAGTAGTAGGAATCTTAACTTAGGAAAATCCTACTAAGGATTCATCTACTAGTTTTTCTTATAGCAAGGTCTATACATAGCAAAATCCATGCAAGTGTTACTTAGAGAAATAAAATCACTAATGCATAGTGAAAGTAATGGGACAAAAAGTATGAAGCATCACTTGCCTTTTTGGTAGGGAATGGTGGTTCACTCCTTGATCTTGCTAGTCTCACACTTCACTACAAGTCAATCAAGCAAACACAAATTCAATTCACATTCCAAACCAAAGTCAAACAAACATTTTTTTTTCACACACAAAGTAATGGAATCTAAGTCATGCATAAGCATGCAAAGGTTGGTTCTATTGCAAGGATGGTCTCCACTAGGCTTCTAAACTTTGTAAGGTCCAAATTGGTCATTTAACAAAATGGCAAAGTCATTGGTTAGAGGGTTTTGCCCAAAAACTATTTTAAAATCCATTCAACATTTTATGTGGTGGATAATGGTTTTATTAAATCAAAAATCTTTAAGTTTCTCACCAAAAGTTTCTAACTCCCAAGACTTGTTGTTTTTGGACAGTAGCTTTGAATCAAAATATTTTCCCAAGGTTTTTATTCCAAAATCATTCTCATAATAAAACCATTATTTTCACTTGGCTAGAAATGGACTAATTCATTTAATCCTTCCTAAGTTTTTCCAAATATATTTTCAAAGCCATGGGTTGGTTCCTAGGGTCAGTAAGGTCACAACAAACCATTTTGCAAAAGTTTTCCTTCAAAATCATTTTCAATAAATAAATTACATTTCTATTTGACTAGAAATGGTTTTAAATCAAAGAATCATTTCTTTATTTCACCAAATACATTTTTTAGTCCACAAAGTGTTTCCTAGGGTCAGTAGGTTCAAATCAATCCAATTGCCAAAGATTTTAACCCCAAATTCAATTTTAAACAATTTTTACATCCTTAACAAGCATACAAATGTCTCTGCAAATTCAAACAAGCTAACAGATACTATTTGCTAAACTAAGGGCATGGTTATCTAGGGTTTGTTCTCCTGAATCCAACGACATAAAATTTGTAATTTTTGGACGTGGTTTGAAAGTTACAGAGGTTTGAAAATTGAATCTATAACAGATTCAAATCTGTTTTTAAACTAAACCCGCCACGTGGCGATCATTTGGTACCGCTTCGGTGTGGATCATGCTGCAGACCGTAGGATATAATCACATCGTGCGATCTAGAACGCATACCCCTTCGCGGTTAAGTCATTCTATCCTATCCGCCGGATCAAGATCGGACGGCTCGATTCTCGACCATAAGTCAAGCGGCGGCGACATGGCGCGAGGTTTCCGGCGATACAAGAAGCTAGGGAAGGTAGGGAGATGCTCACAGTGATCGCCGTGGAATGATGGTGCTCAACGTGGTCGTGATAGTCCAAGGGGCGCACGGTGCTGTCAGGGATTGCTCGCTGGAGTTGCTTCGGCCGGTGGTGCTCTCGGGTTGTTGTTGCTGGCGTCGTTTAGGATCGCGCTAAGGCAAAATAGAGGCATGGTTAGGTGCGCACGAGGGTCGCGAGTAAGGGAGCATCATCGGGAAGGAGAGGGGAGGTCATGATTTACCTCAGGAGGTCGTCGGAGTAGCAAACAAACGATGTCGACGGTGGTAGTTGTCGTTGCCGAGCCTGCAGGGCACTCGCAGGCGAGCTGAAACTACGAGGGGGTTTGCCAGGATATGGGGAACTTGTCTGCGTGCTTGGGAAGGTAGGGGGCGGCGTGAGGTCGCCGAAATTGGCCGAGAACTTCGTCGGAGACGGCGGTGCGTAAGAAATTGAACCTGGTGGCTCTCGGCGTGGTGTTTGGGGAATGGAGCAGGAGTAAGGGGTTTTATCACACGTGATCTGCGGGTTTTAATCATGCATCAAGGCTAATTAAGCCCGAGAAATCAATGGCGGGCGGGAGAACGGTCGATCTTGGTGAGGACGACGACAATGTTTGTGGGGCCTACAGCGGTGAGGGAGAGTGAGGGGTTTGGGGCCACCACGGCTTCATTGGGTGCGGTTCGAGTGGAGAAAAACGCCGGGAGGGAAGTCGGGCTAGGTGGGCTGCTGCTTTGGGTTAGTTGGGCGGATGGTGGCTGCTCTATTTTTTCTGCAAACTTTTTCCTTTTCTATTTTCAATTTACTGATTTGAAATTCAAACAAATGATTCATTCAACCAAATAAATTCAAACAAACACCACACTTCACAAATTTTGAACTTGGTTCTGTTCGGTAACATAATCCAAAATTCCAAAATAAAATAATATTTTTGTTCATTTTTAGGATCTATTTAATAATTAAATAAAATATCCCTTTAGTTATTTAATCAAATAGGGTTTGATTTATTTAATAAAATCCTTATTTGAAATCCAAAATTTTTCCAAAACCAATTCAGTAGGTTTTATTTGAACATAAATGATATTTGGAAATCTTGTTTAAAACAAAATAACATTTTTATTTTAGGTTCCATTAATAATTAAATAAAATGGGCCTTTATTCATTTACTTCAAATAAGATTTGTTTTATTAGAATATTTATTTTGAAATCTAAAATAAAACCAAAACACTTCAGTATGTTTTATTTGAGAATATAAAATATTTGAAAAAATTATTAAAATAAATAAATAAGTTTGATGTTCCATTTAAAATGGTAAAACCTTTTATTTAGATAAAATTGGATATTAAATCCTTGTTAATTTATTTAAATAAACCTTTGCTATTTTTATTCAAAACAAAATGTTTTAATTCCAAAGCTTGGCCAAGGTTTAATTTGGCTTTATAGAATAATCTTTATTCATAAATCTATCTTTTCCTTTGAAAACCAAATCCTTTTATTTAAAGAATCCAAAATAGTAATTCCAAAACATTTTAATTTCCTTTAATAAATGTTTATCTTTATGAATCCCTTTAGGATTTATTTGATTCCAATTGGTTTGAAGTTCCAATTAAATTCAAAAAGTTTCTTCTGGCCCTGAAAATCAACAAAGTTTTATTTTTATTCATTTATTTTCACATTACAAGATTTGGAAAATCTTGGGATGTGACAGGCTACCACCCTTAAAATAAATCTCGTCCCGAGATTTAGGGAGGCTAGGGTTACAAGCATGTTCAAAACAACTAGGGTACTACCACCCTTAAAAATTTTCAAACAAAAATTACACATTGTCCTTCTTGGGATCATGAGAAATACTTTCTCTAAGCAAACAATTGCATTTATGTCCTTAATTTCCATGCTTGACTCATGGGCCAAGGTTGAGATCCCTCATAGACTTGTTTAACTTGTTCTCCATCCTTTCTGGACAATTGTTTGCATAGTGGCCTAGTTCCCTGCATTTGAAACATGTGACAAGGCTGAGATCCCTCATAGGCTGGTTTATCTTATGCTTCATCTTTTCTGGACAGTTGTTTGCATAATTTCCTAACTCTTTGCAGTGTTTGCACATCACTTGGCTAATATCCTTCCTCATCTTGGGTTTCACTAGCCTTTGTTTGTCTTCTTGGCTCTTCTTCTTTTCTGGGCATTCATTGGCATAGTGTTCCATCTCTTTGCAATTGTAACATTGCAACTGGCTTTTGTCTTTCTTCTTCTTTTTGGGTCTCTCCAAAGCTAGGAGTTCCTCTAGTTCATGTTCTTCATAGGTGGGAGATCTTTCTCTCTTCTTGGGGCATTGATCTTCATGTTCCTTGGATGCATGATCCTTGTCTCCACAAATATTGCTAGCTTGGGTTCCTTCTAGATTAACATCTTTGTCACCCTTGTTGTCATTAGCTCTTTGGGAAAAGTTTTCTCTCATGTTGATCATTTGAGTAACTAATCCTTGCATCAATTGGGATTGAAGTTTCAAAATCCTTTGTATGGCTGGGTCTAGTCCATTGTTGTTGGCTAAAAGCTGAGTTGTCTCTTGGCTCAACTGGTTTTGGTTTGCTATCAGTTCTCTCATGTTGTCCTCTTGGTTGTTGTTATTGTCATCAACCTTGATGTTGGAGTCTCTTGGAGTAGTCATCTGTTTGGGTTGAATTGGGATTAGAATAGGCAAAATATTTCTATGGAAACATTTCTAATCACACACATCACAATTCACTCCAGCAATGTGCAAGCAATCACAAACAATTTTTCACTCAAACAACAAAGTTCAAGCACACTTTTAGGCAACAAAATATTTTTGTTACACCACATAAGTTGGTGTGTTTGACTTTAACTATAAATGGTGGTCCATCTACATGGTTCACTTGTGATCCTTCCATCCTTCTTGGTTGATCCTTCCATCCTTCTTGGTTGATCCTTCTTGCATGAGATCATGGTTTCCTTGGGAAAAACTCTTGGTCACAAAACTTCTAATGAAGTGAACTCCTTCCAATTTTGCATTTCCTTAGTCTCCATATCTTGAGCAAGATTTCCTTGTCTCTCTTGTAGTCCTTAGTAGTATCCAAGTTGGAAGTCCTTGGTGAACATGCTGAAGATGTTGAAGTCATTAGAGTTGAAGAAGTTGAAGTCATTAGAGTTGAAAGTGTTGAAGAAGTCCTTTGTACATGGTGTAGTCCTTGGCCTTGGGGTAGGTTTTTCCATCAAGTTGAATTAGAAGAGATGTAGAATCAAAATCAAAATGGTGGAGGAAAGAGTTTACAAGTGTTTTGTAAATAAGTTTTTGGATCAAGAACAACTCTTATTTTTCTAAGGGTTTTTGTCCAATCCTAGGGTTTACAAATCCTACAGGCAACACAATGCTCTGATACCATCTGTAGAGGTCCCAATCTTTAATAAGATAGAGCCTCTTGTGTTTACAATGCTAGTCCCTGGATCAATAGCTAGCATCCACAGTTAAGATGTACTATCAAGATACAAAGGTCATATTATAACTTTATAGCCAGGAATAACAAAATTTTATTACATCACACAACTCATATGGCTATTACATTACATTGCAGCGGAATAACTATAAGCATGGGTCCTTCATCTTCAAAGTGCCACAGGCAGATGTTGGTTGTAGACTTTGTAATCCTAATCATTCAATCTTCACTAAAACAATCAAACCTGCAACATACAAGTTACAGGCACAAAGGGTCAATACATTCGAATTGTATTGGCAAGTGATACTATGGTAGTATAGTGGAGTCTATTATCTATATGCATTTGGCTAAGTGGAGTTGAGGATTGCATTGCTCAAAATAGATTTTTCCCTTAACATTTGAAAATACTTAAGTTTTTGCTTTGATAAAATCATTTTTCTCAAACAAAGATTGAAGATCCTTTACAAGGCATCTCTCAATCAAAGATTGAAGATTTCAAACAACCCTTGTTCAAACCACAAGATTTTAACTTAGAAATTTGAATGATGAGATCCTTGATTGCTTCCATGTCTTGATGCTCAAATTGTCCTTTACTAGGGACATGGCTAAGTACTTAGATTTTACACTCTGCAGAGGTGGTGCACTTTCCCCACAAGACTTGGTTTCCCAAGACAAGATCTTTCAGAAGCCTTCCCTTAGACCAAAATGGACGCGTTTCAACCTATCAAACACTAACACCCACTGTCCATATGGCTAAGTTCTTGCAACCTATATGATCATGGCAGAGCCCATATTGCCAAGTGGTTGCACTTGAAGCTTCTCAACATTTGACATCTCAAATCTCTTTGTTCCTGGGTGGCCATCCACAAGTGAGATACACAAGCAAAGTCCATGGCCTTGTGTAACCACTCAACATAAACCCATCCTTCCATTCCACCCAGGTGATTTATTTACTTAGTTGTTTTATTACACAAAAACATAAGTCCTCAGACTTAGAGTATTTTTCCATAGTGTGAATATATATTCCACCCATGTTTTCTATTAGCTAGGCTAAGCTTGATTGTAGTAGGAATCTTAACTTAGGAAAATCCTACTAAGGATTCATCTACTAGTTTTTCTTATAGCAAGGTCTATACATAGCAAAATCCATGCAAGTTTTACTTAGAGAAATAAAATCACTAATGCATAGTGAAAGTAATGGGACAAAAAGTATGAAGCATCACTTGCATTATTGGTAGGGAATGGTGGTTCACTCCTTGATCTTGCTAGTCTCACACTTCACTACAAGTCAATCAAGCAAACACAAATTCAATTCACATTCCAAACCAAAGTCAAACAAACATTTTTTTTCACACACAAAGTAATGGAATCTAAGTCATGCATAAGCATGCAAAGGTTGGTTCTATTGCAAGGATGGTCTCCACTAGGCTTCTAAACTTTGTAAGGTCCAAATTGGTCATTTAAAAAAATGGCAAAGTCATTAGTTAGAGGGTTTTGCCCAAAAACTATTTTAAAATCCATTCAACATTTTATGTGGTGGATAATGGTTTTATTAAATAAAAAATCTTTAAGTTTCTCACCAAAAGTTTCTAACTCCCAAGACTTGTTGTTTTGGGATAGTAGCTTTGAATCAAAATATTTTCCCAAGGTTTTTATTCCAAAATCATTCTCATAATAAAACCATTATTTTCACTTGGCTAGAAATGGACTAATTCATTTAATCCTTCCTAAATTTTTCCAAATCTATTTTCAAAGCCATGGGTTGGTTCCTAGGGTCAGTAAGGTCACAACAAACCATTTTGCAAAAGTTTTCCTTCAAAATCATTTTCAATAAATAAATTACATTTCTATTTGACTAGAAATGGTTTTAAATCAAAGAATCATTTCTTTATTTCACCAAATACATTTTTGAGTCCACAAAGTGTTTCCTAGGGTCAGTAGGTTCAAATCAATCCAATTGCCAAAGATTTTAACCCCAAATTCAATTTTAAACAATTTTTAATCCTTAACAAGCATACAAATGTCTCTGCAAATTCAAACAAGCTAACAGATACTATTTGCTAAACTAAGGGCATGCTTGGCTATTGTTTGTTCTCCTGAATCCAACGACATAAAATTTGTAATTTTTGGACGTGTGGTTTGAAAGTTACAGAGGTTTGAAAATTGAATCTATAACAGATCCAAATCTGTTTTCAAAACTAAACCTGGCCACGTGGCGCAATACGACTGGCTGGTACCGCTTCGGTGTGGATCATGCTGCAGACCGTAGGATCTAATCACATCGTGCGATCCAGAACGCATACCCCTTCGCGGTTAAGTCATTCTATCCTATCCGCCGGATCAAGATCGGACGGCTCTCAGTGCCCCGACCATAAGCTGGCGGCGCTGACTTGTGGCGGCGCTCTGGCGGCGAGGTTTCCGGCGATACAGGAAGCTAGGGAAGGTAGGGAGATGCTCACAGTGATCGCCGTGGAATGCTGGTGCTCAACGTGGTCGTGATAGTCCAAGGGGCGCACGGTGCTGTCAGGGATTGCTCGCCGGAGTTGCTTCGGCCGACGGTGCTCTCGGGTTGTTGTTGCTGGCGTCGTTTAGGAGGCATGGTTAGGTGCGCACGAGGGTCGCGAGTAAGGGAGCATCATCGGGAAGGAGATGGGAGGTCAGGATTTACCTCGGGAGGTCGTCGGAGTAGCAAGCGAGGCGATGTCGGCGGTAGTCGTCGTGCTGCGAGCTGCAGGGCACTCATGGGCTGAAACTCTGAGGGTTTGCCAGGATATGGGGAACTTGTCTGCGTGCTTGGGAAGGCAGGGGCGGCGTGAGGTCGCCGGAATCGGCCGAGAACTTCGTCGGAGACGGCGGCGGTGCAGAAGAAATTCGGAACAGCCTGGTGGCTCTCGAGGCGTGGTGTTTGGGGGGAATGGAGGAGGAGTAAGGGGGGTTTTATCACGCGTGATCACTGCGGGTTTTAATCGCGGCATCAAGGCGAATTAAGCCCGAGAAATCAATGGCAGGGGCGGGGAGAACGGTCGATGCGGGTGAGGACGACGACAGTGTTTGTGGGGCCTACCTGGCAGTGAGGGGGAGAGTGAGGGGTTTGGGGCCACCAGTCAGCTTCTGTGTGGGTGCGGTTCTGAGTGGAGAAGAAAACGCTTCGGGGAGGGGAAGCTGGGCTAGGTGGGCTGCTGCTGGGTTAGTTGGGCCAGATGGTGGCTGCTCTATTTTTTTTTCTGTCTGAAACTTTTTCCTTTTCTATTTTCAATTTACTGATTTGAAATTCAAACAAATGATTCATTCAACCAAATAAATTCAAACAAACACCACACTTCACAACTTTTGAACTTGGTTCTGTTCGGTAACCTAATCCAAAATTCCAAAATAAAATAATATTTTTGTTCATTTTTAGGATCTATTTAATAATTAAATAAAATAGCCCTTTAGTTATTTAATCAAATAGGGTTTGATTTATTTAATGAAATACTTATTTGAAATCCAAAAATTTTCCAAAACCAATTCAGTAGGTTTTATTTGAAAATAAATGATATTTGGAAATCTTGTTTAAAACAAAATAACATTTTTATTTTAGGTTCCATTAATAATTAAATATAATGGGCCTTTATTCATTTACTTCAAATAAGATTTGTTTTATTAGAATATTTATTTTGAAATCTAAAATAAAACCAAAACACTTCAGTATGTTTTATTTGAGAATATAAAATATTTGAAAAAATTATTAAAATAAATAAATAAGTTTGATGTTCCATTTAATATGGTAAAACCTTTTATTTAGATAAAATTGGATATTAAATGCTTGTTAATTTATTTAAATAAACCTTTGCTATTTTTATTCAAAACAAAATGTTTTAATTCCAAAGCTTGGCCAAGGTTTAGTTTGGCTTTATAGAATAATCTTTATTCATAAATCTATCTTTTCCTTTGAAAACCAAATCCTTTTATTTAAAGAATCCAAAATAGTAATTCCAAAACATTTTAATTTCCTTTAATAAATGTTTATCTTTATGAATCCCTTTAGGATTTATTTGATTCCAATTGGTTTGAAGTTCCAATTAAATTCAAAAAGTTTCTTCTGGCCCTGAAAATCAACAAAGTTTTATTTTTATTCATTTATTTTCACATTACAAGATTTGGAAAATCTTGGGATGTAACAGAGCCACCCCTAATGGCATGGGCTGGTCCTGGCCACGCCTAGAGGGGGTGTGGCCACCTCGGGCACCCCCTTGGCCTCCCTCTTCACCTTTAAGAAGCCTCCTAACCTAAAAACTCTAGGGGTTCGACATTTTTTCAAAAAGAGTTCCGCTGTGCTGCCACCACCATAATCCGAGAATTGGAACCAGAAACTCTGTTCTGGCACCCTACCAGGATGGGGAATTGGAGGAGATCATCGTCATCATCATCACCGATGCCTCTCCATCAACCATCCATGTTTCCCCCATCTATGAGTGAGTAATACCCCGCTGTAGGCTATGTGGATGGTAGGGATTGGATGGGTTCTATCATGTAATCGAATAAGATTGTTAGGGCATGGTGCCTAGTATCTCTATTAGTGATATTTGACTTTGTTGCAACTTGTTGTGCTTAATGCTTGTCACTAGGTCCCGAGTGCCATGATCTAAGATCTTAACATGTTATTGATTCATGATGATAGTATTGTTTGTGATCTTATCTGCAAGTTGTGTACACATATCGCTGTCCGAAACCAAAGGCCCCGAAGTGACAGAAATTGGGATAACCTGAGGGGATGGCTATGATATGAGGATCACATGTGTTCATGGAGTGTTAATGCTTTGGTCCGACGGTATATTAAAAGGATTACCTTAATTGCCAGTAGATTCCCTTGAGGCCCCGCTGCAACGGGCTGGCAGGACAAAAGATATTGTGAAAGTTCTCATTGCGAGCACGTATGACTATATATGGAACACAAGCCTATGATTGTTTAGTACTTGGATGCTTTATCTTATTTATCTGCATTGCCCTAGATCTTGAAGTTACATCCTTAGTCTTGTCCATGCAATGCCCGTCCATCCATCCCTATGCCTACCACACTCATATCCTACTGTTTGCTACTATTGTTACTATTGCCTTTGTTTTACTGCTGCTGTTACTTTGCTATTGCTATAACAAAACTGTTGCTACTGATAAACTACTGTGAGCAAGACTATTTCCAGGTGCAGCTAAATTGACAACTCAGTTGTTAAGTCTTGAAAGTATTCTTTGTCTCCCCTTGTGTCGAATCAATAAATTGGGTTATAATACACTCCAAGACTGCTGCGATCCCCTATACTTGTGGGTCATCAAGACTATTTTTTGGCGCCGTTGCCGGGGAGCATAGCTTTATTTGTAAGTTCACTTGGATCTATTATTGTTTACTGCTATCATTTTCATCCTGGGAAAGTCTCGTGATGGAAAGTTTCCTATTTTACCATCCACTACAAGAAGAGGTATAGTTCTAAGCACCTCTGCTGCTCTTGATTCACCGTCTATTATAAGTAAGCTTGTTACACCACCACCACATACACATGCTACCCACACTGCTACTACTGTTGAATCTGAAATTTCTTATGATGCTCATGATGTTACTTCTACTGTGCTTGATGAGAACGGTTCATTAGGTCCTTCCCTAGATGCTACTATTGATAGAACTATTTTGGGAAACACTAAAACTCCTAGTGAAGACACTATTACTCCTGTTAGCTCACCTGAGTCTAGAGAAAGCTATGATATTAATGATGGTTACATTGAAATGACTGATGAATTTATTTAAGAGTATCAAAACACACACGGTGCTAGTGCTATTAGGAGTCTCCTTGAGAGCCGTACTATTATTCCTAAACTGTCTCCTGATGCTAAGTTTGCAACTTATCCCATAGACATTAAAGATAAATATTATGATTTCTCTCTTGATTTATCCTATATAAACATTGTTGAGAAAGAACCTTTTTGTGGGACTGAAAATGAAAAGGTTGTGGAACATATGAATGAGCTTTCCACTATGAGTGCCTTATTCTCTGATGATATTAAGATGCGCAAGTACTTTGTTACTAAAATATTCCCTTTTTCACTAAAAGGAGAAGCTAAAACTTGGTTTAATAGATTACCTCCTGGATCCATTGATAGCCCTGATTGTTTGATTGCTTCTTTCTTTCAGAATTATTTTCCTCCTAGTGCTAGACATGCTGCTTTGCAGAATTTTTTTAATTTTAAACAAGGGGCAGAAGAGAAATTGCCTGAGTCATGGACAAGGTTCTGTGCCTTGATTCATGCACATCTTGGATGTCCATTACCTAAAAATGAGCTTCTTGATATTTATTATAATGGATTGACTGATGATTCTAGGAAATACCTAGATAGTTTTGCTGATTGTGTTTTCAGGAAAAGAACTCCTGCAGAAGCTGAAGAATTAATGGCTAAAATAAGCAATAATTATGATGATTGGACTTCAACTGAGCCAATTACACATGAGCCTACTACTCCTGAACCAATTATGCCTGAGACAACTCCAACACCAACACCAAAGAAGAGGGGATTGATTAAATTAAATGATGAAGTGATGAAAGAAGCTAAGAAATGTCTTAAGGAGAAGGTCATACGATCTGAAGATGTGAAGAATTTACCTCCTATAGAAGAATTATGTAAGCCAATTCCTCACTTATCTACTATTGAGGTACACTCTCTCCAACATTTTGATGAAGGTGATATTCCCTATGGTACACTAAGAACCTGAGAAGCACACTAAGAACCCTAGGTACACTAAGGAAGATTTTATTGCTAATAAACATGGTAGTGAAAGAGAACCATGGGTGCAAAAACCAATGCCTTTTCCTAATAAGAAACACAAGTCAAAGGAAGAAAAACACTATAACAAGTTTTGTTAGTGGATGAAACCTTTATTTTTGCAAATTCCTTTGACTGATGCTATTAAGTTGCCTCCTTATGCAAAGTATATGAAGGATATTATCTCTAATAAAAGGAAGATTCCTAATGAGGAAATTTCTACTTTTCTTGCTAATTATTCCTTCAATGGTAAGGTTCCAAACAAACTTGGTGATCCAGGTATTCCAACTATTCCTTGCTCTATTAAAAATAACTATGTTAGAACTGCTTTGTGTGATTTGGAATCTGGAGTTAGTGTTATGCATTTTTGTCTCTACAAGAGACTCTATCTAGAGAAGTTGTTACCAACTGATATATCTTTGCAAAAGGCTAATAAGTCAACTACTATTCCTGTTGATATATGTGAGGATGTTCCTATTCAAGTGGCTCATAATTGCTTGGTTTTAACTGATTTTGTTGTGCTTGAGATTCCTGAAGATGATAATATGTCCATTATTCTTGGGAGACCTTTTCTTAATACTGCAGGTGCTGTCATCAATTATAATCAAGGAAAAGTAACTTTTAATATTAATGACAAAGAGCATACCGTCTATTTCTCCAAGAAGATTGATAATAGCTATGGCCTGAATTCCATTGAAAATATTGAGAGCATTAAAGTTGGAGAAATATATTGTCCCATTCCACAAGAAAGTTTTGAAACTATTATGATTGGGACCATTACTATCAAGTTTGAGGTAACATAATCATTTTGTGGAATGCAAAGTTTTGCTTCATTTTAAATTGTTTTGGTAACAAGACTTGATCAACCTTGTTAACAAAGGGGTTTTAATGAACAAAACAATGCTTTCACAATGGTTATATTTGCTCACTTTTATTTTTCTCCTTTCCAATCTTTGCTCTTCCTCTAGTTTCTTTTAGTCTTGCTAGTTGCTTGCTTGTTAGAGTGTCTTAGAACTTCTGTAGTTTTGGTTTTGGTTTTCTTTTGTGTCTTTCAAAAAATCTTTGTGAAAAAAAAGTTTCCCGAAAAATTCCAAAAAATGCATATTCAAAGTTTTTGTGAAAAAAGAGGCAGAAGGGCACCTGGCTTGGCCCAGGGGGACCCACCAGGACATCACATCCCCTGGTGGAGTGGATAGCCCTAGGGCGCGCCTAGCCTAGGTGGGACCCACCTGTGGCCCTCCAAGTTGTCTCCTTCCGGCCACTTTTTTCTCTCCCGAAAAAAACCGGAAAACTTTCTCAAGCTCGATTTCTTGCTATTCTTTCTCCCTAATTTCGATCTCTTTGCTCAGCCCATCTTAGCTGCTGATTTTTGGAGGGATTGCTCTCCGGTATGTGCCTCCTCCGCTTGTCCAATTAGATTTTTGATTGGTGGATTGTATCTTGATTATTTTTCTACTGTAGGTGACAGGTTGTGTGAGCTTGCATGCTTGTTCTATCCTTATATATTTCATTTTGATGCATGTTTAGGCCTCTAGCAAGTCCCTAGAGTAAGTCCTCGTCATTTATCAACTTGGAAATCGCTTGGTTTGATGTTTGCTAAAAAAATTCAGAAAAGAAGATGAGTGCATACAAATTAAATCAACTTGAATTGATGGTACCTGAGCCAATTAAAGTCCATTGTGAGGAGTAAGTTTTCCCTTCCATATTGTAACATCCCTAAATTCATATTCCAAAACTCATTCATATCATCCTTGCATCAATCATCATTTAGGGTTTTTCTCAAAATCATTTCAGAAACAGGAGCATTTGTGGCTCATTATTTTATGTATGAAAACCCTAGCCTTTGTGCTACATGCTAATGAGAAAGATGCTATTATTCATTCTGGATGTTTTGAATTCAAACTTAAGTGGTCTCAAAAGCTTGAGCAAGGTTTCAAAACAAAATATGGAAAAAAACCAAAGTTTTGCCTATTATTATATCTCCTAAAAGGCTTGGTTTTATTGGATTATTTTCAAATAACCTAAGTATGTCTGAGTGAACAGATGTGTGTTACACCTATTTAAATACAAGGAACACTGTACAAAAGGCTGGAGCAAGTTTGAATTCAAACTTAATTGAAAAGAGGTTTGAAAACCATTTCTAGAAATTCAATCAGAAAAAGAAAAGGAATAAAGAGGAAAAAAAATAGACAACCAGCCAATCTGGCCGACCCAGCCCAACACGGCCCAGCTAGCCAGCAGCCCCACCCCCGCGAACCGTTTTCTTTCACTCACTCCCGCACCCACCGAGTGGCTGACGGGCAGGACCCACTCCCTCTCCTTTCCTCTCGGCCCACACACGCCCTGACGTCTTCATCTCAACCCCGCAGAAGCTCAATCCCCAAATCACGCCGACCGTTCCCGTATTGATTCGTGGCGTCAATTCACGATGAATGCGAGTAAATCTCCACGACCAGGCTACTTAAACCCCTCCGTCCCTCTCCTTCTCCCCAAACCCCGAACCAGCGCCACCAGGTCGTGAATTGCTCCTCAACCCGCCGTCTCCGACGATCTGTAGCCACGATTACGCCAACTCCGACCACCCTCACTTCGCTTAACACGGCAGACTCACTTGGCCTCACGCATCTCCTAGTACCTCCGTTCGCCAGCGCGTAACCGAGCGTCGACCGCGCCGAAAGCCACCGTCTTGGCTTCAACTCCGAGATCCTCCGGTAGACCAGACGCCCCAAGCCTTTTTCTTCACGCACGCGTATTCTCCGTGAACTCCTGCATCTAACCACATCCTCGCTTGCCTTCTCGTGATCGGCGTCGCCGACCTCGAACCGAACCATCCGTCGCGGACCCTACTCCGGCGAGCAATCCCGCAACCACAGCGCCCTTGCCGAAATGACCACGTTGAGCATCCCCATGTCCTTGCGATCACGGTGAGTACCTTCCCTACCCTTCTAGCGTTCTGTATCGCCGGCGCCTCCACCGTCGACGTCGCCGCTTGCTCGTTCGCCGCCGCGATTAGTGGCTCGTGATTGAGTCTGTTGGATCATGTCGTAGGGCTAGGATAGATCTTAAGCGAAGAGGTACGCGCATCTGAGCCGCCAGATCTAAGTTAGATCCTACGGTCCGCATCGTCGATCCAGAATCGGTATCGCCGATGGTTTTGCGACACGTGTCTAGGGTTGGATCTGAAATAGAAATTCAAATCAGATTTAGATCAGATTTTCAAATGGCTATAACTTGAGATTTCCACGTTGGAATTTTGCAAACTTTATACCGTTGGATTCAGTGAAACAAGGCCTTTCTGAATCTACAATGTGTTTAACAAATAGTATCTGATAAAATTACTTTTTATACAGAAACATGTTTAAGGCTATTTGAGTATAGATTTAGTTTAGTAATTTGTATTAGTGCCAAATAAGTTTGATTGGCAAACTTTGTGTCTTGTTATGTTTCTGTATTATGCACTTGATTGGTAGAGTTTTCAAATTCATCACTTAGTAATTCTTGCATGCATGCATTCATATCTTTGATTGAATATAATTGTGTGTAATTGTATGCTACAAATTTTGTGTAGATTTTGCTAGTGACTGTGATTGTGAAGAGTGCAACTCTCCCCATTACCAAGGCAAGTGATACTTCATGATATTTCCACCCCTTTTATTTTGAATAAGCATTAGAATTCTAAGTCTTGCATGCTATTTTTTTTGCCAAATGCTATGTTGGGAAATCCTATGTAGTGTAGAATTGTAGAATTGCTAGAGAATTTTCCTAAGTTAAGTTACTATGCCATGCTTAGCCTAGCTAGTAGAAAACAAGGGTTGGTAAAGTAGGTACATGCTATGGTGAAATAATTCTAAGTCCTTGGGACTCATGCTTTTCTTAATAAAACAACTAAGTCAACGAACTTCCTGGGTGGAATGGGACTTGAATGGTGGTTTTTGGTTGAGTGGTTACACAAGTCCATGGATTTGGCTTGTGTATCTCACTTGTGGTATGCCACCCAGGCACAAAGGGATTTGGAGGCCAAGTGTTGAGAAATCTTTCAGTGCAACCACTTGGCAATATGGGCTCTGCCTTGATCATATAGGTTGCTAGAACTTAGTCACTTCGACAGTTGGTGGTAGTGGGAATGATAGGTTGGAGCGCGTCCATTTGACTAAGGAAAGGCTTCTGAAAGGTACTGTCTTGGGAAACCAAGTCTGGTGGGGAAAGTGCACAACCTCTGCAGATGGAAAATCTAAGTACTTAGCCAAGTCCATGGCAATGGACAGCTTGAGCATCAAGACATGGAAGCTACAAGAATCTCATCACTCCAACTTCTAAGTAAAACTTGTGGGTGAACAAGGGTGAAGGACCCCAATGTCTATTGGTGGTTTCTTGGAAAAGTTTTTGACAAAGAAAAACTTAGCAATTTCAACTAATAGGAAAAACCTATTTTCAAGCAAAGCAAACCAAGCTACACTTAGCCAAAATGCATATAGAAATATAGTCCACTTAAAATTTACTAAGGTATCACTTGCCAATACTATTCCAAAGTATTGACCCACTGTGGCTGTAACTTGTGATGTTGCAGGTTACTCCGATGATGAGTGGGAGTCATGAGTCTACACTCAACATGCTTGCCTGTGACACATGAAGATGAGGACTTGTGTTTATTTACTTATTCCATAAACTCTTGTTTTAGGCCTTTGGCCCTGAGTTGTAAAAGACTATGTTTTATCTCTGGAATGAATGTAATAAACGACCTTTGTATCTGTGTACTTCATCTTAAACTGTGGATGCTAGCATTGATCCAGGGACTAACATTGCAATCACAGGGATCCTTTTCCTTTACAAAGGAGGGGTCTTACACATATATCTATGTCCTGAATTTATGAGAGCCGCAGGGATCTTTCAGGATTTCCAAACTATGATTTCTAATGCAGGGTTGGAACACTTTGTTGAAGAGGAACCATATCAATATGTTAATGTCAACAACCGCATTTTTAATCCTAGATGCCTGTTATGCCATACATCGCAATCCCAAGATTACCATTTTTGTGAGACATAACATATTGGATATCACAGTACATCATCCATTACAAACCATACATAAGGTCTTACAACAAATAAAGGATCACACGATCTAGTATTAACACAATCATAGCAGCGGAATAACATAAAAATTACGGTAGCGTGGGCGAGACTCCATCTTCATGGTCACATGCAATGATGACGATGGGAGATGATCCTAGTTGTCGTAACCTTCCGGCGGTCCATCCTCCTGATAGTCCTCTTCATAGTCTGGCGACGGGAATAGCCAGGGACAAAGCCATGAGTACTCTTTAAGTAATCGCAAACTAAGACTAACAAGTGAAGTGGTTTGGAGTAGGATCCTAAGCTCTAGGTTGTTTTGCAACAAGCCAAGTTGAGTTTAGAAGCAAAGAAAACTAATTTAAAGTTTTATAACACCTAAGTGGGAACTTTAGTTTCATAACACAACCCTGCTGTGGTCAAGTCAAAGTCATGATTCATTTCACAAGTCATTTTGAAAACATCTAACGGCGGAACAGTATGGCCACTCCAACTGTCCATAACCGTGGAAGTGGCTATTCGAATAGTTTGACACTCTGTAGAGGTGGTACACTTTCACCACAACATTTGATACATCCGTCAGGAACAATCCTGAATTCGCCATACTCAGTATGCGGATAATCAATCCTAACCTTTCAATTACGCCTAGTATAGGCACCTCTCCTATGAGTTTGGCCTCCCAACCATGACCAAGCTGTCATCTTGGGAACTGCATAGGTGGACAATCTTCACAAGGTAGCCTCACTCGGACCTTGGCAAGGGAACCCATACTAAGGTATATAAACTTCCGGTCAAGCCCTACCCAATTTCGTATTCAGTTTATGCGATAAAATTGGAATGGTATCGCATCCATACAACCATCAGTTTTATAAAGGGATAAGGCTCATGCCTTAACATTTTTATCATCAAAATCATCTGGTGTTGAAGAACACATGTCAAAACATTTCAGTAGAATGACTCAGCATTCTAAGGTTTTCATAATCATTTTCATCAAGTATTCCCATCTAAAGAAGTGATCAAGTTTTATGCTTAGCACTAGCAACTACAAGTGTGGGTAAAACAAATGAGGGGTGATAATCAAGTGTGACTTATCTAAATTCAATCTCATGCCTCAGGATGACATCAAGATTTATCTAACTTAGGCCAAGTTTTATGCTCTTTATGCTACCTTTAATAATCTTTCTGAAATCTACAATTCACTAAGTAAACACAAAGAGGAAGCTTTGATAACGAAATAAAATAACTAAGCTTTCAAGTAAAACTGGGATTGGGTATAGTAAGGTGGTATAACTAATTCATGTATAGTGCCTCTAGTTGGCATAGTTATAATGCAAGGGTTAACTTGCAAAGTTCTAGCTTGCTTAGATAGCTTGCCTTGTGTATTGCAGTGGTTCAAGTTCTCCTTCCTCTTCATATCCTTGGTCGGTACTAGCGTCTATAAATAAATACGAGGTACACAATCACCAAACAATACTTAACTAATTCTATTTATCACACCAAGGTTTTCACTATATGATCTAGCATCATCACAAAGATTAAAGCAATAGTTTTATTTCTTTTATTTTAGAAAAGTAATTTCTACTCATTGAAAAACTACTTAAGATTTAATATTCTCCAACTAAAATATGGGATCATGTTGACACATATCATCACCACATATTTCAGTACTTGGGAATGTGATTTAAAGTGGTGTCACAATTTAATAAGCTTTAACCTTTTTATTTTAATTAATTAAAGTGACTAGAAATTCCTATGGGGCATCCTTTTATTACTTTCCCATTATTTCTGCAAGTAAACCTAGTTATTTTTATATATTCAGAAAGGTTTTGTTAAATGTGATTTTTGAGAGTTGGAAACAACTCAAAAGCTTTTGTGGTTGATTTTTGAAAAAGTTTGAATGCAGAAAAGCCTCTGCCTTGTTATTTTTACTATAGGTGATCTACAACTCCAAATTATTTGAATCCAACGGGCTTGGATTAAGTTCAGTACCTTTCTAGCAAAATTAGTTTCATGCATTTTGGTTCAGTGAATCGATCTGGGTTGATTTTTTAATCTAGAGACATAACTATGTCTGAAACTAAATGGAAAAACCTAAATTCAAACTATTGGGTCACGCGGGAAGTTAACTAGGACGGCCCACGGTGCATAGCGCGCACGAGTGGGTTTAAGTGGATGTTGCCACCAGTCAGCGAGACAGGGGGTGCGAAGGGTGTAACACCCTCAGAATCGGACCTATGCAAGTTTTAGCGAAAACCCGCCAAGCTCGCATAGAAACGATTCAAAGGTGCCCACCAGGCACTTTCGTGCGGGTGGAAAACGAAGTAATAACATTACACAACAGTCCTCGATGGGACCCACAGAACAGGTATATATACAACAGCGACTCAATGAGTCAAGAATACAGATATACGGTACAAAGATCCAAATCACCTTGAAAACGATAGAGCGTCCAGCTACGGACAAGATGCAAATGGGGCTAAGAGCCCTGAAGAATAACCAATGGCGTCCATAACCCTGCCCAGGCCAAGCCGGAAGGGTAACCACGCTAATGGCGTCGATCTCAAAACCTGCTTAACAAAGGTGCGACAAAGGGCAAAGGAAAAGAGGAGCATCGATCACGAGGCGATTGCAGCGAGACTAGAATTGGCGGTCCTCGCCTACATAGGTATGGTGGATCGGCAGCGGCAAGATGCACTAAAAACCTATAGAGACTCGATATAATGGCGGCTATCGAGAGGGTAAGAAAAGACCTATCCGGAACGGTGATACTAACACCAAACAATCCCATCCTGGTATTCCCCTCGAGACCAAACGAGGAAGTCAACCGAGGAACTCACACGATTGGCGGTTTACTTATTCGATTATAGTTGCACTTTACTAGTCAGGTTTAGATAATCATCTTGATAAAGTAAGCAAGGGCACTTTTAGTTAACCATTCCGTTATAGTGGCAACGCTTACTAGTCGAATACAATTAGCATGAGATAACCCCAAAACCCGCAGCTTGTTGGTACTTTTGCTTAGCCATTCCGTTGTAGTGAAGCTGATTACTAGTCATATCGGATACAAGTCAATTTATAACAATAAACTTTAGTTATAGTTGTCTATGATCAAACCTTTGCTCCAAGTCGTCCATAACCGCGGACACGGCTTCTCGAAAGATTAACCTGCAGGGTGCACCAAAGTATCCACAGCACTTGACCCTTTTGCGGATCGGTTAACATACACCCATCGGTATGTCGGCGGGCCTAAGTCACGGCGTTCCTGCACTCCAAAGAAAGTACATGGGGCCACCCACCAAGTCGAACCATAGCGAAGTCGGCCGGTCTCAGACGGACTTAGGGTTTGGGTAGACGGTATGAAACGACAAGAAATCCCAAAATGGGACTATCGACACCGCGAAACGTGTCCCGATCCTAACGATAAGGTGCTATCATCGCACAATTTAAATAAAGTAGTAAAACATGGCATAAATACAGGATAGTAAAAAACCTCAAACTAGTTTGTGGCCCCAGACAATACTTTGAAATCAGGTAATAATCAATGGGGGCCCATATCTCCCCACAGGTTAGCGCTCGATCTCGGAACAGGTGTCAAGAACTCGGGTCCTACGGGACACAAGTGGGCGTTCGGAAAACCAACATTATCTATCACCCACCGATGCCTCTGCTTAATTCAATTTTAGTTGTTAAACAGCAATTAAAGTGAAACAATAATTAAAGCCATGATCATCTCCAACATTGAACATGCGGCTCTTCTCCAACAACTGTGGTACTTGACGACACGCATCAACACTTGAGCAAGCGACTACGACGCGCAAGTCCAACTATCTACCAAACAACAGGTAATAGGGTGTGTCCGAGGCAATATAGGGCTGCAAGGGATATCACGGGTACGGAAACTAAAGCATCGCGACACAGATAGCAATAGATCAACAGGAGGGAATAAATACTATAAAAGTAAGATAGGTAGAAAGGGGGAGATGCTCGCCTGAAAACATTGCCGAAGGTTCAACCGAAGATCGGGTCGACACTCGCATCAACTCAACGGCCTTATCCGCGAAGAAGCAAAACACTAGAATAAACACCGGATGGACTATTTAATACTACGGCAGAAGATCGGGCATGATGCATGTATGATGTATGGCATGGCAAAGATGCGATGCAATTGGGCCATATTAAGCGGAACTGGGGTCCCGACAATTAATTAGGTGGTTCATGTTGTTTAGCTACCCCGCAATTTAAATGTTGCTTTATCAAGACAAAAGTTAGCACCGGTTCGCTACACAAATTTAAATGAGGACAATATGAGACTAGATTTGCCCGCATATGGGCCCCATATTTAATTATTAGGTGAATCGGCATAAGGCCCCCAAACCACACGAATATGCATGCGAGTATGACAATTCAATATGCATCAATTGTTATTATATTATAAAATAGGGTTTTGGGAAGGGTTCACACATTGAGGGGTCTCGACGGTCTTGGGGATCCGGGGTTCGGGGTCGGGTCTCGGGGTTCAGGGTTCGACGGGTCGGTCTCGGCGTCCGGGATCGTTCTTGTCGCATGAGCGTCAAAGCTTCCGGGAAGTAGAACTGTCGTCCGGGGTGAAGCACTCGGCGTCCTCAAGGAAATACTCGTCGCATCCGTGTCGGTGAACTTGGCGTTCAGGGAGAAGTTCTCGGGGTTCCGTGAGGTAGACCTTGTCGCGTCCGTGGTCTTCGGGCCCGCAGGATCGAAGCGTCAAATTCCGGGGAGGTGATCTTGGGGTATCATCCTGATCATCGGTGGCGAACTCGGGGCTCAACAACGGGGTCTTCAGGGTTCCAGGAGGAAGAGCTTGACGTCTGAGAGGTTCGGCCGGCCACGGCCATCGGAGTCTGTGACGAAGATCTTGACAAACCAAGGCGTTCCGGTGGTAGGTCTTGTCGTACCGTGTAGGCGTTCTCGAGGTCGATGGCGAACTTGTCCGGTACCGGGGTTCGGATCCGGGAAGGAGTACTCGAGCGGTATCGCCTTCGGGTTCCGTGAAGGAGATGCTTTGGGGGCCTCGGTCGTCAGACTTGTGTACGGCGCCGGTGTTTCATCGGGCTCATCGGGTTGGTGTCGATCTCGGTTCTCGATGTCGGTAGGTCTTGGTGTCGAGGGAAGTTCATGTCGTGCCGAGACGGAGATCATGTCGGTCCGCGGGGTCGGGCTTCGAAGCCGGGAAGGAGCACTCGTATTGTCATAGAGAACACATATCTAGTATAACCAGATGCATCCAAAGGAACAAAGAGCATCGTTGGATGTGGCTGATTAGGTGCACGCGCGAAACTGCAACCGAGCAAGGAGACAGAGGAACCCGCAACGAGTCCGCTCATGAGCTCGGAAGCCGGAGGCAACGGGCGGCGCGAGGAGGAAGGCGCTGGGCAGCCGCGGGCGAGCCGAGCCACGGGTGGGCGCGGCGGCGAAAGGTCGGGCATGGGCGCCAAGGTGCAAGCGGCCGAGGCGGGAGCGAAGGACGACAGCGGAGACCGGCAGGCGGGAGGAGCTCTAGCGGGGAGGGAGAGAGGCCGGCCTGGTGCGGGAGGTGGCGGAGTCGCCGGGCGTGTGAGCCAGGGCTCGGCGACGCAAGGAGGCAGAGGCGGAGGAAAGCCAAGGCGGTGGCGAGCGGAGGCGGGCGGCGGAGGAGCTCGAGGGGGCGGTCCAGCGAGGCGGCGAGGCGTTGCGGGGCGACTGACGGACGAGGGCGGCGGCTCGCCGGAGGAGAGAAGGCAGCGGCGGGCTCGGGAGAGGAGGGCAGTGGCGGGGCGGTGGCCGGGGAGAGGCGAGAGAGGATGAGGCGCGCCACAGAGGTGGAGGGTCGCCACGGCGAGGTCCCGCGGTAGGCGAGGGCCCGTCGGAGGGAGGAGGTCTTTGGGGTGGAGCAGAGGGTCGGGGAAGAGAGGGTCTGCGGGGGGAAGAGAGGAGAGAGGGAGCTGCGGGTGGGGCCAGGTGCCAGGTGGGGGTGGGGCCAGGCAGGCGCGCGGTGGGAGCGTGTGTGCGCGTGGTGTGCGCGTGGTGTGCGTGTGTTGGGTGTGTGCTGGGAGAGAGAGTGGTGTGGGTGGGGAGTGGGGGCTGAGTTGGCATGGTGTGGTTGGGTGAGAGATGGGGCAGGGTGACGTGTCGGGTGGGGATAGGTGGGGGTGATGTGGAGGTAGGGTGGGTAGTTTAGGACTAGGTAGAAAAGGGTTATGGGTGGGCCGTTTGTATTTCTGGGGGTGGTCGTTCGGGTCTATCTGGCCCGTTCGACTGCCCCACTAAAAACAATTAAAAGTTTTATTTATTTAAACAGGGCCTTTGCGAACCGAAACCGACAAAACAATTAATCCGGAGTCCCGGGTTTGAATCTGAAAACAAGACGGAGCGTTTTAGAAAACAAAAACAGGCTTTTGCGAAAATAGTTTTAAGCAACAATGCATGATGATGACGATGCAATGCACAAATTCAACGCGATTTTCTAGTAGTGGTTTTGCGGGATGCCACAAAGGGGTACGTGGCAATCTAGACCATGCGATCAACATCTAATTGAACGGCTGGGGGTAGGGGACGGTGCTGTGTTCCCTGGCGATGCTCAACGGCATGGTGGCAAGGCAAGGGGCGGTGCAAGATGGTCGGAATGCTACGATGCTCTGGGCGGGCCCGACGGGAAAATTAATGGCGCACATGCTCTCTTGGTCGCGCGGCGACGAATGTGCTTGTCCTGGCAGTTCTTGGGGCGGTGGTGATCACACAGTAAAGCAGCGAGGGTGGCGCGCGGTCTGTGCTCGCGTGTCGAGTGCCGTGCTCTGGAGCACTCTCGGCATGGCACAGAGGCATTGGGCGCGGTGGTTCTAGGGTGGTCCAGGGGCTGGTAGCACTTGGGCCTTGGACATGGGGTGGCGGTGGACGGTGGTCAGTGTCCCAGACAAGGTTGGCGAGGCTAGGGGAGTTTCTAGCTTGCTGTCGACGATGGGGTGGCAAGTTAGGATCGACATGCTCACCATTGATGAAAATGTCAAACTTACAGTGAGCTAGGGCTAGTTAATTAGTTTGATCATCTACTGAGAGGGTTATGTAAGCTAGAGGGAAGACAAGTTAGGCACAAACACTGCTCACTATAGTGTTTGATGTTTTGTTTGATTTGTGTTTGCAAGGTGTTTGATGAAATGGCTGAAAGAGATTTGTATTTGAATTTTTGAGTGAAACTTGGTGAGTGTCCTAGTCACATACTAGGTAGTCTATGGTTAGATGGTTTTGTCAAGGTGCATTGGTTTGGTTGGTTTTTGAGAATTGGTGATCTTCACATATGATATATATTCAATTTTGAATTGTCATTTGAATCAAGTTGCCAAATGTTTCTGTGAGTTTGCAAAGTGGGATTGGGTTCAGTTTTACTTGGTAGAGCAAGGGGTGAAAATAAATGGAATTGTTTCTGTTTGAAATATTGGACTAGAAACACTCAAAGTGGTCTAGTGAGCATGATTGGCAAAAATGACCATTAGCTCATTTTGTTTGTTTTTGAATTTCTCTTGATTTGTTTCTGCTTGGAAATGTTTTAGATGATGTTGTTTTCATCTTTAAACCATTCCTTGCTATTCACAACAATCACACAAGTCCAATCATGCATTCATACAATCATCACATACACACATGCATTCATATGATTTTAATTAACAAAAGTTTTTGTTAACCCTAATTTTGGTGACTGGAACTGATAATCTTGATCAATATTTTTGGGATGTTACAAACCTTCCCTCCTTAAACAAAATCTCGTCCCAAGATTTGAGAAATAACAAAAAGAAAACTAGGATTTAAAGAGATCGGGAAACTCCGTCTTGATGTAATCTTCTCGCTCCCAGGTAGCTTCTTCTTCAGTGTGGTTGCTCCACTGGATCTTGAGAAACTTGATGCTTCGGGTCCTGGTGGTTCTGAAAGCTTCCTCCAAAATGCGGATGGGTACTTCGGGATACGTCAGGTCATCGTTGATCTCTATGGTTCGGTGATCTATGTTTTTGAAAACTTCAGTCTTCTCCGGGACTTCTAGGCATTTGCGAAGTAGAAATATATGGAACACATTATGCGTTGCTGACATCTCCTCTGGCAGTTCAAGTTGATATGATACTTCTCCTCGATGATTCAGAATCTTGAATGGTCTGATATATCTAGGGGCTAACTTTCCTTTAAGCTGGAAATGTTGCATTCCCTTCAAAGGCGACACTTTGAGATACACAAAATCTCCGATATTGAAAGCGAGATCTTGACGTCTCTTGTCGGCATAACTCTTCTGTCTGGATTGGGCGGTCTTGAGGTGCTCATGGATCTTGTGAACCTTCTCTTCTTCTTCTCGTAGGATGTCGGGTCCAAAAATCTGACTCTCTCCTACTTCCGACCAATTCAAAGGGGTACGACACTTCCTTCCATACATGAATTCAAATGGGGCCATTTGCAAACTGGCTTGATAACTGTTGTTATACGAAAACTCTGCGAACGGCAGACAATCTTCCCATTTAGATCCATACTCTAACACACATGCTCTCAACATATCTTTGAGTATTTGATTTACTCGATCCGTTTGTCCATCAGTCCGAGGGTGATAAGCTATGCTAAAATCTAATCGGGTTCCTAATCCTTCTTGGACTTTCTTCCAGAATCTCGAGGTAAACTGAGTTCCTTGATCTGACACAATGTTCTTGGGGACTCCGTGCAAACTGACGATCCTTGCAATGTACAACTATTCTAGCTTCAAACTCTGATAGGTGGTCTTGACAGGTAAGAAATGGGCGACTTTGGACAGTCTATCAACTATGACCCATATAGAGTCATTTCCCCTACTAGAAGTAGGCAAACCGGTGATAAAGTCCATTCCTACGGAATCCCATTTCCATTCTGGAATCTGCAGTGGTTG
This sequence comes from Avena longiglumis, assembly GCA_030063025.1. NCBI lineage: Eukaryota > Viridiplantae > Streptophyta > Magnoliopsida > Poales > Poaceae > Avena > Avena longiglumis. The sequence goes on along the minus strand of CP125978.1, from coordinate 349,555,332 downwards.
CAACATTCCTGCGGGTCTCTGATGTCCTGCCTTAACTCTCTGACAAATATCACACTTGGCTATGTAGCTTCCGATTTCTCTCTTCATCTTATGCCACCAAAATTGCTCCTTCAGATCCTGATACATCTTTGTTCCTCCGGGGTGGATAGAATAAAGGGTATCATGGGCCTCTTTCAAAATGGCTTGCTTCAACTCGGAATCTGCTGGTACACAGAGACATCCTTTGTACCACAAAACTCCTTCTTCATCTTCGGTGAATCCGGGTACTTTGCCTCTACCGATGCGACGTTTGATTCCGTCGATACTAGCATTTACTTTCTGCGCCTCCTTAATCTGACTGATTAAAGTGGGTTGAAGTTCTATGCTAGCCAAAAATCCTTCACTTACTAATTCCATTCTAAAACAACTCCTTGGGCAAACTAGGTTGCTCCTTCAGAATCATGGAGTTCAAGCGACACGACAATCTGCTAAGGGCATCTGCTACCACATTGGCTTTACTGGGGTGATTGTGGATGTCTACATCATATTCCTTGATTAGATCGATCCATCTCCTTTGTCTCATATTCAACTCCTTCAGAGTGAAAATGTACTTCAGGCTCTTGTGATCCGAATAAATCTCACAACGGTTTCCCATAAGGTAATTCCTCCATCTCTCCAGGGCTAGAACTACGGCTGCGAGTTCAAGGTCATGGATAGGATAATTCTGCTCATGTTGCTTCAGTTGATGGGATAGATAAGATATTACTTTGCCTCCTTGCATCAACACACATCCGAGACTGATCTTGGATGCGTCACAATACACATAAAACGGCTTCGTGATATCCGGCATGATCAAGATTGGGGATGAAACCAATATCTTCTTGAGTTCCTAAAAACTCGCTTCAGATTTGTCCGTCCATTCAAACTTATTATCCTTCTTCAACAATTGGGTCATGGGTCTTGCGATGCTCGAGAATCCTTCTATAAACTTGCAGTAATATCCCGCTCATCCGAGAAATGCACGAACTTGAGTTTGAGTGGTTGGGGCTTGCCAATCTTCAACATCCTTCACCTTTGCAGGGTCAACGGCAATTCCTCCGGCTGATACAATATGTCCGAGGAATCCTACCTCCTGTAACCAGAATTCACATTTGCTAAACTTGGCATACAACTGATGCTCCCTAAGGTTTCCAAGGATGCTCCTTAGATGTAGCTCATGTTCTTCTTATGATTTGGAATAAATCAGAATGTCATCGATGAAAACAACGACAAACTTATCCAGGAAGTCCATAAAAATCTTATTCATGAGGTTCATGAAATAAGAGGGGGCATTGGTTAATCCAAAAGACATGATAGTATACTCATACAATCCATATCTGGTGGTGAAAGCAGTCTTTGGAATATCCTCTGCGCGAATCTTGAGTTGATGATAGCTAGTTCTAAGATCAATATTAGAAAACACTTTGGCACCAGTCAACTGGTCAAACAAGTCTTCTATCTTTGGCAGTGGGTACTTGTTCTTGATGGTGACATCATTCAGCTTCCGATAATCCGTACACATACGGTTACCTCCATCTTTCTTGTCCACAAATAAAACAGGTGATCTCCATGGCTAAGCACTTGGTTGAATCAGTCCTATTTCCAGCATAGCATCCAGTTGCTTCTTCGGCTCCACTAATTCAGACGGGTTCATACTATATGGTCTCTGGGCTATGGGTCCGGTTCCAGGGATTAGTTCAATGATAAACTCGATATCCCGATCCGGGGGCATACCGGGAAAAACATCTGGAAATACGTCAGGGTATTCACAAACTATTCTGACTTGGTCAATGGTTGGCTGGGCTAGATTCTTGTTGCACTTGAATTGATGGGGAAAGGTTTCAGATACAAGCTCTACTGATATTCCAGCTGTACTGGTCATGGTTATGGATTTCTTGGCACAGTCAATTAATCCTTTATGTTTCGACATCCAATCCATTCCTAGTACTACTTCCAAACCTTTAGTTCCAAGTACTATTAGATAAGCATAACAATCTATGCCATGGATTCGGATACGTACGGCCTTGCAATTTTGTCTAGCTTTGGTGGTTGAACCAGGTATTTGAACTATCATAACATGCTTCAATTTGGTTGGTTGAATCTTACTAGTGCATGCAAATTCTTTGGTAACAAACGAGTGCGATGCTCCAGAATCAAACAACACTCTTGCAAGTACTGAGTTAATAGAAAACATACCCAACACGACATCTGGCGCTTCTTGGGCTTCTTCACCATTCATGAGAAACAGACGGCCGTTGCAGTTGCGCGAGTGATACGTCGGAAACGTATCTATAATTTTTGATGCTCCATGCTTGTTTAGTATCTACTTTGCTTTGCTTTGTCTACACTTTGAGGTTCTTTTTACATGTTTTCTGGTACTAACCTATTAACAAGTTGCCACAGTGTCAGTTGCCTGTTTTCTGCTGTTTTTGGTTCCAGAAAAGTTAGTAAATAAATATTCTCGAAATTGGACGGGACAAACGTCAAAGTCAATTACTTTTCGTGGGGAACAAGAAGTCCAGAGGGGAGACGAAGAAGCGGGCCAGGGTGGCCAAACCCCCCTAGGCACGGGTGGGCCCTGCCCCGCGCCAGGGTAGGGTTTGACCCCCCTGTCCGCGTCCTCAGCCTCCCCCTTCGCCTATAAGAAGCCCCTAATGCAGAAACCCTAAATACCCGATCAAATATCCATGAAACCTTCTGTAGACGCCGCCACCGTCATCCCTAGATCGAGGGGATCTGATGTTCTTCCCAGACCGCTGGGAGAGATCATACCGAAGGCCTTCTCTCCGGTATGATGCATGAATAGTTCCACCTTGGACTATGGGTCCATGTAGTAGCTAGATGGTTGTATCTCCTCCTTTGTGCTTTCATGTGTAGATCTTGTGAGCTCCGTTCATGATCAAGATCTAATCTATTTGTAATCATGCATGTTGTGTTTGCGGGGATCCGATGGATATTGAGATTATTATGTTGGTTTGATTCATGGTTATCATGTCTGTGTTGTTTGTTATCTTGCATGCTCTCCGTTGTTAGTAGCTATCTTGGCCAAGTAGTTGCTAGTGACTCCAAGAGGGAGTATTTATTCTCGATAGTGGGTTCATGCCTCTAGTTTCCAAGGGAAGTGACAATAATCTCTTCGGTTGTAGATGTGCTGTTTCTACTAGGGAGAAAACAACGGTCTCTTGTTCATGGAACATGTGGACTGTTTACCTTACACACTTTGCTTAAAGCAGTTTTCTGTTGCTTGCAACTTAATACTGGAGGGGGTTCGGATGATAACCTGAAGGTGGACTTCTAGTCATAGATGCAGTTGGATGGCGGTTTATGTATCTTGTTGTATTGCCCAATCGAATCTCATAGGATCTTTCTGACTAGTAATTGCATTGTTATGCCTTGCTCAGTTCCTATCAATTGCCCTGCTGTAAGGAGAGCACCCTTCATGCCATGTTGTTTATCTAAGGAGAGCACCTCTAGTGAACTATGGACCCCGGTCCAATCTTTACCATTGATACATCTTCCACTGTTACTTGTTTACTTGCCGCAAACCATTACCTTCCACACCATACATTTAATCCTTTGTTACAACAAACCAGTGAGCTTGACAACCTCACTGATTCGTTGGGGCAAAGTCTTGAATTTGTGTTGTGTAGGTCTCCGCGTTGCTTGAAACACTTGTCTGACGTTTCCTTCCTCCTTCTGGTTCGATAACCTCGGTCTCTACTGAGGGAAAGCTTGTTGCTGTGCTCATCATACCTTTCTATTGGGGTTCCCAACAAAGTCCTCTCTGATAGGCAAAAAGCTTTCTGGCACCGTTGCCGGGGAGCAAAGAAAGAAGCTCCCACGTCAATAAGGCGCCATCAACAAGCTTTCTGGCACCGATGCTGGGGAGGCTAAGTACGTCTTCACTAGGGGAGTCTTCCACTCCCTTTCTCTTTACTTTGTTTTTAGTTTGGTTTGTTTCTTTTGCTTGGTTTTGTTTTCCTATTTTCCAAAAAACCCCAAAAAATTAGTCTAGTTTGGTTTGCTTGCCTTATTCAAAAACACAAAAAATTAGTTCCTACTCTAGTTGCCACCTTGCTCTAGCTCACCATGTTGTTCCCCAGTTCACCCTGAAAGATCTTGCGATAGGTAGTGTCTCTATAATTGGGACAGACAATATTGAAGAATTCTTTAATCATGTTTGCAAGCATGAGGATATTGAGGATAGATCTATAGCAGAACTTTCTCCTAGTTATGAGATTGCTGCAGCTTCTTTAGTTCATATGTTGGAGGCTAGGTTTGTTATCCTTAACCCCTTCATATAATTCTTGTTCCTAAAACTAAAAGAAGAAAAGAATGTTGAAAAGAGAGAATTCATCCTTGAAACTTTATCAAGAGAATTTCATGATGTTGCTAGGGAAGCCAAAAAGGTCTTTGAACGTTTCAATATGCTAGGTTCAAGTGTAGATGTTGTGGGTATTTCTGATAAAACTAAGCCTAAAGAGGAATTTAATATACCCATACCCTTTAAGCTTGTTGGAATGCATGAAGCCCTTGAAATTTTTTTATTTGGATTGCCCCTGAAAATCTTTTTGATGAAAGTAGTAAACCAAAGAGATATTAGAAGGGATCCTCCAAAACCCATTTGGATGAGATACTTTCATAGTTGAATATTTTGCAAGTATTGATGTTAATGCTTCTTCATTTGAAAATACTTGATGGTTCTTGCTTCTTGTGCCTTACTTAAAGGCGTTAAAGAAAAGTAATTGTTGAGAGATAACCCAAGAGTTTCCTTGAGTCTTGGAAGTTATTAATTCATTAGTGACCTCTCCTTATCCTTTTTGTTTGCTTATTGTGCCAAGAATGACCTCTAATGAGTGGGAAGTAAGATTTGGGGAGTTGCTGTCTCGAAACAGATTTCTGTCCTCCACCAAAAACATTCGTGAGGAGTCTCTGTAACTATGATTGAGCTTAAAATTTACAAATAAATCCCCCAGTATGTTAGCTAACTTTCGTTAGTTCAACACTTTTTGATTTGAGCAACATAAGATGTTCGAAAAAATCGGTTTCTACCTGTTGGTCTGTTTTGACAGATTTCTGCCATTATTTGCATTTGCTTCTTATTGATTCCTTTTTGAGTTCTCTTTAGGTGAATTGAGCTTTTTGAAGGAGTTAATACAGTATCTTGTGTTTCTAGTGAAAATACTTGCTGTTTCAAAGCTTTGCCAGAGGTCTAATATCTTTTAAATAAGCTAATGTTGCTAATGAAGATTGTATGAAGTTTTGCATGAAGGAAAAATTTCAGGTGTAGAGAAAGAATGATGCAATAAGATGAAGAATGGACAAAATCTCAAGCTTGGGGATGCCACCATCGTGTCACCCCAAGAAATATCCGAGAGGTACAAGCGTCAAAGCTTGAGGATGCCCAAGGCATCCCCTTCTCATCAATAAAAAGCTCAGATCTGTCTAGACACTTCATTTTTATTGTTTCATGCACAGTTGTGTCGTTCTTGGAGCGTCTTAGTTATCGTTTGCTTTGCTTAGTTTGTTTAGTTTTCTTGAGTAGTTTGGACCCCCGTTCTCGCTGTGTTATTTTGCAAATAAGTTTCTTGGTATTGTAAAGGAGTAGTAAGTTCTTGATTGAAGTGCAAGAGGAGCTTGCATTGACTGTGACTTAGACTTTAGCATGACATGCTAGGTGTTGTTTTGACCTTATGCTTAGTGATTATTTCTGTATCATGTCTTGTTCCAAACAATTGGGTTTTCTTAGTGTGCCTTGAAGAAATTATGCGTTGTTTTAGCATACAAAAGCATAGTATTGTGGTATTCTCCTTTGATGCTTTGCTTAGGTTGACTTGGCACATGCTCACACCATGTTATGACTATGACAAGTCACCATTAGCCTCTATGATCAATTATTTCTTGACTTGTAGTACCACTCTTTGCTTTGATTAGTAATGCTTTGTTGCACTGCATGATTATGGCCATTATTGCTCTCTTAGTTGGTTGCTCCCAGTCTTTTGCTAGCCTCCACTTGTATGAGTAAGCTCTACTCATGCTTCCAACTCCCAAGAAACCAAGTTATTCCAAAGTGTCCACTATAAACTCCTATGCATGGTGTTACACCATTCCAAGTATATTCTTGTTTTCAGCTACCTTCTAATTAAAAACTATTTTGTTATGTGAAAACTTAGTGATTAAAGCCCTCACAAACTTGATGGCACACTTTATATTATTTGCCCCTAAAAAACTTGAACCATTGTGTCATCTATGTTGTATATGCTTGCACTTATACGTTGGAATTAGCAGAACCGTGTTGTAACGGGGAACGTTTTCAACATTGCACTTGTACTTTGTACTCAGTTGATATCATGCTCTTTTGTCTATGGATGTCACCGGTGTGAAATAAAGAGGGAACTTGTAAGTCCATGGATTTTGTATCCTGTGTTAGAGAAACGCCTGGGCCGCTAGCCTAAGCCATGCCGAATCATGGTGAAAACTTGCAGCATCACCATAGTGACATCTATGAAGCATTATTCTTATAAAAAAGAGACACATTGAGAAAAGAGGAAAGAGATAAAAAGCACGATATTACCATGGTAAATAAGAAGATTGCTGAGATGCTCATTGTCTGCTTGCCTTGTCATTTTGGTTATGGGAAAGCTCCTGTACCTTGTGCAAGGGGTACCCTGTTGGCGGTTCTCAATGATATGCAAATACTTACAATGACAAGAAGTTACAGGTGACCAAAATTGAGTAGCATGAGGTGTGGCCCTCGTATTCAAGGGACTTGAGATTTCCAACTTATACTTTGTCAAGCATATATTCCATCTTTGTCACTTTAACCTTAATCACTTCAAGATTCTTATGATAGGGGCAATGAGGGCTGAAAGCTAACAAGTACCATAATTTTTGGAAGCTCTTTTTGAAACTTGAAATCCCTTCTTCCTTTATAAAAGGCCTTTCTTCCACCATTATTTGAGTCTCCACCTTCTACCTTTAGGCACCATTAAGAGATCATAATTGTCATTCTGTGTGTAGTGTTCCAAAGCTTATTGATTGATGCAAATTGTGATATTACTTGTTCTTGTGATATTTGTTTCTAGTCACCCTTATGAACTTTGAAGGTGTCTTATGCATCCATATTGCTACTCTATGAGGGACAAGCTGATTGCCACTATGCCATGTTTTCTCTATGTGAAACAAACAAACGTTTTTCAATGCATGTTATTAATGATCTTTGTTTGTAGCTTTCCATGTTGCATGCATAGTTACTATGTCCTATTGTTAGAACTCCATCTTTCGTGCACATGTTTAAAGTTCTTTCATCCAAGCTTTCAATGCTTGCAAATGGTTGGATCTTTATTGTGAGGGTGCATGTCACCTAAAAAATTATTCTTTTTATCACTTACCTACTCGAGGACGAGCAGGAGTTAAGCGTGGGGATGCTTGATATGTCGGAAATGTATCTATAATTTTTGATGCTCCATGCTTGTTTAGTATCTACTTTGTTTTGCTTTGTCTACACTTTGAGGTGATTTTTACATTTTTCTGGTACTAAGCAATTAACAAGTTTCCACAGTGTCAGTTGCCTGTTTTCTGCTATCTTTGGTTCCAGAAAAGTTAGTAAATAAATATTCTTGGAATTGGACGGGACAAACGTCAAAGTCAATTATTTTTCGCGGGGAATAAGAAGTCCAGAGGGGAGACGAAGAAGCGGGCCAGGGCGGCCAAACCCCCCTCGGCGCGGGCGGGCCCTGCCCCGCGCATGGGTAGGGTTTGAACCCCTGGCCACCTCCTTGGCCTCCCCCGTCGCCTATAATAAGCCCCCGATACAGAAACCCTAAGTACACGATCAAATCTCCACGAAACCTTCTGTAGGTGCCGCCACCGTCGTCCCTAGATCGGGGGGATCTGAAGTTCTTCCCGGCACCCTGCTGGAGGGGAGATCATCCCGGAGGCCTTCTCTCCGGTATGATGCATGAGTAGTTCCACCTTGGACTATGGGTCCATGTAGTAGCTAGATGGTTGTATCTCCTCCTTTGTGCTTTCATGTATAGATCTTGTGAGCTCCGTTCATGATCAAGATCTAATCTATTTGTAATCTTGCATGTTGTGTTTGTAGGGATCCGATGGATATTGAGATTATTATGTTGGTTTGATTAATGGTTTTGTCTTTATGATTCTATCATGTCTGTGTTGTTTGTGATCTTGCATGCTCTCCGTTGTTAGTAGCTATCTTGGCCAAGTAGTTGCTAGTCACTCCAAGAGGGAGTATTTATGCTCGATAGTGGGTTCATACCTCTAGTTTCCAAGGGAAGTGACAATAATCTCTTCGGTTGTAGATGTGCTGTTGCTACTAGGGAGAAAACAACGGTCTCTTGTTCATGGAACATGTGGACTGTTTACCTTACACAGTTTGCTTAAAGCAGTTGTCTGTTGCTTGCAACTTAATACTGGAGGGGGTTTGGATGATAACCTGAAGGTGGACTTATAGTCATAGATGCAGTTGGATGGCGGTCTATGTATCTTGTTGTATTGCCCAATCGAATCTCATAGGATCTTTCTGGCTAGTAATTGCATTGTTATGCCTTGCTCAGTTCCTATCAATTGCCCTGCTGTAATTTGTTTACCCTTCATGCCATGTTGTTTATCTAAGGAGAGAACCTCTAGTGAACTATGGACCCTGATACATCTTCCACTGTTACTTGTTTACTTGCTGCAAACCATTACCTTCCAGACCATACGTTTAATCCTTTGTTACAGCAAACCGGTGAGCTTGACAACCTCACTGATTCGTTGGGGCAAAGTCTTGAGTTTGTGTTGTGCAGGTCTCCGCGTTGCTTGCAACACCTGTGTGATGTTTCCTTCGTCCTTCTGGTTCGATAACCTCTGTCTCTACTAAGGGAAAGCTTGCTGCTGTGCTCATCATACCTTGCTCTTGGGGTTCCCAACAAAGTCCTCTCTGACAGGCAACAAGCTTTCTGGCGCTGTCGGGAGTAAAGAAAAGCTCCACGTCAATAAGGCGCCATCGACGAGTTCCCAGGAAAATCTCCTTCAAGCTAAACACAGCCTTCTTGGTCAGGCATTCACATTGGGGGCTAAGGCAATCTTCTTGGGGCACTCATTGGAATAGTGACCATTGGTTCCACATTCATAACAAGTCACCTGAGACTTGTCCTTTGCTGCAACAGGCACAACATTGCTTCCAGTTCTTGGGGCATTATTGGTGTTGGTGGCGGCATTGTTGTTGTTGAACTTTGGCGGTACACGATTCAAATTGCTGGAATTGTTGGGGTTGTTGTTGTGATTTCCTCCAGGCCTTGGGTTTCCTCCTCCACGGTTGGGATAGGTTGTACGGTTCATGGGGGGTCTATTGTTTCTTGGGGAAAATCCTGGAGACAGGTTGGGGCGATACTTTGGGGTATGATGGGTTCCTGGTTGATGCATCATTCTACGCTTGCGATTCTCATTGGCTTTGTTGATCTTGCCTTCCATCTGAATGGAAGAATCCACTAAGGCTTCAATATCAGTAAACGGTATGTTGACTAACACCGTTTGCATCTCATCATGCAGACCATTCAAGAATCTCTCCTTCTTGGCTTCAGTATCAATCTCATCCGGTGCATACCTAGCCAATGACAAAAAATTTTCAGGGTACTCAACTACTGTCATCCTTCCTTGCTTCAGTTCCCTGAATTCATCTCTCATCCTCTTGATCAAACCCGGTGGCACATGGGTTCTGCTGAACTTGATTTTGAATTCCTCCCAAGTCATCATCTGTCCTCCATTCATGGCGCGAACGCTGTTCCACCATGCTCTTGCATCTCCGGCCAGATAGTGGGTGGCAAATAGTACCTTCTTGTTGGATTCCACTCCTGCAACCTCTAAGTTGTTCTCCATAGTTTCCAGCCAATCATCTTCATCTAGGGGCTCTTCAGACTTAGGGAAAATGGGTGGATTGGTGTTTTGAAAGTTCTTGAGGTTTGATCCATGGTTGTCCTGGTTTCTATGGCCTTGATTTTTGTTGGCCATCTGATCTATGTGTTGAAGGGTGGCTAAGTTGACTTGACGTTCAGCTCTTTCAGATTCGCGGTAAGAAACCAACATTTGCAAGATTTGCAACATTGGGTTCGGGGATGAAGTGCTTCCTCCGCGAGGCATCTGAAGATTGAGATAGATCATGAGAAAAGAGGGACATTTATAAGGTTCAGGGTTTTCTTTTTGAAAAGTTTTGGAAGTTGACTCAGATTTTTCTATCAACTTGCTTTTCATTCATTCATAACAAACCATACAAACAAACACCACAACAGGGAAACAGATGGTTTTAAGAACCATTCTGTGAAACTACGATACAATGGGACTGGATACAACTCACTAACGCTAGTGCTCAAGTGCTACTACTCCTCAGAATCGGTGTCCTCATCCTCCTCCTCCTCCCCCTCCTCCTCCTCCTCCTCATCATCATCATCAATGAAGGCGAAGTCATCCTCATTAGTGAAGAAGTACATGGCCTGATCCTCCAGGAAGTCATCATCATCACTGAGGTAGGAGTAGGGGTCTCCACGTATATCCTCTCCTGCATTCTCCCTCTCCTCGAGCTGCATGTCCCTCTCGTGGACGGTCTCTTCCAACACTGTGATCCTGTGGCGGAGACGGGCAATGATGCGCTCCTTCTTATCAAGCTGACAGCAACGAGACTAGCGATCCTTCACCAGCATGGCAATGGTTTGATCCTTCTTGGCGGTGATGGAAGAGTTATGGTTGGCGTAGGATCGGGCGTTGTCCAACTCCTTCTACCGATCATACATCATGAATCTGAGGTGGTCTACTTGATTCTTCAGCTCAGGGTGATATGGTGCCTCCAGTGGCTGTCCCATAACATCACTCCTTGGGCAGAACTCAAAGCGGGTACCCTTGATCTGATTGGTACTCTCCCCACACAGACGGGCAAGCGCTTCCTGCATGGCCCTGGCATGTCCATCGAGCCAATTGTTCTCTCTAATGGTGAACTGAATTCCCTCTGAGATGGGGGCTTCAATCTTTCCTTGGAGACTTCAACAATCAGCCATTGCAATTCCTCTCCTTCCTGATCGTTGAGCTGAGCTCCGAAGAACTCGGGGTGTGGGCGCTCCAGAAGTTCCGAAAGCTGGTCCAAGTCACGCTCAAAGATGATATCTCCTCCATTTCCCAATTGATAGAACTTGCTATACTTCACGTCCATCTATAAGAATATAGGATGAGTAAGTTAGTAGAGTGATCAAGTGTGTCAACTTTTATGTAAGTTTGCAAGATTTTTTTTGAGGAACATGAATTTTCATGAAAGAATCTAAGTGATAAGAATGAGAATAAGTTTTTATAAATACTCACTTCCTTTGTTTTGAAACTAAGTTTTTGATTCAAACGTTCATTCTAACTAGGGTCTGCTATAGTTAGGATGGCTCTGATACCAACTTGTCAACACCCGTATTTTTAATCCTAGATGCCTATTATGCCATACATCACAATCCCAGGATTATCATTTTTGCGAGACATAACATATTGTATATCACAGTACATCATCCATTACAACCATACATAAGGTCTTACAACAAATAAAAGGATCACATGATCCAGTCTTAATACAATCATAGCAGCGGAATAACGTAATAATACCGGTAGCATGGACGAGACTCCATATTCATGGTCATAGGAAATGCTGATGATGGGAGATGATCCTTGTTGTCATAAACTTCCGGCGGTCCATCCTCCTGATAGTCCTCTTCATAGTCTGGCGACGGGAATAGCCAGGGACAAAGCCATGAGTACTCTTTAAGTACTCGCAAACTAAGACTAACAAGTGAAGTGGTTTTGAGTAGGAATCCTAAGCTCTAAGTTGTTTTGCAAAAAGCCAAGTTGAGTTCAAAAGCAAAGAAAACTAATTTAAAGTTTTATAACACCTAAGTGGGAACTTTAGTTTCATAACACAAACCTGTTGTGGTCAAGTCAAAGTCATGATTCATTTCACAAGTCATTTTGAAAACATCTGACGACAGAATAGTATGGCCACTCCAACTATCCATAACCGCGGACGCGGCTATTCTAATAGTTTGACACTCTGTAGAGGTGGTACACTTTCACCACAACATTCGATACATTCGTCAGGAACAATCCTGAATTCACCATACTCAGTATGCGGATAATCAATCCTAAACTTTCAATTACATGCCCTAGTATAGGCACCTCTCCTATGAGTTTGGACTCCCAACCATGACCAACTGTCATCTTGGGAACTGCATAGGTGGACAATCTTCACAAGGTAGCCTCAGCTCAGACCTTGGCCGCAAGGGAACCCATACTAAGGTATATAAACTTCCGATCAAGCCCTACCCAATTTCGGGTATTGTGGTTGTACAATAAAATTGGAATGGTATCGCATCCAGACAACCATCAGTTTTATAAAGGGCTAAGGCTCATGCCTTAAATTTTTTATCATCATAATCATCTGGTGTTCAATAACACATGTCAAAACATTTTAGTAGAATGACTCAGCATTATAAGGTTTTCATAATCATTTTCACCAAGTATTCCCATCTAAAGAAGTGATCAAGTTTTATGCTTAGCACTAGCAAATACAAGTGTGGGTAAAACTAATGAGGGGTGATAATCAAGTGTGACTTATCTAAATTCAATCTCATGCCTCAGGATGACATCAAGATTTATCTAACTTAGGCCAAGTTTTATGCTCTTTATGCTACCTTTAATAATCTTTCTAAAATCTACAATTCACTAAGTAAACACAAATAGGAAGCTTTGATAAAGAAATAAAATAACTAAGCTTGCAAGTAAAACTGGGATTGGGTATAGTAAGGTGGTATAACTAATGCATGTCTAGTGCCTCTAGTTGGCACAGTTATAATGCAAGGGTTAACTTGCAAAGTTCTAGCTTGCTTAGATAGCTTGCCTTGTGCATTGCAGTGGTTGAAGTTCTCCTCTACTTCTTCCCCGTAGTATCCTCCTTCCTATTTGTATCCTTGGTCGGTACTAGCTTCTATAAATAAGTACGAGGTTCACAATGTAACATCCTAGCATTTAGGAACCAACGAAGGGTAGATTTAGGAATTTGTGATAATGCATGCATTCATCTGTGAAAATGTGGGTAAATTTTTCGCCAAACAAAAACCTAAAGTGATCAAGGTTTCTTTCATACTTTGATATTAGGTATAGTCTTGAAGGATGATTGTTATAGAATTTGATATGATCTTTGTGGACTTATGTGTTTTGGGAAATGAAATTTGAATTTAAACTTAAGTGTTGAATTTATAGTTCAAAAGAATTTAAAGTTATGTTTTAGTATTATGCTTTAGTCAAGAGTTAATAATTAGTAGTTCAAACTTTATATAAAGAAAACAATTAAGAATAAGAAGCTTTATTTCTAAATTATATTCAATAAATAAGTTACACAAATGTAACTTATGAAAATAAGCAACACACTTTACAATAGTAAAGAAATAAAAGAATAATCTTTATTTATTGAATAATAGTACAATCTTTATTACAAAAGAATAAAAATAAAAATACAATAATAAATATATTACAAGTAACTAATCTATAAAGAAAAAGAAAAACCTAAACTAAAGTCTTGATCCTCAAATTTGGTACCTGCAAAATAAACAAAAACTTAAAAAAGAAAAGGAAAGTTAGGATTAGAATTATTTTACTCTCAGATTTGACAGTGAAGTGCACTGTTCACTTTTTCATCATTGAGTAATTTAAGGGGGCAAGTATCACCAATATGAAAGAATATATCTTTCATAATTTTAAGCCATAAGTCAAATAAACAGCCAGGAGGGGCAAATTTCACCAGCCAAGTAAAAGTAACCAGATAAAGGTAACTTCACAACCAGAACATATCCACAACCTGTGCAGCAGGCACATATGCAGCACAAACACCAAACTGCATGGTGTGTGTGTGCTGTCAGCACCACAACAACAGCACAATCAAACAAAACCATCAGCATAGCCGTGGGAAGACAACCCCACACCACTTTCTTGTTCATACACACCAAGAACAGCAGCAGCTAAACCAAGCCAAAGCCAAGCAAGATCATACCAATCCAAAACCCTGAATCACATCACCAAAATGGTGACATAAGGAGGGGGTAGATCAGGTGGATAGAAAGGACATGATCAAGCCACCAGGATCAGGAGGTGAAGGGCTAGATCAAGGACAATCCAGGAGCTGGAAATACCAGGAGAGCACTAGATCAAGAAAGCACAAGATCAACCACTAGCAACCCCAACATCAAATAACACTGGTGAGTAAAATAGACCATCACATGATCTATCTGTCTAAGATTAGACAAGCATACATGATCCGTCTCTTACTCAAACTCTTAGAAAGCACCCAAGTGGGGTGAATCCATCACTAAAGTTTGTAAATACTAAAAGCAATCAGAAAAGTATACGGATCCAATTAGATCTCAGAATAACATCATTGATCTAAGCAACCAAGCTATATTTCAATTCAAAAATGAACATAGCTAAGATTTAAAATTCTAGGCACATCTCTAAGACAAGAGTAGCACCTTAGAATTTAATCTTATGGATCTATACAAGTGATCAAGCCTACCATCATTTTTCCCCAACTTTGATTCAAGAAACAGTAGCTGGTATCACTACCAGAACCCATCCATGTGAATCAACAAGATAAAAGCTTAATCCCTAAACCTTAGACCAACATCATGGGTCTTAGGGATTTAAGAAAGGAAGTTTCTACTTATCTTTAATGCCAAACTCATCTTAAGCTTGAACAAAACCAAACCAAGAAATAGAATCTAATCTTATGTGCCATACAAGGATGGTGTCACAAGAATAGTTCTAAACTAAGCAGGTTAAGCATCCAATCTTTATAGATACAACCAACCAACTATAAATCATTTTCCTGACATCACATGAATCATAATTAAGAAAATCCATATGTATATCTTTACTGTAAAAGATCAATTGATCTCAAGCTATACATGAACTCTAGATGTCGACCTACATTTTGTTGATTTTTGTGCAACTATTAAAGTGCCACAGTGGGGTTCTTGTGAGAAGATTAGAGAGAGGCCTAAGCCACTCATGGATTTACATGCTGAAATTTATCAAGTTTGCGACTTCTCAAAGTAAAGTGGTAAAATTCGGAACATTCAGTTCCCATTCATTAGATATTTTGCCTATTTCATTACCAAGTGTGTACTTGCTAGGAAGACTGCTAGAAAATTATCTTCATTTGATCTAGCTTTTATCTCAGCTGCTTTGAATAGGGATAGATTTCATAACTTGGGTGCTCTAATAGCTTACCGTCTTACCACTAACCGCGAGAAAGGTGGAATTTGTGGAGGTCTCATTGCCTTTCATTTGCTAGCTTTTCATGGTTTAGAGCCTGACCATTCACATTATCAGTTCCCCATAGAGAGACTTTATCTCAATTCCATGGTTCAACATAATTTTGTTTCTTCTTGGGCTACTTTGAGTGATTTACCGTATGATATATCCTTTGTCAAGCGTGGTTGGAGAGGGGGTAGGTCTGAGAAAGTAGTCTCTTTGCCTACACCTGCTTTGTTTAACTTTGATAATAGACAAGGATGGTCACTCCCGGAGGAAGAACTTGACACGTGGCGAGCTCTCCAAGAAGAGGAGAATGTTGGGGAGGATTGTCAACACCCTTTTAATCCTAGATGCCTTATGCCATACATCGCAATCCCAGGATTACCATTTTGCGACATAACAAATTGGATACCATAGTACATCATCCATTACAAACCATACATAAGTTCTTACACAAATAGGGATCTCATGATCTAGTTCTTAATACAACATCAAGCAGCGAATACGTAATAATAACGATAAGCGTGGCTCCATCTTGAGGTCACAGCAATGCGACGATGGGAGATGATCCTAGTTGTCGTAACCTTCACGGGTCCATCCTCCGGTACTCCTCTTCATATTCTGGCCACGGAATAGCTGGGGACAAAGCCATGAGTACTCTTTAAGTACTGCAAACTAATACTAACAAGTGAAAGGGTTTTGATACTAGGACACTAGGCTCTAGGGTTGTTTTGCAAAAGCGATTTATCTCTACTAAGTTTGGAAACCACGAATGCTAGTTAAGGTCTTATAACACCTAAGTGGAACTGGTATCTCATGCCACAACCTGTTGTGGTCAAGTCAAAGTCTCAATTCATTTCACAAGTCTTTTGAAAACATCCGACGGAAAACATGGCCACTCAAACTGTCCATAACCATGGACGCTGCTATTCGAATAGTTTGACACTCTGCAGAGATTGTACACTTTCACCACAACATTCGATACATCCGTCAGAACAAATCTGAATTCACCATACTCGGTGTCGGATAATCAATCCGAACCTTTCAATTACACGCCTAGTATAAGCACCTCATGTGAGTTTGGCCTCCCAACCATGACCAACTATCATCTTGGGTACCGCATGTGGAAAATCTTCACAAGGTAGCCTCGGCTCGGACCTTGGCCGTGAGGGAACCAATACTAAGGTATATAAGTTTCTCAAGCCCTACCCAATCTTGGTATTGTGGTTGTACGATAAAATTGGAATGGTATCGCATCCAGACAACCATCAGTTTTATAAAGGGCTAAGGCTCATGCCTCAACATTTTCATCACCAAAATCAGCTGGTGTTCGGAAACACATGTGAAAACATCTCAGTAGAATGATCCATCATTCTAAGGTTTTCATAACCATTTTCACCAAGTATTCCCATGTAAAGTTGATCAAGTTTTAGGCTTAGCATTAGCATCTACAAGTGGGGGTAAGCACTAATGAGGGGGGGGGGGGTAAACTATTGGAGTGTAGCTGAGTTTAATCTCATGCCTTAGGATGACATCAAGATTATCTAGCTTAGGCCAAATTTTATGCTCTTAATGCAACCTTCAATTATCCTTCTAGTATCTACCATTTATTCCAGTAAACTCTAAGTAAGAGCTTTGATAAAGAAATAAAGTAATAAACTTGTAAGTAAAACTAGGATTGGTTTATCAAGGGGTTATAATCATATATGCTTTAAGGCATATAGTGGGCATGGTAGCAAGTATTGGCTTGCACAATATCAGTATAAGCTTGCTAAATTGCAAGTGTTAGCTTGCCTTGTGCAGAGCAGTGGTTGAAGTTCTCCTCGGCTTCTTCTTCGTAGAATCATCCTTCCTCCTCGTATCCTTGGTCGGTACTAGCGTCTATGAATAAATACGAGGTACACAATCACCAAACAATACTTAACTACTTGCAATCATCACACAAAAGGGTCCTATAGATGATCTAGCATCATCACTAACATTACAAGATTAAAGCTTGGTTTAATTTCTTTTATTTTTAGAAAAGTAATTTCTACTCATTGAAAAACTACTTAAGATTTAATATTCTCCAAACCAAACATGGGATCATGTTGACACATGTCATCACCACATATTTTAGTCCATGAGAATGTGATTTAAAGTGGTGTCACAATTTAATAAGGTTTTACCTTTTTATTTTAATTAATTAAAGTGGCTATAAATGCCTATGTAGCATTCTTTTATTACTTGAACATTATTTCTGTAAGTAAACCTATATATTTTTCTATATTATGAAATGTATGGTTAAATGTGATTTTTGAGAGTTGGAATCAACTCAAAAGCTATTATGGTTTTAATTCGAAAATTGTTTGAATGCAGAAAAGCTTCTGCCTTGTTATTTTTACCAAATGTGATCTACATATCCAAATGACTTGCATCCAACGGGCTTGGATTCAGCATTTCAAGACCTTTCTAACAAAATTAGTTTTATTCAATTTGGTGCACTAAATCTTTCTTGGTTGATTTTTGAAACTGGGTACAGAAGTGTGTTTTGAAATAAAATGGAAAAGGTTTAATTCAAATAACTGGGTTGCGTGGGAAAGGTTAACGGGCCGGCCTGCTATGCCCAGCGCTTCCGTGGGCTGCATAAGTGGCTGTCCCCACGCGTCAGTGAGATAGGGTGTGCGAAGCGGTATGGGACGATGTGGTGCGTTCGATCTGGTTCTAATCCAACGACTGAGGGTCATCGTCGACGTTGGGAAACGCCGAGAGCGAAACCTAAGCGCGACCTGGGGGTCATTGGGCTCACCGGGTTCGAGGCGGTCGGCGAGGCAGCGAAGTCGACGGCGATCCTCCTGGTACCGCATCTTCTCCGGGCGGCTCAATCGCTGGCTCCTTCTTCTCCAGATGGCGCGGGCTCGGTGAAATTCCGGCGTCGCTGCTCGCCTTTGTCTCGAACTGTGGCACGATCAAGAAGGAGAGGGTGAGATGGTGTGCTCAATTCAGGGGTGGCCTCTATTTATAGTGGAGCGAGGGGACCGGCGCAAGGTGAGCTTGTCGTGGTCGGCAGTCTGACTATCGGCATGGGCGACGGTAGGGGGCGGTGCGGTGCTCCCTGGCGATGCTCAACGACACGGTGGCGAGACGTGGGGCGGTGCGGTTTGGTCGGAAAGCGACGGTGCTATGCGCGTGCCTGTAGCATCCCAGTTGTCTAACCCCTGTAATGCTACATGTCATAATAATAAAAAGGGCCACTTCCAACATATAATTGCTGCATCATTATCATATCATGCTCATGTCATCATGCCACCCTGCATTTGAGCATCATACAAAACCCTTTCTTGTTTGGTTCTTATCTCATGTGCATGAGTAATTGTATTTGCCTCTTGATATTGTATTTGGGTCTTGATAAATTGTTAAATGCCCAAGTTGAGTTGAGGGCATCTCTCTTATTGACTCCACACCCTTTTCTTTCACCACCTTATAATTCCACCATCCAACTATTCTGAGCTCGGCATTTTGTTGTTTTATCTCTGGCTCATGATTAGTTGGTTGGAACCACCCATATATCTATGCTTGGCCTTACCCACTTTTTGGGGAATGCATATGAGTAATTCCATGATAATCTTATTGTTTTCACAAGGATATGGTTGGCATTAATTATCTTGCATGGGCCATGCAAGTACCACCTTTTTCCTAGTATTTGGTTTTTGCTTGTTTTCTAAGTGGACCACTCCTTCCTTGCTTGATCTTGTTTTGGGTAGTGCAAAACCCTAGCTCTTTACCTCTCTTCCCCTTTAGCTTAACCCCTACCCCCCATGCCACATGCACATACATGTGCTCATGAGGCATGCACCTGCTAAACCACCCCCCTCTCTTTTGGTTCATGCATGGGCCAAAGGAGAGCCCCATCATCACATGGCCATCTCTCTCTCTCCCTATCTTCCTTTTTTCTCTTTTCTGGATCTTGTGTGCTTTGTGAAGCTTGCATGATCAAGTGAACCCCACCTCCATCTATCTACCCCTCCCCATCTACCCTAATCCTCCCTTACAACTAACCCTAAGCTAAACCCAAACCCCATTCTAGCTAAGGCCCTAATCCCCACCTTTCTCTAAGAAACACAAAGTGCCACCTCACTTTTTCCTTCCTAGCATGCTCACCCCTCTTAAACAAAACCCTAATCCACTCTTACCCCTAATCTACCTCTCCCTTAGCAAAACCTAATATCCCCTCTTCCTACTAGCTTGATCACCATGTCCCTCTACCCTCCTTCCTTCAAGTTTCTAGCTCGACCACCCCTGCCACCCCATCTCCCTCTCTCTTCCATGCAGCCCCACCTCCCTACCCTAGCTCCACCCCACACGCCCAAGGGCAAACCCTAGCCCTAGGCCGAATCACCCCTCTCCTCTCTATTCTTTCCTCTCCTCTTTAACCCTACCTGCCCTGTCCCTGCCCAGCCCACCTGCGTCACTGGCCCCCTACCCCACTGGCCCCCTGTGCCTGCCTGGCCGTGCTGGCTGCGTGAGCAGAGGTGGCCGATGCCACCTTCCTCCCATCAAACCCTCCCCCACGCAACCCTCCTGCCTCGATCTTATCCTCCCCCAACCTCTCTGCCCCCTCTCTGACCTCCCCATATCCGCCCCTGAGGCTTGCCTCGCTCCCCTCTGCCCCTTCTCCACCACAGCTCCCTCTCGCCTCACACCGCCGTCTACCACCTGCCCCCGTCGATCTAGCCGGTGGCGTGCTGCTGCAAGGCGTCGAGGAAGATCCGGAGCCTGCTCAGCGTCGCCCCGTGCCCAGCAGCGAGGAGGAGAAGGACCGGAGCGCCAGGATCTGCCGCGCCACGCCGGAAAACCCTAGCCCCCAGTCCGCGAGCCGCGTCGCCGATCGCCTGCTCCCCGCGCCACGTCGACCACACCGGCACGCCCGCGGTGAGCACACGAATCTCCCAGACATCGTCCCGTCCTTGCTCGCTTCCTGGTTGCGCGGGTCACGGCGTCGAGCACCCTCGGTGCACGGTGTAATCGTCGGCGTCGTCTGCTCCAGCGCGCGCCAACACCTTAGTTAGCCGCCGACCTCCCTCCTAGCACCAACCGAACCCCACCGCAGCGGCTCCGCGTCCGCGCAAGCACCTCGCGGTCGCGAGATCGAAACTGGCGCGCCTCGCTTTCCTCTCGCGGCGTGTGTTCGATTCGTCAGAGGAAGATCCACAGTAGCGCGTGGCCGTTTTACACATACCCCCCTACCCTTTTTGCCTCGCCAACCCACAGTCCCCTCGGCCCCGCTGTCAGCGTCTGTTGGCTTTTTATAAAAAGAGTCCTTAGGTTTTGTTTATTCAACCCGCGGTCCTGTATGTTCCCAGGCACTGGCGTGTGGGCGAAGAACCCCTGCCCCACATGTCTCGAGGTAGGTTAGGCTGAGTGTAAAACATCCCAGATGCTGTTTTAAATTCAAATTCTGCTAAATAATTTCAAAATTCAAATTCAAATTCAGATTTCTATAACTTTTTCATACTAAATCCAAATTGGGCAAATAATATATGTTTAGATATCAGCAAAATGAGAGGATTCCAAATATGCCATCCTTTTTGCCTTTTGCACAAATAAAATTCCAAGATTATATAAATTACACAATTGCCACTAGGATTTAAATAATTCATAACTTTTAATTCCTAAATCCAAATTTAGCAAATGATGAGTCTAAAATGATCAGCTCGACGAGACCTTTCTGTTTATGCTAACCATGACTTCAATTGCAGCATGCATCATATAAATATATATTGAACAACAACTGTTATGGCAATGAAATGTGACTAAAACCCACTTAAATGTTATTTTCTTGTCCACCACACCTCACCATGCCATGCTACCTTACTTGCCATGTAAATTGTGCATCATTCATCATGGCATGATTGTTTGCTTGACGCATCTTATTCATATGCTTGTGCTCTATATTCATGTTGGCCTTGTTTGTTTGGTTTTTCTCGGATAGACACTGAGCAGGGGTTGTATCAAGAGAACCAGGAGCACTACCCAGATCCGTCCCTTGCTTCAACTGAGATACCAGGCAAGCACTTCCACATGCTTGCATACATACAGTACCTATTGCCTCTATCTTGTTCTTGCATCATTGAGTCGCGATTGCATTAAATTGAATCCCAAGTATGCATAGCCTTTACTTTTCAACTCCACTAAGCTTGTTCCTCCATCCCATGAGCCACTACTATAGGAGTTGTTTGAGCCATGCGAGTCGTAGAACAGCATGTGTAGGGTTTGTGAGAGTCTGATGAATAATGAGGTACCTAAACAACTTAACCGAGTAGTTGGGATAACTAAAGAAAGTGGCACGGTGAGCAACATCTGCTATTTGGTTTTTCCTGCTCACTTGTGTCCCGTAAGACCCCGAGTACTTGATTCCTGTTCCTTGATTTATCGCGCTATCCACATCCGGGAGGTATATGGGACCCCCCTGGGCCAGAGCTTGATTCCATCTATTTCTTGGGGCCACAAACTAGTTTGAGGTTTTATTTACTATCCTGTACTTATGCCATGCTACTTTCTGTATTTCATTTGTGCGAGGCACTGCTTTGTCTTTGTTAGGAAGGCGGAGTGTTTCATGGTATCGACAAGCCACACTTTCGGTTCCCGTCGTTCTGACCAGCGCAAACCTTGAGCCCGTCTCGAGTCAGCTATCTCCGCTATGGGTCTACTTAAGGGTGGCCCAAATATTCTGAATCTGTGATTGTTCATCGTGAAGGCCTCGTTGGGTTTTGATTTGGTTTTCGAGGTTGATCGGCGTGTGTTGCTATTGGTGCACCCGGGGGTAAAACTTTTCGGCCGTGTCGCGGATATGGACGACTTGGAGCACAATTTCGATCATAGACAAGCATAACTAAAGTACCGCCTTAATCGACTAAGTAACTTGACTAGTAAATAGTGCAACGCTCATGGAATGGTTAATAAAATTGCCAGCGGATGGGGTTGTTAAATCCGCTTCCTTGTTGGTAGCGAGGAGGAGGATGGATCGGATGAGATTACCAATATAATCGTTGTTCTTAAATTCACGGACATCCGCTATCATTGGTTAGGCGGATGGTTAGCGTTATCTAGAATTGCTAGGGTTTATCTTTATTGCAATTCGTCACCCAGGTTGTGTCCCCTTTAGAGGCATTAAGACTTTGAGTACCCTTAGGGTCTCACACGATAAATTCTTGATTCGGATGAACAGGTACCTTCTCGGGCGGATCTTTGGGTGGAAGAAGTCAAGATGTGGGCAACGATCGTTCGTGTAGAGATTCGGAACGGGATCCATGAGACCTGTAGTTGGGATGTGCTTATTTCTCGGCATCTTATGCCGATTTGCTTCTTATCCGTACTCGGATCTTGTTTGCCGCTTCGCATGATACTCGATGTGTGTTGTATGAGGAGTTATCCTAAAATATAGATTTATCCAGGTCATTTGAATCTTGCCGTATGGCGTTGGTATATTCCTTTCTTTCTAGATGGTGTGGCTCGATGTACTCTTGTATGGTGGCTTGCGTACATACCCACTTGTGTCGTAGTTGATCCCTTCGCTTCACGCCGTCTGAGTCCCGTTGAGAGGGTAGTGGTTGGGACGTCTGAAAGGACTACCGGTGAGTGGCTTTTGGGGCCCCACCGCACTATTTCAACCACTATCACTCATCCAGGCTTGTATCTAGGAGCGTAGTTCACCGAGGTAGTTACAATTGGTATCGAGCCATCCGACCTTCGTGGTTTCACCAAGCAGTCGTTGTCGATCTAGCAAATATTTTGGTAGTTATGTATATTAGGGAAAAACAAAGCGAGTAGGACTGCTTCCACTTTTCTTCTTACCCTCCCACCCACCCTTTTCTGGTAAGGAAGTGCAACGTTTTCAATCCTCTTCCCAAAGTTCAAACTAGGATTCACGTGTTCTGGGTTTCCGTAGTACCATAGGTTGTGTGTGTGTGTGTAATCCCTTGTCTATCTGTTGCATCCAAGTTGTTATATTATCTGCCTTTGGTTATCAACTGTTGGTACATTCCATACCGACAGGCTTTTGCAAACCGACGCAATCTATCTTCCTCTTTGTATCCGACGCTATCTTGTTTGGGGTGTTCGTTTCCGTAGTTACCAATCTTTAGGTTTCGTCGTGAGAAGAAGGGGTTAGGATATGTGCTCCACTTGTTCATGTGCGGAGTAATGATTTGAGTGCGGGATGGAGTCGCGACCATAACACTACTCGTATCATTCGCTTTTGTATATTGAATCGGTAGAGTCACTAATCTTGATTCGTTAAGTAATTTTGCGCATCTATTGGTATTTTAATGCCGAAATTTGTGGAAAATTTTTCTTTGATATATTTGTGTACCACACTCCTTTTCGATCGTGCGATATGCTTAATATCTTTGAGGTGCTATGAACTTTGTTGATATTTTTATATCATCTCGATAATTGTATCCTTTAATCTTGGTTAATTCCATCTTGGTACTATTTTGGATTATTATCATCTTCCATTATAATCGACTTGAGTTTTATATCAATGACAGGATGGCTCCCCACGCCGGAAGAGGACATCCTCCTCGGGCGGGCTCAGCGCTGTCAAGCATAGCTAATGCTTTGGCGGCAATGCAAGAGAACCAGCAGCGCTTTGAGGAGAGCGTCAGAAGGAACGAGTTTGCTCCACTTCCTCCACCTCCCAAGCGTGGTGACATCAAGAGCTTCCTCAAGTTCAACCCTCGTCAGTTTGATGTTTCTGACCGACCTCTGGACGCGGATGATTGGCTGCGTGAGATCTCAAGGTTGCTCGAGACTGCTGATGTTCCAGAACAGGAGTGGGTCAAGTGTGCTACCCACCTTCTCAAGGGAGATGCAGCTCTTTGGTGGGAAAACTACTTGAAGGCAAGCTGCCGGTTCCACCAACTTGGGAGAGGTTCACTGCAGCTTTCAAAGAACAGTTTCTCTCGAGATTGTGATGGAAAGGATGAAGGAGGCTTTCCTCAACTCAAGCGAGGAAATGATAACGTCAACACCTACATCAGGAACTTCATGAACCTGTCTCGCTATGGTGGTGATGAGGTATCTGATGACAAGAAAAAGCAGAAAAGATTCAGGCAAGGGCTCAATGCGTCGATCAAGTATGCAATCACACATGCAAGACCGGCAACCTTCCTGGAACTGCAGCATATGGCACTACAAGAGGAGGCAAGCAGGAAAATGTTTGAAGAGTCCAAGAAACATAACAGGGATGCATCAAGCTCTGCAGTTATGGCAGCTCCTTTAAGCGGCGTGTCTGGGTTCCTAACACCCCACCGTCGCTCCCGGCTCCACCAAGACCTGCAAGTTACGCGCCAAGGCCACCAAACTTCACCACTGCGGCTCCCAGGGGCTACAACAACCCTTACCCTGGAGCGCCTGGCGGATTCCCTGGCTACTCTGCTCCACGTCCTCACGGTGCTTGTTACACATGTGGAGATCATGGACATCCCAGCTGGAACTGCCCAATGAAGAACAAAGCTCTCCCTCAACCCCGCCAAGATCTGCAACAAGCTCTCCTTGTTCGTGCACCACCGCCTCGGGCTCTCAACATCAACACTAAGCCGGGTGCGGTTGTTCGAGCTAATCGCGTCAACGCCTCTCAAGTGAGCTACTTTGGAGTTGTCATGGGTATGCTCTCGATTAACTCGGTTCTGCACGAGTTCTCTTTGATTCTGGTGCATCGCATTCATTTGTGTCTCACAAGTTTGCAAATGAGAATGAGTTAGTCCTGGTTCCTCTCCAAAAGAAGTTAATGGTCCTTTCTCCTGGGGAGAAGATGGCAGCTTCTAAGATCAGTCATGGCAACCAGATTGAGATTGGTGGTTCTTCATTCTTGGCTTCTTTAATTCTTCTGGGCAACTCTGACATTGATGTCATACTGGGCATGGATTGGTTGACAGCAAATGCAACTGTGATTGATTGTCTTTGAGCCTCGGTGTCTCGAAGACTCACGAAGGCCATGTAGTCTTTTCTCCAAGTCTGACTCCTGCTGTCCAGCTCTATTCCTTGGCAACTCTAAATGATGATGCTATGGAAGCTATTCAGAGGGTACCAGTGGTCTGTGAGTTCCCGGATGTCTTTCCTGAAGAGTTGCTGTATGCCTCCGGATCGCGAGGTTGAATTCGTGATTGAGCTTGAACTGGAACGGCTCCTATCTCCAAGAGGCCATATAAAATGGGTCCTTACGAGTTGGTGAACTCAAACGACAACTTGATGAACAAGAGAAATTGGGTTTCATTCAACACAGCACTTCTTCTTGGGGTAGCCCAACAATCTTTGTGAAGAAGCGTGACAGAACCGATAGGCTATGTGTGGACTACCGGGCTCTAAATGCTAAAACCATCAAGAACAAATATACTCTCCCTCGGATAAATGATCTGTTTGATCAGCTGGCAGGAGTTGTGGTGTTCTCTAAGCTGGACTTGAGAAGTGGTTATCACCAAATCAAAATTCGCAAAGAAGATGTGCCCAAGACAGCTTTCACCACCCGCTATGGCCTGTATGAATACACGGTCATGTCTTTCGGCCTCACCAACGCACCTGCTACCTTCTCGAGGCTGATGAACTCCGTTTTCATGGAGTACCTGGACAAGTTTGTTGTGGTATATCTGGATGACATTCTGGTTTATTCCAAGTCCAAGGAGGAGCATGAAGAACACCTGCGGTGTGTCCTGAACAAGCTTCGTGAGAACCGCTTGTATGCAAAGTTCTCTAAGTGCGAGTTTTGGCTGCCTGAAGTAACATATCTGGGTCATGTTATCTCTGCCAAGGGCATTGCAGTCAACCCGGAAACCGTGAAGACAATAGTTGAATGGCTTCCTCCTGCTAATGTCAAGGAAGTGCGGAGTTTTCTCGGCTTGGCTAGCTATTGCCGTCGCTCGTTCGAACTTCTCAAGATAGCAAAGCCTCTTACCGACCTCCTCAAGAAAGGCAAGAAGTACACATGGACTCCCTTGTCAAGAAAGTTTTGAGACACTCAAAGAGAAGCTCACTTCCACACCAGTCTTGGTTCCTCCGGATACATCTAAGCCTTTCCAGATCTTCTGCGACGCCTCTTTGCAAGGATTGGGTGCGGTCCTTATGCAAGAGAGACAGGTGGTTGCTTATGCTTCTCGTCAGTTGAAGACGCATGAGATCAACTATCCCACACATGACCTTGAGCTAGCAGCAGTGGTCTTTGCTTTGAAGCTGTGGAGGCACTACTTGCTTGGTAACCGTTGTGAGATCTTCTCGGATCACAAGAGTTTGAAGTATATCTTCACTCAACCGGATCTCAACCTTCGGCAAAGGAGATGGATTGAAGCAATCAATGACTTCGATGTGACCATCAACTACACTCCAGGCAAAGCAAACGTCATGGCAGATGCGCTTAGCCGTAAAGCTTATGTCAATAACCTCATGGTAGAAGAGCAGCAGCCTCTCTTGTGCGAGGAATTCCGTCAGCTCAACCTGGAAATTGTGGAACAAGGGCATCTCCTGAATCTTCTGGCTACTCCTCTCTTGGAAGAACAGATTCGTTCTCGTCAGCTTGGTGATCCGCACACCAGAAAGCTCATCTCTAAGCTTGGCCTTCCGAAGTATGAGTCCTTCCATGTGGATGATCAAGGCACGCTCTTCTTTGAACACCGGATGTTTGTTCCAAACTACCCGGGTCTGAGAGACCAAGTTCTCAAGGAGGCACATGATTCGGTTCTTTCTATCCATCCTGGCAGCACAAAGATGTACATGGACTTGAAAACACATCTTGGTGGCACAGGCTGAAGCGGTATTGTGCCAAGTACGTCTCGAATGTGATGTCTGCCAGAGTCAAGGCTGTCCATCGAAACCATTTGGTCTTTTACAGCCATTGAAACCTCCTAATGGAAATGGGAGAAAGTAGAGATAGACTTCATCACGGCTTTCCAAGGTCGCAGAAGGGCAACAATGCAATTTTGTTGTCATCGACGTGCTTTCTAAAGTGGCTCATTTCTTCCCATCAAAGAAACAATTTACGGAATTCAGTTGGCTGAGCTCTATATCAACGAGATTGTATCTTTGTATGGGGTTCCACTTGAAATCAGCTCGGACCGTGGGAGCATCTTCACCTCAAAGTTCGGAGAGTTTCCAAAAGCTTTGGGAACAAAGTTGAACTTCAGCACCTTACCACCCTCGATCGCAAGGACAAGTGGAGAGAATCAATCAGATTACGGAGGATATGCTTAGAGCTTGCGTCATCTCGTTTGGCATGAAGTGGGAGGAATGCCTTCCATATGCTGAATTCTCCTACAACAACAGCTTCGGAAGAGTCGAAGATGGCACCGTTCGAGGCTCTCTATGGTCGCAAGTGCGAACTCCAATTGGTTGGTCAGGTGCGGAGAAAGAATCTGGTTTGGCCACGACTTTGTGACTCGAGGCGGAGAAGGTGCATATCATTCTGGAGAACCTGAAGATTGCTCAAAGTCGTCAGAAGAGCAACTATGACAGGAAGCACACGGATATGGTATATGCCCCTGGTGATCTCGTCTACCTTCGTGTCACTCCCATGAGAGGAACACACCGCTTCGGTATCAAAGGAAAGTTGGCTCCTAGATACATCGGTCCTTTCAAGATACGTGGTAGAAGAGGAGAGGTTGCTTATGCACTAGAGCTTCCGGAAAAACTCAAAGTCCATGATGTTTTCCACATCTCTCAGCTCAAGAAGTGCTTCAAAGATCCCGGCAAGACCGTGGATCATGAGCTAATCGACCTCCAAGAAGATCTGTCTTATCAAGAACACCCCACCAAAATCCTTGAGACCGCAGAACGAAGGACTCGCAACAAGTCCATCAAGTTTTGCAAGGTGCAGTGGTCACACCATTCTGTTGATGAAGCCACATGGGAGCGTGAAGATGAACTCCGTGCCAACCATCCTTCTCTCTTTGTATCTTCTTCTTCTTCTTCCTAGAATCTCGGGGCGAGATTCCTGTTTAGTGGGGGAGAGTTGTAGCATCCCAGTTGTCTAACCCCTGTAATGCTACATGTCATAATAATAAAAAGGGCCACTTCCAACATATAATTGCTGCATCATTATCATATCATGCTCATGTCATCATGCCACCCTGCATTTGAGCATCATACAAAACCCTTTCTTGTTTGGTTCTTATCTCATGTGCATGAGTAATTGTATTTGCCTCTTCATATTGTATTTGGGTCTTGATAAATTGTTAAATGCCCAAGTTGAGTTGAGGGCATCTCTCTTATTGACTCCACAACCTTTTCTTTCACCACCTTATAATTCCACCATCCAACTATTCTGAGCTCGGCATTTTGTTGTTTTATCTCTGGCTCATGATTAGTTGGTTGGAACCACCCATATATCTATGCTTGGCCTTACCCACTTTTTGGGGAATGCATATGAGTAATGCCATGATAATCTTATTGTTTTCACAAGGATATGGTTGGCATTAATTATCTTGCATGGGCCATGCAAGTACCACCTTTTTCCTAGTATTTGGTTTTTGCTTGTTTTCTAAGTGGACAACTCCTTCCTTGCTTGATCTTGTTTTGGGTAGTGCAAAACCCTAGCTCTTTACCTCTCTTCCCCTTTAGCTTAACCCCTACCCCCCATGCCACATGCACATACATGTGCTCATGAGGCATGCACCTGCTAAACCACCCCCCTATCTTTTGGTTCATGCATGGGCCAAAGGAGAGCCCCATCATCACATGGCCATCTCTCTCTCCCTATCTTCCTTTTTTCTCTTTTCTGGATCTTGTGTGCTTTGTGAAGCTTGCATGATCAAGTGAACCCCACCTCCATCTATCTACCCCTCCCCATCTACCCTAATCCTCCCTTACAACTAACACTAAGCTAAACCCAAACCCCATTCTAGCTAAGGACCTAATCCCCACCTTTCTCTAAGCAACACAAAGTGCCACCTCACTTTTTCCTTCCTAGCATGCTCACCCCTCTTAAACAAAACCCTAATCCACTCTTACCCCTAATCTACCTCTCCCCTTAGCAAAAACCCTAATATCCCCCTCTTCCTACTAGCTTGATCACCATGTCCCTCTACCCTCCTTCCTTCAAGTTTCTAGCTCGACCACCCCTGCCCTACCCCATCTCTCCCCTCTCTCTTCCATGCAGGCCCCACCTCCCTACCCTAGCTCCACCCCACAAGCCCAAGGGCAAAGCCTAGCCCTAGGCCGAATCACCCCCTCTCCCTCTCTATTCTTTCCTCTCTCCCCTATTTAACCCTACCTGCCCACCTGTCCTCGCCCCAGGCCCACCTGCCTGCGTCCCTGGCCGCCCTACCCCACCTGCTGGCCCCCTGGTGCCCTGCCTTGCCTGGCCTGGCCGTGCGAGCACGTGAACAGAGAGGTGGCCGATGCCACCTTCCTCCCATCAAACCCTCCCCCACGCAACCCTCCTGCCTCGATCTTATCCTCCCCCAACCTCTCTGCCCCCTCTCTGACCTCCCCATATCCGCCCCTGAGGCTTGCCTCGCTCCCCTCTGCCCCTTCTCCACCACAGCTCCCTCTCGCCTCACACCGCCGTCTACCACCTGCCCCCGTCGATCTAGCCGGTGGCGTCTTCTTGGGCATCGAGGAAGATCCGAGCACCTCGGCGTCGCCCGTGCCCGGCCAGCGAGGAGAAGGACCGGAGCGCCAGGATCTGCCGCGCCACGCCGGAAAACCCTAGCCCCCAGTCCGCGAGCCGTCGCGTCGCTTTGCTCCCGCGCCACGTCGACCACCGCACGCGGTGAGCACGAATCTCCCGGACATCGTCCGTCCTTGCTCGCTTCACGTTGCGCGGTCACGGCGTCGAGCACCCTCGGTGCACGTGTGTCGTCGGCGTCGTACGCTCCAGCGCCAACACCCTAGTTAGCCGCCGACCTCCCTCCTAGCACCAACGAACCCCACCGCGGCTCGGCGTCGCGCAAGCACCTCGCGGTCGCGAGATCGAGCCCTGGCGCGCCCCCTCGTTTTCCTCTCGCTGCGTGCGTGTTCGGGCCTCGTCAGAGGAAGATCCACAGTAGCGCGTGGCCGTTTTACACATACCCCCCTACCCTTTTTGCCTCGCCAACCCGATCCCTCGGCCCATTGTCGTCATTGGCTTTTTATAAAAAGAGTCCTTAGGTTTTGTTTATTCAACCCGCGGTCCTGTATGTTCCCAGGCACTGGCGTGTGGGCCAGAGAACCCCCTGGCCCCACCTGTCTGCGACTCAGGGTAGGTTAGGCTGAGTGTAAAACATCCCAGATGCTGTTTTAAATTCAAATTCTGCTAAATAATTTCAAAATTCAAATTCAAATTCAGATTTCTATAACTTTTTCATACTAAATCCAAATTGGGCAAATAATATATGTTTAGATATCAGCAAAATGAGAGGATTCCAAATATGCCATCCTTTTTGCCTTTTGCACAAATAAAATTCCAAGATTATATAAATTACACAATTGCCACTAGGATTTAAATAATTCATAACTTTTAATTCCTAAATCCAAATTTAGCAAATGATGAGTCTAAAATGATCATTTCGTGAGACCTTTCTGTTTATGCTAACCATGACTTCAATTGCAGCATGCATCATATAAATATATATTGAACAACAACTGTTATGGCAATGAAATGTGACTAAAACCCACTTAAATGTTATTTTCTTGTCCACCACACCTCAGCATGCCATGCTACCTTACTTGCCATGTAAATTGTGCATCATTCATCATGGCATGATTGTTTGCTGACGCATCTTATTCATATGCTTGTGCTCTATATTCATGTTGGCCTTGTTTGTTTGGTTTTCTCGGATGAACCTTTGGGGTTGTATCAAGAGAACCAGAGCACTACCAGATCCGTCCCTTGCTTCAATCGAGATACCGCAAGCACTTCCACATGCTTGCATACATACAGTACCTATTGCCTCTATCTTATTCTTGCATCATTGAGTCGCGATTGCATTAAATTGAATCCCAAGTATGCATAGCCTTTACTTTTCAACCCTACTAAGCTTGTTCCTCCATCCCATGAGCCACTACTATAGGAGTTGTTTGAGCCATGCGGGTCGTAGAAACGACATGTAGGGTTTGTGAGAGTCTGATGAATAATGAGGTACCTAAACAACTTAACCTGAGTAGTTCTGGGATAACTAAAGAAAGTGGCACCGGTGAGCAACATCTGCTATTTGGTTCTTCCTGCTCACTTGTGTTCCTTGATTTATCGCGCTATCCACATCCGGGAGGTATATGGGACCCCCCTGAGGCAGAGCTTGATTCTGTCTATTTCTTGGGGCCACAAACTAGTTTGAGGTTTTATTTACTATCCTGTACTTATGCCATGCTACTTTCTGTATTTCATTTGTGCGAGGAGCACCTTTGTCTTTATTTAGGAAGGCGGAGTGTTTTCGTGATATCGAAAATCCAGCCACACTTCGGGTTCCCAGTCGTTTCTGCCAGCACGCAAACCTTGAGCCCGTCTCGGTCACTATCTCCGTTGCGGGGTCTTAAGGTGGCCCCTGAAATATTTCTGAATCTGTGATTGTTCGATCGTGAAGGCCTCGTTGGGTTTTGATTTGGTTTTTCCGAGGTTGATCGAGCGTGTGTTGCTATTGGTGCACCCCGGCCGGGTAAAACTTTCTGAAAGCCGTGTCCGCGGATATGGACGACTTGGAGCAAAGTTTCTCGATCATAGACAAGCATAACTAAAGTACCGCCTTAATCTGACTAAGTAACTTGACTAGTAAATAGTGCAACGCTCATGGAATGGTTAATAAAATTGCCAACGGATGGGGGTTGTTCGTCCGCTTCCTTGTTGGTAAGCAGGGAGGAGGATGGATCGGATGAGATTACCAATATAACTGTTGTACTTAAATTCACGGACATCCGTCTATCATTGGTTAGGCGGATGGTTAGCGTTTATCTGTAGAATTGCTAGGGTTTATCTTTTTTGCAATTCGTCACCCAGGTTGTGTCCCTTTAGAGGCATTAAGACTTCTTTGGTACCCTTAGGGTCTCACACGATAAATTCTTGATTCGGATGAGCAGTACCTTCTCGGGACGGATCTTTGGGTGGAACAAGCCGAAGATTTGGGAACGATTGTTCGGTGTAGAGATTCCGGGAACGGGGATCCATGAGACCTGTAGTTGGGATGTGCTTATTTCTCTGGCATCTTATGCCGATTTGCTTCTTATCCGTACTCGGATCTTGTTTGCCGCTTCCGCATGATACTCTGATGTGTGTTGTATGAGGAGTTATCCTAAAATATAGATTTATCCAGGTCATTTGAATCTTGCCGTATGGCGTTGGTATATTTCCTTTCTTTCTAGATGGTGTGGCTCTGATGTACTCTTGTATGGTGGCTTGCGTACATACCCACTTGTGTACGTAGTTGATCCCTTCGCTTTGCCGACTCGCCGCCGTCTGGTCCCGTTGAGAGGGTAGTGGTTGGGACGTCTGAAAGGACTACCAGTGAGTGGCTTTTGGGGCCCCACCGTACTATTTCAACCACTATCACTCATCCAGGCTTGTATCTAGGAGCGTAGTTCACCGAGGTAGTTACAGTGCCTGACGGAGAATTTAATGTCACACATTGCATTGTCAGTGGCGGCGGCGGGCTGCAATGTTTGCTGTGGGATCGTGGTGATGCGTGAGGACGCCGATGGCGTGGGCGGCGTCGGTGCCGTGGCGCCTGGCGTGCTCTTGGCATGGTTCTTTGGCGAGGTTGGCATGGTTCGTGCGTGTGGTCGATGGTGGCAACGTTCGAGCGGCGGGCGGAGTGGCGGTGGGATGTTGGCTTGCTCCGGACATGCCTTAGGCTTGTTTCTCCTCCTAGCTTGATGTCGACATGGGGGTGACAAGGGTGCATTCGTCCTGCTCACCATTGATGGAAATGCCAAGCTTACAGTGATGCTAAGGGTGTGCAATTGAGCTAGATGATCTACTAAAACCTAGTTGTAACCAGAGAGGGAACAAGTTAGGCTTCAATCACTGCTCACAATAGTGTTTGGATTTTGTTTGATTTGTGTCTGCCAAGTGTTTGATGAAATGGCCGCAAGAACTCAAGTTTTGAATTTTGAAAAGATTTTTGGTGGGTGTGCTAGGTGGTGCTGGTGAGTCTGCAGATGCTTGGGTTTTGAAAGTTGAGCTTGTTTGAGTGGTTTTTGAAAAAGTGGGATCTTCCCATATGATAAAGATTCAATTTTGAGTTGTCATTTAAACTATGCATTTGAAAGTTTCTGGATGATCACAAAGTGGGCCTTGATACTTTGTTATGAGTACTATCAAGGGGTGCAAAGATCTAGAAAAGTTTCTGTTAGGTTCTGAAAGTTTGAGACAGCCAAAGTAGGCATGGGAGTTAAATTGGTCAAAATGACCATTCACTCATTTAGCTTTGTTTTGATTTATTTGTCTTTAAGAAAATTTTGGGAATTGTTTAGATGTTGTTTATTTCACCTAAGAAACATTTTACAAGCAAATAAACACATAAACATGGCAATTCAAAATGGGATGCATACACACATGTATGCTTTCATATTTTTATTTAGAAAAGTTTTTGTTAACCCTAAATTTGATGATTAGAGTTTGATGATCCAAGTTTAGTATTTTTGGGATGTTACAAACCTTCCCCCCTTCAACAAAATCTCGTCCCGAGATTTGAGTAGGATTTGAAGAGATCGGGAAACTCCGTCCTGATGTGATCTTCGCGCTCCCAGGTAGCTTCCTCTTCTGTGTGGTTGCTCCACTGAATCTTGAGAAACTTGATGCTTCGGGTTCGGGTAGTTCTAAAAGATTCTTCCAAAATACGGATGGGTACTTCGGGATCGGTCAGGTCATCGTTGATCTCTATGGTCCGGTGATCGATATTTTTGAACACTTCGGTCTTCTCGGGGACTTCGAGACACTTGCGAAGTAAAGAGATATGGAACACATTTTGCACTGCGGACATCTCTTCGAGTAGTTCCAATTGATATGATACTTCTCCTCGACAGTTCAAAATCTTGAAAGGTCCGATATATCTAGGGGCTAACTTTCCTTTGAGTTGGAAACGCTGCATTCCCTTCAATGGCGACACTTTCAGATAAACAAAATCTCCTAGGTTGAAGGCGAGGTCTCGACGTCTCTTGTCGGCGTAACTCTTCTGTCTGGATTGGGCAGTATTGAGGTTCTCACGAATCTTGTGAACCTTCTCTTCTGCTTCTTGTAGGATGTCGGGTCCGAAAATCTGACTCTCTCCTACTTCCGACCAGTTCAAAGGGGTGCGACACTTTCTTCCGTACATGAATTCAAATGGGGCCATTTGCAAACTAGCTTGATAACTATTGTTGTATGAAAATTGCAAGCAATGGCAGTCTTCCCACTTGGATCCGTATTCTAACACACATGCTCTCGGCATATCTTGAGTATTTGATTTACTCGCTCGTTTGCCCATCCATCGAGGGTGATATGCGGTCTTTGAAATCTAGTCGGGTTCCTAAACCTTCTTGGACTTTCTTCGAATCTCGAGTTAAGCGAGTTCCTTGATCGAATCGATGTTCTTGGGGACTCCATGCAAACTAACTATTCTAGTGATGTACAACTCTGCTAGCTTCGAACTCTGATATATGGTCTTGACGGGCAAGAAATGGGCGACTTTGGACAATCTGTAAACTATGACCCAGATAGAGTCATTTCCCCTACTAGAAGTAGGCAGTCCGGTGATAAAGTCCATTCCAACGAATCCCATTTCCATTCCGTAATCTGCAAGGGTTGCAACAATCCAGCGGGTCTTTGATGTCCTGCCTTGACTCGCTGACAAATATCACACTTGGCGATATAGCTTCCGATTTCTCTCTTCATCTTATGCCACCAAAATTGCTATTTTAAATCTTGATACATCTTAGTTCCTCCGGGATGGATAGAATAAAGAGTATCATGAGCCTCCTTCAGAATTACTTCTTTCAACTCAGAATCTGCTGGTACACAAAGGCGTCCTTTTTACCATAGAACTCCTTCTTCGTCTTCGGTGAATCCAGGTACTTTGCCTGTACTGATACAACGCTTGATTCCGTCGATACTAGCATTTCCCTTCTGCGCCTCTTTAATCTGACTGATCAAAGTGGGTTGAAGTTCTATGCTAGCCAAAAATCCTTCACTTACTAATTCTATTCGAAAATCTTCCATCGCTTTGTGCAGGATTGGTTGCTCCTTTAAAATCATGGAGTTCAAGCGGCACCACATTGGCTTTACCAGGGTGATAGTGAATGTCTAGATCGTAATCCTTGATTAGCTCAATCCACCTTCTCTGTCTCATATTCAGCTCCTTCTGAGTGAATATATACTTCAGACTCTTGTGATCCGTATAGATCTCACAACGGTTTCCCATCAGGTAATGCCTCCATGTCTTCAGGGCTAGAACTACGACTGCGAGTTCGAGGTCATGGGTTGGGTAATTTTGCTCATGTTGCTTCAATTGTCGAGATAGATAAGATATAACTTTGACTTCTTGCATTAGCACACATCTGAGACCGATCTTGGATGCATCACAATACACATCGAAGGGCTTCGTGATATATGGCATGATCAAGATTGGGGCTGAAATCAATCTCCTCTTGAGTTCTTGAAAACTCGCTTCACATTTGTCGGTCCATTCAAACTTCTTGTCCTTCTTCAGCAATTGGGTCATAGGTCTGGCGATACTCGAGAATCCTTCTACGAATTTGCGGTAGTATCCCGCCAATCCGAGAAATGCACGAACTTGGGTTTGAGTGGTTGGGGCTTGCCAATCTTCTACATCTTTCACTTTGGGGATCAACGTCAATTCCTGCAGCTGATACAATGTGACCGAGGAATCCTACCTCCTGTAACCAGAATTCACATTTGCTAAACTTTGCATACAGTTGATGCTCTCTAAGGGTTCCAAGAATGGTCCTTAGGTGTAGCTCATGTTCTTCTTCTGATTTGGAATAAATCAGAATGTCATCGATGAAAACAACGACAAACTTATCTAGGAAGTCCATAAAAATCTTATTCATGAGATTCATGAAATAAGCGGGGGCATTGGTTAATCCAAAAGACATGACTGTATACTCATACAATCCATATCTGGTGGTAAAGGCAGTCTTTGGAATATCCTCTGCACGAATTTTGAGTTGATGATAACCAGTCCTAAGATCAATCTTAGAAAACACTTTGGAACCTGTCAACTGATCAAACAAATCTTCTATCTTGGGCAAGGGGTACTTGTTCTTGATGGTGACATCATTCAACTTTCGATAATCCGTACACAAACGGTTACCTCCATCCTTCTTGTCCACAAACAAGACAGGTGATCTCCATGGTGACGCACTTGGTTGAATCAATCTAATTTCCAGCATGGCATCCAATTGCTTCTTCAGTTCTACTAGCTCAGACGGGTTCATACTATATGGTCTCTGGGCTATGGGTCCGGTTCCGGGGATTAGTTCAATGATAAACTCGATATCCCGATCTGGGGGCATACCGGGCAAAACATCTGGAAATACATCAGGGTATTCACAGACTATCTGGACTTGGTCAATGGTAGGTTAGGCTATACTCTTGTTACACTTGAATTGGCGAGGTAAGGTTTCAGATATATGCTCGATTGATATTCCGGCGGTACAGGTCATGGTTATGGCTTTCTTGGCACAGTCAATCAATCCTTTATGTTTGGACATCCAATCCATTCCTAGTACTACTTCCAAACCTTTAGTTCCGAGTACTATCAGATTAGCATAAAAATCTATGCCATGGATTCAGATAGGGATGGCTTTGCAAATATGCCTAGCCTTGGTGGTTGATCCGGGAATTTGAACAATCATGACATGCTTCAGTTTGGTTGGTTGAATTTTACTAGTGCATGCAAATTCTTCGGTGACAAATGAGTGCGATGCACCAGAATCAAACAACACTCTTGCAAGTACTGAATTAACAGAAAACATACCCAGCACGACATCTGGCGCTTCCTGAGCTTCTTCAGCATGCATGAGAAAAAGACGGCCGTTGCGGTTGAGCGAATTCCCTAGGGAAAACCTTCTTCCGGGCTGAACACGACGCTGCTGCTGAGCTGGGACATTGGCATTGGGTGCTGCGGTATTCTTCTTGTTGGGGCACTTGTTGGAGTAGTGACCCTTATTTCCATAGTCATAAAAAGTCACCTGCGACTTGTCCTTTGCTGCTATAGGCACAACATTGCTTCCAGTCCTAGGGGCAGTGTTGGTGTTGGTGGCAGCATTGTTGTTGTTGAACTTGGGTGGGGCACGGTTGAAATTGCTAGAGTTGCCGGGGTTGTTGTGATTTCCTACGGGTCTAGGGTTTCCACGGTTGGGATAGGTCGGACGGTTCATCGGGGGTCTGTTGGTTCTTGGGGCAAATCCGGGAGATGGGTTAGGGCGATACTTTGGGGTCTGATGGGTTCCTGGCTGATGCATCATACGACGCTTGCGGTTCTCATTGGCTTGGTTGATCTTTCCTTCCATCTGGTTATCAGAGTCGACAAGGGCTTCAATATCAGCAAAGGGGATATTGACTAACACCGTGTGCATCTCATCATGCAGACCATTCAAGAACCTCTCTTTCTTCTTGGCTTCGGTGTCAATCTCATCTGGGGCATACCTAGCTAATGACAAAAATTTGTCACGGTATTCCACTACAATCATCCTTCCTTGCTTCAGTTCCCTGAACTCGTCTCTCATTCTCTTGATCAAACCTGGTGGCACATGGGTTCTGCTAAACTTGACCTTGAATTCCTCCCAGGTCATCATCTGGCCTCCGGTCATTGCGCGAACACTGTTCCACCATGCCCTGGCATCTCCGGCTAGATAGTGGGTGGCGAACAGAACTTTCTCGTTGGCTTCCACTCCGGCGACTTCTAGGTTATTTTCCATGGTCTGCAACCAATCATCGGTGTCTAGGGGCTCTTCTGACTTAGTGAAAACAGGTGGGTTGGTATTCTAGAAATTCTTGAGCTTAGATCCATGGTTGTCCTGATTTCCGTGGCCTTGGTTGTTGTGGGCTAGCTAGGCTATCTGCTGCAGGGTGGCTAGGTTGACAGCGTTCCCCTCTTTCGACAGCGGTCAAGTCAACATTTGCAGAATCTGCAACATCGGGTCCGGGGATGAACCACTTCCTCCATGTGGCATATGAATATTGAGATAGATCATGAGAAAAGAGGGAAATTTCTAAGGTTTTGGGTCTTTGAAAAGTTTCTAAAGTTTGACTCAGATTTTTCTAGCAACTTGCTTTTTCATTCATTCATTCATTCATAGCACACGATACAACACACACCACAACAAAGAAAAACAGATGGTTTTAAGAACCATTCTGAAAACTACGTTACAGTGGGACCGAATACTGCTCACTACGCTAGTGCTCAAGTGCTACTACTCCTCGGAATCTGTAGCTTCGTCATCTTCATCGTCATCGATGAAGGCGAAATCATCCTCATCGGTGAAGAAGTCCATAGCCTGATCCTCCAGAACATCATCGTCATCGCTGAGATAGGAGTAGGGGTCTCCACGAAGATCCTCTCCTGCATTCTCCCTTTCTTCCAACTGCATGTCTCTCTCGTGGATGGTCTCCTCCAAAGATGAGATGCGGTGGCGAATACGGGTAATGATACGCTCCTTCTTGTCGAGCTGACGGCGGCAAGACTTGCGATCCTTTGCTAGCATGGCGATGGTTTGATCCTTCGTATTGATGATGGCAGACTTGTGGTTGGAGTAGTCACAGCAGTTGTCCAACTCCTGCTGATGATCGTACATCATGAAGCTAAGGTGGTCCAATTGAGTCTTCAGCTCGGGGTGGTATGGTGCTTCCAGTGGTTGTCCATTTGCATCACGCCTTGGGCAAAACTCAAAGCGGGTGTAAGATCCCTCCTTTATAAAGGAAAAGGATCCCTGTGATTGCAATGCTAGTCCCTGGATCAATGCTAGCATCCAAAGTTTAAGATGAAGTACATAGAAACAAAGGTCATTATTACAGTCATTCTAGAGACAACATAGTCTTTACAACTCCACGGCCACATGCCTATTACAAGAGTTTAAATAAGTAAATAGATAAAAGTCTTCATCTTCATGTGCCACAGGCAAACATGTTGAGTGTAGACTCATGACTCCTAATCCTCATCAGAGTAACCTGCAATATCACAAGTTACAGCCACAGTGGGTCAATACATTGGAATAGTATTGGCAAGTGATACCTTAGTATAATTTTGGTGGACTAGATACTATATGCAATTTGGCTAAGTGTAGCTTAGGCTTGCTTTGATCAAAATAAGTATTGCCTATTAGTTGAAAACACTAAGTTTTTCTTTTTCAAAACTTTTCCCAAGGAACCACCAATAGACATTGGAGTCCTTCACCCTTTGTTCACCCACAAGTTTTTAATTAGAAATTGGGATGAGGAGATTCTTGATAGCTTCCATGTCTTGATGCTGAAGTTGTCCTTTTCCAGGGACATGGCTAAGTACTTAGATTCTTCCATCTGCAGAGGTTGTGCACTTTCCCCACCAGACTTGATTTTCACCAAGACAGGACCTTTCAGAAGCCTTCCCTTAGACCAAATGGACGCGTTCCAACCTATCATACCACTACCACCAACTGTCGAAATGGCTAAGTTCTAGCAACCTATGTGATCCAGGCAGAGCCCATATTGCCAAGTGGCTGCACTAGAAGCTTCTTAACATTTGGCCTCTAAAATGTCTTTGTTCCTGGGTGGATTTCCACAAGTGAGATACACAAGGTAAACCATAGAAATGGGCCTTGTGTAACCTCTCAACATAAACCATTCCTTCCATTCCACCCAGGTGTTTCATTTACTTAGTTGTTTTATTAGGCAAAACACAAGTCCAAAGACTTAGAAATATTTTTATCATAGCATGTATATTTTTACCACCCTTGGTTGCTACTAGCTAGGCTAAGCATGGCATAGACAAGCATCTTAACTTAGAAATTTTCCTAGCAATTCTACAACTACTAGGATTCCCAACATGGCATATAAGCAAAATATAACATGCAAGACTAGCAAAATATTTCTAATGCTTAGTAGAAAACATAGGGATAAAAATATCATGAAGCACCACTTGCCTTGGTAGTTTGGAGAGTATCTACACTCCTCACAATCACAATCACTATTGGCACCAAAATCTACACATAAAATCATAGCAACAATCACATACAAAATACATACAAACAAAAATATATGAATGCATGCAATATGATATGTGATGGTTTTTAAAACTCAACAAAGCAAGTGTACAGTACTGGTTCATAAACAAGTTCAAAACTTGCCAAACAACATTTATTTAAACCATAAAACATTTCTTAAACAATTCATATACTCAAAATATCCCTACACATGTTTCTGTAAATAAAACCATTTTAACAGAAGCAAAACATTAAACACATTGCATATTTATAAAGGGCTTGTTCTCCTGATTCCATTGATATAAAATTTGTCAAATTTGAACGTGGGGATCAAAAGTTATAGGTAAAACAAATTCAAACCACTAATAGATTCAAATCCTGTTTTTAAATCTAATCTCCAGCCACGCGTCATAACCTGATTAGCGCGTACCGGTTCGCGTCGGATCACGCTTCTTAGCCGCTGGATCTAACTTAATCGTGCGGCTCAGATTGAATCTTACCGCTTCGTCTACGTTCTATCGTATCCGCACGATCTTGATCTAACGGCTCGACGCCTTGACCATCCGTGGCGGCGGCGGCGGCGGCCTCTGTCGATTGCTACGGCGTTCTAGGTCAGCGGGAGAGGGAAGGGCTTACCGAGCTCGCGATGCGTCTTGATGCTCAAGGTGGCGATGGCTGGTCAAGGGGCGCGCTGTAGTGGCCGAGGGAGCTCATCGGAGTTGCGGGCGGCGTCCGATGCTTGCTGTCGAAGACGTTGCCGAGGTTCTGCGTCGACCTAGCACGAGCCAGATGGTTAAGGAGATGCGCAAGGACCTGGCGATCAACACAATACTAAAGGGAAGGCAAGGGGCGGTCTTGTTTTACCTGAATCGCACGTCGGAGTCGAGCGGCGGCTCAGGTGCTCGCGGGTGTGGACGAAGACGTCGTTCTGGGTCACGAGAAAGCAAACAAAGGGCATCAGTGAACGCGCAAGGACGTGCTGGTTACGATGGTTTGAACTAGAGGCGATGCAGTACTCACGAGATTGGTCGCCGAGTGCGTCTGTGGAGGTGCAAGGCGTTGCGGGCAGCCTGGTAGCGGAGAGGTGGCGCTAGGTGAGAAATGGCCAGTGCGGAGAGGGGTTATGTGGCGGGAGGAAGCGGCGATTAAGCGCAGAATCAATGGCAATTAAGCCCGCAGTGACTGCGGCGAGGTAATGGCGGAGCGAGCGTCGCGGCCGCGCGTGATTGATGACGACGACGTGGTCGCAGGGTCCACTTGTCAGCGAATAAAACAAAGAGAAGGTGGGGTCGTGTGGTCAGTGACCTGGTGGGTTCGTCTGCGAGTGAGAGAGAGTGAGGGGGAACCCGGGTGGGCTTAGTGGGCTGGATTCGTAGTTGGGCTCGATAGGTGGCCCTGGCCTTTTTCCATTTATTTTCTCCTTTTCTCTTTCTGTTTTCAATTTCAGGAACCAAATTCAAATGATTTTAAAATCTATTTGACTTCAAATCTTTTCAGGATTTTTGTAGTGTACAATAGTCACATTTCTGGGCATAAAACCAAGTGGTCACTTTGAATTGGCTTGGTCACTTGGAATAAAATAAAATAAGCAGTGACATAGCACTAGTTTGAATAGGTTTTGAAATTGGTTTTCAAATCATATTTATTTTGAAACTTTGGTTTAAATCTTAGCAATCTAGCAATACAATCTGAGAGCAATAAGACAACAAAGTTTGGTTTCTTGAACAACAATCTCCAATTGGAGAGTAGCATTTGATTCAAATGCTGATCACATAAAATAATGAGCTCATATGCTGCTGTTTTTGAAATGATTTGTTTGAAATGAACTCTATATGATCATGGATGCATGGATGATATGCATGAGTTTGAAACATGATTTTAGGGATGTTACAAATCTAACCCCCTTAAGGTGAATTTCGCCCTCGAGATTCGGATTGGCTAGCAAATAGGTGAGGGTGGTCTTTCCGAAGATCATCTTCTCTTTCCCATGTTGCTTCCTCTTCGGAATGATGGTTCCACTGCACTTCGCAAAACTTGATAGTCTTAGTCCGTGTGACTCTTTCTTCAGTCTCAAGAATCTTGATAGGCTTCTCCTCATAAGTGAGATCACTTTCTAGTTGTACCTCCTCCAAAGGTATAGTATCCTTCAAAGAAGTTTCTTCCATTTCTGGATGACATTTCTTAAGTTGACTCACATGAAACACATTATGGACAACTGATAAAGACTCTGGCAATTCAATTTCATAAGCAACTTCTCCTTTATGACTCAGAATCTTGAATGGTCCAACATATCTTGGGGCCAACTTTCCTTTGACTCCGAACCTCTTGACTCCACGAAGTGGTGACACTCTAAGATAAGCTCTATCACCAACTTCGTAGGTGACTTCTCTACGCTTAGGATCTTCGTAGCTTTTTTGTCGGGACTGTGCTATCTTCAATCTGTCCTTAACCAACTTAACCTTCTCTTCGGCTTCTTTGATAAGTTCTGGTCCGAACAAACTTCTTTCTCCCACACCATTCCATAACAATGGGGTGGTACATTTTCTCCCGTAGAGAAACTCAAATGGTGCCATCTCAATGCTGGCTTGGTAGCTGTTGTTATAAGAAAATTCTGCGTAAGGCAGACTTTCATCCCAACTTTCTCCATAGTCTAGGGCACATGCCCTCAACATGTCTTCAAGAATCTGATTAGTACTTTCTGTTTGTCCATCAGTTTGAGGATGAAAAGCAGTGCTGAATTCCAACCTCGTTCCCAATGACTCATGCAATTGTCTCCAAAAATGAGAAGTTAATTGAGTTCCCCTATCAGACACAATACTCTTGGGCACTCCATGTAAACATACAATTCTACTCATATAGATCTTGGCCAACTTAGCACTTGTATAGGTTGTCTTCATGGGTATGAAATGAGCCACTTTAGTTAGGCGATCCACTACTACCCAAATAGAATCGTATCCTGACCGGGTCCTTGGTAATCCGGTAATGAAATCCATACCAATCTTGTCCCACTTCCAATCAGGAATAGGTAGTGGTTGAAGCAAACCTGCTGGTTTCTGATGTTCCGCTTTCACTCTACTACATACATCACATAAAGCAATATGATCGGCGATGTCCTTCTTGAGATTATTCCACCAAAATCTTTCCTTCATATCCATGTACATTTTGGTGTTACCCGGATGAGTGGAATACGGTGAGTTGTGTGCTTCTTGTAAAATCAGTTTTCGAAGCTCTGGATCTTGTGGAACACATATATGTTTCCCATGCCATAAAGTACCCTGTTCGTCTTCATGGAATCCTTTGGCTTTTCCTTTGACAATGTTTTCCTTAATTTCTTCAATTTCCTTATCAGTCTTCTGGGCTTCTTTGATCTTGTCCAACAAAGTGGGTTGAACATGCAAAGACATGAGATGTCCTTCAGGCACAATCTCCAATCTGAGATCTCTAAATTGGGCACACAAATCATCTGGCAATTCTCCTTTAGTAAGGCCATTCACAAAAACCTTACGGCTTAGAGCATCTGCTACAACATTTGCTTTACCGGGGTGGTATTGCAAACTTAAGTCATAGTCCTTGATGAGTTCTAGCCATCTTCTTTGTCTCATGTTAATTTCTTTCTGGGTGAAGATGTACTTCAAACTCTTGTGATCTGTGAACACTTC
The DNA here is from genome assembly GCA_030063025.1 of Avena longiglumis. Lineage (NCBI taxonomy): Eukaryota > Viridiplantae > Streptophyta > Magnoliopsida > Poales > Poaceae > Avena > Avena longiglumis. Next base: position 349,511,209 of record CP125978.1, on the reverse strand, counting down.
ACAACGCTTTCCCAAAATATAGTGTCTCCATGTTTTGAGTGCATGGACAACACAGGCTAACTCTAAATCATGAGTAGGATAGTTCACTTCATGAGTTTCGAGGCATAAGCCACAACTTTTCCTTCTTGCATAAGTACTGCACCGATACCATGATGAGATGCATCACAATACACTTGGAAATCCTTCTCCAAATCTGGTAAACACAAGACTGGTGCTGTCACAAGTCTCTTCTTCAATTCTTGGAAGCTGAGTTCACATCCCTCAGACCAAGCAAATTTCTTGTCTTTCTTTAGCAATTCTGTCATGGGTTTTGCTACCTTGGAGAAATTCTCAATGAACCTTCTGTAGTAACCTGCTAAGCAGGAAACTACGAACTTCTTTCACTGACTTGGGAGATTCCCATTCAGTTACAGCTGAAACTTTAGCAGGATCAACTGCTACACCATCTCCTGACACAACATGTCCAAGAAATCCAACTTCATTTAGCCAAAATTCACACTTGCTGAATTTGGCATATAGTTTATGCTCTCTAAGCTTCTCAAGTATCAAACGCAAATGCCCTTCATATTCTTCTTTGCTCTTAGAGTAGATCAAAATGTCATCGATGAAAACGACAACAAACTTATCAAGAAATTCCATGAACACCTTGTTCATCATATTCATGAAGTATGCTGGTGCATTGGTCAAACCAAATGGCATCACGGTATACTCATACAATCCATACCTTGTGGTGAAAGCTGTCTTAGGTATGTCTTGTTCTCTTATCTTGAGTTGGAAATATCCTAACCGGAGATCAATCTTTGAGAACACATAAGCTCCTTCTAACTAATCAAACAGGTCATTGATTCTTGGCAAAGGGTATTTGTTCTTGATAGTCACCTCATTGAGTGAACGGTAATCTATGCATAACCTTTGACTTCTATCCTTCTTTTCCACAAACTAAACTGGTGCTCCCCAAGATGAAGTACTTGGTTGAATAAATCCTTTATACAACTGTTCTCCAAGTTGTTTCTTGAGTTCTTTCAGTTCATCAACTGACATCTTGTACGGTCTCTTTGCTATTGGTCCAGATCCTGGTAGCAAATCAATAAGGAACTCAACATCTCTATCTGGTGGCATTCCCGGCAATTCCTCCGGAAACACATCTGGATATTCACTCACAGTTGGCACACTGTCTATGCTAACCCCCTTAAGAGAATTTAGCATACTCCTTCTTGCTTCAAAGTTGGTCTTGAATCTGATCCTTTTATTTTCTGGAGTTGTGAGTGAGACAGCATGGTTGGCACAATCTATCACTCCCTTGTTCTTAGTCATCCAGTCCATTCCCAAAATGACATCCAATCCTTGGGAGTTTAGGATTATCAAGTTAACGGGAAACTTATACTTCCCAAACTCTATGACTAGATCATGACACCCTGAATTCACTATCATTTCCCCGCCAGGAGAACTTAATTTTATAGGACACCCAATAGTTTCTACCGGTAGTTCATTTATTTCAACAAATGCTCTTGATATGAATGAATGAGATGCACCAGTATCAAAGAGAACAAATGCTGGAACAGAATTGAGTTTGAACTTACCAGCAACAGCATCAGGCTCCTCATAGATTTCCTCCACATTTATGTGGTTCACTTGTCCCTTCTGAAAAGGGTTAGGCTTGTTGGGTCCTTCAACTTTCTTTTCTGGGCATTCATTTGCATAATGCCCCATATTCTTGCACTTGAAGCACTCAACCTGACTAATGTCCTTCTTGTCAGGCTGGCTCCACTGCCACTTCCACTACCACTTTGGTGGCTCTTATATCCACCCTTGTGGTTCTTGTACTTGTCATTGTCATGACTACGGTGATGCTTGTTGTCATGATGACGGTTGTGGTTGTGGTGCTTGTTGAATTTCCCATGATTGTGGGATCCTGAGCTTCCACTATCATCATAATGGGAACGTTTGTGAGACGATCCCGAGCTGTGCTTGTCTGAGTGCTTTCTCTTCCTGCTCTCAACTTGCTTCATTTTGTTCTCCAAAATAGCAGCCTTGTCACAAAGAGACTGATAAGTGGGAACATAGGCCAATGATAGCTGCAAGTTTAGTTCATCATTCAGGCCTTCAAGGAACTTTTCCTTCCTCTTAGCATTAGTGTCAACTTCGTTCGGTGCATAACGCGCCAGATTGTTGAACTCCTCGATAAATTCAGCCACGCTGCGGTGGCGCTGCTTCAGAATATGGAACTCTTTATTTTTTAGACTCATCACTCCAGATGAGATATGAGCAGTACGAAAGCCATTCTCAAAGATAGTCCATGTCACATCTTCTATGGGAGTGGTGATTTGGAAGTTATCCCACCAAGTGGCGGCTGGTCCTTCCAGCAAATGTGCTGCAAATCTGACCTTTTCTGCATCAGTTGTAACATCCCTAAAATCATGCTTTCAAAGTTTGCATAACATTCATGCATGCATATAGAATTGAGATCAATTTCAAACTCATTTCAGAAAACATAAGCACATAGTGCTATCATTTTATGTGAGCCAATTTAAATCAGATGCCCATCCTCACTTGAGAGCTTAGTGTTTTAAAAACCAAGTTTGGTTGCTTCTATATTGTTTGGCTTGAGTGTAGAGTTTGAACAAAATTTTACAAAATAGAAATGGTTTCAAAAACCATTTTCAAACATTTGCAAACCAAGTGCAATGTCCCTGTTATTTTGTTTTTCCAAAAATGACCAAGCCTTTTCAAAGTAACCACATGGTTTTATACCTAGATTTGAGTATGTTGCACACTGCAAAATCCCAAATGGATTTGAATTCAAAACGAGTTTGAATTCATTTGAAAGCCATTCCTGAAAATCAATTTAGAAAAAGAAAAGAGAAAAGAATTGGAAAAGGGCCGGCGCCAGGAATTTGGCCCAACAGCATGCAACCCAACTAGCCCACCGGCTCCTCTCTCTCTCTCGCCTTGACGCCTTGACGCTCGGACCCCACTCCCTCTCTGCTTATTTCGCTGACAAGCGGGCCTCGTCCACGTCATCGTCGTGTTCCCCAAAATCTCGCGCCGAACTCCGCATGCTGCCGTTGCTTTGATTCCACGAGGTAAATGGCATTGAATCACTTTGGGCGTTTCTTGTCGAGCCTCACGCTTAATCCCTCTCTCGCGACCATTTCTCCTCAACCAATTCCCCTTCACCCCAGGCTGCCTTCGCTCGGCCCGCCCGCTGTTCCGACGACCGCGCCGACGAATTCCAGTGAGCACCGTGTTCCCCTCGGTCCCTGACTCATGCTATCAAGCTCAGCAACTCCTTGCGCATCTACTGACACACCCTGTTTGTTCTCGCATGGTCTGTAGCTTCAGCGACTTGACCGGCGTCGTCGCCGCTCTGCACGAACTCCGGCGACCTCTCCCCGTAAATACCAGCCGCCCCTTGCCCTCTGCCTGATACACCTAGGACCCCCATCGTCCTGCGCATCTAACGGTGCCCTCCTTTTGACTTAGCGCGATGCAGGACCTCGCCAACATCGACAGCAGCCGCACCCGACGCGTTCGCGAACTCCGGCGAGGAATCTCCGACGACCCCGTGCGCCCCTTTCCAAGCCACCGCCACGTTGAGCTTCAGCACACCACCGCGGTTCTGGTAAGCCTCTTCCCCCACTCCCGCGTGACCTAGAACGCCAGCGCCGCCGCTGACAGACGCCGCGCCGCGCGCGCTCATCTTTGGTCAGCGTTCAGAACGTTAGATGTAGATCCTCGACTGAAATTAGAACTTAAGCGAAGGTATGCGCGCATCGAGCCACTAGATCTGACTTAAATCCTACGGCTCATGAGCTTGATCCGTCTTGAACAGTGCAGGCCAATAGGAAACAGACGTGTGGCTAGGGTTTGAGTTTAAAAACAGATTTGAATCAGATTTAGATCCAATTTTAAAATAGCTATAACTTTTGATCCACACGTTATAATTTGACAAATTTTATACCGTTGGAATCAGGGATACAAGCCCTTTCTGTTTATGCAATGTGTTTAATGTTTAGTTTCTGTTAAAATGTTTTTATTGGCAGAAACTTGTTTAGGACTATTTTGAGTATAGAAATTGTTTAGGAAATTATTTTAGTGCCAAATAAATTTGGTTTAGCAAGTTTTTGACTTGTTTATGGTTCAGTACTATGCACTTGCTTGGTTGGGTTTTAAAAATCATTCCTCAGAATCTTGCATGCATGCATATATTTTTTTGGATTGTATATGTTTTGTATGTGATTGTGGCTATATTTTATGTGTAGATTTTGGTGCTAGTGATTGTGATTGTGAAGAGTGCTACTCTCCCCACTACCAAGGCAAGTGGTACTTCATGAATATTTCCATCCCTATATTTTGTACAAGCATTAGAAATATTTTTCTAAGTCTTGCATGTTACTATTTTGCCAAATGCCATGATGGGAAATCCTAAGTAGTTGTAGAATTGCTAGGAAATTCTCTAAGTTAAGTACTATCTATGCCATGCTTAGCCTAGCTAGTAGAAAACAAGGGTTGGTAAATATACATGCTATGATGAAAATATTTCTAAGTCTATGGACTTATGTTTTCCTAATAAAACAACCAAGTCAATGAATCACCTGGGTGGAATGGGACTTGATTGGTGGTTTTTTGTTGAGTGATTACACAAGGCCCATGGCTATGGTTTACCTTGTGTATATCACTTGTGGAAAGCCACCCAGGAACAGATGGATCTTAGAGGCCAAATATTGAGAAGCTTATAGTGCAGCCACTTGGCAATATGGGCTTTGCCTTGATCACATAGGTTGCCAGAACTTAGTCATTTGGACAGTTGGTGGTAGTGGGATGATAGGTTGGAACGCGTCCATTTGGCTAAGGGAAGGCTTCTGAAAGGTCCTATCTTGGGAAACCAAGTCTGGTGGGAAAAGTGCACAACCTCTACAGATGGAAAAATCTAAGTACTTAGCCAAGTACATGGCAATGGACAACTTGAGCATCAATACATGGAAGCTATCAAGAATCTCATCACTCCTACTTCTAAGTAAAACTTGTGGGTGAAGAAGGGTGAAGGACCTTAATGTCTATTGATGGTTTCTTGGGAAAAAGTTTTGACAAAGAAAAACTTAGTGATTTCAACTAATAGGCAAAACCTATTTTGAGCAAAGCAAGCCAAACTACACTTAGCCAAAATGCATATAGTAATTTAGACCACTTAAAATTTACTAAGGTATCACTTGCCAATACTATTCCAAAGTATTGACCCACTGTGACTGTAACTTGTGATGTTGCAGGTTACTCTGATGAGGATTAGGTGTCATGAGTCTACACTCAACATGTTTGCCTGTGGCACATGAAGATGAAGACTTATAATTATTTACTTATTCCAAACTCTTGTATTAGGCCTGTGGCCTTGAGTTGTAAAGACTATGTTTTATCTCTGGAATGGATGTAATAAATGACCTTTGTATCTGTGTACTTCATCTTAAACTGTGGATGCTAGCAATGATCCAGGGACTAGCATTGCAATCACAGGGATCCTTTTCCTTTACAAAGGAGGGATCTTACAGATGGTATCGAAACCTGTGTTGACTGTAGGATTATGACCCTAGGATTGGAAACCACTAAGGAAAAATTTTCAACTACTTCTACACTTGTCTATTCTTCTCGTAAACTTTTCTAATCTTCTCTTTCTCATCTCTATTTGTAGATGAACTCCATCAACGAAGCCGTAAGGAAAGGACCACTCATGACCATGACCTTGGAGTGTGAGACAGATTTCCCCAAAATTCTCAAGGACCTCATGGTGGCAATGTAAATACATGGTGCAGATGTGTACAAAGGCTTTCCAGTGATGGATGAAGGAGTTGAGTACTGGTGGGTGCAACTTCACTTGTACAAAAATAAGGAAGACAACCACAAAGAAACAGGATTCTGCATGTACACCAACACTGTGGTGCACACCACATTCTTTGAGTCATCAAGAGAAGCAGCTTGAAGGACTATCAAAGAACTTAGTGTTAGAGTCAAGTGCAGAATGCTCAACCTCCAAAAAGACTTGATGAAAGAGAAGGAACATACCCAAGAGTTGGAAGCTACCAACCAAACCTTAAGAGGAGATATTATAGACTTAGTGATGGAATCATGTGAGCAAGATAGGCTGATTGCTTCTAGGAACATTGTGTTAGCCAACAGATCCAGTGAGATAGGATTGTAAACGTACTTCATTAGTTGGACCACCACCTATCACCCTATTTTTCCAAAATGTTGCTTAAAATAAGTTTGAACCTTGGTTGATGTTTTGCTTTCCAAGGATATGTATGTGATGTTTTGACTTTTATCCTGATTTGTGTTGTTCTAACTTTTCTATCTTATAAATAGATGCCTATTACCATCAGCACTGTTGAGGAGTTCCAGGTTACCCACTTTGGTCCTCGTATCGTTGAGCTTACCACTTTCCTCAATCTCCCTCTTCCCACCATCATGGTGCATCCACTCACCAAGTTCGATAGGAAGGACCTCTGGGGCTTCAAGGTGAACCAGCCCGGACGCCAGGCAGAGCCTACTACGGAGGCCATCGTCTTCAAGCTTATGCACGATGACAGGGAGAGAGGCATGGAGGTAGTTATGAAGGACCTGATAGGGGCGTCGCTGGGTCGACACTCTGACGGGTTAGAGGCACCCACTTCCACGTCTTGGAAGACGTGATGAGGATGGAGAGTCCATCGACTTGAGGCGACTCGAGGGACGCAGCGAGCCGATACGTCTGTATCTCCGATTTAGAGTCTCTCATTAGGCACGTGGACACGGACAGACCAATGTCATGCTCGAGAACGAGCTCAGTGCACTTCGCGAGAAGGACAAGCTCTTCGCGCAGCAGGACGAGATAGTCAAGGAAATGGAGGCGAAGTTCGAGACCCAGGACAGGAAGTTCAAGAGTCAGGATAAGCGTGTCCAGGATAGGAACAAGAAGATCCGGGATATGACTGAAGAACTGCAGTCCAAGGACTTTGAGCTAGAGCAGCAGCAGACGGTGATCGAGAGGCTTCGTTCCCAGAAGAGGGCTCTCAAGGCCAAGATAGAATCCTTGACCACTACCATTGAGGAGAACAAGACCGCGATGGAGAACGCATTTCTTACCTTTGTCGAGGAGGATATTGATGCCGATGAGTAGACTTGACTACTCGTTTATCTTTTGTTATCATACTTGTTATTTATGAACCTGTTATTGGACCATCCGACATGTGGATGGCTTCCTACTTGTGTGTTTTACTTTGTGAACTTGTTATCTTATTGTTGAACTTTTATCTTGTGTTTCATGCTTTGTGATTGCTTGTGTTTTGTAATGTGCATGAAAGAATCTATGGGTATCTCATTCTTATCTCTATTTGAACAAACCACAGATGCCTCCCCGTCGTGCAAACCCCAACCCCAACAACAACAACATCACTCCAGAAATGCAACAAATGATGACTTCTCAAACACAGCTGATGCAGATGATGACAACATTCATCCAGAACCAAAACAATAACAACAACAACAACCCCAATAACAACAACAACAACAACAACAACAATAACAACAACAACCCTCTGGGCTTTGATATGCTCACCAGATTCTTGAGATTGAGGCCAGCTAAGTTCTCAGGGATGACTGATCCCATGGTGGCCAATGATTGGATACGTTCTATGAACAAGGACTTAGTAACCGTGGGCTGTACGGACGCTGAAAAGGTCAGATTTGTAGCACATCTGCTGGAAGGGCCAGCTGCCACTTGGTGGGACAACTTTCAGATCACCACTCCCATAGATGAAGTGACTTGGGCTATCTTTGAAGATGGCTTTCGCACTGCTCATATCTCATCAGGAGTGATGAGCCTGAAAAAGAAAGAGTTCCACAATCTGAAGCAGCGCCACCGCAGAGTGGCTAAATACATTGAGGAGTTCAACAATCTGGCGCGTTATGCACCAGATGAAGTTGACACAGATGCCAAGAGAAAGGAAAAATTTCTGGAAGGCTTGAATGATGAGCTAAATCTGCAATTGGCCGTGGCATATGTTCCAACTTATCATTCGCTCTGTGACAAAGCTGCAATATTGAAGAACAAAATGAAGCAAGTCGAGAGTAGAAAGAGGAAGCACTCCGACAAGCACACCTCGGGATCGTCTCACAAACGATCTCATTATGATGACAGCGGAAGCTCAGGATCCCACAAGCATGGGAAATTCAACAAGCACCACAACCACAACCGTCATGACAACAAGCATCATCGTAGTCATGACAATGACAAGTACAAGAACCACAAGAGTGGACATAAGAGCCACCACAGTGGTAATGGTAGTGGAAGTGGGAGTCAGCCTGTTAAGAGAGACATCAGTCAGGTTGAATGCTTCAAATGCAAGAAGATGGGGCATTATGCAAATGAGTGCCCTGAAAAGAAAGTTGAAGGACCTGTCAAGCCCAATCCTTTCCAGAAAGGACAGGTGAACCACATCAATGTGGAGGAGGTCTATGAGGAGCCTGATGCTGTTGCTGGTAAGTTCAGACTCAATTCCATTCCAGCATTTGTACTCTTTGATACTGGTGCATCTCATTCATTCATATCAAGAGCATTTGTTGAAAGAAATGAACTGCCGGTAGAAACTATTGGGTGTCCTATTAAAGTAAGTTCTCCTGGTGGAGAAATGATAGTGAATTCAGGATGTCATGATCTAGTCATAGAATTTGGGAAGTATAAGTTTCCCGTTAACTTGATAATTCTAAACTCCCAAGGATTAGATGTCATTCTGGGAATGGACTGGATGACCAAGTACAAAGGAGTGATACATTGTGCCAAAAAACTGTCTCACTCACAACTCTAGAAAATAAAAGGATCAGATTCAAGACCAGCTTTGAAGCAAAAAGGAGTATGCTTAATTCTCTTAAGGGGGTTAGCATGGACAGTGTACCAATTGTGAGTGAGTATCCGGATGTGTTTCCGGAAGAATTGCCGAGAATGCCACCTGATAGAGATGTGGAGTTTCTGATAGATTTGGTACCAGGGTCTGGACCAATAGCTAAGAGACCGTACAAAATGTCAGTTGATGAACTGAAAGAACTCAAGAAGCAACTTGGAGAACAGTTGCAGAAAGGATTTATTCAACCATGTTCTTCATCTTGGGGAGCCCTAGTTTTGTTCGTGGAGAAGAAAGATAGAAGTCAAAGGTTATGCATAGATTACCGTTCACTCAACGAGGTAACTATCAAGAACAAATATCCTTTGCCTAGAATCAATGACTTGTTTGATCAGCTAGAAGGAGCATGTGTGTTCTCAAAGATTGATCTAAGGTCAGGCTATTTTCAACTCAAGATAAGAGAACAAGACATACCTAAGACAACATTCACTACAAGGTATGGATTGTATGAGTATACCGTAATGCCTTTTGGTTTGACCAATGCTCCAGCATACTTCATGAATATGATGAACAAAGTGTTCATGGAATTCCTTGACAAGTTCATTGTCATTTTCATCGATGACATCTTAGTCTACTCCAAGAGAAAAGAAGAGCATGAAAGAAATTTACGTTTGATACTTGAGAAATTAAGAGAACATAAACTTTATGCCAAATTCAGCAAGTGTGAGTTATGGTTGGAGGAAGTTGGATTTCTTGGTCATGTTATGACAAAGGATGGTGTAGCAGTTGATCCTGCTAAGGTTTCAGCTGTGACTGAATGGGAATCTCCCAAGTCCGTGAAAGAAGTTCGTAGTTTCCTTGGCTTAGCAGGTTACTACAGAAGGTTCATTGAGAATTTCTCTAAGGTAGCTAAGCCCATGACTGAATGTTAAAGAAAGACAAGAAGTTTGCTTGGTATGAAGGTTGTGAAGTCAGCTTTCAGGAGTTGAAGAAGAGACTTGTGACAGCACCAGTTTTATGTCTGCCAGATTTGGAAAAGGATTTCCAAGTATATTGTGATGCATCTCATCAAGGTTTGGGTGCAGTACTTATGCAAGACGGTAAAGTTGTAGCTTATGCCTCGAGACAACTCAAAACTCATGAAGTGAACTATCCTACTCATGATTTAGAGTTAGCCTCTGTCGTCCATGCACTCAAAACATGGAGACACTACCTTTTGGGAAAGCATTGTGAAGTGTTCACTGATCACAAGAGTTTGAAGTATATCTTCACCCAGAAGGAAATCAATATGAGGCAAAGAAGATGGTTAGATCTCATCAAGGACTATGACTTAAGTTTGCAATACCACCCCGGTAAATCAAATGTTGTAGCAGATGCTCTAAGTCGTAAGGTATTTGTGAATGGCCTTACCAAAGGAGAATTTCCAGACGATTTGTGTACCCAATTCAGAAAACTCAGATTGGAGATTGTGCCTGAAGGACATCTCATGTCTTTGGATGTTCAACCCACTTTGTTGGACAAGATCAAAGAAGCCCAGAAGATTGATAAAGAAATCGAAGAGATTAAGGAAAAAATTGGCCAAGGAAAAGCCAAAGGGTTCCACAAAGACGAACAGGGTACTTTGTGGCATGGGAAACGTATTAGCGTTCCACAAGACCAGGATTTGCGGAAACTAATTTTGCAAGAAGCACACAACTCTCCGTATTCTATTCACCCGGGTAACACCAAAATGTACATGGACATGAAAGAAAGATTTTGGTGGAATAATATCAAGAGGGACATCGCCGAACATATTGCTTTGTGTGATGTGTGTAGTAGAGTGAAAGCGGAGCATCAGAAACCAGCAGGTTTGCTTCAACCACTACCTATTCCTGATTGGAAGTGGGACAAAATTGGTATGGATTTCATTACCGGATTACCAAGGACCAGGTCAGGATATAATTCCATATGGGTAGTAGTGGATCGCCTAACTAAAGTGGCTCATTTCATAGCCGTGAAGACAACCTATACAAGTGCTAAGTTAGCCAAAATCTACATGAGTAGAATTGTATGTCTACATGGTGTGCCCAAGAGTATTGTGTCTGATAGGGGCACTCAATTCACTTCCCATTTTTGGAGACAGTTACATGAATCATTGGGAACGAGATTGGAATTCAGTACTGCTTTTCATCCTCAAACAGATGGACAAACAGAGAGAACTAATCAAATTCTTGAAGACATGTTGATGGCATGTGCCCTAGACTATGGAGCAAGTTGGGATGAAAGTCCGCCTTACGCAGAATTTTCTTATAACAACAGCTATCAAACCAGCATTGAGATGGCACCGTTTGAGTTTCTCTATGGAAGAAAGTGTACCACCCCATTGTTATGGAATGGTGTGGGAGAAAGAAGTTTATTTGGACCAGATCTTATCAAAGAAGCCGAAGAGAAGGTCAAATTGGTTAAGGACAGGTTGAAGATAGCACAGTCCCGATATAAAAGCTACGCAGATCCTAAGAGTAGAGAAGTCACCTACGAAGTGGGTGATAGATCCTATCTTAGAGTGTCACCACTTCGTGGAGTGAAAAGATTCGGAGTCAAAGGAAAATTGGCACCAAGATATGTTGGGCCATTCAAGATTTTGAGTCGCAAAGGAGAAGTTGCCTATGAAATTGAATTGCCGGAATCTCTATCAGCTATCCATAATGTGTTTCATGTGAGTCAGCTTAAGAAATGTCACCCAGAAATGGAAGAAACTTCTTTGAAGGATACTATACCTTTGGAGGAAGTGCAACTAGAAAGTGATCTCACTTATGAAGAGAAACCTATAAAAATTCTTGAGACTGCAGAAAGAGTCACAAGGACAAAGACTATCAAGTTTTCAAAGTGCAGTGGAATCATCATTCCGAAGAGGAAGCAACATGGGAAAGAGAAGATGATCTTCGGAAAGACCACCCACACCTATTTGCTAGCCAATCCGAATCTCGAGGGCGAGATTCACCTTAAGGGGGTTAGATTTGTAACATCCCTAAATTCATGCTTTCAAAGTTTGCATAACATTCATGCATGCATATAGAATTAAGATCAATTTCAAACTCATTTCAGAAAACAGAAGCACATAGTGCTATCATTTTATGTGAGCTAATTTAAATCAGATGCCTGTCCTCACTTGAGAGCTTAGTGTTTTAAAAACCAATTTTGGTTGCTTCTATATTGTTTGGCTTGAGTGTAGAGTTTTAACAAAATTTTACAAAATAGAAATGGTTTCAAAAACCATTTTCAAACATTTGCAAACCAAGTGCAATGTCCATGTTATTTTGTTTTTCCAAAAATGACCAAGCCTTTTCAAAGTAACCACATGGTTTTATACCTAGATTTGAGTATGTTGCACACTGCAAAATCCCAAATGGATTTGAATTCAAATGGAGTTTGAATTCATTTGAAAACCATTCCTGAAAATCAATTTAGAAAAAGAAAAGAGAAAATAATTGGGAAAGGGCCGGCGCCAGGAATTTGGCCCAGCAACAGACGCAGCCCAACTAGCCCACCCGGCTCCTCTCTCTCTCTCGCACGCGCAGACGCACCCACGCTGTCACTGACGCTCGGACCCCACTCCCTCTCTGCTTATTTCTCTGACAAGCGGGCCTCGTCCACGTCATCGTCGTCTTCCCCAAAATCTCGCGCACGAACTCCGCCGCTGCCCGTTGCTGCTTTGATTCCGCGAGGTAAATGGCATTGAATCACTGGGCGTTTCTTTTCGAGCCTCTGGATACTTAATCCCCTCTCTCTCGCAACCATTTCCCCTCAACCAATTCCCCCTTCACGCCCCAGGCTGCTCGCAACTCGCTCGACGCCGCCGCTGTTCCGACGACCGCGCCGACGAATTCCGGTGAGCACCGTGTTCCCCTCTGTCCCTGACTCATGCTATCAAGCTCATCAACTCCTTGAACATCTACTGACACACCCTGTTTGTTCTCGCATGGTCTGTAGCTTCGGCAACGACTTCGACCGAGCGCCGCCGCTCTCTGCACGAACTCCGGCGACCTCTCCCCGTAAGTACCAGCCGCCCCTTGCCCTCTGCCTGATACGCCTAGGACCCCCATCGTCCTGCGCATCTAACGGTGCCCTACTTTTGACTTAGCGCGATGCAGGACCTCGCCAACGTCGACAGCAGCCGCACCCGACACGTTCGCGAACTCCGGCGAGGAATCTCCGACGACCCCGTGCGCCCCTTTCCAAGCCACCGCCACGTTGAGCTTCAGCACACCACCGCGGTTCTGGTAAGCCTCTTCCCCCACTCCCGCGCGACCTAGAACGCCGCCGCCACGATGACACGCCGCCGCCACGCTAGCGGCCATCTTTGGTCAAAGCGTTCAGGAACGTTAGATGTAGATCCTACGGCTGAAATTAGAACTTAAGCGAAGAGGTATGCGCGCATCTGAGCCACCAGATCTGACTTAAATCCTACGGCTCGCAGAGCTCGATCCGTCCGAACCGGTACGGACCAATAGGAAACAGACGCGTGGCTAGGGTTTGAGTTTAAAAACAGATTTGAATCAGATTTAGATCCAATTTTGAAATATCTATAACTTTTGATCCACACGTTAGAATTTGACAAATTTTATACCGTTGGAATCAGGGAGACAAGACCTTTCTGTTTATGCAATGTGTTTAATGTTTAGTTTCTGTTAAAATGTTTTTATTGGCAGAAACTTGTTTAGGACTATTTTGAGTATAGAAACTGTTTAGGAAATTATTTTAGTGCCAAATAAATTTGGTTTAGCAAGTTTTTGACTTGTTTATGGTTCAGTACTATGCACTTTCTTGGTTGGGTTTTAAAAATCATTCCTTAGCATCTTGCATGCATGCATATATATTTTTGATTGTATATGTTTTATGTGTAGATTTTGGTGCTAGTGATTGTGATTGTGAAAAGTGCTACTCTCCCCACTACCAAGGCAAGTGGTACTTCATGAATATTTCCATCCCTATATTTTGTACAAGCATTAGAAATATTTTTCTAAGTCTTGCATGTTACTATTTTGCCAAATGCCATGATGGGAAATCCTAAGTAGTTATAGAATTGCTAGGAAATTCTCTAAGTTAAGTACTATCTATGCCATGCTTAGCCTAGCTAGTAGCAAACAAGGGTTGGTAAATATACATGCTATGATGAAAATATTTCTAAGTCTATGGACTTATGTTTTCCTAATAAAACAACCAAGTCAATGAATCACCTGGGTGGAATGGGACTTGATTGGTGGTTTTTGGTTGAGTGATTACACAAGGCCCATGGATATGGTTTACCTTGTGTATCTCACTTGTGGAAAGCCACCCAGGAACAAAGGGATCTTAGAGGCCAAGTGTTGAGCATCTTATAGTGCAGCCACTTGGCAATATGGGCTCTGCCTTGATCACATAGGTTTCCAGAACTTAGTCATTTGGATAGTTGGTGGTAGTGGGATGATAGGTTGGAACGCGTCCATTTGGCTAAGGGAAGGCTTCTGAAAGGTCCTGTCTTGGGAAACCAAGTCTGGTGGGGAAAGTGCACAACCTCTGCAGATGGAAAAAATCTAAGTACTTAGCCAAGTCCATGGCAATGGACAACTTGAGTATCAAGACATGGAAGCTATCAAGAATCTCATCACTCCAACTTCTATGTAAAACTTGTGGGTGAACAAGGGTGAAGGACCTCAATGTCTATTGATGGTTTCTTGGAAAAAAGTTTTGACAAAGAAAAACTTAGTGATTTCAACTAATAGGCAAAGCCTATTTTGAGCAAAGAAAGCCAAACTACACTTAGCCAAAATGCATATAGTAATTTAGACCACTTAAAATTTACTAAGGTATCACTTGCCAATACTATTCCAAAGTATTGACCCACGTGGTCAGAACTTGTGATGTTGCAGGTTACTCTGATGAGGATTAGGTGTCATGAGTCTACACTCAACATGTTTGCCTGTGGCACATGAAGATGAAGACTTATAATTATTTACTTATTCCAAACTCTTGTATTAGGCCTGTGGCCTTGAGTTGTAAATACTATGTTTTATCTCTGGAATGGATGTAATAAATGACCTTTGTATTTGTGTACTTCATCTTAAACTGTGGATGCTAGCAATGATCCAGGGACTAGCATTGCAATCACAGGGATCCTTTTCCTTTATAAAGGAGGGATCTTACATCAGTACAACCCACAGTTACCAAGTCCTTGTTCACAGAGCGTAGCCAATCATTGGCCACCATGGGATCAGTTGTTCCTGAGAACTTTGCTGGCCTCAATCTCAAGAACCTGGTAAGCATGTCAAAACCCGGTGGGTTGTTATTGTTGTTGTTGTTGTTGTTGTTGTTGTTGTTGTTGTTGTTGTTGTTGTTGTTGTTGTTGTTGTTGTTGTTGTTGTTGTTGTTGTTGTTGTTGTTGTTGTTGTTGTTGTTGTTGTTGTTGTTGTTGTTGTTGTTGTTGTTGTTGTTGTTGTTGTTGTTGTTGTTTTGGTTCTGGATGAACGTCGTCATCATTTGCATCAGCTGAGTCTGTGCTGTCATCATTTGCTGCATCTCAGGAGTGATGTTGTTGTTGTTGGGGTTGGGATTGGCTCGACGGGGAGGCATCTGTGGTTTGTTCAATAGAGATAAGAATGAGATACCCATAGATGCTTTCATGCACAATACATCACATAAACAATCACAAAACATGCATCATAAAAATAATAGTTCAACAACAAAAACAACAAGTTTGCAAAGTAAACACACCAATAACAAGCCATCCACATGTTGGATGGTCATTGTGACACAAATAAAGTATGATAAATAAATGATAAATGAGTAGTCAAATCTACTCCTCGGAATCAACCTCCTCCTCAACAAAGGTAAGACCTGCATTCTTCATAGAGGTCTTGTATTCCTCGACATTGGCGGTCAAGGTATCTACTTTGGCTTTGAGAGCCATCTTCTGAGAAAGAAGCCTCTCAATCACCATCTGCTGATGCTCGATCTCGAAGTCCTTGGCCTGCAGTTCTTCAGTCATGTCCCGAATCCTCTTGTTCCTATCCTGGACTCGTTTCTCTTGACTCTTGAACTTTCTGTCCTGGCTCTCAAACTTTTCCTCCATCTCCTTGACTATCTCATCTTGCTCCGCGAAGAGCTTGTCCTTCTCACGAAGCTGCACCTGAAGTTCGTCATTGCTAAGCATGACGTTGGTCCTATCAGTGTCCACGTGCCTAAGAAGAACCTCTAAGTCCTGGAGGTATAGGCGAATTGGCTCAGTTGTATCCCTCGAAGTGTCCTCGAAGTCGATGGCCTCTCCATCCTCATCACGTCTACCAAAGACGTGGAAGTGAGTACCTCTAACCTGTCGAGAGTGTCTCCCTAACAGACGTCCAATCAAGTCCTGCATGACTACCTCTAGGCCTCTTTCCTTGTCATCGTGCATGAGCTTGAAGATGATGGCCTCCGTGGTAGGCTCAGTCTGGCGTCTGGGCTGATTGACCTTGAAACCCCAAAGGTCTTTCCTCTCAAACTTGGTGAGGGGAAGAACCATGATGGTAGGAAGAGGGAGATTGAGCAAAGTAGTGAGCTCAATAATACGAGGACCAAAGCGAGTTCCCTGGAACTCCTCAACAGTGTTGATGGTAACATTAGGCATCTATTTATAAGATAGAAAAAGTTAGAGCAACACAATTTAAGATAAAACACAAAGCAAAGCATCACATACTTATCCTTGGAAATCAAAACACACAAGTCATGGCATACATGGATCCATTACAACAACCAAGGTTCAACTTATTTTAAGCAACATTTGGAAAATAAGGTGATAAGTGGTGGTCCAACTAACGAAGTAAGTTACAATCCCAACTCACTAGATATGTTGGCTAACACAATATTTCTAGAAGCAATCACTCTATCTTGAGCACATGACTCCATTACTAAGTCTATAATGTCTCCTCTTAAGGTTTGGTTGGTAGCCTCCAACTCTTGGGTATGTTTATTCTCTTCTTTTAGGCTATTTTGGATGTTGAACATTCTGCACTTGACTCTATCACCAAGTTCTTTGATGGTCTTCCAAGCTGCATCCCTTGCTGAATCAAAGAATGTAGGGTGCATCACTGAATTGGTGAACATGCAGAATCCTGATTCCTTGTGGTTGCCTTCCTTGTTTTTATACAAGTGAAGTTGCATCCACCAGTACTCAACTCCTTCATCCATCACAGGAAAACCTTTGTACACAGCTGCACCATGTATTTCCATTGCAACCATGAGGTCCTTGAGAGCCTTGGGAAATTCTGTCTCACACTCCAAGGTCATTGTCATGAGTGGTCCTTTCCTTACGGCTTCGTTGATAGAGTTCATCTACAAATAGAGATGAGAAAGAAGATTAGAAAAGTTTACGAGAAGAATAGACAAGTGTAGCAGTTGTTGAAATTTTTTCCTTAGTGGTTTCCAATCCCAGGGTCATAATCCTAAAGGCAACACATTGCTCTGATACCATCTGTAAGATCCCTCCTTTATAAAGGAAAAGGATCCCTGTGATTGCAATGCTAGTCCCTGGATCAATGCTAGCATCCACAGTTTAAGATGAAGTACACATAAACAAAGTTCATTATTACAGTCATTCCAGAGACAACATAGTCTTTACAACTCCATGGCCACATGCCTATTACAAGAGTTTAAATAAGTAAATAGATAAAAGTCTTCATCTTCATGTGCCATAGGCAAACATGTTGAGTGTAGACTCATGACTCCTAATCCTCATCAGAGTAACCTACAACATCACAAGTTACAGCCATAGTGGGTCAATACATTGGAATAGTATTGGCAAGTGATACCTTAGTATAATTTTGGTGGACTAGATACTATATGCAATTTGGCTAAGTGTAGCTTTGGCTTGCTTTGCTCAAAATAAGTTTTGCCTATTAGTTGAAAACACTAAGTTTTTCTTTGTCAAAACTTTTCCCAAGGAACCACCAATAGACATTGGAGTCCTTCACCCTTTGTTCACCCACAAGTTTTTACTTAGAAATTGGGATGAGGAGATTCTTGATAGCTTCCATGTCTTGATGCTGAAGTTGTCCTTTTCCAGGGACATGGCTAAGTACTTAGATTCTTCCATCTGCAGAGGTTGTGCACTTTCCCCACCAGACTTGATTTTCACCAAGACAGGACCTTTCAGAAGCCTTCCCTTAGACCAAATGGACGTGTTCCAACCTATCATCCCACTACCACCAATTGTCCAAATGGCTAAGTTCTAGCAACCTATGTGATCCAGACAGAGCCCATATTGCCAAGTGGCTGCACTAGAAGCTTCTTAACATTTGGCCTCTAAAATCTCTTTGTTCCTGGGTGGCTTTCCACAAGTGAGATACACAAGGTAAACCATAAAAATGGGCCTTGTGTAACCACTCAACATAAACCATTCCTTCCATTCCACCCAGGTGTTTCATTTGCTTAGTTGTTTTATTAGGCAAAACACAAGTCCAAAGACTTAGAAATATTTTTATCATAGCATGTATATTTTCACCACCCTTGGTTTCTACTAGCTAGGCTAAGCATGGCATAGAAAAGCATCTTAACTTAGAAATTTTCCTAGCAATTCTACAACTACTAGGATTCCCAACATGGCATATAAGCAAAATATAACATGCAAGACTAGCAAAATATTTCTAATGCTTAGTAGAAAACATAGGGATAAAAATATCATGAAGCACAACTTGCCTTGGTAGTTTGGAGAGTAGCTACACTCCTCACAATCACAATCACTATTGGAACCAAAATCTACACATAAAATCATAGCAACAATCACATACAAAATATATACAAACAAAAATATATGAATGCATGCAATATGATATGTGATGGTTTTTAAAACTCAACAAAGCAAGTGTACAGTACTGGTTCATAAACAAGTTCAAAACTTGCCAAACAACATTTATTTAAACCATAAAACATTTCTTAAACAATTCATATACTCAAAATAGCCCTACACATGTTTCTGTAAATAAAACCATTTTAAAAGAAGCAAAACATTAAAAACATTGAATATTTAGAAAGGGCTTGTTCTCCTGATTCCACTGATATAAAATTTGTCAAATTTGAACATGGGGATCAAAAGTTATAGCTAAAACAAATTCAAACCACTAATAGATTCAAATCCTGTTTTTAAATCTAATCTCCAGCCACGCGTCATAACCTGATTGGCGCATACCGGTTCGCGTCGGATCACGCTTCTTAGCCGCTGGATCTAACTTAATCGTGCGGCTCAGATTGAATCTTACCGCTTCGTCTACGTTCTATCGTATCCGCACGATCTTGATCTAACGGCGCTCAGCACTTGACCATCCCGTGGCAGCGCTGGCGGCGGCGACGCCTCTGTCAGAATTGCTACCGGCGTTCTAGGTCGCGCGGGAGAGGGGGAAGGGGCTTACCGAGCTCGCCGTGCGATGATGATGCTCAAGGTGGCTATGGCTGGTCAAGGGGCGTGCTGTAGTGGCCGAGGGAGCTCGTCGGAGTTGCGGGCGGCGTCAGATGCTTGCTGTCGAAGACGTTGCCGAGGTTCTGCGTCGACCTAGCACGAGCCAGATGGTTAAGGAGATGCGCAAGGACCTGGCGATCAACACAGTACTAAAGGGAAGGCAAGGGGCGGTCTTGTTTTACCTGAATCGCACGTCGGAGTCGAGCGGCGGCTCAGGTGCTCGCGGGTGTGGACGAAGACGCCGTTCTGGGTCACGAGAAAGCAAACAGAGGGCATCAGTGAACGCGCAAGGATGTGCTGGTTATGATGGTTTGAACTAGAGGCAGGGGGCGGTCTGTACTCACCGAGATTGGTCGCCGGAGTGCGTCTGTTTGCGGCGGTGCAAGGGCGATTGCGGGCAGCCTGGTGGCGGAGAGGTGGCGCTAGGTGAGGGGAAATGGCCGCGGTGCAGAGGGGGTTATGTAGGCAGGAGGGGATCGGTGATTAAGCGCAGAATCAATGGCAATTAATCCCGTAGTGACTACGGCGAGGTAACGGCGGAGCGAGCATCGCGGCCGCGCGTGATTGACGACGACGACGACGAGGTCACAGGGTCCACTTGTCAGCGAATAAAACAAAGAGAAGGTGGGGTCGTGTGGTCAGTGACCTGGTCGGTTCGTCTGCGAGTGAGAGAGAGTGAGGGGGAACCCGGGTGGGCTTAGTGGGCTAGATTCGTAGTTGGGCTAGATAGGTGGCGTTGGCCTTTTTCCATTTCTTTTCTCCTTTTCTTTCTGTTTTCAATTTCAGGAACCAAATTCAAATGATTTTAAAATCTATTTGAATTCAAATCTTTTCAGGATTTTTGTAGTGTGCAACAGTCACATTTCTGGGCATAAAACCAAGTGGTCACTTTGAATTGGCTTGGTCACTTGGAATAAAATAAAATAAGAAGTGGCATAGCACTAGTTTGAATAGGTTTTGAAATTGGTTTTCAAATCATATTTATTTTGAAACTTTGGTTTAAATCTTAGCAATCTAGCAATACAACCTGAGAGCAATAAGACAACAAAGTTTGGTTTCTTGAACAACAATCTCCCGTTGGAGAGTAGCATTTGATTCAAATGCTGATCACATAAAATAATGATCTCATATGCTCTTGTTTTTGAAATGATTTGTTTGAAATGAACTCTATATGATCATGGATGCATGGATGATATGCATGAGTTTGAAACATGATTTTAGGGATGTTACAGCGGGTTCCCTTGATCTTATTGATGCTCTTCCCACATAGACGGGAAAGCGCTTCCTGCATGGCCCTGGCAAGTCCATCGAGCTAGTTGTTCTCTCTTAAGGTAAACTGAATTCCCTCAGCAGTGGGAGGTTCAATCTTTCCTCGGATACTTGCAACAATTAGCCACTGCAGATCTTCTCCTCCTTGATCATTGATTTGACCTCCGAAAAACTCGGTGTGTGGATGCTCCAGAAGTTCCGAAAGCTGATCCAAATCCCTATCAAAGATAAGGTCTCCTCCATTCCCCAACTGATAAAACTTGATGTACTTCACGTCCATCTAGAAGAATATAAGATGAGTAAGTTAGTAGAGTGATCAAGTGTGTCAAAATTTTATGTATTTTGCAAGAGTTTTTGAGGAACATGAATTTTCATGAAAGAATAAAAGGGATAAGAATGAGAATAAGTTTTTGTAAATATTTGTTTTCTTTGGTTTTGAAACTAAGTTTTTGATTCAAACGTATAGTCTAACTAGGGTCTCCTATGGTCAGGATGGCTCTGATACCAACTTGTCAACACCCGGATTTTTAATCCTAGATGCATGTTATGCCATACATCGCAATCCCAGGATTACCATTTTTGCGAGACATAACATAATTGGATGCCATAGTACATCATCCATTACAAACTGTACATAAGTTATTACACAAATAGGGATCTCATGATCCAGTTCTTAATACAACATCAAGCAGCGGAATACATAATAATAACGGTAGCGTAGGCGCAGCTCCATCTTCGGGGTCACAGGCAATGCTGACGATGGGAGATGATCCTAGTCGTCGTAACCTTCCTGGGGTCCATCCTCCAGGTACTCCTCTTCATAGTCTGTCCACGGGAATATCCAGGGAAAAAGCCATGAGTACTCTTTAAGTACTCGCAAACTAATACTAACGAGTGAAAGGGGTTTTTGATAATAGGACACTAGGCTCTAGGGTTGTTTTGCGAAAGCCATATTTATCTCTACTAAGTTTGGAAACCACGAATGCTAGTTAAGGTCTTATAACACCTAAGTGGGAACTGGTATCTCATGCCACAACCCTGTTGTGGTCAATTCAAAGTCTCAATTCATTTCACGAGTCTTTTGAAAACATCTGACGGGGAACAAGATGTACACTCAACTATCCATAATCATGACGCTTATTCAGATAGTTTGACACTCTGCAGAGATTGCACACTTTCACCACAAAATTCGATACATCCATCAGGAACAAATCTTGAATTCTCCATACTCAGTATGCGGATAATCAATCCTAACCTTTCAATTACACGCCCTAGTATAAGGACCTCTCCTGTGAGTTTGGCCTCCCAACCATGACCAACTGTCATCTTGGGTACTACACAGGTGGACAATCTTCACAAGGTAGCCTCATCTCAGACCTTGGCCATGAGGGAACCAATACTAAGGTATATAAGTTTCCAGTCAAGCCCTACCCAATCTTCGGGTATTGTGGCTGTACAATAAAATTGGAATGGTATCGCATCCAGACAACCATCCGTTTTATAAAGGGCTAAGGCTCATACCTCAACATTTTCATCACCAAAATCATCTGGTGTTCGGAAACACATGTCAAAACATCTCAGTAGAATGATTCATCATTCTAAGGTTTTCATAACCATTTCACCAAGTATTCCCATCTAAATTTGATCAAGTTTTAGGCTTAGCATTAGCATCTACAAGTGGGGGTAAGCACTAATGAGGGGGGGGGGGTAAACTATTGGAGTGTAGCTGAGTTTAATCTCATGCCTTAGGATGACATCAAGATTATCTAGCTTAGGCCAAATTTTATGCTCTTAATTCAACCTTCAATAATCCTTCTAGTATCTACCATTTATTCCAGTAAACTCTAAGTAAGAGATTTGATAAAGAAATAAAGTAATAAACTTGTAAGTAAAACTAGGATTGGTTTATCAAGGGGTTATAATCATATATGCTTTAAGGCATATAGAGGGCATGGTAGCAAGTATTGGCTTGCACAATATCAGTATAAGCTTGCTAAATTGCAAGTGTTAGCTTGCCTTGTGCAGAGCAGTGGTTGAAGTTCTCCTCGGCTTCTTCTTCGTAGAATCCTCCTTCGTCATCATATCCTTGGTCGGTACTAGCGTCTATGAATAAATAGTAGGTACACAATCACCAAATAATACTTAACTACTTGCAATCATCACACAAAAGGGTCCTATACATGATCTAGCATCATCACTAACATTACAAGATTAAAGCTTGGTTTAATTTCTTTTATTTTTAGAAAAGTAATTTCTACTCATTGAAAAACTACTTAAGATTTAATATTCTCCAAACCAAACATGGGATCATGTTGACACATGTCATCACCACATATTTTAGTCCATGAGAATGTGATTTAAAGTGGTGTCACAATTTAATAAGGTTTTACCTTTTTATTTTAATTAATTAAAGTGGCTAGAATTGCCTATGTAGCCTTCTTTTATTACTTGAACATTATTTCTGTAAGTAAACCTATATATTTTTATATATTCTGAAAGGTATGGTTAAATGTGATTTTTGAGAGTTGGAATCAACTCAAAAGCTATTATGGTTTTAATTTGAAAAATGTTTGAATGCAGAAAAGCTTCTGCCTTGTTATTTTTACCAAGGGTGATTTACCGATCCAAATGACTTGCATCCAATGGGCTTGGATTCAGCATTTCAAGACTTTTCTAACAAAATTAGTTTTATTCAATTTGGTGCACTAAATCGATCTGGGTTGATTTTTGAAACTGGGTACAGAAGTGTGTTTTAAAATAAAATGAAAAAGTTTAATTCAAATAAGGGTGCAGGAAAGGTTAACGGCCTGCCATACGCTTCGCTGGCTCGCGTAAGTGGCTGTCCCCACGCCGCCAAGGAGACAGGTGCGGTATGGGGCGATGTGGTGCGTCCGATCCGGTTCTAATCCAACGGCCGAGGTTATCGTCGACGTTGGGCAACGCCCGAGATGTAAACCTAGCGGCTAGTGGGGTCGTTGGGGGCTCACCTGGGGCGAGGGTCGGCGAATAACGAGCAAGTCGGCACGACGATCCTCCTGGTACCGACAGCTTCTCCTAGGGCGGCTCCAATCGTTTGCTCCCTTCTTCTCCTGTAGCGGCGGGCTCCGGTGAAATTCCGGCGATGCGCTACTCGCCTTGCTCCGGGAACGGTGTGGCACGATCAGTAAGGAGAGGGGAGTGAGATGGTGTGCTCAATTCAGCTGGGGGTGGCCTCTATTTATAGTGGAGCGAGGAGACCGACGAGGCGCAAGGTGAGCTCGTCGTGGTCGACGGTACAGACGGCTATCGGCATGGGCGACGGTAGGGGGCGGTGCGGTTTGGTCGGAACGCGACGGTGCTCTGCGCGTTCCTGACGAAGAATTGAATGGCGCACATCGCCAGTGGTCCGCGCGGCGGCGAACGAGCGTGTCTGCGGGGTTGCTGGGACGGTGGTGATCACGTATGCACGCGGCGAGGGCGGCGCGCGGTCTATGGGCGTCGGTCGAGCATGGCGCACGGGGCGTGCTCTCGGCATGGTTGCTGGTGAGTTTGGCATGGTTCGTGCGTGTGGTCCAGTGGCTGGCAACATTCGAGCGCTGGACAGGGAGTGGCGGTGGGATGTTGGCTTGCTCCCAGACATGCCGGCTAGGCTTGTTTCTCCTCCTAGCTTGTTGTCGGCATGGCGGTGACAAGGGTGCATTCGGCCTGCTCACCATTGATGGCAATGCCAAGCTTACAGTGATGCTAAGGGTGTGCAATTGAGCTAGATGATCTACTAAAACCTAGTTGTAACCAGAGAGGGAACAAGTTAGGCTTCAATCACTGCTCAAAATAGTGTTTGGATTTTGTTTGATTTGTGTCTGCCAAGTGTTTGATGAAATGGCCGCAAGAACTCAAGTTTTGAATTTTTAAAAGATTTTTGGTGGGTGTGCTAGGTTGGTGCTGGTGAGTCTGCAGATGCTTGGGTTTTGAAAGTTGAGCTTGTTTGAGTGGTTTTTGAAAAAGTGGGAACTTCCCATATGATAAAGATTCAATTTTGAGTTGTAATTTAAACTATGCATTTGAAAGTTTCTGGATGATCACAAAGTGGGCCTTGATACTTTTTTATGAGTACTATCAAGGGGTGCAAAGATCCAGAAAAGTTTCTGTTAGGTTCTAAAAGTTTGAGACAGCCAAAGTAGGCATGGGAGTTGAATTGGTCAAAATGACCATTCACTCATTTAGCTTTGTTTTGATTTATTTGTCTTTAAGAAAAGTTTGGGAATTGTTTAGATGATGTTTATTTCACCTAAGAAACATTTTACAAGCAAAGAAACACATAAACATGGCAATTCAGAAGAATTCAAAATGGGATGCATACACACATGTATGCTTTCATATTTTTATTTAGAAAAGTTTTTGTTAACCCTAAATTTGATGATTAGAGTTTGATGATCCAAGTTTAGTATTTTTAGGATGTTACAAGGATGCTATGATTCGGTTCAGCCCCCCAACATGGGGGAGTCCCCATACCAGCAACCCTCTTATGATTGGAGCGCTTCTTCCTCTTCATCGCGAGGGGCTGATTATGATCACTCCTATGATGACCCACCAGCTTGGGGTTATTACCCGCGTTTTTGATCTCCACTTAGGCCAAAGCCTAAGCTTGGGGGGAGGTATACCGACACCACACTCATCTATATATCATGTTTCGTCGGTTCTTTGTATATCCATGTTTCACTTTCTTTTTGGTTTTTGTTTCTGCTTTCCCAAAACACAAAACGACTAAAATTATTTTTGTTGTTTCTCTTGGTTTATTTCTTTGCTTTTAGCTCTGGTTTTCTTTAAGAAAAAAATCCAAAAAGATTTTTCTTTGTTTGTTTTTGCTTTGAGTGCTTGCTTTAAAAAAATCAAAAACACCAAAAATATTTGTTGTTCTTCTTTGGCTTTGTGAAGTTCATTGCAGGGTTCAGCGGTCCTCAGTGAAGTTTGGTTTCATGTTATTATTCAAGCCACACAAGTGAAGGGCAATAATGAAGATTAATGAAAACTCGAGGTGTGGTAAGAGGCTGGTAACGAACTCTATTTGTTTTCTTTTTTGTACATATACTCATCATTGTGGGCATGCTTAGTCTGTTCACGTAATGTTTGTGTTATTTAATGGATGCTTAGTAGTTCTTGCTCTCTTATAATCAGCTCCGACTTGCTAATAGTTTGTAGATTGTCACATGACTGTTTGCTTGCATTGTTCTATTCATAACTTGGTATGACATTGTGGTATCCTCCTCTTAATGTTTCAGTTGAATCGACTTGGCACATGCTCACGCATGCATATGACTGAAACAATAGTCAGTTGAGCCTTGATGATTTATTTTGCCTCAGAGTTCTTATATCACTTTTATGCCATAATTAATTTTGTTTTGTTGCAAGCATGATTATGAAATTTATTGCTCTCTTGTTTGTCGCCCCCTTTCTATTTCTAGCCTTCACTTGCACTGAGTATGTGCTCTACTCGTGTTTTCAACTCCCCAAAACCAATATTGCCAAAGTGTCCACCATACCTACCTATTAGCATCATTTTCTATTCCGTGCATATTTATTATGCCTTGTTTTCTTCCAAATAAAATGTTTGCTTGTTATGAGAAAGTTAGTTAGTAAAGCTCTCACGAACTTGATGACACACTTTATTTCTTGCACTTAATAAACCTGAACCATTGTGACTGTCCATGAAAGTTATATGCTTGCAAACTATAGGCTAGGAGTTAGCAGAACCATGTTGTCACGGGGAACGCTTTCAACACTTGTATTTATATACCCAGTTGATATCATTCTCTTTTGTTTACGGATGTCGTTGGTGTGAAATAAAAGGGGAGCTTTTAAGTCCATGGAGTTATATATATATATGTGTTAGAGAAATGCTTGGGCCGCTATCCTAAGCCATGCCTAATCATGGTAGAAACTTGCAGCATAACCATAATGAGCAATCTGTTAAGCATCCTCAATAAAAGCCTATGCAAATAGCAAATTAAAAGATCGCTGATATGCTCATTGTCTGCTTGCCTTGTCATTTTGATATGGGATAGCTCCTGTGTCATGTGGAAGGGGTACCCCGTTGGCGATTCTCTATGATACACATGTATTTACTATGCCAAGAACTTATCGGTAACTAAAGTTGAGTAGCATGTGGAGCGGCCCTCGTACTCAAGGGACATGAGATTTCCAGTTTATGGTCTGTCAAGCATATAACTCATATTGGACCTCACTTTCACCTTAACCATTTAAAGATGCCCATGATAGGGGCAATGATAGCTCAAAGCTAATGAGTACCATACTTTCAGCAATTGGAAGCCTTTCAATTTTTTTTCAAAACCTTTTCACTTCCTTGTTGAGTCACCACTTATTATATGAGCACCTTCTTGAGAGAATAGTTGTCATTCTTAGTGTAATGTGCTTGTCTCAAAACTTGGTTAATTATGTCATGACTTTGATGCTTGTATCTTTGATATCCTTACTTCTAGTCTTCACTTGAACTTCAGAGGTGCCTTGGCATTTATGTTTTGCTTCACCATCCAAGGCAAGCGAGATACCACTCTATCATACCTTCTTATGAGCATTGCAATATTGCTTATGTTTATGTTTCATGCTACTTATTATTATTGAGTTGGAATCTCTTCATAGCTTGCAATAACTATTAAGTAGACTTAGTTTCATACTCCTTATTATGAATTTTATAAGTATCTACTCATGTGCTGAGAATATTTACATCATATGAAGAAAATGTGTTCGTGAAAGTTCTTCTATCGCACTCAGTTTTCAACTAAATTGCTTGAGGACAAGCAATAAGCTAAGCTTGGGGGGATTTGATACATCCAAAACATATCTACTTTCCCAAACACTTCTGCTATTGTTTATCCTCTAAACTTGTGTGATTTGTATACAACTAACACGGACTGACGCTGTTTTTAGCAGAATTTCTTTGGTGTCTAGTTTTTGTGCAGAAAATCAACTATCAGGAAAAATCCCAGAAAATATGCCAAAAGTCCTATTTCACCAGAAGACGAGGCAGAGGTGGGCCACGAGGGGCCCACACCCCCTGGCCGCGCGGGCTGGGCCTAGCCACGCCTGGAGGGGGTGTGGCCACCTCGGGTACCCCCTCAGCCTCCCTCTTTGCCTTTAAGAAGCCTCTTGACCTAAAAACTCCCGGGGTTCTACGTTTTTCTAGAAAGAGTTCCGCTGTGCCGCCACCACCATAATCCATGAATCGAAACCAGAAACTCCGTTCTGGCACCCTGCCGGGACGGGGAATTGGAGGACATCATCGCCATCATCATCACCGACGCCTCTTCATCAACCATCCATGTTTCCCCCATCCATGAGTGAGAAATCCCCCACTGTAGGTGTAACATCCCAAAAATACCAAACTTAGATCAACAAACACTAATCAGCAAGTTTAGGGTTAACAAAAACTTTTCTAAATAAATTCATGAATGCATGTATATGTGTATGCATGGATTTTGAATTTCTTTAAAAACCACCTTGTTTGTGTGATCCATTGCTTGTAAAATGTTTCTTAGGTGAAATAAACATCATCTAAAACATTCCCCACACTTTTCCTAAAGACAAGTAAATCAAAATAAATATATTAAGTGAATGGTCATTTTGACCAATTTAACTCCCATGCCTACTTTGGCTGTCTCAAACTTTCAAAACCTAACAGAAACTTTTCTAGATCTTTGCACCCCTTGAATTTACTCATAACAAAGTATCAAGGCCCACTTTGTGATCATCCAGAAACTTTCAAATGCATAGTTTAAATGACAATTCAAAATTGAATCTTCTTCATATGGGAAGATCCCACTTTTTCAAAACCCACTCAAACAAGCTCAACCTTCAAAACCCAAGCATCTGCAGACTCACCAGAACCAATCTAGAAAACCCACCAAAATTCATTTCAAAATTCAAAACTTGATTTCATGCGGCCATTTCATCAAACAGGTTGCAGACACAAATCAAACAAAACATCAAACACTATAGTGTGCAGTGTTTTAAGCCTAACTTGTTCCCTAGTTATCTCACACACAACTCAGTAGATCATCTAGGAAGTTTAACTAAGGACTAGCACCCCTGTGAGCTTGCCATTGCCATCAATGGTGAACAGCCGAGCACCTCAATGCCACCCTATAGTCGACAGCAGGCTAGAGGAAGAACTAGCCATGCCAACCTTGTCTGGGAGGCAGCCCACCGTCCACCGCCACTGCCTGTCCCAGCCGCGAGCGTTTCCAAGCCCTGGACCACGCGCACAAGACACGCCCAGACCATGCCGAGCGTGCGCCAGAGCGCCAACCGCGACCAGCGTCCACAGACCGCGCGTCGCCCACACCGCGCGCACACATGATCACCACCGACCCAGGAGACCGCCAGACCTCCCCGTTTGCCGCCCCGTGCCATACCGCCACCGCCCGCCGTCGAAGACGCCGCCTCTGCCGTGCAGAGCACCGCCTGCCTGCACCAAACCACACCGACCCATGCCTCGACCATGTCGTTGAGCATCGCCAGAGACACAGACCGCCCCTACCCTTGCCCATGCCATTAGCTGCACATAGCGTTGCCCCGATGAGCTCACTTGCGCCCGACGGTCCCTCGCCGACTATAAATAGAGGCCACCCCACGATTTCTTCACACCATCTCACCCCTCTCCCCATGACCGTGCCACACCATTCTCGAGCAAGGCGAGCACCACCTCGCGGAATTTCACTGAGCCTCACGCCGGAGAAGAAAGGAGCCGATTGAGCCGTCCCAGAGAAGCCACCGGTACCGGGAGGTTCGCCGTCGACTTCATCGTCATCGCCTCGCCGACCGCCTGCATCCCGGTGAGCCCCAAGACCCTCACCGCCGCGCTAGGTTTCGTTCTCACGGAGTTGTCTCGCGACGATGCCCTCACCGTTGGATTAGAACTAGATCGAACGATCCACGTTGCCCCATACCGCCGCCCAGCCCGTGTCAGCGAGTGGGGACACCCACTTAAGCAGCCCGCGGGAGCACTGCACTTAGCAGGCCGACCCGTTAGAATTTCCCGCGCAGCCCAACAATTCAAATTAAAACTTTTCTTTTTCAATTCAAAAACACTTCTGTACCCAACTTCAAAAATCAACCCAGACCAATTCAGTGCACCAAATGGGATGAAACCAATTTTGTTGGAAAGGACTGTGAATGCTTAATCCAAGCCCATTGGATTCAAGTCATTTGGATCTGTAGATCACCCATAGTAAAAATAACAAGAAGCTTTTACGCATTCAAACATTTTTAATTTAAACCATAAAAGCTTTTGAGTTGATTCCAACTCTCAAAAATCACATTTAACCATACCTTTCAGAATATATGAAAATATATATAGGTTTACTTGCAGAAATAATGTTCAAGTATTAAAAGAATGCTTCATAAGCATTTCTAGCCACTTTAATTAATTAAAATAAAAGGGTAAAACCTTATTAAATTGTGACACCACTTTAAATCACATTCCCATGGACTACAATATGTGGTGATGACATGTGTCAACATGATCCCATGTTTAGTTTGGAGAATATTAAATCTTAAGTAGTTCTTCAATGAGTAGAAATTACTTTTCTAAAAATAAAAAGGATTTAAACCAAGCTTTAACCTTGTAATGTTAGAGATGATGCTAGATCATCTATAGGACCCTTGTGTGTGATGATTGCAAGTAGTTAAGTATTGTTTGGTGATTGTGTACCTCATATTTATTCATAGACGCTAGTACCGACCAAGGATACGAGGAGGAAGGAGGATACTACGAAGAGGAAGCCGAAGAGAACTTCAACCACTGCTCTGCACAAGGCAAGCCTAATACTACTAGTGAATGTGCAAGCTAACACTTGAAAGATACTATACCTATGCAAGCTAGTAACTATGCAAGCTTATATTGACATTGATGCCAGCCTTACTAATCAAGTTGACCTATGCAAGCTAACACTTGCAAGATACCTTACTGATGACACAAACCCATACTTGTGAGATGACTACTTTATGCCTTAAGCATATGTGATCATACCCACTTGCTAAACCAATCCTAGTTTTATGTGCAAGCATCTTACTTTATTTCTTTATCAAAGCTTACTTAGAGTCTACCTAATAGTTTGGTAGATAGTAGACAACAGTCTTTGAAGGTTGCATAAAGATCATAAAATTTGGCCTAAGCTAGAAACCTTGATATCACCTAGGATATAAGGTTGGACTTAGTTGAAACTCCACTAGTTACCACCCCCATTAGTACTACCCCACCGTAGATGCTAGTGCTAAGCATAAAACTTGCTCAACTTTAGATGGGAATACTTGGTGGAAAAATGGTTATGAAAACCTTGGAATGATGGATCATTCTATTGAAATGTTTTGGACATGTGTTTACAAAAACTTGATGATTCTGGTGATAAAAATGTTGAGGCATGAGCCTTAGCCCTTTATAAAACTGATGGTTGTCTGGATGCGATACCATTCCAATTTTAGCGTACAACCACAATACCCGAATATTGGGTAGGGCTTGATCGAAACTTATATCCCTTAGTATTAGTTCCTCACGCCAAGGTCCGAGCCGAGGCTACCTTGTATAGATTGTCCACCGCAAGACCCAAGATGACAGTGGTCATGGTTGGGAGGCCAAACTCACGGGAGAGGTGCTTATACTAGGGAGTGTAATTGAAAGGTTAGGATTGATTATCCGCATCGAGTATGGTGAATTCAGGATTTGTTCTGACGGATGTATCGAATGTTGTGGTGAAAGTGTACATTTTCGCAGAGTGTCAAACTATTCGAATAGCAGCGTCATGATTATGGACAGTTGGAGTGGCCATACTGTTCCCCCGTCAGACCTTTTTAAAATGACTTGTGAAATGAATTGCGACTTCGACTT
Organism: Avena longiglumis; assembly: GCA_030063025.1. Classification (NCBI taxonomy): domain Eukaryota; kingdom Viridiplantae; phylum Streptophyta; class Magnoliopsida; order Poales; family Poaceae; genus Avena; species Avena longiglumis. The sequence goes on along the minus strand of CP125978.1, from coordinate 349,479,750 downwards.
GACCACAACAGAGTTGTGACCTGGATTACAAGATCCCATTTAGGAGTTATAAAATTGTGACTAGCTTTGGAACTTAGTAAATATAAACCTGGTTTTTTTGCAAAACAACCCTAGAGCCTAGTGTCCTATTATCCAAACCCCCCCCCTTTACTTGTTAGTATTAGTTTGCGAGTACTTAAAGAGTACTCATGGCTTTGTCCCTAGCTATTCCCATGGCCAGACTATGAAGAGGAGTACCTGGAGGATGGACCCGTGAAGGTTCGACAACTAGGATCATCTCCCATCGTCCGCATTGCTGTGACCTCAAGATGGAGCTTCGCCACGCTACCGCTGTTATTACGTATTCACGCTTGATGTTGTATTAAGAACCGGATCATGAGATCCCTAGTTGTGTAAGAACTTATGTATCGTTTGTAATGGATTAAGTACTATGGTATCCAATTCTGTTATGTCTCGCAAAAATGGTAATCCTGGGATTGCGATGTATGGCATAACAGGCATCTAGGATTGAAAAATCCGGGTGTTGACAAGTTGGTATCAGAGCCATCCTGACCATAGGAGACCCTAGTTAGATTGGATGTTGAACCAAAAACTTAGTTTCAAAACCCAAGAACAAAAATATTTATGAGAACTTATTCTCATTCTTACCTCTTTAATTCTTTAATAAAACTTCATGTTCCTCAAAAACTCTTGCAAAATAGATAAAATTTTGACACACTTGATCACGCTGCTAATCTACTCATCCTCTATTTTTATAGATGGACGTGAAGTACAGCATTTTTTACCAACTCGGGAATGGAGGCGACCTTATCTTTGAGAGGGATCTGGATCAGCTTTCGGAACTTCTGGAGCGCTCGCATCCAGAGTTCTTAGGAGCTCAGCTCAATGATCAAGGGGGAGAAGATCTGCAGTGGCTAATTGTTGCAAGTCTCCGAGGAAAGATTGAACCTCCCACTGCGGAGGGAATTCAGTTTACCTTGAGGGAAAACAACTGGCTCGATGGACTTGCCAGAGCAATGTAGGAAGCTCTTTCCGTCAGGTGTGCGAGCATCAATCGATCAAGGGTACTCGCTTTGAGTTTTTCCCAAGACGTGATGCAAATGGACAACCACCGAAGCCTCATACCACCCCGAGTGAAGACTCAATTGGACCACCTTAGCTTCATGATGTATGATCGCCGAGAATGGACAATCGCCGTGACTATTGCAACCACAAGTCTGCCATCATCAAGACGAAGGATCGCACCATCGCCATGCTAACAAAGGATCACAAGTCTTGCCGCCACCGACAAGAAGGAGCGATTATTGCCGTCTTCGCCATCGCATCTCATCTGGAAGAGACCATCCATGAGAGAGACATGCGCTTAGAGGAAAGGGAGAATGCCGAGAAGATCTTCGTGGAGACCCTTACTCCTATCTCAGCGACGATGATTTTCTGGAGGATCAGGCCATGGACTTATTCACCGATGAGGATGATTTCGCCTTCATCGATGATGCGGAAGATGATGAAGCCACAGACTCCAAGCAGTAGTAGCACTGAGCACTAGCGTAGTGAGTAGTAGTCGGTCCCATCAGACGCAGCTTCGAATGGTTCTTAAAACCATCTGCTTTTTCTTTGTTGTGGTGTGTGTAATGTGCTATGAGTGAATGAATGAAAAGCAAGTTTCTAGAAAACTTGAGTCAAACTCTAAAAATTTTCAAAGACCCAAAACCTTAGAAATTTCCTCTTTTCTCATGATCTATATCAATCTTCAGATGCCACGTGGAGGAAGTGGTTCAGCCCGGACCGATGTTGCGATCCCGCAAATGTTGACTTGACCGCTGTCGAAAGAGCGGAACGTCAAGGCAACCTAGCCACTCTGCAACAGATAGCCCAGCTATCCCACAACAACCAAGGCCATGGAAATCAGGACAACCACGGATCTAAGCTCAAGAATTTCCAGAATACCAACCCACCCGTTTTCACCAAGTCGGAAGAACCCCTAAACGCCGATGATTGGCTGCAAACCAGGGAAAATAACTTAGAAGTAGCCGGAGTAGAAGCCAACGAGAAAGTCTTGTTCGCCACTCATTATCTAGCCGGAGATGCCAGGGCATGGTGGAACAGTGTTCGTGCAATGACCGAAGGCCAAATGATGACCGAGGAATTCAAATTCAAGTTTAGCGTAACCCATGTGCCAGTTTGATCAAGAGAATGAGAGACAAGTTCAGAATTGAAACAAGGAAGGGTGATCAGAGTGGAATACCGTGACAAATTTTTGTCATTAGCTAGGTATGCCCCTGACGATAGACAAGCCAAGAAGAAAGAAAGATTCTGAATGGTGCATGACGAGATGCGAGGTGTTAGTCAATATCCCTTTCGATATTGAAGCCCTTGTCGACTCGCTATCCAGATGGAAGGGAAGATCAACCAGACAATGAGAACCGCAAGGGTCGCATGATGCATCAACCAGAACCCATCGACCCCAAAGTATCGCCCAACCCATCTCCGTGATTTGCCCCAAGAACCAACAGACCCCTATGACCGTCCGACCTATCCCAACCGTGGAAACCATAGACCGGAGGAAATCACAACAACCCCGCAACAATAGCAATTTCACCCGCCCCACCCAAGTTCAACAATGCTACCGCCAACCCCAACACCGCTTCGAGGATGAAGCAATGTTGTGCGTCGCATGAAGGACAAGTCACAAGTGACTGTTATGATCAGGAAATAAAGGCCACTATTCCAACGAGTGACCCAACAAGAAGAATGCTACAACCCCTAATAGCAATGTCCCAGCCAAAGAAAGGCCGTGTCTATCCAGGAGAAGATTTGCCCTGTGGAATTCACTCAACCGCAATGGCCGTCTTTTTTCATGCATGTGAAGAAGCTCGAAGCGCCAGACGTCATGCTGGGTATGTTTTCGTTAATTCAAGACTTGCAAGAGTGTTGTTTGATTCGTGCATCGCATTCATTTGTCACCAAGAATTTTCCGCACTAGTAAAATTCAACCAACCAAATCAAGCATGTGATGATTGTACAAATTCCCGGATCAACCACCAAGGCTAGGCAAATTTGCAAGGCCGTCCCTAACCGAATCCATGGCATAGATTTTTATGCTAACCTAATAGTACTCGGAACTAAAGGTTTGGAAGTAGTACTAGGAATGGATTGGATGTCCAAACATAAAGGAATGATTGACTATGCCAAGAAAGCCATTACCATGACCAGTACCGCCGGAATATCAGTCGAGCATATATCTGAAACCTTACCTCGCCAATTCAAGTGTAACAAGAGTCTATCCCAACCTACCATTGACCAAGTTCGGATAGTTTGCGAATACCCCGACGTATTTCCAGATGTTTTGCCCGGTATGCCCCCAGATCGGGATATCGATTTTATCATCGAACTAATCCCCGGAACAGGACCCATAGCCCAGAGACCCTATAGTATGAACCCGTCAGAACTAGAAGAACTTAATAAGCAACTGGATTCCATGTTAGAAATCGGATTGATTCAACCAAGTGCGTCCCCATGGAGGTCACCTGTCTTGTTTGTGGACAAGAAGGATGGAGGTAACCATTTGTGTACGAATTATCGAAAGTTGAATGATGTCACCATCAAGAACAAGTACCCCTTGCCTAAGATAGAAGATTTGTTTGATCAGTTGACCGGAGCCCAGGTGTTTTCTAAGATTGATCTTAGAACTGGCTATCATCAACTCAAAATTGCAAGAGGATATCCCAAAGACCCGCTTTACCACCCGATATGGATTGTATGAGTATACGGTCATGTCTTTTGGATTAACCAATGCCCCCGATTATTTCATGAACCTCATGAATAAGATTTTTATGGACTTCCTGGATAAGTTTGTCATTGTTTTCATCGATGACATTCTGATTTATTCCAAATCAGAAGAAGAACATGAGCTACACCTAAGGACCATTCTTGGAACCCTTAGAGAGCATCAGCTGTATGCAAAATTTAGCAAATGTGAATTCTGGTTACAGGAAGTAGGATTCCTCGGTCACATTGTATCGGGAGGAATTGCCGTTGACCCTGCTAAAGTGAAAGATGTAGAAGATTGGCAAGCCCCAACCCCTCTAACCCAAGTTCGTGCTTTTCTCGGATTGGCGGGATATTACCGCAAATTCGTAGAAGGAATCTCGAGTATCGCCCGACCCATGACCCAATTGCCGAAGAAGGACAAGAAGTTTGACCGACGACAAGTGTGAAGCGAGTTTTCAAGAACTCAAAGGAGATTGATTTTAGCCCCAATCTTGATCATGCCGATATCACGAAGCCCTTCGATGTGTGTGACGCATCCAAGATTGTTCTCGGATGTGCTAATGCAAGATGGCAAAGTTATATCTTATCTATCGCGACAATTGAAGCAACATGAACAAAATTACCCAACCCATGACCTCGAACTCGCTGCCGTAGTTCTAGCCCTGAAGACATGGAGACATTACCTTATGGGAAACCGTTGTGAGATTTATTCGGATCACAAGAGCCTAAAGTATATATTCACTCAGAAGGAGCTGAATATGAGGCAGATAAGATGGATTGAGCTAATCAAGGATTACGACTTGGACATTCACTATCACCCGGGTAAAATCAACGTGTGGCGATGCCCCTTAGCGCATTGCGCGTCGCTTGAACTCCATGATTTTGAAGGAGCAACCAAGTTTGCACAAAGAGATGGAAGATTTTAGAGTGGAATTAGCAAGTGAAGGATGTTTGGCTAGCATAGAACTTCAGCCCACTTTGATCAGTCAGATTAAAGAGGCGCAGAAAGGAAATGCTAGTATCGATGGAATCAAACTTCGTATCGGTACAGGCAAAGTACCCGGATTCACCGAGGACGAAGAAGGAGTTTTGTGGTACAAAGGACGCCTTTGTGTACCAAAGAGATTCGAGTTAAAAGAAGTTATCTTGAAGGAGGCTCATGATACTCTTTATTCTATCCATCCCGAGGAACTAAGATGTATCAAGATTTGAAAGAGCAATTTTGGTGGCATAAGATGAAGAGAGAAATCGAAGCTATATCGCCAAGTGTGATATATGTCAATGAGTCAAGGGGAATCAAAGACCATGGATTGTTGCAACCTTTGAAATTCGAATGGAAATGGGATTCAGAGAATGGACTTTATCATCGACTACCTACTTCTAGTAGGGGAAATGACTCTATTTGGGTCATAGTGATGATTGTCCAAAGTCTCCATTTCTTGCCCATTAAAACTACCTATCCGAGTTCGGTTAGCGAGTTGTACATCACTAGGATCGTTAGTTTTCACGGAGTCCCCAAGAATATCGTATCGGATCGAGGAACCCGCCACCTCGAGATTCGGAAGAAGGTCCAAGAAGGTTTAGGAACCCGCCTAGATTTCAAGACAGTATCACCCTCAGACCGATGGACAAACGGAGCGAGTAAACCAAATACTCGAAGATATGCTTAGAGAATGTGTGCTAGAATATGGATCCAAGTGGGAAGACTGTCTGCCGTTTGCAGAATTTTCCTACAACAATAGTTACCAAGCCAGTTTGCAAATGGCCCCTTTTGAATTCATGTACGGAAGAAAGTGCCGCACCCCTTTGAACTGGTCGGAAGTAGGAGAGAGTCAGATTTTCGGACCCGACATCCTACGAGAAGCAGAAGAGAAGTTCACAAGATTCGTGAGCACCTCAAGACAGCCCAATCCCGACAAAAGAGTTACGCAGACAAGAGACGTCGAGACCTCGCCTTCAACATTGGAGATTTTGTTTATCTGAAAGTGTCGCCATTGAAGGGAATGCAGCGTTTCCAACTCAAAGGAAAGTTAGCCCCCAGATATATTGGACCTTTCAAAATTCTGAACCGTCGAGGAGAAGTATCGTATCAACTGGAGATACCAGAAGAGATGTCAGCTGTGCACAATGTGTTCCATATCTCGTTACTTCGCAAATGTCTCGAAGTCCCCGAGAAGACCGAAGTGTTCAAGAACATCGATCACCGGACCATAGAGGTCAATGATGACCTGACCTATTCCGAAGTACCCATCCGTATATTGGAAGAAGCCTTTCGAACTAACAGAACCCGTAGCATCAAGTTTCTCAAGATTCAGTGGATCAACCACACAGAAGAGGAAGCTACCTGGGAACGCGAAGATCACATCAGGACGAAGTTTCCAGATCTCTTCAAATCCTAGGTAATTTTTCGTCCTTTTTCAAATCTCGGGACGTGATTTTGTTTAAGGGGGGAAGGTTTGTAACATCCCAAAAATACCAAACTTAGATCAACAAACACTAATCAACAAGTTTAGGGTTAACAAAAACTTTTCTAAATAAATTCATGAATGCATGTATATGTGTATGCATGGATTTTGAATTTATTTAAAAACCACCTTGTTTGTGTGATCCATTGCTTGTAAAATGTTTCTTAGGTGAAATAAACATCATCTAAAACATTCCCCACACTTTTCCTAAAGACAAGTAAATCAAAACAAATATATTAAGTGAATGGTCATTTTGACCAATTTAACTCCCATGCCTACTTTGGCTGTCTCAAACTTTCAAAACCTAACAGAATCTTTTCTGGATCTTTGCACCCCTTGAATGTACTCATAAAAAAGTATCAAGGCCCACTTTGTGATCATCCAGAAACTTTCAAATGCATAGTTTAAATGAAAATTAAAAATTGATTCTTCTGCATATGGGAAGATCCCACATTTTCAAAACCCACTCAAACAAGCTCAACTTTCAAAACCCAAGCATATGCAGACTCACCAGAACCAATCTATCAAACCCACCAAAATTCATTTCAAAATTCAAAACTTGATTTCATGCCATTTCATCAAACAAAGTTGCGTGCACAAATAAAATAAAACATCAAACACTATAGTGTGCAGTGTTTTGAGCCTAACTTGTTCCCTAGTTAGCTCACACACAACTCAGTAGATCATCTAGGAAGTTTAACTAAGGACTAACACCCCTGTGAGCTTGCCATTGCCATCAATGGTGAACAGCCGAGCACCTAGAGGAAGAACTAGCCGTGCCAAACTTGTCTGGGAGGCAGCCCACCGTCCACCGCCACTGCCTGTCCCAGCCGCGAGCGTTGCCAAGCCCTGGACCACGCGCACAAGACACGCCCAGACCATGCCGAGTGTGCGCCAGAGCGCCAACCGCGACCAGCGTCCACAGACCGCGCGCCGCCCTCACCGCGCGCACACACGATCACCACCGACCCAGGAGACCGCCAAACATCCCCGTTTGCCGCCCCGTGCCATACCGCCACCGCCCGCCGTCGAAGACGCCGCCAGCGCAGAGCACCGCCTGCTCAGACAAACCCACACCGCCCCATGCCTCGCGACCATGTCGTTGAGCATCGCCAGGAGACACAGCACCGTCCCCTACCCTTGCCCATGCCATTAGCTGCCTGTAACGTCGCCCCCGACGAGCTCACCTTGCGCCCCGACGGTCCCCTCGGTCGACTATAAATAGAGGCCACCCCCACACGATATCTTCACACCATCTCACTCCCCTCTCCCCACTGACCGTGCCACACCATTCTCAGAGCAAGGCGAGTACCACCTCGCCGGAATTTCACTGGAGCCTACCGCTGCCGGAGAAGAAAGGAGCCAGCGATTGGAGCCGCCCCAGGAGAAGCCACCGGTACCAGGAGGTTCGCCGTCGTCGACTTAATGCTCGCCTCGCCGACCTCGCCTGTACCCGGTGAGCCCCAGACCCCTCACTGGCCGCTCTAGGTTTCGCTCACGGAGTTGTCTCGCCGACGGTGCCCCTCACCTGGATTAGAATTAGATCGAACGATCCACGTTGCCCCATAACGCGCCCAGCCCTGTCACCGATTTAGTGGGGACACCCACTTAAGCAGCCCGCGGGAGCACTGCATTTAGCAGGCCGGCCCGTTAGTATTTCCCGCGCAGCCCAACAATTCAAATTAAAACTTTTCTTTTTCAATTCAAAAACATTTCTGTACCCAACTTCAAAAATCAACCAAGACCGATTCAGTGCACCAAATGGGATGAAACCAATTTTGTTGGAAAGGTATGTGAATGCTTAATCCAAGCCCATTGGATTCAAGTCATTTGGATCTGTAGATCACCCATAGTAAAAATAACAAGGAAGAAGCTTTTCTGAATTCAAACATTTTTTTAATTTAAACCATAAAAGCTTTTGAGTTGATTCCAACTCTCAAAAATCACATTTAACCATACCTTTCAGAATATATAAAAATATATATAGGTTTACTTGCATAAATAATGTTCAAGTATTAAAAGAATGCTTCATAAGCATTTCTAGCCTCTTTAATTAATTAAAATAAAAGGGTAAAACCTTATTAAATTGTGACACCACTTTAAATCACATTCCCATGGACTACAATATGTGGTGATGACATGTGTCAACATGATCCCATGTTTAGTTTGGAGAATATTAAATCTTAAGTAGTTCTTCAATGAGTAGAAATTACTTTTCTAAAAATAAAAAGGATTTAAACCAAGCTCTAACCTTGTAATGTTAGAGATGATGCTAGATCATCTATAGGACCCTTGTGTGTGATGATTGCAAGTAGTTAAGTATTGTTTGGTGATTGTGTACCTCGTATTTATTCATAGATGCTAGTACCGACCAAGGATACGAGGAGGAAGGAGGATACTATGAAGAGGAAGCCGAGGAGAACTTCAACCACTGCTCTGCACAAGGCAAGCCTAATACTACTAGTGAATGTGCAAGCTAACACTTGAAAGATACTATACCTATGCAAGCTAGTAACTATGCAAGCTTATATTGACATTGATGCCAGCCTTACTAATCAAGTTGACCTATGCAAGCTAACACTTGCAAGATACCTTACTGATGTCACAAACCCATACTTGTGAGATGCCTACTTTATGCCTTAAGCATATGTGATCATACCCACTTGCTAAACCAATCCTAGTTTTATGTGCAAGCATCTTACTTTATTTCTTTATCAAAGCTTACTTAGAGTCTACCTAATAGTTTGGTAGATAGTAGACAGTTGTGCTGAAGGTTGCATAAAGAGCATAAAATTTGGCCTAAGCTAGAAACCTTGATATCAGCCTAAGATATAAGGTTGGACTTAGTTGAAACTCCACTAGTTACCACCCCCCATTAGTACTACCCCCACCTGTAGATGCTAGAGCTAAGCATAAAACTTGATCAACTTTAGATGGGAATACTTGGTGGAAAAATGGTTATGAAAACCTTGGAATGATGGATCATTCTATTGAAATGTTTTGGACATGTGTTTCCAAACACTTGATGATTCTGGTGATAAAAATGTTGAGGCATGAGCCTTAGCCCTTTATAAAACTGATGGTTGTCTGGATGCGATACCATTCCAATTTTAGCGTACAACCACAATACCTGAATATTGGGTAGGGCTTGACTGGAAACTTATATACCTTATTATTAGTTCCCTCACGGCCAAGGTCTGAGCTGAGGCTACCTTGTGAAGATTGTCCACCTGTGCAGTACCCAAGATGACAGTGGTCATGGTTGGGAGGCCAAACTCACAGGAGAGGTGCTTATACTAGGGAGTGTAATTGTAAGGTTAGGATTGATTATCCGCATACTGAGTATGGTGAATTCAGGATTTGTTCCTGACGGATGTATCGAATGTTGTGGTGAAAGTGTATAATCTCTGCAGAGTGTCAAACTATTCGAATAGCCGCGTCCGCGGTTATGGAAAGTTGGAGTGGCCATACTGTTCCCCCGTCAGACCTTTTTAAAATGACTTGTGAAATGAATTGCGACTTCGACTTGACCACAACAGAGTTGTGACCTGGATTACAAGATCCCATTTAGGAGTTATAAATTGTGACTAGCTTTGGAACTTAGTAAATATAAACCTGGTTTTTTTTGCAAAACAACCCTAGAGCCTAGTGTCCTATTATCCAAAACCCCCCCTTTACTTGTTAGTATTAGTTTGCGAGTACTTAAAGAGTACTCATGGCTTTGTCCCTAGCTATTCCCATGGACAGACTATGAAGAGGTCTACCTGGAGGATGGACCCCAGGAAGGTTACGACAACTAGGATCATCTCCCATCGTCAGCATTGCCTGTGACCCGAAGATGGAGCTTCGCCTACGCTACCTTTATTATTACGTATTCCGCTGCTTGATGTTGTATTAAGAACCGGATCATGAGATCCCTATTTGTGTAAGAACTTATGTATCGTTTGTAATGGATGAAGTACTATGGTATCCAATTCTGTTATGTCTCGCAAAAATGGTAATCCTGGGATTGCGATGTATGGCATAACAGGAATCTAGGATTGAAAAATCTGGGTGTTGACAGTAGGCTATGGGGATGGTAGGGATTGTATGATTTTTATCATGGAATCGAATAAGATTGTTAAGGCATGGTGCCTAGTATCTCTATTAGTGCTATTTGACTTTGTTGCAACTTGTTGTGCTTAATGCTTGTCACTAGGGCCCGAGTGCCATGATCTTAGATATGAACATGTTATTGATTCATGATGATAGTATTGTTTGTGATCTTATCTGCAAGTTTTGTACACATATCGCTGTCTTGAACCAAAGGCCCCAAAGTGACAAAAATTGGGATAACCTGAGGGGATGGTTGTGATATGAGGATCACATGTGTTCACGAAGTGTTAATGCTTTGCTCCGGTGCTCTATTAAAAGGAGTACCTTAATTGCTAGTAGATTCCCTTGAGGCCCCGCTGCAACGGGATGGCAAGACAAAAGATGTTGTGCAAGTTCCCATTGCGAGCACGTATGACTATATATGGAACTCATGCCTATGATTGTTTAGTACTTGGATGCTTTATCTTATTTATCTGCATTGCCCTAGGTCTTGAAGTTACATGTTTAGTCTAGTCCATGCAACGCCCGTCCATCCATCCCTATGCCTACCGCACTCATATCCTATTGTTTGCTACTATTGTTACTATTGCCTTTGTTTTACTGTTGTCGTTACTTTGCTATTGCTATTACAAAACTATTTCTACTGATAAACTACTGTGAGAAAGACTATTTCCAGGTGCAGCTGAATTGACAACTCAGTTTTTAAGGCTTGAAAGTATTCTTTGTATCCCCTTGTGTCGAATCAATAAATTGGGTTATACTACCCTCGAAGACTATTGCGATCCCCTATACTTGTGGGTCATCAATAAACCAATAGTTTTCTTGAGTCTTGGAAGTTATTACTTTTCTAATAACCTCTCCTTATCCTTTTTGTTTGATTTTTGTGCCAAAAATAACCTCTAATGAGAGGGAAGTAAGATTTGGGGAGTTGATGTCCCGAAACAGATTTTTGTGCTCCACTGTACAAATTCGTTAAAAATCTCTGTATGTCGGATTGAGATGTAATATTCTGAGTAAATCCCCTAGGTTGTTAGCTAACTTTTGTTAGTTCAAAACTTTTTTATTGAGAAACAGAAGGTCTTCGAAAAAATTGGTTTCTACCTGCTGGTCTGTTTTGACAGATTTCTTCCTTTATTTGCATTTGCTTCTTATTGATTTCTTTTTGGGTTCTCTTTGGGAAATTGAGCTTTTTGAAGGAATTGGTATAGTAGATTGTGTTTTTAATGAATGTTTTTATGTTTTAAAACTAAACCCCAAAGGTCTATTATCTTTTGAATGCACTAATGTTGCTAATGAAGATAGTGTGAAGTTTTGTATGAAAGAAAATTTTCAGGTGTAAGGAAAGAATGATGTAATGAGATGAAGAATGGACAAAATCTCAAGCTTGGGGATGCCACCCCGTGTCACCCCAATAAACATTCAAGAGGTACAAGCGTCAAAGCTTGGGGATGCCCAAGGCATCCCCTTCTTCATCAATAAAAATCTCAGGTCTTTCTAGACACTTCGTTTTTATTGTTTCATGCACAATTGTGTTGTTATTCGAGCGTCTTAGTTTTCGTTTTCTTAGTTTGCTTCAATAAAGTAGTTGGACGCTTGTTTTCGTTGTGTTGTTTCAAATAAGTTGATTTGTGTTGGAAAGGAGTAGAAAGTTCTTGCTTAGTAGTACAAGAAGGTGTTTGCTTTGACTGTGACTTAGACTTTATCATGTCATGCTAGATGTTGTTTTGACTTTATGCTTGGTGATTATTGATGTAGCATGACTTGTTCCAAACAATTTGTATTGCTTAATGTGCCTTGCAAGAATCATGCGTTGTTTTGGCATACAAAAGCATAGTATTGTGGTATTCTTCTTTGATGTTTTGTTTGGGTTGACTTGGCACATGCTCACACCATGTTATGACTATGAACCAGTCACCTTAGCCTCTATTATCATTTAGTTTTTGACTTGTGGTACCACTTTATGCTTTGATTAGTAATGTTTTGTCGCTCTGCATGATTATGGCCATTATTGCTCTCTTAGTTGGTCGCTCCCAGTCTTTTGCTAGCCTCCACTTGTATTGAGTAAGCTCTACTCATGCATCCAACTCCCAAGAAACCAAGTTATTCCATAGTGTCCACTATAAATTCCTATGCATGGTGTGTTACACCATTCCAAGTATATTCTTGTTTTGTTTATCTTCCAAATTAAACTTGTTATGTGAAAGTTAGTGATTAACGCTCTCACAAACTTGATGGCACACTTTATTTTTCTTGCCCCTAATAAACTTGAACCATTGTGTCATCTATGTTATATATGCTTGCACTTATAAGTTGGGAATTAGCTGAACCATGCTGTCATGGGGAACACTTTCAACATTGCACCTGTACATTGTACCCAGTTTATATCATGTTGTTTTGTTTGCAGATGTCGTTGGTGTGAAATAAAAGGGGAGCTTGTAAGTCCATGGAGTTATGTATGTGTGTTAGAGAAACGCCTGGGCTGCTAGCCTAATCCATGCCTAATCATGGTGGAAACTTGCAGCATTACCATAGTGAGAAATCTATGAAGCATTCTTCTGATAAAAAAATAGAGAGACAAAAAAATAGATTGAGAAAAAGAAAAAAAGAGATGAGAAAAGAGGAAAGAGAGAAAAAAGCACCATTTTCCCATGGTAAATAAGAAGATTGCTGAGATGCTCATTGTCTGCTTGCCTTGTCATTTTGTTATGGGATATCTCCTGTATCATTGTTCAAGGAGTACCCCGTTGGTGGTTCTCTTTGATAAACATGTACTTACTATGACAAGAACTTATTAGTGTCTAAAGTTGAGTAGCATGAGGAGCGACCCTCGTACTCAAGGGACATGAGATTGCCAACTTATACTTTGTCAAGCATATACTCCATATTTTGTTCACTTTAACCTTAATCACCTCAAGATGCTTATGATAGGGGAAATGAGAGATGAAAGCTAACAAGTACCATAATTTTTGGAAGCTCTTTATGAAACTTGAAATCCCTGCTTCCCTTTGTGAAGGGCCTTTATTCCACTTTATATTGAGTCTCCACCTTCTATCCTTAGGCACCAATTAAGAGAGCATAGTTACCATTATTATTTCTATGTGCATTGTCCCAAAACTTATTGATTGATTCATATTGTTGATATTGCTTGTTCTTGAACTAATTGCATCCGGTCACTCTTATGAACTTTGAAGGTGTCCTATGCATTTATATTAGCTACTCCATGAGGGACAAGATGGATGCCACTATGCTATGTTTTCTGTATGTGAAACAAACAAACGTGTTTCAATGCATTGTTATTCATGATCTTTGTTTGTATATTTTCATGTTGCAAACTAGTTGCTATGTCTTATTGTTAGAACTACATCTTTCATGCTCATGTTCAGAGTACTTTGATCCCAACTTTCAATGCTTGCAAATAGCTTGATCTTGATTGTGATGGTGCATGTCACCTAAAAAATTATTCTTTTTATCACTTACCTACTCAAGGACGAGCATGATTTAAGCTTGGGGATGCTTGATACGTCGTAAACGTATCTATAATTTTTTATGTTCCATGCTTGTTTAGTATCCACTTTGCTTTGGTTTGTCTTTACTTTGAGGTATTTTTATTCGTTTTCTGGGACTAACCTATTAACAAAATGTCATAGTGCCAGTTGCATGTTTTCTGTTGCTTTTTGTTCTAGAAAATTCATAAAATGAATATTCTTGGAATTTGACGGGACAAAATCCCAAGTCAATATTCACCGAGGGGAACACTTAGCTAGAAGACGAGGCAGAGGAGGGCCTCGAGGAGGCCACACCCCTGGCCGCGCGGCCAGGCCTGGCCCGCACCTGGGGGGCATCCACCTCGGGCACCCCCTTGGCCTCCCCCTTCGCCTATAAGAAGCCCCCGATACCTAAACCCTAATTACCTGATTAAATCTCCACGAAACAGTCTTTAGCCGCCGCCACCATCGTCCCTAGATCGGGGGGGGGGGGTGGGTCTGAAGCTCTTCCTGGAACCCTGCCGGAGGGGAGAGATCATCCCGGAGGCCTTCTTCATCACCATGCCAGCCTCCTGTGTGATGCGTGAGTAGTTCCACCTTGGACTATGGGTCCATATAGTAGATAGATGGTGTTTCTCCTCCTTTGTGCTACCATGTTTAGATCTTGTGAGCTCCGTTCATGATCAATATCATATTTGTAATCATGCATGTTGTGTTTGAGGGGATCCGATGGATACTGAGATTACTATGTCAGATTGATTAATGGTTTTATCTTGTTGATTATATCATGTCTGTGCTGACATTATGGTGCGACCATACTATTAGTATTTCTGCATAGTCCACTAGTCTCTAACATGAGGTAACCATTTCGGTGGCACACTATTCTGTGCACGAGTCAACACAGATTTATTAAGTTTATATCATATATTCATAAGCCGTTATTGCTACTGATCACAAGCTTGAAACACTTTTTTACATTTATTCTTTGTAGATTGTCTATATTTGCAGAATTACAATTCAGCTTAGTGTACATTGCAAATCTTATTTTTGCGTTGAACCTTGAACTTTGAATTATATGCAATATGTGAATCGTGTTTTTAAATTCGTAAAAACTGACATATTGTGGCCTCGAATTGGATATTGGGGCACTTGAAAGAACTCAAATTTGCAGAGACATTTACACACTGTCATTCTTACGCTTAGAATGCAAATCTTAATCTCAGTGGTTGTCTTTGTTGGTTTCCTGTAGGTGATTCTTGTGTGGGTAATTCTGCTCGGCTACGTTGGATTGTACAAGGTGGCTCTATTTATCCTCCATTTCCAGGGTATGGTGCTCTTGTCCATGTGTTATGTCAGTCAGGTACTTTGTTTTCACATGCCCTTTATTTTGTGGTTTTGGTTGTGCATAAAGAAGTAAACATTTGTAAGGAAGTAAATTGTAGATTCCAGTGATATGTACCTTTTCTTACTATTTTAAAAAATATTGCAAATGGGATCATTATTGCACTCAAGATTATCTACACTATATTCATGATAACTACAATGTCATTCTTAGTCCAATTGTGTTATTTACATTTAGATTTTCACTATCCAGTGTGCATTCATATGCTTAAAATATCCACTTTTATGCAGGCAAGGAGAGAAAATATGCATATTGCATTGGTCAATGACGTGTCAGCCTATAGCTGACAATGAAAAGTTCTTGTGCGCATTGCCTGTATCTGGGAATACAGGACCAGACGCGACAAAATATATATGAGCTAGACTTTATTGTTGTACACTATGAGGTATGCTTTATTTTTTATTCTACATAAATTATTTTACCTCTAGGATACAATGTATGTACTATTCATTCCGCTCTTCTACCGAAAAGTATCTATCCAGCACACTGATCTAACGCAAATTTCGGTTCTGTAGTGCCCATTAAACATATATTTCACTAGATATTGTAGGCTCCTCTGATTGCTCTTTACGTAAGAAAGATACATTAAGATTTCTTTTTTGCATTTTAGGGAAACACAATGGAAGGGTGTGTACTGGATAACCTCATTTCCCAATTCAGGGAACAAATAAAGAAAATCTCGATCTACAAGTTTCAGTCTTTGTCTGTATTGATGAAGGAAAGAAATACAATAAAAAGATGGATACTCAGGGTGCGCGAGTTGTCTTGGTACACAGCCTGTAATCCGTCGTGAATCTATCCATTAACAACTTTATAATCTTCATATTGTCCATTAACAACATGGATACTCAGGGTGCGCGAGTCGTCTTGGTACACAACCTGCTCCTGGAACTGCAACACTGTCATCTTGATGAACATCACCATGGTGACTCTAGACTAATGATCACAATAGGAAAACCACCTATAACGAGAGACTTCTATAGGCTGCTTACTGATTGAGGCATGAAATGGGCTCCTGGAAAATGGGTATGGCAATCGGTAATCCTATACAGGCACAAGATCTTCCTATGGTTGTGTAACACCCCAGCATTTAGGAACTAACGAAGGGTAGATTTAGGAAATTGTACATATGCATGCATTCAGCTGCAAAATATGGGTAAATTTCTAACGAAGTGATCAGAGTTTCTTTCACTCAAGTGTAGGAATAGATCTGGAGAGTGATCGTTACAAATTCTGACATGATCTTTATGAATTTGTCTGTTTTGGGGAAAGAATTTGAATTCAAACTTGAGATTTGAGTTTATATTTTAAAAGCTAAGAATTATGATTTCGTAATATTATTTAATCAAGAAAGGATATATAGAAATAGAAACTCTAAATAAGAAACACAATTAAACAAATGAATATTTATTCCATATATTTATTCCATGAAAAGGTTACAAAAAGTAACTCATTTAGTCAATAAAGCATCTTTACAGAAATGAAATTACAAAAAGAGGAATATTTACATATTAATAAACTATTACAAATTCTTTACAAAAGAATGAAATAAAAATTACAAAAGACTACATCTGTCTAAAAGTGAATCTATACTAATTTTGAATCTTCAAATCTTGTACCTGCAAAACAAAGAATAAACAAAAAACGGAAAATGAAAGTTAAGTTATTAATTTTACTCTCAGTAGAGAGCAGTGAGTTGCACTGCCCAACTTTACATCATTGAGTAAATCTTTTAGGGGAAAGTTTCACCAATATGAAAGAATTTCATCTTTCATAATAAATAAGCCATAGGTCAAATGATCATAGCAAGTAAAGGGGCAAGTTTCACCAGACAGGTAAATGGTAACAAGATCAAAAGGTAGAACACCTCATTGAGCATATCCACAACCATGCAATAGACACACAAGTAGCTTAGTCATCAAAATGCATGGGTGTGCTGTCGACACAGCCACAACTGCTCAAAAAAGCAAAAGGACCAAGAACAGCCTTGGGCAAGCACTAGTGCACCTCTCCATTGCTCACATCACACAAGAACAACCAGCTTAGCAAAGCCAAGCAAGCCACCAGCCAACAAAACTTCACACCAGATCAAACCAAACATCACCATATAGTGACATAAGGAGGGGGAGAATCAGGTGGACAGCAAGGCCAAGCTCACATGAGCTAGGAGGAGCAGGATTGATCAAGGCCAGGCACAAGTAATCTACCTATATTCATTGATATTTGTCTTATTATGAGGTATTACTTATGTCTTTTCCACTGTTTATGCATGTTGGATGATTCTAGAGGATGGACTGCCGGAGTCTGGATTCTGATGGAAAAAAGGGCGTTTTGATGCAATTTTGCGAAGATCAGAAATATACCAGAAAATTATGGGAAAATATTATTTTTCCTGAAGATTGAGGAAGCCAGAAGGAGGGACAAAGAAGGGCTGCAGGGTCCCACCCCCTAGGCACGGGCCCACCCTAGGCCACGCCTAGGGCAGGTGTGGCCCACCTGCCTGACTCCCGACTCCGCCCCTTCTCCTATATCGTCCCTACGGAACCCTAAGGCTAGGGGAGCGACCACAAATAGATTTCCGCTACCTCTGCGGGGCGGAAAACACCAAGAGAGAAAGATCTCTCCGGCAGACAGATTTCTGTCGGGGAAATTCCTTCCCGGAGAGGGGAGATCGTCGCCATCAACACCATCATCAAGATAGGCTTCATCGGGATCATCATCATCATCATGCACACCATCATCTCCACCAGCACCATCATCACCACTCCGTCCTGCTGTAACAATTGTGTTGGATATTGCATTAGTTGTTAGGGGAAACTTTCCCGGTGTTAATTACTATTGTAGTTGATGCTTGTGAGTGGAACCATTGGATTATTGTTTATATTCAGATTGTTATCCATTATCATATCATCTTTGATCTTGATCCATATGATGTCTTGTGATTAGTTCGTTTAGTTCTTGAGGACATGGGAGAAGTCATGTTGTTATTAGTGGATTTGTGTTGAGTTATTATTCAATGGTTAGTATTTAAGTTGTGGTGATATTATTCTAGTGGTGTCATGTGAACATCGACTACATGATACTTCGCCATTTATGGGCCTAGGGGAATGCATTGTGTATTTGGCTACTAATTGTGGGGTTGCCGGAGTGGCAGAAACCTAAACCCCCATTATGACACCTTTGCACAAGGGAGTGTAGGATCTCAGAGTTTAAGGCTGCGGTTAGATTTATATCTAATTACTTTCCTGTAGTTACAGATGTTTTTAGGGGGTTTAATCACAAGTATGTATTAGTCCAAGTAAGGTCGGTACATTAGCACAGGTTCACCCACACAACACTTACAACACCAAAGAAGAGTACTCAGCTATTTGAAGCGAAAGCACTTGACAGAATTCCCATGTGTCCTCGAGAACATTTGGTCTTTATAAGTATTTCCACCGGCTTGTCCCTTGCTAAGAAAGGATTGGGCCACTTGCTGCTTTTGTTCTTTGTTACTTGTTCTTTGTTTTGTTGCCTTATCAGAGAACCACTAAAACTCTGTTTGCTAAGTATTTGTAGAGAGTTCCTGCTCCATACCACCATTCAGCACCTTCTGATCTTCGTTGGGATCGACACTCCTATCTATTGAAAGTACTAAGACACCCCCTATACTTGTGGGTCATCAAGACTATTTTTTGTGACGTTGCCGGGGAGTGAAGCGCTATTGAAGAGTGGAATTGGTAAAGGAAACTTCTACTATGAGTATTGCTTTTTGTTACTGCTTGTTACTTTGTTTCTAATATGGATAACCCACTTGGTTTTCTATTTGGGAAAACTACTACCACTGCTAGGGTAGTAGATGAACCACCACCTGTTGAGATAGATCCTTTTAAGATACCTACAAGTATTGTTGATCGTGTTATGGATAATTATTATTTAGGGGATGGAACTGTCCATCCTGGTGATCACTTGCTTTTTATCCATGAATTATGCGGGTTGTTTAAGTGTGCAGGTATCACAACTGAACAGGTGAAGAAGAAGTTACTCTCTATATCCTTGAAAGGGAGAGCTGAAGAATGGTATAAGCTGCCGAAGAATGGACAATCCATGGACTGGGAGGAGATGACATCTCTCTTTTATTCTAAATTTTATCCACCAAGTGAGATTCATAAGGATAGAAATCTGATATATAACTTTTGGCCTCGTGATGGAGAGAGTACAGCTCAAGCTTGGGGGAGATTGAAGTTACTAGTTCTTAAATGCCCTATTCATGAACTCCATAACAATATTATTATCAATAACTTTTATGCTAGGCTTTCTATTTATGATAAAGATTTACTAGATGCTTCTTGTTCTGGATCATTCGAACGTATGAAGGAAGAAGCTAAATGGGATCTACTGGACTGTATTCAAGAAACACTGAAGCTTGGGAGGATGAAAAAGGAAGAAAGTCAGGTATAAACTATGATTATGAATGCATTAAATCTTTTATGGGAACTGATGACTTCCGTGATATTAGTAATGAGTTTGGTATTGATTCCCAAAGTATTGCCAACTGTTTTAAGGCCTTTGCCTCTTACATAGAAATTCCCAAAAAGAAGTGGAATAAGTACCATGTTCCTTATAAAGATGTTGTTAGTCATGTTCCTGTTAGAAGTACTGAAGTTTGTACTACTGATCATATTTTTCCTGAACCTCATGTTGATAAAATACCTTTCCCAGCTAAGGTAAAGGAGTATTCTATGATTATTAGTGCAAATAACAAAGGTACAAAGAAAATTGTGGAGCCTGATGAGCAATTGAATGTTGAACCTGTGATAACTATTGTGAAAGATCTTGACGCTAGAAATATAGAGGATGAGCACATTGTATTCTTTGAAGACGCTTCTAATATTGTCTCTCATCCTATTAAGGCTAGAAAAGCTAGTGTTCCTATGCTTTCTGTTAAAATTGGTGATCATTCCTACTATGGTTTATGTGATATTGGTGCTAGTTCTAGTGCTATTCCTTATGAGATTTACAGGGAAATTATGCATGAATTGGTCCTTGTGAGCTGGAAGACATGTATGTGCTTATTCATGTTGCAAATAAGGAAACCATTTTCCCTATTGGTACTGTAAGAGATGTGGAGGTTCTTTGTGGTAAGATTAAGTATCCTGCTGATTTTCTAGTGCTTAATTCAGCAGCTAGAAAAACTTGCCCTATCATTTTTGGTAGACCTTTCTTGAACACTTGTGGAGTTATTATAGATTATAAGAAGGAGAAAGTTATAACTAAGTTTTATGGAGATTATTATGAGTTTAACTTTTCCAAATTTGCTAAAGCTCCTTGTGAAAATAGCTTGCCTAATGAAGATTTCAGGATGGAACAACTTGCTTCTATTGATCCAGTTTATGACCTTGGACCTCTTTTTGGTGACTGTAAGTATGCTTACTCAGATGATAAAGTTGTTGGAAGTGACAGTTATATTGTCAACTTTATTCAAAGTTCTACTGAAAGTTATTATGAGAGAGGGAAACATGGTTTTATGCATCTCAATAATGTTAAGTTTCCGCGTTTTATGTTGAAAGCTTTGAAGCTGCATTTGTTTTGTCTTCCTATGCTAGTGGCTTTTTGTTTCAACAATTTATTTTCTCATGATACCCCCATGCATAGGAAGTGGGTTAGACTCAAGTGTGTTGGTTATTTGCTTCTTGATGCTCTTTTTCACTCCAGATATATATCTCCTTTGTGAGCATCTTTGAAAGTTTCATGCCTAACTTAAAGGCATTAAAGAAAAGTACTTGCTGGGAGATAACCCAAGAGTTTTGTCGAGTCTTGGAAGTTATTACTTCAGTAATAACCGCTCCTTATCCTTTTTGTTTTGGTTTTTTTGTCAAATTCAACTGCTTTTGTGAAGTAGACGAGTTGTGAAAAGTGGCTGTCCTGGGACAGATTTTTGTGCTGCATTGTAAAACTTCGTGAGGGAGCTCAATACTTTGGATGGAGCTGTATTTTTCTGAGCTTGTTCTCCAAGTTGTTACCCAACTTTCATTAGTTCTTCACTTTTTTATTTGAGGAACAGAAGGTTTTCGAAAAAATCAATCTTTACCTGCTGGTTTGTTTTGACAGATTTCTGTTATCATTCGCATTTGCCTCTTATAGAAGCCTTTGTTTTGATGGATTTCAGTTGAAGTGTGGACCTAAAGGTTTGTTGTTTTTTCTTACACTAATGTTGCCATTGAATCTTGTGTATTGCCTTGTGAGGAAAGGAAACTTCCAGGAGAAGGAGAAAAGGAGTCTGCAGAGTTCGTCTTTGACTAGGTAAAAGTGGTGAAAACAGAAGGTTCGTGAAACCCCAATCTTTTTATATTTTTGATGTTTTTAATACATAAGGGAAGTTATGAGACATAACATAAGAGGAAACGGAGTCCAGGGTGGACAAACCCACCCCAGGCACGTGCCCCTGCCTGGCCGTGCCTGGAGGGGGTGTGCCACCCCCGAACTTCGTCTCCGCCTTGTTTTCGTGTCAGAACCTTCCTTATGCACTAAAACTTCATAATATATAACCCCCTGAATCCACCGAGGTTCGTGCATCGTGTTCTCTTCGTGTTTTCGTTTCGATCTGTTTCTGTCAGGAAAACTCCTCAAGTTTTGAGCACCATGGTCTCCGCCAACAACAAAGGCAAGAAGCCCGAGGAAGATGATCCTCACAAACCCAAGGAGGAGGAGATTTTGGTAGGCGATGAAGGATACATGGAGTAGGACAAACAACCGGACACCCGCACTACCGTCACGAGCATTGGAGTGGTGGCAAAACCTATCAAGCTCGAGAGGACAGCACGGATGTCTACAGGAGGGAAATCTCGACGTCATGCCCTCTCTCCACAGTCACCTCCTCCAAGTACCAAGAAACCCTTCCACACTCTTATACATGAGCGTCAATATAAATATGTGCCCAAAGGGAACTTTCCCTCGATGTGGGACATGCCTCGTTCTAACCATGTAGGGGAGGAGTACACTAAGAAGGAAGAGTGGGGAAAGAATAATAAGGACTGGAACTCTCGGTCCGATATGATCATGAAATGTGTTGAGCAAAACTCGGAGTTGATTCGTACTCTAACCTTTGAGATTGAGGAGTTAAGGAAACTTATTGAGGAGCATATCAAGAGAACACCACCACCACCGAAGGAGTAATTCATCATCAGGTTTGGCATCCCCTTGTCTTGTTCCAAGCTTGGGGGAGTGCCGCGGTATCACCACCATTATCTTTTATCTTTTACCTTTTTAGTGGATTTTTATATTTGGTAGAGAGGTTATCTTATAGTTTGGTTTGCATGTGGAAGTATCTCTCCTTTAGTTCGTTATCTATGTACCCCTTGGTGTGAGTGCCTTTATTGGAATATTAATGAGAAGTTTCATCTTTTACTTTTTGCACTTCTTATTTTAGTTTGCAATCTCTATTATATGATGGATCTTGTTGATCAGTATTGGCATTACTTTTTGAGCATCAAGTGGATCTAAATTGGTTTTGGCAAACCGAGGTCTGGTCAGTAGCAATACTTTTTGAAGTTTGAAAGGAAAAGAGAAAAAAGCTTACAGGTATTTTGTATCATTAGTTTTCTTTCTTATTGGATCATAAGCTTAGTATTCTTTATTTAATATCTTTTGTGTCTTCAAGGAAGATTGCATGTTTGGCTTTATTACTTGTATGTTTGCTTTTTTCTTTCAACTCTCTTGCTTCCTACCCAGCCTTGCTAGCCAAAAACCTGTTTTGAGAAGGCATACTTCTCATATTTCCAATCCCTTTAAACCAAAAACTTTGCCATTTGTGTCCACCATATCTACCTAGTAGCTTTTGCTATTCCAAGCAAATTCTCAAGCTTCATCTACCTTTTGAATTAAAACGTATTTTGTTATGTGAAAACTAGTTAGTAAAGCTCTCACAAACTTGATGGTACACCTTATTTTCTTTCCCCTAATAGACTTAAACCATTGTGCCATCGAAGTTGTATATTCTTGCATCTATACGTTGGAATTAGCAGAACCGTGATGTCACGGGGAACATTTTCAACATTGCACCTGTACTTTGTACTTAGTTGATATCATGCTCTTTTGTCTATGGATGTCAACGGTGTGAAATAAAGAGGGAACTTGTAAGTCCATGGAGGTTGTATTTTGTGTTAGAGAAACGCCCAGGCCGCTAGCCTAAGCCATGCCTAATCATTGTGGAAACTTGCAGCATCACCATAGTGAGCTATCTATGAAGCATCCTCAATAAAAAGCTATGCACATAGTAAATAAAAAGATCGCTGAGATGCTCACTGTCTGCTTGCCTTGTCATTTTGGTTATGGGAAAGCTCCTGTACCATGTGCAAGGGGTACCCCGTTGGCGGTTCTCTACGATACGCATGTACTTACAATGACAAGAACTTACCGGTGACCAAAGTTGAGTAGCATGAGGAGTGGCCCTCATATTCAAGGGACATGAGATTGCCAACTTATATTTCGCCAAGCATATACTCCATATTTGTGCACTTTAACCTTAATCATATCAAGATGCCTATGATAGGGGCAATGAGGGCTCAAAGCTAGTTAGTACCATAATATTTTGGAAGCTCTTTATGACTTGTAATCCCTGCTACCCTCTATGAAGGGACCTTTCTCCTATTTTCTAAGTTGAGTCAGTAAACCTACTTCCTCTCTACCTCCAGCAAGCATTTGAGTTGTTGTGTTTCAAGCATTCATATGGTGATTTATTCAATCATGTTCTCTACCTTCCTTGTTTGCACAAGACTCTTAACTATTGAGTATTACTTTGAAAGTCTTCACTTGTGAAAAACCTTTTTGAGCAAAGAGTGCTCCTGTGGTAAAACTTCTACAAAAAGCTTTTTGTGAAACTGTTTGCCAGGTGTTCTCTGACCAAGAAAAAGTTTGCCAATTCCAATTATGATTTATCTTTATGCATCTCTATTGTGACAGCTGTACTTGGTTGCAAGCTAAGTTATATAATGGTGAGTTGCCTTCTTCTGTGAGTTGTGTAATCGTAAGTGTGATGCTTCTTGTTCATATTCTTTTATCGACACTTCACTCCATAAACATGTGGACATGTTTACTGAGCTCAGTTTTTGCTTGGGGACAAACGAAGGTCTAAGCTTGGGGGAGTTGATATGCCCAATTTGCATCACCATTCTATATCATAATTTACCTCTATTCATTGATATTTGTCTTATTATGAGGTATTACTTATGTCTTTTCCACTGTTTATGCATGTTGGATGATTCTTGGAGGATGGACTGTCGGAGTTTGGATTTTGATGGAAAAGAGGGCGTTTTGATGCAATTTTGCGAAGATCAGGAAAATATCAGAAAATTATGGGAAAATAATATTTTTCAAAAGATTGAGGAAGCTAGAAGGAGGGACGAAGAAGGGCCACAGGGGGCCCACACCCCCTAGGCGCGGGCCTACCCTGGGCCACGCCTAGGGCAGGTGTGGCCCACCTGCCCGACTCCCGACTCCGCCCCTTCGCCTATATCTTCCCTACGGAACCCTAAGTCTAGGGGAACGACCACAGATAGATTCTTGCCGCCTATGCGGGGCGGAAAACACCAAGAGAGAAACCATTCCTGGTGTTAATTACTATTGTAGTTGATGCTTGTGAGTGGAACCATTGGATTATTGTTTATGTTCAGATTGTTATCCATTATCATATCATCTTTGATCTTGATCCATATGATGTCTTGTGATTAGTTCGTTTAGTTCTTGAGGACATGGGAGAAGTCATGTTGTTATTAGTGGATTTGTGTTGAGTTATTATTCAATGGTTAGTATTTAAGTTGTGGTGTTATTCTTCTAGTGGTGTCATGTGAACGTCGACTACATGATACTTCACCATTTATGGGCCTAGGGGAATGCATTGTGCATTTGGCTACTAATTGTGGGGTTGCCGGAGTGACAGAAACCTGAACCCCCGTTAGGACACCTTTGCACAAGGGAGTGTAGGATCTCAGAGTTTAAGGCTATGGTTAGATTTATATCTTAATTACTTTCCTGTAGTTACAGATGTTTGCAGGGGGTTTAATCACAAGTATGTATTAGTCCAAGTAAGTTCGGTACATTAGCACAGGTTCACCCACACAACACTTACAACACCAAAGAAGAGTACTCAGCTATTTGAAGCAAAAGCACTTGACAGAATTCCCATGTGTCCTCGAGAACGTTTGGTCTTTATAAGTATTTCCACCGGCTTGTCCTTTGCTAAGAAAGGATTGGGACACTTGCTGCTTTTGTTCTTTGTTTTGTTGCCTTATCAGAAAACTACTAAAAATCCGTTTGCTAAGTATTTGCAGAGAGTTCCTGCTCCATACCACTGTTCATCACCTTCTGCTCCTCGTTGGGATCGACACTCCTATTTATCGAAAGTACTACGATACACCCCCTATACTTGTGGGTCATCTAGGGAAAAAAGAACAACACCAGGAGGTGAAGGACAGGATCAAGCCAGCAACACCACCAGCACAACAAACCACTACAATCATTAGTTTTTATGGTGAGTGACGTAAACATCCACATGATCTGTTCATCTTATAGAAACAGAAAATATGTGTTGTTTCATAAGACAACCTCTCAGTGATCACCCAAGTGGGATGAACCTATCCTAGAGGATTTCAAATATAAAGGCCAAAACCAAACTCTAACAAACCCACCAAAATCTCAAACCACCCTCATAGATTTGGTGATACCAAAAAGGCAACTTATACGTTCCATCATTTGTTCTTATAAGATCTGGGCACATCTCCAATAAAGAGTAGCACCTCAGATATTATAAGCTACAAAAAAATCAATTAACTTAACCAAGTAGGATCCAAGATCCAATAAGTAACTATGATGCCTTAGCCAATTTTGAAAGTAACAGCAACATGGGAACTTAGTTCCTAGAGCCTCAGACCAGCATCATAGGCATAAACATTAAGTGAACTTTTCAATTTATCATTAAGCATCTATCAAGTCTCAAGTACTGACCATAAGTAACGCCAGCAACAAGATCAACTTCTATACCATTCTAAGATGGTTTCACAAGAAATGATCCTACAGCTAAGCCAACCAGATATTCTAGCTTTCATAAATAAACCCAACAGGTTAATATTTATCATTTCCCTGAGATTATATTCAGAGATCATTTAATTTATCCAAAGAATCGTTAGACTCTAATAATCAAGTTCAGTCTATGGATAAACATATAAGCTAACACTTACTGATGCAGTGGATTACCACTGACAGTGTTACTGTCAGTATCAAGATACTGACAGACGATCAACACACTAAGAAACCATATTAGCAACTAGAGGCAACACTATACACCACTAGCAGCAGGTCAACACTAACTTCAGATCAACATAGCATCAGATCAATAATAACATCACATAATCAAAGGATGATAAAAAGGCACTGAGGTGAAGAGAACCCAATCTTCACTGAGTATCACTATCAAACCATACCATCATTCTAGAAGCCCCACGGATGAACCCTAGAATCAATGCAAACCCTAAACATAGATTGGTCACTGGATACACACATATGTACTCAAAATAGCCAGAGGCACGAGTGATCACAAAGACACAACTGACCGGTGGTCCTTGCTGAAGAATTAAAGAGGAAGGAGAGGGGACGACGAGCTCGTGGGAGCACAGAGAGCACCCCAGAGGGCGCTGCAACCCGCACCAGCCACGACGACAACCACATCAGTGCATGAGCACCGCACACCACCCCGGGAGGATCAGCGGTGGCGCTAGCAGCACCACCCCAAACCCTAGGGTTCAGGAATGGGGCTAGCCTGGCCACGGGAGGGCCCTAGGGTCAAATCAAGGTGGAGCAGATGAAGTAGCATGGTCGATAACCTCGCCCAGCACCATGGCAATGGCCAGGGAGGACAACTGTAACATCCCAGCATTTAGGAACCAACGAAGGGTAGATTTAGGAATTTGTGATAATGCATGCATTCATCTGTGAAAATGTGGGTAAAATTTTCGCCAAATAAAAACCTAAAGTGATCAAGGTTTCTTTCATACTTTGAGATTAGGTATAGTCTTGAAGGATGATTGTTATAGACTTTGATATGATCTTTGTGGACTTATGTGTTTTGGAAAATGAAATTTGAATTTAAACTTAAGTGTTGAATTTATAGTTCAAAAGAATTCAAAGTTATGTTTTAGTATTATGCTTTAGTCAAGAGTTAATAATTAGTAGTTCAAACTTTATAAAAAGAAAACAATTAAGGATAAGAATCTTTATTTCTAAATTATATTCAATAAATAAGTTACACAAATGTAACTTATGAAAATGAGCAACACACTTTACAATATTAAAGAAATAAAAGAATAAAACCTTTATTTATTGAATAATAATACAATCTTTATTACAGAAGAATAAAAATAAAATTACAAAAGAATAAATATATTATAAGTGACTAATCTATAAAGAAAACGAAAAACCTAAACTAAAGTCTTGATCCTCAAATCTGGTACCTGCAAAATAAACAGAAACTAAAAAAAAGGAAAGTTAGGATTAGAATTATTTTACTCTCACATTTGACAGTGAAGTGCACTGTTCACTTTTTCATAATTTTAAGCCATAAGTCAAATAAACAGCCAGGAGGGGCAAATTTCACCAGCCAAGTAAAAGTAACCAGATAAAGGTAACTTCACAACTAGAACATATCCACAACCTGTGCAGCAGGCACACAAGCAGCACACACACCAAACTGCATGGTGTGTGTGCTATCAACACCATAACAACATCACAATGAAACAAAACCATCGGCATAGCCGTGGGAAGACAACCCCACACCACTTTCTTGTTCATACACACCAAGAAACGCGGCAGCTAAACCAAGCCAAAGCCAAGTAAGATCATACAATCCAAAACCCTGAATCACATCACCAAAATGGTGACATAAGGAGGGGGTAGATCAGGTGGATAGAAAGGACAGGATCAAGCCACCAGGATCAGGAGGTGAAGGGATAGATCAAGGACAAGCCAGGAGCTGGAAATACCAGGAGAGCACCAGATCAATCTACCACAAGATCAACATCAAATAACAGTGGTGAGTAAAATATACCATCACATGATCTATCTGCCTAAGATTAGACAAGCATACATGATCTGTCTCTTACTCAAACTCTCAGAAAGCACCCAAGTGTGGTGAATCCATCACTGAAGTTTGTAAATACTAAAAGCAATGAGAAAAGTAGAAGGATCCAATTAGATCTCAGAACAACATCATTGATCTAAGTAATCAAGCTATATTTCAATTCAAAAATGAACATAGCTAAGATTTAAACTTCTAGGCACATCTGTAAGACAAGAGTAGCACCTTAGAATTTAATCTTATGGATATATACAAGTGATCAAGCCTACCATCATTTTCCCCAACTTTGATTCAAGAAACAGTAGCTGGTATTACTACCAGAACCCATCCATGTGAATCAACAAGATAAAGGCTTAATCCCTAAACCTCAGACCAACATCATGGGTCTTAGGGATTTAAGAAAGGAGGTTTCTACTTATCTTTAATGCCAAACTCATCTTAAGCTTGAACAAAACCAAACCAAGAAATAGAATCTAATCTTGTGTGCCATACAAGGATGGTGTCACAAGAACAGTTCTAAACTAAGCAGGTTAAGCATCCAATCTTTATAGATACAACCAACCAACTATAAATCATTTTCCTGACATCACAGGAATCATAATTAAGAAAATCCATATGTATATATTTACTGTAAAAGATCAATTGATCTCAATCTATACATAAACTCTTCAGCCAACAGTACTAATACAGTGACTTCATCACACAACACTCACTGTCATCAACCAAATAATGACAGTGGTGAGCTATTAACCCAATAGATTTTCCCAGTATTGCTTCTATAGCAACTTTACCATCTAAACCATATCAAAATGAATCCATAGAATCATCTGGTAAACCACTAGCATCACCACAGTTAAACATAAGCAGCAAGCCACAACTAACAACCACTTAGCCTGCTTAGGGATTATCAAAACTAGATCCCAAATCAGTTATCTAATCCACAGCAGGGTATGAACCCTAGGCAGAACAAATCATCCCAATCAGGACAGGACAGTAACCAAGAAGGTCACTACCAACATCTAGCATAGGATGGACTAGCACAGAAAAGCATGAGAGGGAGAGGAATAACTTACTGAAGGTCCTCGCAGTAGATTAGAAGAGGAAGCATAAGAGGACGACGACCACAACGGCACGGGGAGCACCCCCAAGGGGGCGCTGCAGCCCACACCACGCCACGGCGGCGACCATAGCCATTCCTGGGGGTGAGGAGCATCCCCACGATGCACGACAGTAGCGGCAGCGTCAGCACCAAAGCCAACCCCAAACCCTAGGGTTCGGAACGACATCGATCTGTCCACAGGAGGGCTCCAGGTCCAAATCCAATTGGACAGAAGGGTAGAGAAGGGACGATAACCTCATCCTGCACCACGGCAGCGGCCAGGAAGGTCCACGACGGCACGAACCGCCGGTGATAGCACCGCTGACCACAGGGTCAGGGGAGGAGAAGGAGAGAGGTGAGCTCGAGAGAGAGGCAGAGAGTGTTGGGTTGGGTTGGGCCAATACCCCTTCGGGGTATTGTTTTGACTATGTCCTACTGGGCCACAAGGGCCCAATAAAACCAAACAATCAGCCCAAATCTTTTAGAGCCTGTTTTAATAATTGGAAAAACACCAAAATGCCCCTGAACTTAAAAAACTTCTAGAAAATAAAATAAAAGTCCAAAAATTATAAATAAAATATTTTTGGATTCACAATAATCCAAACTATCCAAATAAATTAAGAGATAAAATTTTAGACATATAAATTTTATTAAGAATTTTATAATATATATTCCCTATGGAATTTTACAAAATTATTGAAAGATGATAAAAATAAATAAAAATCACTTTCATTATATATTAATATTGTAGTATTTTAGAAAAATACTAAACAAATATTTGATATCCATTTTTGGTATTTAATGATAATTCTTAAAGGAACTATTAATTAAATAAAATACAAATAAAAAATAAATAAAATAAAAGAGTACAATATTCAAATAAATATTAAAAAATAATATTTATAAATTATTTATTATTAAAAGAATTTCTATAATTTAAATAAATGGGGGAGAATACATATAAAGCTAAATGATGCATTACATTACTTTGCATAATCATTTTGCGTCTTTAAATATTGTCCTTACCGGGCAATAATGATGTTTTTATAGACATAGAAGCTCATGGTCCAATGCAAGCATCAGACTTCACTACCTTGCCATCACAAGGCAAGTTCATCACTTGCTCATGTACTTTGAAGAGTCTTTATCAAAGTATTTGTGAATTGTGTGTTATCATCTATATTATAGAAAAAGAAAACAATATTTTCTCAAGATACTAAATCTTAGGTATCATCCTAAGTGATGATATGATGGATCAATAGAACTTAGGGTTCTAATTGCACTAATGATGAACAATTAGGGATTAATAACCCATGACATCAGTGATTCTAGCGCCGTATATTACGCGTTAACCATGAGATTTGGAATGGGACAGAGAAGTCAGTTGTATCATTTTCCTCTTGTATGGAGGCAAGACGACCTTAACGTGACGTTGTGTGGATCCAACATATGGGCCCGCAATGTTTCTGTTGTACCACTCTGAGGGATGTGATATTTACGGAATGGTGTTCTGTGAATGTCATGTGAACGACTATAATGTACTACACATGTAGTGGTATTCAGGTCACCAACCACGCCAAGGCCGTGAGCCATGACAACCATGGGGTCGAGGAGGAGAGGAAGTGAGGTCAAGAGGGAGAGAGAGAGAGAGACAGAGGGAATGGGCCAATAGGGCCAGAGCCCTTCGAGGTGCCCTTTTGGTCAGGTCACTTGGGCCAAATTGGCCCAATAAGCCCAATAGGACTAGCCCAAAACTTAAAATAAGTTTTTATAATTAATAAAATACCAAAATACCCTAGAGTTAAATAAAATTCTTGAAAATAAAATAGAAATATAAAAATTGTAAATAAAATATTTCTTGATTCATAATAATCCAATCTATTTAATTAAATTAAAAAATAATTTTTATGTATATAATTTTTGGTTAAGAATTTTATGATATATAAATTCCTTATGGAATTTTATAAAATTAAAGAAAGAGGATAAAAATCACTTTTAGTATATATTGTTATTAATTTATTTTAGAAAAATACTAAATAAATATTTGGAGTTATAAAAATAAATTCTCTTATTTAAATTTTAATTCTTAAAAGAATTATTAAATAAATAAATATAAGAGTCTATATTAAAATTTAATTCTAAAAATAAATTATTACCTTATTAAATGGCACATATGATATCAATAAATATTAAATATTATTTTTTAATGAAATCCTTTATTACCTAAAGGAATTCTTGGAACTAATATAATTGGTAAAACACACAAAGAAAATAAATGAAAATAATGCATTACATTATTATGCATATTCATTTTGCTTCTTTAAATATTGTCCTTACCGGGCAATAATGATGTTTTGTAGACATAGAAGCTCAAGGTCCAGTGCTTGCATCCGACTTCACTACCTTGCAATCACAAGGCAAGTTCATCACTTGCTCATGTCCTTTGAAGAGTCTTTATCAAAGTATTTGCAAATTGTGTGTTATCATCTATGTTCCAAAGAAAGAAAATATTATTTTCTCAAACAAATAAAATGTTGATATCATCCTAAGTGATGATATAATGGAGCAATAGAACTTAGGTTTCTATTTGCAACAATAATGATCAACTAGGAACTTAACAACCCATGACATTAGTGATTCTAGCGCCGTATATCACGTGTTAACCATGAGATTTGGAATGGGACGGAGAAGTCGGCTGTATATTCTTCCTCTCGTATGTAGCTGGATGTGCAGGTCGTGGCTGTTGTCCTCATAGCATGCATATTAATTGGTAATTCGTAGAGGATATGCAACATATGGGTGGGAACCCTCATCGTCCCATGATAGTTCTGGCATCTAACGGTCTATATAAGCCATTGTCATAATTCAATGGGTGGGCATGGTGTACACCAAGGAGGCATGCGAGGTCGCGAAGGGGGCAGTGATTAGCTTGGATCACCTACTGGGCCCCACATCATGGAATTGTGGACGGGAAAGTACGCCCGATTGTGCAACAAGGAGTTGATCTCTCATGGGTAAAGTAACGCACCTCTGCAGAGTGTAAGAACTGTAACTTGTTACTCCCTGTTCCGGGAAGGAGCTACGAACGCGGCAGGAAAGGAACTCCATGAAAGTTCTGGTAAACCTGTGAAGGCTGATGGGCATAGTTTTTAATAATAAAATAAATCTTTGAAGAAAGGTCTACGAAAACTGCATAGTGCCAAGGAATTATAGTTCGAGGTGGTATATAGAGCATCAAACTTCCCACCTTGCATATAATGAACTTGCTGGGTAACGCTGTTACTCACCTTTTCCTTTGATCCCCTTCTTAGACTCTGAGGATCCCGAGGACACTCCAATGTATGCAGCAGAATGTCAAGATGATGTGTTCTACGAGGAGCATGACCTGTCAGTGGTGTTGAAGGAGTGGATTACGAGATCCGATATGGAGTAGATGGCAACGAATCAGCTTAGTTGCTCTAATTATTAGTATTCAACGAAGCCGAGCAACATGAACCCTATATAATAAGCTACTGAGCTTAACTTTTAGTTGGAGTTGTTACTTTTAAATTTTCCACTGAAACTTTATATTTGGTTTGTAAGTTGAATCCTTTATAGTCTTGAACTTCTGGTATTGTAATTATAATAAGGTGTGTGTTTGTAATATGGACCCGCAATGTTTCTGTTGTACCACTCTGAGGGATGTGATATTTACGGAACGGTTTTCTGTGGATGTCATGTCAATGACTATAGTCTACTACACATGTAGTGGTATGCTGAGTCACCGCAGTTGGTATCAGAGCAAATTGCTTTGACCTTAGGTTGGAAACTTAGTAAAGGGTATTACCTGTAGGAGTGTATAACAACTATAAAGAATTCTCTAAAAAGGTATAATGGGTATTCAAATGAGGATATTTCGTTATATATTTTAGTGTGATAATTCTTTTATATGATGCAATATCTTACTAATTACTAATAAAATAATATTCTGGTATACAGAGTTATGGCACCAAAGTTTCCAAAACAAACTTTGGTAAGGAAAGAGGAGACTCTCGATGACTACCAAGGATCATTCACTGATCAGCTTTGACAACTTTTAAGGATTTTTAGTTGTTCAACTAGAATTCCGGTGAACACCATCACCTATTATGATGGTCAAATGTTGTCCAAGTATCGTGTGAGTATCCAACTTCCAGAGGAACTTGGATTATACCATGA
Organism: Avena longiglumis; assembly: GCA_030063025.1. Lineage (NCBI taxonomy): Eukaryota > Viridiplantae > Streptophyta > Magnoliopsida > Poales > Poaceae > Avena > Avena longiglumis. The sequence continues at coordinate 349,446,131 of CP125978.1, read as the reverse complement.
TCTACCTATAGGTGAAGGTAGGAGTCATTTAGCAGCATACCATGTTGCTGTTGTGGAGGCGATAGCCAATATCTGGGAGCATAAAGCCAAGGAGTTATAAGGAAGCACATTCTCTATGATTCCACATGATTATATAGACTCGGAGCCAGTACCGGATCATTTTACCTTGGTGAAAAAACATCCTAAGTTAGCTTCCAAGTTTATGGATCGATATCAAACACTTGTTGCGTCTTTTTATAAGACACATCAAGTCATGGTTGAAGATAAAAATGACATGTTAGAAGATCTAACTGATCCGAAAAGAAGGAAATAGTTAGCATTCCAGTTGGAGAAAGAAGCAAGGAGTAGTACGAAACCAATCTTTAAGGATATACCTATAGATCCCGAATCTTTTATACCATATCCTTATTCACCCAGAATTGAACCTACCTATGATCCTATATTAGATATGAGGTATCATGTACCACAGGGATCAGCGGAAGGGTCTGATTTAGAACTTCCTATCGATAATTCGGGTGGTTGGAGAATGGGATCATTTGAAGGATCCTGGAGAAATCATATGTCCATCGATGGGTCTGACAGAAATGTTGGACAATCCAGTTGTATGGGTGCAAGAACCAATCCTAGTAACAGTAGTAGAAATACCATATTCGTAGCTGATCAGGATGAAGAAGAAGATCCTGAGGAGAGAGTGTTTGAATCATCAACATTTTCTCAAAACCCAGGGAATATACATTATCCGGTGTTCAACTATCGTGCCCAATAGAGAATCTGGGGAGCAGCAGAATCTACGTATTCTGTTGACTACTCACGAAATGAAGCTCCGGAGATGCAAGTGGGTGATAATGTTGAAATTTTTTCTGAAAAATTTTGAGCTGAGCTGGAGGGAGTCAATGTCCTCAGGTTGAGTAATGACTCAAGTCCTGACACTTCAGATATGGAGTATGTTCCCTCTGGAAGGCCATTTGTTCCACAGACTGTGCAACGGACGCTACGTCATCACAGATGGACTTCAGGCATGTATGATGAGCGTCGTGGATACTAGAGGCAGGCCGCTTATTATGAAGCATGGGGTATTGCGTATTGTAATCCGTGAGAGTGATGTAGATAAATAAGTGAGGCAGTATGCTTATTATACTATAGTACTTGTAGGGTACAAGTGTAATGAGTTTGTAATGTATAATATGTGAAATGCATATTTGGATTTTATTTTGGATTTTGATTTCCATTGTGTGACTAGTTCTATGCGTAAATTTGAGCTCAGGACACATGTGCATGATGTAATTATGTGTATTCGCTTTATGATGCAGGACTAGGGGGTAATGGACATGAGTGTAGAAATCGATTCTGAGCAGCAGCGCATGAAGCGCGAGGCCAAGGAGAAGGCATATGCAGATGTCGGAAATCATGGAACATTACCACCACCACAAATGAGGCCGTTAATGGAGCAGAATTTTATGCAGTACATGCAAATGATGCAAGAAAACCAAAATAAGTTCATGGAAGAGTTGTTGGGACGGGCTGGAAACCAGAGAGCACCTGAAGGTGGAGGAGTGAGTCTTTCTGACTTCCAGAATGCAAGGCCGTTACCTTTTGCATCAGCTCCTGAAACAATGGATTCAGAAGATTGGCTAGCAGATACAGAGAGAAAGTTGAAGACTTTAGGTTGTAATGATGAGGAAAAGATGAATTATGCGACTCATCTTCTGACAGGACCTGCAGCATCATGGTGGGAAATCAGTTAGCCATGCAACAACCAGGAAGAGAGTATAATTCGGAAGAGTTCAAGCAGAGGTTTCGTGAGTATCATGTTCCGGAGAGTGTTATGGAGTTGAAGCGGAGAGAGTTTGAGGAGCTTCAGCAAGGTTATACTAGTGTCATGAAGTACATCCGGGAGTTTAGCCAACTGTCTCATTATGCCGAGGATGAAGTGAGCACTGAAGAGAAGAGAAAGAAGCGTTTTCTGCGAGGATTAAATCCATTGTGAGGATGTAGTTGAGGTTGGCCAATAAACAAACCTATCAGCAGTTACTGGATGCAGCCATCACTTTTGAAGATGACTACAAGAATGTCCAAGAGGATAGGAGGAAGAGAGCCAAGAAGGAAACTAAGAGGATTCAGGAAAGTAAACCTAAACCCAACCTGGAGTTCAAACCCAGGAACAAAGCATACAACAACAATAACAATAACAAGGGCAATGGTGGAAATTAGTCCAATCCCTAGAGAAATGTTATTTGCAACAATTGTGGACTTACAGGGCATTTATAGAGGGAATGCAGAAAGCTAGTAGTCATTTGTTATGGTTGTGGCTAGAAAGGTCATATTAAGCCTGATTGTCCGAGTAAACCACCGGGTGGTTGGCCTACAAAGGGTGGAGGACAAGACAGTGGAGGTAATGGACAACCCAATAAAGGAGGAAATTTTGTCAAGAACAATAATGGAAAGAGGAATAGACCTATCGGGAAGCTTAATTGCGCAACCCTAGAGGAGGTGGATAACTCAGAGCATGCAGTGATAGGTAGACTCAATTTCCTTACCAATCCCGGAAAATTTCGATTTGATACTGATGACCCACAAGTGTATGGGATCACAACAGTCTTCGTGGGCAGTATTACCCAATTTACTGATCGACGCAAGGGGGAGCCAAAGAATACTTGCAAGCCTTAACACCTGAGTTGTCAGTTCAGCTGCACCTGGAAATAGTTCTTGCTCACAGAAGTTTATCAGTAGCAACAGTTTGTAGTAGTAACAGTAGCAGCAAAACAGGAGAAATAGTAACAGTAACAGTGGGAATCGAGTGCGGTAGGAATAGGGATTGATGGACGGGCGTTGCATGGACGAGTCTAAACATGTAACTTCAAGATCTAGGGCATTGCAGATAAATAATAACAAGCATCCAAGTACTAAACAATCCTAGGCATGTGCTCCAAATATAGTCATACGTGCTCGCAATGAGAACTTGCACAACATCATCTGTCCAGCCAGCCCGTGGCAGCGGGGCCACTAGGGAACTACTGGCAATTAAGGTACTCCTTTTAATAGAGCACCGTAGCAAAGCATTAACACTCCATGAACAAATGTGATCCTCACACCACATCCATACCCTCCGGTTGTCCCAATTATTGTCACTTTGGGGCCTTTGGATCCAGACAATAATATGTGTATACAACTTGCAGATAAGATCACAAACAATACTATCATAATGATTCAATAATAAGTTCAGATCTGAGATCATGAAACTCGGGCCCTAGTGACAAGCATTAAGCACAACAAGTTGCAACAAAGTCAAATAGCACTAATAGAGATACTAGGCACTATGCCCTAACAGATCTTATTCGATTACAAGATAGTACTCATCCAATCCCTACCATCCCCAAGCCTACAGCGGGGGATTACTCACTCATGGATGAGGGAAACATCGGTGGTTGATGGAGATGCGTTGGTGATGACGATGGTGATGATCCTCTCCAAATTCCTCGTCCCGACAGGGTGCCAGAACAGAGTTTCTGGATCCGAATCTTGGTTTCTGGTGGCGGCGGCAGAGCGGAACTCTTTCTGGAAAACTATCAACCCCCTCGGTTTTTAGGTCGAAAGGCAACTTATAGATGCAGAGGAGGGGGTGCACAGGTGGTGCACCCCCTCCAGGCGCGACCAGTGGTGGGCCTGCGCCTGGGGTGGGTGTGGGCCCCCTAGGCCTCCTCTCCGTCTCCTCTTCTGGCTCCATGGATCTTCTGGTGAAATATAATTCTTGGCATATTTTCTAGGATTTTTCCTGATAGTTGATTTTCTGCACAAAAACAAGACACCAAGGTAATTCTGCTGAAAACAACATCATTCCGTGTTAGTTGTATCCAAATCACACAAGTTTAGAGGAGAAACAATAGCAAAAGTGTTCGATAAAGTATATACGTTTTGGACGTATCAACTCCCCCAAGCTTAGCTTATTGCTTGTCCTCAAGCAATTCAGTTGAAAACTGAGTGCGATAAAAGAACTTTCATGAACACATTTGCTTCATATGATGTATGTATTCTCAGCACAGGAGTCGATGCTTAAACCATTCATAATAATAAGTATGCAACCAAGTCTACTCAATAATCATTGCAAGCCATGAAGAGAAACAAACTCAATAATAATAAGTAGCATGGAACATAAACATAAGCAACATTGCAATGCTCATAGTAAGGTATGATAGAGTGGTATCTCGCTTGCCTTTGTTTGTAGAGCATAATATAAATGCCAAGGTACCTCTGAAGTTCAAGTGAAGACTAGAGGTAAAAATATCAGAGATACAAGCATCAAAGTCATGACATAATTAACCAAGTTTTGGAACAAACACAAGAATGACAACTATGCTCTCAAGAAGGTGCTCATAGAATAAGTGGTGACTCAACAAGGTTGTGAAATTGGTTTTGGAAAGTTTGAAAGGCTTCCTAATGCTGAAAGGAAGGTACTCATTAGCTTTGAGATCTCATTGCCCCTATCATAGGCATCTTCATGTGGTTAAGGTGAAAGTGAGGTCCACTCTGAATCATATGCTTGACAGACCATAGGCTGAAAATCTCAAGTCTCTTGAGTTCGAGAGACGCTCCGCATGATACTGAACTTTGGTTACCTGTAAGTTCTTGTCATTGTAAATACATGCATATCATAGAGAACCGCCAACGGGGTACCCCTTGCACATGGTACAGGAGCTTTCCCATAACCAAAATCACAAGGCAAGCAGACAATGAGCATCTCAGCAATCTTTTTATTTACCATATGCATAGATTTTTATTGAGGATGCTTCCTAGATGCTCATTACGGTGATGCTGCAAGTTTCCACCATGATTAGGCATGGCTTAGGCTAGCTGCCCAGGCGTTTCTCCAACACAATGATAGAATCCATGAACTCACAAGCTCCCCTTTTATTGCACATCGTCGACATCCGTAAACAAAAGAGCAAAGTATCAACTGGATAGGATTATTCAACAAGCGTTGAAAGCGTTCCCCGTGGAAGCACGGTTCTGCTGAATCCCAGCATATAACTTTCATGGACAAGTCACAATGGTTCAGGATTATGAAGTGCAAGGAATAAAGTGTTCCATCAAGTTTGTGAGAGCTTTACTAACTAACTTTCTCAAAACATACAAACATTTTATTTTGTAAGAAAACACGGCATATAGAATATGCACTGAAGTAGCAAATGATGCTAATAGGTAGGTATGGTGGACACAGCTGGCAATATTGGTTTTGGGGAGTTGGAAACACAGGTCGAGCTCATACTCGGTGCAAGTGAAGGCTAGCAAAAGAGAGGGAGCGACAAACAAGAGAGCAATAACTGTCATAATCATGCTTGCAACAAAACATGACTAATTATGGCATGAAAGTGATACAAGAACTCTGAGGCAAAATAAATCATCGAGGCTTACTGACTATTGATTATTCATATGCATGCGTGAGCATGTGCCAAGTCGATTCACATGAGCGATGAGGAGGATACCACAATATCATACCAAAATATGAATAAAACAATGCAAGAAAACATTCATATGACATGCTACAAACTATTAGCAAGATGGATCTAATCATAGACAAGCAAGAACTACTAAGCACCCATCAGTAACACACTCCTTACCATGAACAGACTAAGCATGCTCACAATGATGAGTATATGTACAAAAACGAAACAAATAGAGTTCGTTACCAGCCTCTTACCACTCCTCAAGTTGTCTTAATCTTCATTATTGCCCTTCACTTGTGTGACTTGAATAATAAAATGAAAACCAGAATCCACTGAGGACGGTTGAACCCATCAAAGAACTCACAAAACCAAAGAAGAACAACAAATATTTTTGGAGTTTTCGATTTTTTTAAATAAGCCAACAAAGCAAAAACAAGCAAAGCAAAAACAAACCAAGAAAAGCAAAATCTTTTTGGATTTTTATTTTAAGGAAACAAACCAAGATAAACAACGAAAATATTTTTGGTATTTTTGTGTTTTTGAGAAAGAAGCAACAAGAACCAAAAAGAAAGCGAAACAATGGATATACAAAGAACCGACAGAACATGATATATAGATGAGTGTGATGTCGGTATACCTCCCCAAAGCTTAGGATTTTGGCCTAAGTGGGGCTCAATCCCATGGTGCCCAAGTAGGTGCACCTTCGTAGTATGACGAGGAGGCTCCCTCGTCCTGGTATGAGCTCGAGGACTCCCATGTGTAGTGTACCGCGGGGTCGTAAGATGGTGCTTCCTCCTGATAGCGTCCGTGGAAGTTAAGAGAGCGCAGCTTGTCATTCATCTCCGCCTTCGAGCGTGACCAAGGTCCCTGAGAAATACTGAACAAAGTGGTTTGGGGTAGAAGGATCTCTCTCTTCCCCGTCAATAAACAACATTCTATAAAACATGTTCTCAAGAGTAGAGCTAGTGGTGACAAAGTGGTGCGCCTTCATGTCAGCAAGATCAAGCCTCTGAGGAGCCAAAACTGTATCATGAGGATCAACAACAATGTTCAAGGTAGCAGCAATACGAGTAGCAATAATTCCCCCATAAATGGGTCCCTTAGTAGCTAAACAACGAGCAATGAGAGAACCAAGATTATACTTATCCTCATTGTTGAGCGCAGCAGCTAAGAAGGCCAATTGATAGTTGGAAATATTACTAGTGTTCTCCCTACCAAGAACACTGGTGGAAATATAGTAGGCAAAGTACCTGATGGATGGGATTTGAATATTCTTTATCTTTCCTCGTCGAGCTCTGCGGTCATCATCATTGGTTATTCCTCGGTAAAGCTCCAACAAATCAGCGGGAAGAGCTGGAATCTTCTTTGATGACCCAGCTGTACCAAGTCCTAGGGACTTGAAAATTTGCTTCAAAGTCATAGAATGAGTCCTGCCATAAATTTTGAAAGACACAGCAGGCTTGAACACACTATTAGTAAAGGAGAAACTCTCCACAAATGTTTTAGTAAGCAAAGAATATTGTGCACTCTCATCCTGCATGTAACTTGTTATTCCAGCCTCTGAACCAAAGTCATAAAATCGTTAAGAATCCCAGCAGCTCGCAAGATTGTTTGGCAAGGAAAGGTGGAGGGATGTGCATCCTCTTCATCTCCCTCGTCACCAAATCACGGAGTGATGAGATCCTCATTGTATGAGGTTCTAGTACTAGTAGATGACCTTGGAAGCCTTGCCCTTCTAGGTGCATCACTCTCAAATATTTCACCAAATGTGTGGTGGTCCATGACTTCACTTTTCTGAAATTTTAAACAACCATCAAACCAAGTGATTTCTAAGTTGATAAATGATGAGAAACTACTATAAGAACTTGCTAGAGGACTACACATGCATCAAAACAAAGTTTCTAAGCATAGAACAAGCATGCAAGCTCAAACAACTTGCCACCTATAGCAGCAAAATACTCAAGATACAATCTACCAATCACAAATCTAATTTGACAAGTGGAGAAGGCACATACCAAGGAACAATCCCTCAAAAAATCAGCACTTGAGATTGGCTGAACAAGGAGATCAAAAATTTCGAGCAAGAACAGCAAGAAATCGAGCTTGAGCAAGTTTTCCGGTGTTTTTCGGGAGAGAGAAAGAAGATGGCTTTGAGGAGGCAGCCTGGAGGGGCCCAGGTGGGCCAGACCCCCCTAGGCACCACCCCTTGGTAGGCCATGCCTACCATGGGTGTGGTGGCCCAGGGTGGCCCCCTGGGTCACTTTTGGTGCCACTCTGGCCCTTTTTTCGAAGAAAACTTTATTTTGAATTTTCTGGGATTTTTCAGGAAACTATATTTTTGGAGAATTTTCAGGGTATGAAAATTGATTTTCTCGCAGAAACAGTTTTTTTTAGAAGAAACGAAAGCAAACCAAAATCCAAAATACAAAAGTTCTAAGAAACTCAAACAAAAAAACAACTAACAAAACTAAAGCTAAAACCAAGACTAGGAAGGAGAAAAGTAAAAGAAAGCAAGTGTAACCACAGTGAAAACATTATTTTGTTCATTAAAATCCTTTTGTTAACAAGGTTGATCAAGCCTTGTTACCAAAACAATCTTATATGAAACAAAACTTTGCATTCCACAAGGTGATTATGTTACCTCATACTTGATAACAATGGTCCCAATCATAATAGTTTCAAAATTTTCTTGTGGAATGGGAAAATATATTTATCCAACCTTGATGCTCTCAATATTTTCAATGGAATTCAGGCAATAGCTCTTAGCAACCTTATTGGGGAAATAGACAGTATGATCTTTGTCATTAATATTGAATGTTACTTTTCCTTGATTGCAATTGATGACAACACCTGCAGTATTAAGAAAAGGTCTCCCAAGAATAATAGACATATTATCATCTTTAGGAATTTCAAGCACCACAAAATCAGTTAAGACCATGCAATTATGAGCAACTTGAATAGGAACATCCTCACATATACCAACAGGAATAGTAGTTGACTTATCAGCCATTTGCAAAGATATATCGGTTGGTATTAACTTTTCTAGCTGGAGTCTCTTATAGAGATAAAAAAGGCATAACACTAACTCCAGCTCCCAAATCACATAATGCAGTTCTAACATATTTATTCTTAATGGAGCAAGAATAGTTGGTATACCTGGATCACCAAGTTTCTTTGGAACCTTACCATTGAAGGAGTAATTAGCAATCAAAGTAGAAATCTCCTCGTTAGGAATCTTCCTTTTATTAGAGACAATATCCTTCATATACTTTAAATAAGGAGGCAACTTAATAGCATCAGTCAAAGGAATTTGCAAAAATAAAGGTTTCATCCACTCACAAAACTTGTTGTAGTGTCCTTCCTCCTTTGACTTGTGTTTCTTACCTGGAAAAGGCATAGGTTTCTGCACCCAAGGTTCTCTCTCACTACCATGTTTCTTAGCAATAAAATCTTCCTTAGTGTACCTAGCGTTCTTAGTGTGCTTCTCAGGTTCTTCCTCAACTTCCTCCTTATCAGGAGAATCATTATTATTACCACTCTCAGTTTCAGCATCAGAGACAGATATACTATTAGGATCTACAGCAGGTTCAAGTGATTCCTCAACTATCTTATGTTTCTTTTTCTTTCTCTTACGAGGACTACCACTACTTTCACATTGTTGAGAATCCTGCTCAATTCTTTTAGGGTGTCCTTCAGGATATAAAGGATCTTTCTTAGCTATACCACTCCTAGTTCTAATTCCATAAGCATGTTTGTTTCCTGAGGCATTGACTAGCATATCCGTTTGTACCTTAGCAAGTTGATCAAGTTGGGTTTGAACCATTTGAAAGTGCTTACAAAGCATTTTAATATCATTAGAAGTTCTTTTCACAATATCTTTCAACTCATGGATAGCTCTAGAATTTTCTAATAAATGATTCTGAACTTGTTTATTAAAATTACCTTGTTTAACAATAAATGTGTCAAGTTCCTCTAAGCATTGATCTGGAGGCTTACCATAAGGAATATCACCTTCATTAAAGTGTAGAGAGTGTACCTCAATAGTAGATGAGTGGGGAATTGGCCTACATAACTCTTCTATAGGAGGTAGATTCTTCACATCTTCAGCTCTAATACCTTTCTCCTTTAGACATTTCTTAGCTTCCTTCATCACTTCATCATTTAATGCAATAACTCCCCTCTTCTTTGGTGTTGGTGTTGGAACTAGTTCAGGCACAATTGGTTCAGGAGTAATAGGCTCAGGTTTATTAAGCTCAGTTGAAGTCCAATCATCATAATTCTTGCTTATCCTAGCCATTAATTCTTCAGCATCTGTAGGAGTTCTTCTCCTGAAAACACAGTCAGCAAAGCTATCTAGGTATGTCCTAGAATCATCGGATAGTCCATTATAATAAATATCAAGAAGCTCATTCTTAGGCAATGGACATCCAGGATGTGCATGAATTAAGGCACAGAACCTTGTCCATGACTCAAGCAATTTCTCTTCTTCTCCCTGTTTAAAATCAAAAAGTCTCTTCAAAGCAGCATGTCTAGCACTGGGAGGAAAATATTTCTGGAAGAAAGAAGCAATCAGGGCTATCAATGGAACCAGGAGGTAATCTATTAAACCAAGCCCTAGCTTCTCCTTTTAGTGAAAAAGGGAATATCTTAGTAACAAAGTATTTGCGCATCTTAAAATCATCAGAGAATAAAGAACTCATAGTAGAAAGCTCATTCAATATCTAAATAAGACAAATCAAGAGAGAAATCATAATATTTATCTTTAATATCTATGGGAGAGGTGGAAAACTTAGGATCAGAGGACAGTTTAGGCATGATAGTACATCTAGCAAGGATACTCTTAATAGCACTAGTACCATGTGTGTTTTGGCACTCTTCAACAAATTCATTAGTGAACTCAATGTAACCATCATTAATATCATAACTTTCTTTAGACTCAGGTGAGCTAACATGAGTGACTTCACTAGGAGTTTTGGTATTTCCTAGACTAGCCATAGTAGCATCTAGAAAAGGACCTAGTGAACCACTCTCATCAAGCACAGTAGAAGTAACATCATGAGTACCAAAAGTAGTTTTAGATTCAGCAGTAGTAGCAGTGTGTGTAGCATGAGTATGTGGTGGTGGTGTGACAAGCTTACTTATAACAGACGGTGAATCAAGAGCAAAAGAGGTGTTTAGGACTGTACCTCTTCTTGTAGTGGATGGTAAAATAGGGAAATTTCCATCACGAGACTTCCCCATGATGAAAGGATTAGTAGTGAACAATAATAGATCCAAGTGAACTTACGAATAAATCTATGCTCCCCGGCAACGGCGCCAGAAAATAGTCTTGATGACCCTGTAGAGGTCCCAACCTAATAAGGTAGGTTCCTCCTGTGTTTTACAATGCTAGTCCATGGATCATTAGCTAGCATCCACAGTTAAGATGTAATATCAAGATACAAAGGTCATAATATAAATTTATAACCAGGAATAACATAAGTTTATTACATAAAACATAGCTCATTTGGCTATTACTTTACATTGCAGCGGAATAACTATAGTCATGGGTCCTTCATCTTCAAAGTGCCACAGGCAGATGTTGGTTGTAGACTTTGTAGTCCTAGTCAATCAAACAATCTCCATTTAAAAACAATCAACCTGCAACATTACAAGTTACAGCCACAAGGGTCAATACATTTTGAATTGTATTGGCAACCTTCACTTCTATGTATAATAAGAGGGGAACCTATCATTATATGCATATTTGGCTAAGTAGAGTTTAAGGCTTATTTGCATAAAGCAATATTTTATCCTATCTTTTCAAAAAGGGTTTTAAGTCCTTTGTCAAATTTCTTTTCCAAGTTCCTTGAACTCCTTGGTAGAAACTCAAGTGTTCAAGTCCTTGTCAAAACTCCTTGAGCACCTTGGTAACCCCAAGTGCAACAAGTTTTATGAAATCTCATGAGTTCCTTGGTAACCCCAAGTACATCATGCCCTTGAGCACCTTGGTAAACCCCAAGTGCAACAAGCTTAACAAAATCTCTTTGAATTCCTTGGTACCCCCAAGTGCATCAAGTTTTTATATTAGAAGTTGGAATGTCGAGATCTCCCATAGTTCAAACTTTAGTTGCTCAGTATTGTCCATATCCGGGGACACGACTAAGTACTTAGATTTTATTAACTTCTGGAAGTACACTTTACCCACATGACACAATCCCATCTTGTTGCCACCAGGCCTACTGGATTAGTGCTCACCAAGACGGAGTACCGTCGAGAGTGTGAAGTCTTTCAAAAGGTCCGCCCATACATCATTGCTAGCTTGTCTTCAGCCCCCATGAAGCATTCCAGATCCCCATGTCCGGTAACTAAAGACAATGTATGGGTCTTCCTAATGTAGTTGACTAAGCCAGAGCCATAATAGCATGTGGTTGCACACGAAAGCCACAATTGGAGAAACATGTTCAATCTCTAAGTTTCCTAGGTGGTTTTCTTTTGGAGCACAACACAAAGTGAATCCCATAGACATGGTTCCTTTTGTTGCCACCTTCCCCAAAATTTTAAAGTGTCCACCACCTAGGTGGTTCATTGAGTCCTTGTTTTATTATGTAAAACATAAGTCCTTTTCTCAACCTTTGTAAAATCTCAACATGTATCTCTTTTCAACATAAAGTATGTCTAAGCATGTACAACTACAATATTTTCACTAAGGAGTGTATAGGGAATCCTATTAGGATTTAGCATAGCATAAGTATAAAGAAATCTTTTTCATGCATGTTTTCATAATCCACTAAGTATAATGAAAATAGTAGGGCATTTGTATGATAGTGTAACTTGCCTTTTTGGTAGGGAATGAGGGTTTACTCCTTGATCTTGCTAGTCTCACACTTTGCAAATTTCACTACAATCAATCAAATAAGCATAGTATCAAGTAGCATTCCAAACCATTATTCAAACAACCTTTCACACACACAAAGCAATGGATTCTAAGTCATGCATGGGAACATGCTTAAGATGGTTTTATTCACAAGGGATGTATCCACTAGGCTTATAACCTTGTAAGGTCCACATTGGTAATTTACCAAAATGGCAAAGTCATTTGCAAAAGGCCTTAGTCTATAAACCATTTTTAACATCCAACCATCATTTTATGTGGTGAAAATTATTTCTATCAAAGCAAATCTTTATGTTTTTCACCCAATGAGTTGCTATTGCAAAACTTGGTGTCTTTGGGGTCAGTAGGTTTGGTCCAAACTATTTTCCCAAAGTTTTCTTTCCATAAACATTTTCATAATAAACTTAACAATTTTAAATTGGCTAGAAATTGGCCAAGTCAATTAATCTAACCTAAACTTTACCAAAATCATTTTCAACACCAAGGGTTGGTTCCTAGGGTCAGTAAGGTCACAACAATTCATTTTGCAAAGGTTTTAACCTAAAAATCATTTTTAAACAATTTTTATACTCTAAACAATCACATAAAAGAATCTACAAAAACAAGCAACCTAACAGATACTAATTGCTAAACTAATTCCACAGTTGGCTAGGGCTTGTTCTCCTGAATCCAACGACATAAAATTTGTAATTTTTGGACATGTGGATCAAAATATACAAGGGTTTGAAGTTTGCAAATAAATCTGTTTTCAATTTCTTTTAAACAGATCTAGTGCCACGCGTCGTGTTCATATTGGTCCATACCGGTTCGGTTGGATCGCGGCTGTGGGGCGTTGGATCTAGTTAGATCGAGTGGTCCAGAGGACATACCCCTTCGGTGTTTAAGTAATCTATCCGATTCGTTCGATCCAGATCTAACGGCTACTACTGCCTGGTCACAGATGGGCGGCGCTGCGCGGCGGCAGACGGCGGCGGCGCTCTGGCGGTGGAGTTCCGGCTAACACAGGAAGCGAGAGAGAGGGAGGAGTGGCTCACAGTGATCGCCGAGGCACGGGGATGCTCAACCTGCTCGCTTCGGTCGAAGGCGCGACTGTCCTAGATTGCTTTCGGAGTTAGGGCTGGCGTCGGCTCATCCGTCGGCGAGGCTGCGATTTGTGCGAAGCAAAATAAGTACCTTTAAACGCGAGATGATCTGGGGTGATGTGAGCATCAATAGGAGGTGCTGGGCGGTCGGAGTTCACACGGAAAGTTCCGGAGAAACGGCAGACGGCGGTGTGATGTTGTGGTCGTCGTTGTCGAGGCTCGAGTGCCGCGGTGAATGAATGGCAGAAGATGCGTTAGGATGCGGTGGCGAGATCGTGTGTTGTTGGAGGCAGGCGGTGTGACTTGGTCGGAATCGGTCTGGACCTCGTCGGAGCAGAGGGTGCTCGGGAAGAAATTGGAGGCGATGCAGGGCGTGCGGCGAGGTGTCGGAGGAAATAGAGGATGCCCTGGCGTTTCCATCTGCGTGATCAAGGCTGGTAACGTCGGTCGCGTTAAAGCGAATTAAGCTGGAGAAATCAACGGCAGAACGGGGGGAGAAGAACTGGTCGCTGCGGGATGGGTGAAGGAGACGATGAACAGTGATAGCGGGCCTACCAGTCAGTGGGAAAAGAAACGAGGGGAGGTCCACTGGTCAGTCTCTGTGTGGGTCGGATGCGAGGTGTGAAACGTTTTCCTGCGGAATGAGGAACTGGGCTGGTTTACTGGGCCTTAGTGGGCTGCTGGGTTGGGTCGATCCAATTCCATTTTTTTTATTCTGTAACCTTTTCTTTTTCTATTTCTGATTTCTGTTTTGAATTTCAAACAAACAATTCACACACAAATCTATTCAAACAATCAACAAACTTTGCAGCTATGAATTTGGTTCTGTTTATCATCATAAACCACATTCAAAAATAAAGTAAAAATTTTATTCTTTTTAGGATCCATCCTTTAGTTAAATAAAATGGATCTTTTTGGTTATTTAATAAAATAGGGTTTGTTTTAATTAATAAAATCTTCATTTAAAACCCAAATATTTTCAAAACCAAATCAGTAGGTTTTATTTGGAGATAAAGAATACTTGGAAACTTGTTTAAAACAAAATAACACTTCATTTTAGGGTCCATTATTAATTAAATATAATAGGCTTTCATTATTAATTCAAATAGGACTTATTTATTGAGGTATTTATTTTGAAATCTAAAATAAGGCCAAAGCATTTTAGTAGGTTTTATTTGTGAATATCAAATATTTGGAAAAACTTATTTAAATAATTTAATAAGTTTTGATGTTTCAATTAAATTTGTGAAACCTTTTATTTAAATAAAGTTTGGATATTAATTCCTTATTATATTGTTTAAATAAACCTTTGTTATTTTTATTCAAACAAAATGTTTTAATTCCAAAGTTTGGCCAAAGTTTAATTTGGCCTTATAAAATGTTCTTTATTTATAAAACCACCTTTTCCTTTTTAAAAATAAAATCTTTTATTTTAAAAGGTCAATAATGGTATTTCCAAAACATTTTATTTCCTCTATTTAAAATGTTTATCTTTTTAAACTCCTTTAGGTTTTATTTAATTCGAATGGGTTTGAAGTTCCAATTGAATTCAAAAAGTTTCTTCTTGCTCTGAAAATCATACAAAGTTTTATTTCATTTATTTTCACATTACAAGATTTGGAAAATCTTGGGATGTGACAGACCCACAAGTGTAGGGGATCGCAACAGTATTCGCGGGTAGTATTACCCAATTTATTGATTCGACACAAGGTGTCACATCCCAAGATTTTAGAAATTGGGACTAGAAAAAAATTGTTTTTACATGTCATTCATGTGCATTGCATTGCATCTATGCAAAAATTTGCAAGAATTGAATTCAAAAACCCTAATCCTAATAAGTTTTGCAAATATTACTACAAGGAATAAATAGGGATTTTATGAATCCAATATTTTGATTAGGCAAAGAAATGCCAAACTACCACCCAATAATGATATACTGAATATTACAAAAATTTAGAAACAAATTTCAGCTCATTTGGAGTTATAGAGAAAGAGTTATAAAAGAATTACAAAACAGAAAATAGAAAAGAATGAAAAGAAAAAAAACCTACCAGCTACCCCGCGGCCAGCCCACCTAAACCCCGCACTACCTGCCGCAAGCCCACCTCGCCTGACTACCTAACGCGCTCGTGCGAGCCGCAAGCAGCCCAACAGGCCCAAGCCGCAGCGGAAGCAGCCTGCTACCCTTTCCCCTCTCGCTGACAGGTGGGGACCACCCGACCTTCTTCCTCCTTGGACTGGGAGAAAGAACCCGAGACGAACTCCCCTCGATACCGAACGATTCCCAACGAATCCGAACTCCCCATCTCCAGATTTCTTCCCCATATATATACCCTGACCCCACCAGCCTTTTTCCCTTTCGGAAAATCCTCAAAACCCGAGCCTAATCACGAGCCCGCTATCTCGTTGGCCACCACCACCGTATGCTGTTGCTGTCGTGCTCGAACAGGAGGTTCCCGAGCTCCGTGCCTCCCCTTTTTACCTTGTCCTCTTCCCTATCCTCGGAAGGCATCTCCTCAGCCCATCTCTACCTCGTAGGAGCACTGCAACACCAGGGATCGTTCGCCGGAGCCGCGGCAACCCGCACCACTTTGGCCGCCCTTCGTCATCGCCTGAGGAATTGAAGGACAAAGCCTACGCCACCTGTGATATCACCATCCTCGACCTCTTCTCGTTGACCTACTATCCAGGCCAGGAGATCACCGGAGCGCTGCCAACCATCGTCGCCGAACCGCCGCCGTCCACCGTCGTGGTCGCCACGCCACCGGCTCGCCATCGTCCACGCCAGCCGTCTGATTTGCGGTGAACATCCCAGATCGATTCAAGCCGACCGCAGAGCCAAGCTGCCGGACTCGAGCCAAGCCACCAGGGAGCCACCAACCATCAGCCGTCAGATCCTGATCGAGTGGCCCACGACGATCCACTTTAGCGAAGAGGTACCGACCAGTGAGACCTCGCCACGTCACCGCCTAACCGTAATTCAATTAGTAATATTTAAAATAGCCAGGAATTGTATTATACTTGTAAAATTCATATAAAATTGAATACATGTCCAAAAAATTATAAATAATATACCGTTGGATTTAGAAAATCTTTTAGAATATTAATATGAGATTATATATAATGTTCACAGTATATATTTACTGTAATAATTTAAATGATTTAATGGAACTTTTAGACATAATAAATCATAGTAAAATATATGTATATCATAAAAATACAAATAAGGTGTCTATGGATTCCTAATTACATATACAACATTAATATATTGTTGGATCTAACTTTTACAGTGTAGAATTACTATAGTTATTTAATAGTTTTAATAGACTTTTATTGTATAAAATTTATAGTAAATAATTTATAGATCACAAAAATATAAATAATATGTCCCTGGAATCAAAATCACGTGTAGATTATAGATATGATTTTAGTTTGATTTTTCGACTACGTAAACTATTTAAATGATTTAAACTCCATTAAAAACTATTTAAATCATAGAAAAATATCTACAACTCTGATTAAGGTGAATCCAATTGCTACTGGTTCGTATTAACATCCCCTATCCATTATAGCACAGAAAAAATTTAATACGACAACTAGAGCAGAAGTTTTGACAGAACTATTAAAAGCTCTATATTGGCAATCAAGATTTAATAACAAATACCCTATTGCATTAAATGATCTCCTGCATGCATCATGTATTCTAATATTGTTTATAGAACTAATTACAACCATTGTGACATATGAAATCATCATACGTGCACTTGTTCATCATTGTTTTGTTGTATTGTGCATAATTGCATTGCTTTGAATGGTGTGTTTGTTGTGCACTTGTTTTGATCGATAGATTGCGAGGAGTGTAACGTTTGTGATTGTGACGAGTGCAATCTTTTATATTGTGAGGATTATTTCATCGACTACATCTACAACAAAGGCAAGTAGAGCTATCATAAATGCCCTATTATTTTTCCTATGCATGTAGTATGATTTTCAATAGTGATGCATGTGTAGGTGTTTTTACTACTATGCTATGCGATGACACTCAGTCATGATTGCCATATCTCCATGACTTGATTCCTTGAGCCATCCTATTGTAGTTGCTTAGCCATGCTTATTAGATGCACAAAAGGGAATACATGATTGATTATGTTATAGAAAAGTTATGTTTTGTTATAATGAAAACAACTAGAATTTAATGAATCCCCTGGGTGTGATGGATTGATGTTTTTGGATGGTTTATTGTGGAAAGCATACCTAGGCTTCAGAGATTGGACAGGTTTCTTGGATAGTAGCTTCCAGTATAGATGCATGTCATTATTTTTCTTGGCTAAGTAGGTTGTGGGAACCTGGCCCGACGTGACTAGCAGATTTAGGGGATGTAGGTTGGTATGGGTCCGTCCTGAGGGCTCAGGGTTCTGCTTCTGAAAGGTTTCGTCTTTGTTTTCTCCCTATCATGGCACAAAATGAGTGTAATGGTAAGAGCGGGCTAAATGGATCGTGCGGGTAAAGTGTACAACCCCTGTAGGGTGTCTAAACTAAGTACTTAGCCGTGTCTCCAGTTATGGACAACTATGAGCAACTAGGCCTAAAACTCTTTAGAAGATCTCACTCATCCCAATTTATTAATTACTAAAACTTGATGGGTGTAGGAGCATACGAAAGCTGAACTGTCTTGTTTCTACATGGGTTTATGCTGGTACATCCTTAGAAGATTGTTTTGAAGAAAGAAAAGTATTTTGAAAGTAGGGAAAAGATAAATTGCTTTTTTGACTGAGCCTGAACTCCACCTAGCCAAATTTGCATGTAGTTGATAGATCCTTTATACTCATTAGTTCTACTTGCCAATACATTCAAAGTATTGACCATTCGTGGCTACAAAGTTTCATGTTGCAGGTTGTTCTGTTCTGAGTGATCGTTCATAGGTCGCGAGACTCCACTTAACGATTGTTCACCTGTGGCACATTTGAAGGATGTTGATCTACCTTGTATATGTTTCTGCTATGTACTTGAATAAATAATGTAAATTCTGGATCATATTCGTTGTATTTATGATGCATAGTTAAATTTGGTATCATTTTGTACTGTGTGTTCCAGTGAACCGATCCAGGGATTGGCACTATACACATGAACTCAGCCTTATCAGGCGAGGGTGTTACACAAGGGGAGCCAAAGAATACTTGCAAGCCTTAACAACTGAGTTATCAGTTCAGCTGCACCTGTAAATAGTTCTTGCTCACAGAAGTTTATCAGTAGCAACAGTTTGTAGTAGTAACAGTAAAGCAACAGTAGCAGCAAAACAGGAGCAATAGTAACAGTAACGGTAACAGTGGGATTCGAGTGCGGTAGGCATAGGGATGGATGGACGGGCATTGCATGGACGAGTCTAAACATGTAACTTCAAGATCTAGGGCATTGCAGATAAATAATAAAAAGCATCCAAGTACTAAAGAATCCTAGGCATGTGTTCCAAATATAGTCATACGTGCTCGCAATGAGAACTTGCACAACATCTTCTACCCAGCCAGCTCGTGGCAGCGGGGCCTCTAAGGAACTACTGGCAATTAAGGTGCTCCTTTTAATAGAGCACCGACGCAAAGCATTAACACTCCATGAACACATGTGATCCTCACATGTCACATCCCAAGATTTTCCAAATCTTGTAATGTGAAAAATAAATGAATAAAATAAAACTTTGTTGATTTTCAGGGTGAGAAGAAACTTTTTGAATCCATTTGGAAACTTTCAAAACCTATTTTGATCAAGATAAATCCTAAAGGGATTTAAAAAGATAAACATTTAATAAAGGAAAAATAAAAATGGAATTACTATTTTTGAATCTTTTAATAAAAAGATTTGGTTTTCAAATAAAAAGGAAGAAATTTGACTAAGAATATTTTATAAAGCCAAACTAAAACTTGGCCAAGCCTTTGAAATAAAATATTTTATTTGATAAAAATAGTAAAGGTTTATTTAAATAAAATGATAAGGATTTAATATCCAAGTTTATTAAAAATAAAGGTTTTGCTATTTTAATTAAACATCAAAACTTATTTATTTATTTAAAACAAGTTTTCCAAGTATTATTTATTTTCAAATAAAACCTACTGATTTGGTTTTGAAAATAATTAAATTTCAAATGGAGAATTTAAATAAAACAAATTCTATTTTCATTTAATAAACATGGTCTATTTATTTAATTAATAATGGTCCCTAAAATATAAATATTATTTTGATCTTTGGACTTTGGTTTTTGTGGTTAAACAGAACCAAATTCAATTGCAAAGTTTGGTGAGAGTTTGTTTTGATTTGATTGCTTGATTTGTTGGTTGAATTTCAAAACAAAAATTAGATTTAGAAAAAGAAAAGCATTTGGAAATAAAAAAATGGAACCAGACAGTAGCCCAACTAGCCAAGCCCAACAAGCCCAGTACCAGCCCAGCTTTTCTCCCTCCTGAAGAAACGTTTCGCACTCAGTTTTTAACCCGCGCAGACGCTGACTGGTGGACCTCTTTTCCCTCTCACTTTCTCGCTGACAAGCATGCCCCACACTGCCCTGTCATCATCTTCCTCGCGCAGACCTCGCCCTGCCATTGCAGACTAGAAACGCCGGCGTTGATTGCGCGTTGATGAAGCTTTGATTCCTCGCAGTAATAGCGCACATTTAACCGCCTGCGACTCCTCTCCACTTCCTCTCACGCGCCTCCCTCTCTCTGCCCCCAGGCCGCCATAATTCCTCTCCGAGCACCTCTGTCTCCGACGAGCTTCCTCCTCGATTCCGGCCCAACCTCGCCACCCCTTGCCTTCCTGAGCACACCGTCGAGATCCCCACTCCCAGGCGCACCTGTCTGTGCCCTCCATTCAACCGCGAGCGCCCCTAAGCGTCGACTTCGACAACCTCTGACCGCGCCACTCGCCTCTCCTGAAGTTCCCTGGTAAGAACCGACCACCCCTCACCCTCTCCTTCACGCACGCAGCTTCGCCTTAATCTTGCGCATCTAACCATATCCTCGTTTTGCTTCGGGGTGAACCACAGCGTCGCCTCCGACCACGAGCACCGACGCCTTGACTCCGGTGAGGAATTCCGACGGATCCTGAGCGCCCCTCGCCTCCTCGCAACAACGTTGAGCTCCCCCACGCTACTGCGATCACGGTGAGCCATTCCTTCCTTCCCCTAGCATCCTCTAGCGCCAGCTCCGCCGTTGGCCGAACGTCTCCGCCGCGCGCAGCCGTCGAGCGCCGCCAGATATTGGTCAAGGTGACGATAATCGTTAGATGAATATCCAAAGGATGCGATTAGATCACTTAACAGCGAAAGGGTACACAGTCTGAACCGTGCGATGTAGTTTAATCCAACGCCCCGCAGAGGCTGTCCGCACGAAGCGGTACCGCCCAATAAAAACGCGACGCGTGTCACCAGTTCTGTTTTAAAACAAAGTTTGAATCTGTTTTAGATGCAGATTTGAAACCCTTGTAACTTTTGATCCACACGTCCAAAAATTACAAACTTTATATCATTGGAATCAGTGGAGCAAGCCCTAGACAACCATGCAATGTGTTTAGTAAAAAGTTTCTGTTAGATTGTTTGTTTTTATAGAAACATTTGTATGCTTGTTTAGGTAAGAAAAATTATTCCAAAATGATTTTGAGGTTGAAACCTTTGCAAATTGGTTTGTTGCGAACCTACTGACCCTAGGAACCAACTTGTGGATTTTAAAATGTGTTTTGTAAAGATTAGGATGGATTAATTGATTTAGCCCATTTCTAGCCAAATAAAAACATTGCTTTTGTTATGAAAATGACTTTGGAGTAAAAACTTTGGGAAAATGATTTGGATCAAACCTACTGACCCTAAAAAAACACCAAGTTTTGAGAAACAACAACTTATTTGGTGAACAACATAAATTTTTTGCTTTGATAAAAACATTTTTCACCACATAAAATAATGTTTGGATTTAAAATGATTTATGGATAAAACCCTTTTGCAAATGACTTTGCCACTTTGGAAAATGACCACTTTGAGCCTTACAAAGTTTAGAGCCTAGTAGAAACCACCTTTGCAAATAAAACTACCTTTTGCATGTTGGCATGCATGACCTAGTTCCCATTATATTATGTGTGTTTGATTTTTTGAATATTGGTTGGAATGCAAGTTGATTTTGTGTTTGCTTGATTGATTTGTAGTGAAGTTAGAAAAGTGTCAAACTAGCAAGATCAAGAAGTGAACCAACATTCCCTACCAAAAAGGCAAGTGACACTATCATCTAAAGTCCTACTATTTTCATCATACTTAGTGGATTTTGAAACATGCATGAAAAAGAATTTCTATACTTATGCTATGCTAAATCCTAATAGGATTCCCCTTGTATATTTCCTTAGTGAAAACAATGTAGTTGTTACATGCTTAGCCATGCTATATTTTGAAAAGAGATACATGTTGAGATTTTATGAAGTTGAGAAAAGGACTTGTGTTTTTATATAATAAAACAAGGACTCAATGAACCACCTGGGTGGACGAGGATACTTTGAGTTTTGGAGAAGGTGGCAACAAAAGGAACCATGTCTATGGCAATCTATTTGTGTTGTGCTCCAAAAGAAAACCACCCAGGAACTTAGAGATTGAAGATGTTTCTCCAATTGTGGCTTTCGTGTACAACCACATGCTACTTATGGCTCTGGCTTAGTCAACTACATTGGGAAGACCCATGCATTGTCTTCAGGTTACTAAAAATGAGGGTACTGAAGACAAGCTAGCAATGGTGTATGGGAGGACCCTCTAGAAAGACTTCGTCACATTCTCAATCTACCAGTACTCCATCTTGGTGAGTACCAATCCAGCGGCCACTAGTGGCAACAAGATGAGAGTGTGACATGTGGGTAAAGTGTACAACTTCTGTAGAAGATAATAAAATCTACCAAGGAGCTCCCAATTTCTAAAATACTGAGCTCACAATCCAGCCCCGATTATGGACAATACTGAGCAACTATAGCTTGAAGCTATGGGAAATCTCGAAATTCCAATTTCTAAAAGAAAAACTTTTAAGTGATAACAAAAGACTTGCAGCACTTGGGGGTACCAAGGAGCTCAAGAGATTTTGATAAAACTTGATGCACTTGGGGATTTACCAAGGAGCTCAAGAGATTTTGGTAAAACTTGATGCACTTGGGGATTTACCAAGGAGCTCAAGAGATTTGACAAGGACTTGAACACTTGGGGATTTACCAAGGAGTTCAAGGGATTTTGATAAAGAGATTTGACAAAAGATCAAAACCATTTTGAAAAGATAGGATAAAGTATTGCTTTCTGCAAATGATCCTAAAACCCTACTTAGCCAAATATGCATGTATTGATAGGATCCACTGATATTCCACATAGTAGTGAAACTTGCCAATACAATTCAAATGTATTGACCCTTGTGGCTGTAACTTGTAATGTTGCAGGTTTGATTGAATTTAGTGAAGATTGATTGATTAGGATTACAAAGTCTACAACCAACATGTTTGCCTGTGGCACTTTGAAGATGAAGGACCCCATGCTTATAGAAATTCTGCTGCAATGTAATGTAATAGCCAAATGAGCTATGTAAGATGTAATAAAATTATGTTATTCCTGGTTATAAAGTTGTATTATGACCTTTGTTTCTTGATATTACATCTTAACTATGGATGCTAGCTATTGATCCAGGGACTAGCATTGTAAACACAGGGGACTCTACCTTATTTAAAGGTTGGGACCCTTACATCACACCACAACCATCCCCTCCGGTTGTCCCAATTATTGTCACTTTGGGGCCTTTGGATCCGGACAATGATATGTGTACACAACTTGCAGATAAGATCACAAACAATACTATCATAATGATTCAATAATAAGTTCAGATCTGAGATCATTAAATTCGGGCCCTAGAGACAAGCATTAAGCACAAAAAGTTGCAACAAAGTCAAATAACACTAATAGAGATACTAGGCACTATGCCCTAATAGATCTTATACGATTACAAGATAGAACTCATCCAATACCTACCATCCCCAAGCCTACAGCGGGGGATTACTCACTCATGGATGAGGGAAACATCGGTGGTTGATGGAGATGCGTTGGTGATGACGATGTCGATGATCCTCTCCAAATTCCTCGTCCCGACAAGGTGCCAGAACGGGGTTTCTGGATCCGAATCTTGGTTTCTGGTGGCGGCGGCGGAGCGGAACTCTTTCTGGAAAACTATCGAACCCTGCCTCGGTTTTTAGGTCAAACGGCAACTTATAGGTGCAGAGGGAGGCCGAGGGGGTGCCTGGGGTGGCTGCACCTCCTCCAGGCGCGGCCAGTGGTGGGCCCGCGCTTGGGGTAGGTGTGGGACCACCAGGCCTCCTCTCCGTCTCCTCTTCTGGCTCCGTGGATATTCTGGTGAAATATAATTGTTGGCATATTTTCCGGGATTTTTCTTGATAGTTGATTTTCTGCACAAAAACAAGACACCAAGGTAATTCTGCTGAAAACAGCGTCTGTCTATGTTAGTTGTATCCAAATCAAACAAGTTTAGAGGAGAAACAATAGCAAAAGTGTTCAAGAAAGTAGATACGTTTTGGACGTATTAGATACTAGTGCAACTACTTCATTCATTTCTAAAGAATTCTGTGATAAATTCGGGATTAGAAGGGCAACATTAGAAAACCCTATGACCATAGTGACGGCAGGGGGAAATATAGTTGTACGACACATTAAACAAGATCAGGTTATCTTGATCTGTGGTTGTACCTACTTTTCAGACCTTTATGTGATTCCTTTGAAGGGAATTGCAGTAGTGTCAAAGCGGTGACCCAAAGATACCACGCATGATGTAGTACACTATAGTCGTTGACATAACACCAATGAAACACAGTTCACTAGTATTACATCCCTCAGAGTGGTACAACAGAAACACAGCAGGTCCAAGACATAACTATAGGTTACAACTCAACTCTTTACACAAGATCCAGAGAGCACTCTAGGTTAAAGAGAGATAAAGAAACTTCTTACAAAGAAGAATCAGAAATAAACAACACAAAAATTATCATACTATTAAGACTAGTATTTTAACTAATGGTCTGGCATTGCTGCTATTGCAATACGCTACAGAAATAGGTTCTATGGCTAGAGATTATATTACTATCTAATCAGTAACTTCATCTTCACTTGAGTTGGTGTATATGTTGACTTTCTTGACTTCATTGAAGAGCTTTAGCTTTTGATGATGATTCCTGGAGCATAAGTTGATGTAGACGTCGTCTTAATGGCTTCAGAATCTAGCAAGGGTTAAGAAGATACATTGAGTACGAGCGTACTCAGCAAGTTCACTAGAAAAGGAGTGTTTGATGCACTATATCTACATCCACAGACCATAGGTCGTAGGCAATTCAAGTTTTCATAAACATTTCTTCAAAGGTTGCTTTTATTCTGAAAAACTATGTCCGTCATCCTTCACATGTTTACCAGAACTTTCATGGAGTTCCTTTCCCGCCGCGTTCGTAGCTCCTTCCCAGAATAGGGAGTAACAAGTTACAGTTCTTACACTCTGCAGAGGTGTGTTACTTTACCCATGTGAGATCTTAGCTTTGTTGCACATCCAAGCGGCCAACCCGTTCATACTTCCTTGGTATGAGGCCCAGACTAAGATCAAAGCCAATCACTGCCCTCTCCGTGACCTCATATGTCTGCATGATCCTTCGCGGCCGGCTCACCTTCGTTAGTCCCCTTTCGGTAAGGCTATAACCATGATGAGTTCCCGAAGACTCTATGACCTAGTGCTGCCCTCGCAAGTTCCATATTAAATGGTCCATCAACTAAGCACCATCCATAGATAATCTGGACACCAAAAGTGTGGGGCGTAAGGGTGCCCACCCATATGTTGAATCCGCACAAGGAATCACAACGTTACGTTAAGGTCGTATTGCCTCCATACGAGAGGAAAAGAATACAGCTGACTTCTTCGTCCTATTCCAAATCTCATGGTTAACGCGTAATATACGGCGCAAGAATCACAGGTGACATTGGTGGTTAAGTCCTAAATGATATGTTCCTTTACCACCGGAACTTTCATAGTAGGTTATTACCTCATGGTAAAAATCCTATAATCATAATATTATGAAAATAGTGTTTTCTGACCTTTTTAAAATGAAGGTGATGACAACACTGGATTTGCAAAATACTTTACAGAAAATAACCAAAGGACATGAGCAAGTGCGAACTTACCTTTTGTGATTGCAAGATTATGCACTCACGGTCTTCAAGAAAATATAAAAGATCCAATATCTGAAATCAACATCATTGGTCCGGTAAGGACTAATGTTTAAAGAAGCAAGATGCTTTTATGCATAAGTAATGTAATGCACTTTATAAATGCGAATCTCGGGGATAATGTTGATCTAGGGTTTGGAAACTGGAAATGGTTACTTTAGAATGTGTTGTACTTTTAGATAAGTTTCATACTTGTGCTTCTTATTAAGGCTTATGAGTGTGTGTGAAACAACATGTAAGTATAATAAAACACACATAATAATGGAATATTCAAGTGGGAAATGTATCTATAGACTATGTATATAAGGTTTGTTCATCATGTAGAGCTTTCATAAAAATGCTTATGTCTTGCTTTATACTGTATCTTAAAGGAATAACCTTTGAAGAAAATTTTACTTAGCTAAGGAGAAGTATTTAAATTTTAAGTTAACCTTATTAGGTGTTCTTTTAAGTTAAAGTCTTTAAGTAATAAAGAATTTCTTTATTTGAATAATGATATTAGTAGTATTTGAGACTTATCTATCTTGGTTTTTAACTTGGTTAGTTTGGTATTAGGATTCTTTATAACTTAATTATAACAGACCAAAGTTAACGATAAAACACATAACAAAGTCTTTAGCATAGTATTTAAAGTTATAGACTAAAGTTAACTTTAAAAATATGGATAGACTTATGGTGTATTACTTATGATACTTGTATCTTGTTCACTTTATACTGTTTCCTTAATGTTACTTAAGAATGGTTATACTTTTATTTGGTGTAGTGGTTTCTTGATTTTATAATGGAATATAATAATTTACCTTTTTGTAAATGAATGGTTATAATTGGTAATTAGGGAAATGACATTACTTAACTACTTATGGTTCACTATAGGGTTTTGATTTGTTTATAAACTTGTGGTTGAAGTAAGGGAATAGGATTTATTTCATTACAAATTATTCTTGGAGATTTTATATTAGATAAGGATCCTTTTATAAAATAATCTACACTTATGGTTGAAGGATAATTCCATAACATTGTATTTAAAATGTGTTAAACCATTTTGACTTCATATTATCAATATTCAAGACTAATACTATTTATTAGACTTTAATTAGTTAATTTTAGAATATTTGCAAATTTTATTTACCCTTATATGAATTATTAACTAAAGAAATATGTTTAAATTCAAGTTATTAAAGTGTTTAACTTTTTATTTAACTCAAAAGTGGAATATTATATTTTTAACATATAAGTATTATTTTTGTGATCATTTTCGTTTATTACACTTTTTTTTGTGATTTAAAAATAATAAGATATGATTTTTATAATACTTATTACTTTATAAATACTTAATAAATAACAAATATTTAATTAAGTGGAATAATAATGCATGATTATAGTTTGAATTTTAATTCTTATTTTTCTAAGATTTTTGGTATTTTACTTGTATTTTTGAACATTTACCATTATTAAAATATGAATTATCAAAGTTTTATTACTTATAAAATCTTTATTAAATAATAATTATTTAAATTATTAACATAAGAATGTTTGAAAAATAGCTTTAAGTTATAGATATTTCTACAAATTTTCATATATTATACATATTTTTTTGAATTACAAAACAAAAGTTATTAATTAAATAAGATTTAATCATTTTGTTATATTTCAGGAAATATTTATATTTGATTTTATAATGTTTTATCTAACTCTTAAACAGAAAAGACATTTTGTACTTGAGCTAACCCTACCCAAGGTCACTAACCAGTGGGCCAATGACCACGTCATCTGCCACGCGTGCAAGACTAGGTCAAACCAACTGACTGGGGTGGGCTGACGAGAGCATGCCGACATTCTTATGTCGACAATGGGGATTCTACAGGTGGCGCTCAAATCCGGCGACAGGACGCACGCACGCTTGCAGGGATAGGAGATTCGGACGCTGGAGATCAAGGCGATTCGATTGGTGGTCGCGCCACCCGTATTTGGTCACCGGAGCACTAGCTCCGACGAGCATCTGCGGTGGCGCACAGAGGTGCACGACACAGATGCGATGGAGGAAGAGAGGAAGGCAACGGAGGGGTGACAGAGCACCGCGAGCTCACCAGCATGCCGTTGATGGGCTTTTGAAGACTTGGGGTAGCCGGAATCGAGATGGACGACGGCGGCCGGACTTCGGGAAGACGAGGTCGCTGCATCGTCTCGAGACGCCCCTCTTCAATTCCTTTGGCAGGAGACTCAGGGGAACACATCAAAGCCGTGTGCTTGATCAACGGAGCACGGTGGAGCTTAGAATGGTGGCAACTCGAAGCTAGGGTTTCGACCCCGGGACAGACATAGAGGAAGAGAGTGGCGAGTGGGAGAGGGTGAGGACGAGACTGAGCATTGTTGTGGCGTTCTTATCTTCCAGGGTGATGTCGGCGACTGCACGAATCGTGGAGCAATGACGGTGTATGGAGGAGCACTCGCCAGCGAGCTTCTTCCAGTCGACGAGGAAGACGAGGACGGCATTTTGCGGAAAACCCCCTGGCGTTCTTCTGATTTGCTCCACAGTCCCTCCACGGCCCCACTAGTCAGCTAGAGAGAAAGACAGGCTGGGCTGGTCTTGGGTTGTTACTGGGCTTCGGTTGGGTTGCTGTGATTGCTCGTGGGCGATGGATAAGAGAGAGAAGGAATGGGCCGTGGGCTAGATCTGATTCCTCTATTATTATTATTTTTTCTGTTTGTTTTTCTTTTTCAATTTCTATTATCTGTTTTCTTTTCTAACCTTTTTATTTAAGCAATAATTTTGACTTATCTTTATGGAATTCCTTTGCTAATACTTGCAGCAATGATAAATGGTATTTAAAATCATTTTGTGAGTTTTTATTATATAGTGCTATAGTTTCTTTATTTTCTTTATATATATACTTTTCCTCTTATTATTTGTAAGGCTTTTGATGCATTTAATTGAGCTAATATCCATAAACTTATTATAAAATGCATTAATATTAACTTATGAGATTTGATTCTCATTAACTCATAATATTAAGGAAATTTTTATATGGTGATCCTTTATTATTATTTGATGCATAATATCCTAAGGATTTAATATGGTTAATATTACTTCCATGAATCTAGAGAATAACAAGGTATATATATTTTATTATAACTAACAAAAGAGTTAGGGTTTGAATTGTAAATGCTTACCATGAGTTTTAGAAGTTTTAATATACTCATATCCTTTTATTGATGTGAATAAAGATTAATGGTTAAACATATTGTTTTTATGTTTGTGATTTTTAATGATATCACCATTTAAAGTAAAATAGTGGGATTGTTTTCTAGGCTAACTTATGAGAAAGAATTGATAAAGATAGTTCTTAAGAAC
The DNA here is from genome assembly GCA_030063025.1 of Avena longiglumis. Classification (NCBI taxonomy): domain Eukaryota; kingdom Viridiplantae; phylum Streptophyta; class Magnoliopsida; order Poales; family Poaceae; genus Avena; species Avena longiglumis. Next base: position 349,417,114 of record CP125978.1, on the reverse strand, counting down.
CTATGATAATGATGGTTGAAAATGACAAAGATGTGCTTAAGTGAGTTGATATAGGAAAATATTCCTATTAACCATTGTGGACATAAGATGATGGATCAATCCTATGAAATGGATTTTATGTCTGGTTAAAGATTTAGGGTTTAGTGTTTACCAAGAATTCCTATCATCCATAATTCACAATCCTGGACTTCTAATTAAGGAATTCCTTTCCTAGATATATTACTTCTTCCTATCCATCATCATGTGTTAATCATGATGAGCTTTACTTCACAGGAATCTTCTTATCCACCTTTTATTCTTATAAATCTATTTATAAATGCAATGATCTTAACACTAAAGCTTTTCATAATCTTCTCATATCCATACTTGGTTATATCCACTACTCTACTATTGATAACCTCCAATCCAACAAGTAGTTACTTCTAACTCCATTCATACTCTTCCTTAATCATTCTTCACTAATATCCTTTCAATAGATGTATACATCTAATCCTACTTCACCTCAAGTGCTTATTATTTCAAAAGAGTAAAATACTACTTCTTTAATCCAATGTTGCTCTAACATCATCTTAATCATACTATCTTGTCTCTTCTTGACTCCAGTATCTAATACTCTAACCTCACATTATGTTAATGTTACTTGTGATGACTAATCTAGGACAATAGATCTATACTAGGTTCAATCATGTTCTACCCACCAATGTCACTTATACATGATATAAGTATTCAATCTTGGTCAGTAAGGCATGATCATTATAAGCCTTTGATCATTTATGGCTTAGGTTTCCAGTTGGCTACTCAAGGACTTCAACAATGCAACATTACAATTGTATTATAATTATCTTCTTAGTGTATCTATCTGACAAAGAGATATTATTCATTTACTATTCCTACTTTATTCAATAGGATTACTCCTGGTAACTTAACTTCATAATTCATCCTTGTAATCCTCTTTGTTACCACCTATATCTTTATTTCAAATAACTCTTCTATCCACCCAGGAGTGATTTAACTCCATAAATTATCATACTGATTTAATTCTCTTTCAACACTCCCATCATATAGACGATATTTAAATCTAACATTACCACCTATCTTTTCTTACTTCTCTCTCTAAAAGTTTTAGAGTGGATGCTATGACAAGGACAATAGTTGATGGATCAAGAATTGATAGTTTAAGAATGGTTAAATCAATAGTTGATTACTCAACATTGATGAACAATAGATATGGAGATAGGATTCCATAAGAATTGATATGGAAAGAAAGATATATGGTGAATGATCTTGACTTGATTCCTTTCCTACTCAAACTCACTAAAGAGTTAAGATTGTATTACCATGATGTTCATGGTATAAGTAGATGAGATTAAGATTTTGTTGTTACATGCCTATTACTTAAGTTATATTTATAACTTGGTATTCACGAGTTGTTGTAATGAATACTATGATATGATCATCTAAGGATCAAATATAAATCATTAAGTAATGTATTAGGGTTTAATTTTATTATATTTGATCTACCCTTAGATCAAATCATGTTTACCCTAAATAAGGTTTTAGCAAAGGTCATATTGAAACTTATCGCGGTCAGCTTGATGATCTACTTAATTTCCATCAAGTTGAGAGTTAAAAGCGCGAAAATTATTCGGATTTTCTATGCATGAATGCAATGCACACAACTGTGTTCAGCTTATTTCTAAGCTCTAATGCTGGGATGTTACAGACTCTCCCCCTTAAAATAAACTTCGTCCTCGAAGTTCGTATCCTCTCACGTTTGGAGTAAGGAATTGACTTGTGTTGGTAACCTTATTGGGAATAATTGTAATATCCCATATCCAGATCCTTTCCTTGAATTTTTACCATACTTGGCAATCTTTAATCTTGTTGTCTCCAATACTCCAAAGTTCCTTTTACTTTAGTTCCTTAGGGATTTTTCCTTATTATGAACTCCTTAAATAGGGGTCTTTTCTTTAGTTCATTTTCCTAATTAGGTATCCTAATCCAACTCCTTTACTTTATCATCGAACTTTCTTTTTATTCTATACAAGTTCTAGGAAGTCTCACTAAAACAGGTTTTAAATTTCTATTTGCCAATAGTTGTGGTCCAAAGACTATTTTTTTGTTCTTGTCATTGTATGGTTGATACTGGTATTCCTTTAGAAATTGGATTTGAATTCATTTAGTTCATACCTAGGTATTTCTTGTTCCTCCACACTGTCCAATTGGATGTGCTTTATTCTCTCTTATGAATCACTAGAATTGGCCTTTTAAGACTAATTTACTTTACTACCTTTAAGTTTTTTACTTTAACAGGCTTTAGATAATCTTTTGTTATTACATTAAGTATTTCTTTTCCAACCTTTACCTGAAAGTCAAATAACAATACTTCCACTATTGTTTACTCTCCACCTTAGGGTTGACTAAAGGTCTCTAAACTAAAATTCTGCTAACCATTGGCTTTTTAGTAAGAATGTTGGTCTTGTCTAACTTATTTTCTACCTAGTTGGGTTCTCATGAAAGATTGTACGGTGTATCCACACAATTGTGGATCTCCGGAGTGAATCTTTTAGCATTATTTGTCTTACTTACTATTTGGACATTTTCTCTTTGATAGATCTGACTATGCGAAGCGCCTCGAAAAACGATCGCTTACAATCTTATACTCCTTTAGGTCTCACTTAGCTTAGGCCAAGTTTTATGCTCTTTATGCAACCATTAAGATGATATGGTTAACTATGTCAACCAACACCGGCTGTGGACAAGATACCAACTGTGGATCAAATACCAACTACTGATAATTACCAGCTGCAAACCATCTAGGGTGTATGTATTACCCTATGGTTTCTGACATACCTCTGGCATTCTCTCTGAATTGTCAGAGCTTGAATACCATTTAGTTCTAAAGCTACTTCTTTGTATTTATTCATGATACTTCCATGAACTTGGTACTACTACTCCATTCCTTCTTAGCAACATACCTATTCTGAGTGAAAATAATTTCATCACTTCTTGTTGCTCCTTATATTTCCTATATTAACCTTCCTTCTTATAGCTAGTTAACATTGATCCGAACTTGATTCATTTTTCGAACTATTTTGATACTCCTTATACTTAGCTTCATCCTTCATGTAAGTCTTCATATTGATCTTTGGAACTCGTCACTCCCTTACACGAATTCCCTTATTCTATCTAGATCTATAACATCAAGTAGTAACTGCATGTTGCAACATGCATTTGTACATCAAGTCAAACTTCACGTACATATCTAGTCAATCAAGAAGATCCAAGAAAAACAATAAATTCAAATGTGGTACATATAACACACAATATTCTAAGCCCAGAATATAGTAGTTGAGTATAATATCTCTAGAATTCTGCCTTAGTTGTGTAGTATATGACACCTCCTCATATAGGTTTACATTGTGATACTTAGCCCATAAGGTCAAACTATTCTTTGTCTCAATATTTACCCTAATTTCTCAATTGCAACAAGATAAATTTAAGCAAAGTGGTATCAATTTGGTTTTGACTAACCTTTAGTCTCCCCTTTTGCAATGATTAACTATGACCATCCTTTCCTTATTTAATAAACTAACCTCACATGATCACTCCAAATGACTAATCAGATTTTATTTGATAACTTAAACCAAATATTATTAGAATTTTTTTAGCACCTATGACTTCTATCATACCTCTACTATGGTATTTTCATGCTTCTACCTCAAGATAATTTATTAAGTTTTTGTCATACTTATACTTATATCATGGTCATACCAGTCACCGCAGTTGGTATCAGAGCATATGCTTTGACCTTAGGATTAAAACCTTTTTAGGAAGAATTGTAGGTTGGTTAGTGACTATAGGAGCCATCTTATCTAAACCAAATATTCATATGACTTGTGATGAGTATCCACTTGAGGATAATCTTGTCACACCTAAGTCATATGCTTAAGTTATTCTTTCTAAGGAGTAAATATTTTATCCTTTCTTAGTATAGTGCTATGAAGTGTCTTCGGAAGGAGACATAAACCACCAAGATACTGTAGGAAAGTGTAAGACATCATATGGAAGTAGTCTTAATGGTGTAGCCTAACTCTAAAATTCAAGTAGCCAGTGGAATTTTGTGGTAAGTTGATAACCAAAGACAATATGATGAAGATCATTAGGATAAATGTTGATGTAATGAGTAGTAATCATGTGGAATTCACTTTAGAATTCTACGTGAGGAAGTGAAATTATGTTAAGACTTAATGATAGTGTAGTGAGAAACAAAGTCATCATGGTTAGATTAGCTCTTAAATCATGATGTATAGGTAAAACATAACAAGATCATGGTGAGATTAGCTCCGAAACCATGATATAAGTATAAGTATGACAAAAACTTAATAAATTATCTTGAGGTAGAAGTGTGAAAATAACATGGTAGAGCTATGATAGAAGTCATAGGTGATAATTTTTTTAAAATAATCTTTGGTTTAAGTTAGAAATAGAATATAGTTCGTCATTTGGAGAGATCATGTGAGGTGAGCTATTAAATAAGAAAGGTTGGTGATAGTTAATCCTTTCAAAGGTAAGACCAAAGGTTAGTCGAAACCAAAATTGAGACCACTTTGCTTAAGATTATCCTATTGCACTTGCGAAATTTGGGTAAATATTGAGATCAAGAATAGTTTGACCCTATGTGCTAAGTATCACCATGTAAACTGATATGAGGAGGTGTCATATACTACACAACTAAGCCTAAATTCTAGAGATAATATACTCAACTGTTATATTTTGGGATTAGAATATTGTGTGTTATATGTACCACATTTGGATTTATTGGTTTTTCTTGGATCTTATTGATTGACTAGATCTGTACATGAAGTTTGACTTGGTGTGCAAATGCATGTTGCAACACCTAGTTATTACTTGATGTCATAGACCTAGATAGGAATGGGAATTCGTGTAAGGGAGTGACGATTTACACAAATCAAGATGCAGATTTACATGAAGAATGAAACCAAGTGTAAGGAGTATCAACGCAATTTGAAGGATTGGGTCAAGTTCAAATCATTGTTAGTCCATAATAAAAATAAATATTAATGTAGGGAATAGATGGAGAAATAATAAGTGATGAACTTATGGTTCAATCAAAGTAGGTAAGTTACTAAGAAGTTAATAAAGTAGTTGTATCAAGTTCATGGAGGCATCATGAATAAGTGCAAAGAAGAAGTTTTGGAACCAAAATGGTATTCAAGCTCTGACAATTCGGAGAGAATGCCATAAGGATGTTGGAAGCCGTAGGGTAATACCTAAAACTTAGGATGATCCGCCACTGGTATTTGATCCAGAGTGGTAATTAATCCATAGTTGGTATCTTGTCCGCAGCTGGTAATTGGTTGACATAGTTAACCAGATTATCTTAATGGTTGCATAAAGAGCATAAAACTTGACCTAAGCTATGGTAAGACCTAAAGGAGTATAAAACTTAAGCGATCGTCTTTCGAGACTCTTCACGAAAATTGACCTATCAAAGCAAAAATGTCCAAATAGTAAGTAAGACAAATAATGCTGAAAGATTCACTTCGGAGATCCACAATTGAGTGGATACACCGTATAATATTTCATAAGACCCTAACTAGGTAGAGTATAAGCTGGATAGGGACCAATATCCTATTTATAAAATCAAGAAATATTTTATAAGGCAGTTTAGAGACCATTAGTAAACCCTAAGGGGGAGAGTAAACAGTAAACGGAAGTACTGTTATCCGAATTCCATGTAAAGGTTGAAGAATAAGTACTAACTTATGATAACATTAAGCTTATTTTCATAAGATTAAAAGAAGCCACTAATATACCAGTACTTTCAGAAGTATGTCTGGATTAAAGATCGGAGTTTATTTCAAGGTAGTAGTACTCAAACCTTGAGGCAATCAATAAATGGAAGTTGAAGAAGTACTTAAGGTAATCATGAAAACATTACCTAAAGCTTTCCAAGACAAAAGCTCAGGGGTGATAAAATAGATTAATCTTAATAGACTAAGTCTAGAGGAAACAACTCTTAAGTGATTCTTAAAAGGGAATAAAACATATCCAATTGGACTTGGATAGTGGAACAAGAAATTCCAATGGGTATGGACTAAATGTGTTCAAATCCAATCTTTGGAAGGACTACCAATACAACTCATACAATGATAAATCATAGATTAGTCTTTTGACTATAACTATTGGCTAACAGAAATTTAAAACCGTTTTAGTGAGACTTCCTAGACCTTACATAGTATAGTAGGGAAGATTGATGGTCAAGTTAAGGAATTGGATTAGAATACCTAATAAGAATAATAAACTAAAGAAGAGACCCCAATTTAAGAAGTTTATAATAAGGACATATCCCTAAGGGAGTAAAGTAAAAGGTGAAGGGAATATGCCCGAGAGGCAATAATAAAGTGGTTATTATCGTATTCCTTATTTATGATAAATGTTTATTTTGCATGCTATAATTGTATTAATACGGAAACGTTAATACATGTGTGTTTAATAAACAAATAGAAAGTTCCTAGTTATGCCTCTCTTATAAACTAGCTCGTTGATTAACAAGATGATCAAGGTTTCCTGATCATGGACATTGGATGTTGTTAATAACGGGGTCACAACATTAGTGTAATGGTGTGATGAACATTCATCCGAAGTATAGCATTACGATCAAAGTCATTGAGTTTATATTGCTATAACAACTTACGAAGTGATCCTAATCCTTAGACCATGAGATCATGTCAATCACTAACACCTAAGAGTTTCTTGATAACATCAAACGTCACACCGTATGGGTGATTATAAAGATGGATTCGAACTACTAAAGTGTTATGTTGAGGCCCATGGATCGAGTGGAATTTGTTCATCCGATGACGGATAGATATGCTCTGGGCCCTCGGTGATATCACATTGATTAGCTTGCAAGCAAGTGATTTGATCACTAGAATGTTATATCACGGAACGAAAAGAGTGCATGTCGATAACGAGATCAAACTAGGTATGGAGATACCGATGATCGAATATCGGACATGTAATATATTGCGAAACAAAAGGATTAAGATACTAGCGTAAAGGTTCCGATCACAAGAAAGTCATCGTTGAATGTGGGAGCCGATGGGTCTCCGATCCCGCTTGATTATTGATCCGAGAGGGTCTCGATCATGTCCACATTATTCATGACCGTAGGGTGACACACTTAAGAGACACCGACATCCAATTGGAGCAAAAGTTTCATGCCGAAAAGAAAAGGAAAGCGCAGAATTTATTTCACTAGACACCGAATCAAGCTTTGGTTGAAATTCTAAACTGGTTACGCATGTGAAATGGAATACTAGCAAGGGGTTTTATGTGAATGTTTGTTAATTAAAGTAATTAACAAAATTCTTAATAAATAAATAAAAGTTTTATTTAATGAGAGCTTGCATTAAATTTGGTGGAAATTTAATGCATGTGAGTGATTTTTGAGTGGAGGCTTTTAATGGGAGTGAGGCTTTTCATTTTGAGTGGGAGCTCCACCCACATGAATGTGGAAGAGGTGGGGCAGCCCCATGGCTGGGCGCCATGCCCCTTGGGTGCCCCTCTCCCTATAAAGGCCCCCTCTCCTCCTCTCACACACCTCCTCGTGAAGGATCTCTCCCCTAGAATTTATCCCCATGGTCTCGGACTAGCGAGATACATGTTCCCGTGGCTTCGGCAAGAAAGAGTTGTGCTTCCTGCATCGCTGGAGCGAGGAGGCGGAGGTTGCTCGGTGCCTCGAGCGTGTGCGAGCACGGATCTTGCTTGTTTTGCGGCGCTAGGACTTCCTCTCGATCTTGAGATCGGCAAGAGATCGTCTACATCAACCACGAGTTTGGACTCGTTAAGCTTTGTCGGTCTTCAAGGGTATGTTCTCTACGGATATACATCCGCCCGTTGTTTGTATCTAGTAGATAGATCTTGGTACATAGTTGTTCCCATCGTAGGAAAATTTTTTGTTTTCTATGCTGCGAACCCTTCAGTGGTATCAGAGCCGGATCTATGCGTAGATACTTTGCACGGGTAGTACACATATGAGTATGTGGGCGATGATGATCATTTTATTGCTTCTTAGTTGTACTTTGGATATTGGTGGCATAGTGGGATGAAGCGGCCCGGACAAACTTTACATGTCCTCGCACATGAGACCTGTTCCACGCTTGACATGCAACTAGTTTTGCATAAGTGGCTAGCGGGTGTCTGTCTCTCCTACTATAGTCAATATCTAATTTGCAACGAGTTGTCAACAATTTGTTTATCCTCGTTGTGGTTCATGTTCGTAGGTAAGAACGGTTCTATCTCGCAAGCCCTAAGCCCCGTAAAACTTGCAATGGATAAATTAGAGGCGTCTAGTTTAGATTGTTCTTTGGGCTAGTGTTATGATATGGTGATGTTGTAAGTAGAAGTATGAGATGATACTCTTACAACACACATAGCGTAATCTCCATAGACCTTGGACTTACACATATAGGTATGATAGTGATCATACCACGGTGCACATGATAGAGATCATATCGGGAACCATATCATTCCACTAATAAACATGTGATGTTTGATAGCATCTTATATTGCTTATTTGGCGTTTTATTAGCATAATAAGATGATCCCTCATTTAGATATCAAGATAAAATGTGTTCTTCCTTAAGTATGCCGACAATGTTTCGTCACTTCAAGACATCACGTGATGATCGGGTGTACTTGAATCCACGAGCATATCTCGGTGTAAGAGCGATTACACGCCGAATACTAAGGTTCTTACTTGGCGAGCCTAGCATGTACGGACATGGCCTCGGAACACGGACGAAAGGTTAAGCATGAGTCATATGTTTTGATATGATGACCATATGGATGCTCGCCTTTGAAGCTACGACTCATGTGATGATCGGACTTGGTGTAGTGGATTTGGTTCATGTAATCACCAAAAGACACGAGGATGTCGTTTTGAGTGGGAGTTCATTTCTAATTTGGATTAGTAGAACTCAATTTATCATAAATTAAATCAAAGTGAATTTGCATAATTTGTTGTAGTCATTGGCATTCGTTCACCACCTTATGCATAGTTGTAATTGAGATAATAGAACTATAGAATTGATATATACTTTCTGACTGGTATCGTATTGTGTTGAGTGTCAATCTAAAGTTTAAAGTCCTATTGCAAACTTTCAGCAAAATTCTATTTACTCCGTGAAATTTAATAATTGGTATTAAATCGAGTAACAATTCCAGGTGTTAGTATCTTAAGTATCATGTTTGCCTCCATGATTCTTGATTTAAACATCAAGTTTATCTAGGAGTGAAAAGAATTGTTTGAAACCATCATGTGGCGATATAACGATATCTGAAACAATGTTTTTGGTTGCAATATGATAGAGTATAATATATGTTCTCATATTGGATGAGAATTTACAAAGGTTGGAGATGCTAGACATCCTAATCATCCAAAAGGGTTTTGGAAAGTAATGTTATACTCACGATTCGCCTTTATAAGCTAAAGTAGCTTGATCATGAAAGTCGTCATGATAAGGGTGAATAGAATATGTATGTAAAATGTTTACTACACTAAAAGATTACTAAAGAATGAATTTTGAAAGAATACCGATCATTTTGATGATGGTGATCTACTTCAAAGTGCAAGTCCAAAGGTATTATTATTTGAATATACACGCTTTGGACTATGTGTCATGTATATGGCGCCACTTTTGATGTTGATAGATTCTTTTAAAAGGAAAAGGAAATGCTGAAAGAGAATCTATAAAATATATTTGGCAGAAAAGAAAAGATTGAAATATCCAATTTAGGTATATATATGATATACATGTTATGGTTGTATTCTTTGCTTATTAAACAATGTGGTTCTTGGGTATTGGATACCGAATTGGTTGGTATGAAATTTCATACGACGCAATTCATGAACCACAATGACCTAAGTAACTAGCAAGAGAATATGTGATGATGTTCATCGAAAACAAACAAACCGTTGTTTGTATTTCTCGTTGACATCAAAGCTTGACTTCAAGATTTGTTTTAATAATTGTTATTTGAATCGGTATTATAAGAACAAAGGTTGTTCAAATAATTACCATATTCCATATAAGATGGATGATTTACAAATCTAGTTGAAGAAATCACATCCATAAATCCTAATGCTAAAATGTTGCAAGACAAATGATTGAAAGATCACTTATGAAGTGACATCATTTGTTTAAATTATATTGGAAAGAAAACATGGAGAATCTCCATATTCATGGATTTTTGGAGTCTTTGATTTGATCAAGTGGCGCTTGTGAGACTTTCCTCGGGATAATTAAAACTTCGTTCAAAGGCCAAGAAGAACGAGCGACTAAAATATTGGAATTTATACATATCGATGTATGTAGTCCATTATGCGATGTGGCGATGGGTTTCAACTTCATATGCTTTCTCCGGTTTTGAGTGAATATTCACTTAATGAGAAAGAAGTATGAAATATTTGAAAACGTTTTCAAAGACTTTCAAGATGAAGTGGAAAATCATTGTAACAAGAAAAATAAATGAATTATGATTTGATCATAAAGGATTTATTTGAGTTACAAGTGTAACAAGAAAATAAATGAATTATGATTTTATCATAAAGGGATTTATTTGAGTTGCAAGTTTAGCGAAACACCTAGATTTACATCTCCCAAAACACCATAGGAGTATGGAGTGTTTGAGATTTGTAATGAAACCTTGTTTGACATGGTTGGATCAAAGGTGTTATTTATAAAACTGCCATTATGTTTTAAAAGATTAAAGCTTTAGAGACTACCGCTTTTACCTTTGAAAAGAGCTCCATCTTGATCCGTTGAAATGACACCATATGAGTTATGGTTTGGGGTAAAACCCAAGTTGTCCTTTCTTAAATTTTGGTATGCTAAACATAAGTAAGATGTTTACAACCAAAGTCGGATGAGCATGTCTTTGTAGGTTATTTTGAATAACAATTGGTTATTCCTCCTTAACACCAGGACAAAAGGGTTTGTCGCTTGAAATGTGAAGTTTCTTGAAGAAGGAATTTTTCATAAAAGTTAAGTGGGAGGACAATAGAACTTTGATAAGGTTAACGAACCTCAGCTAAATGTGCTGAGTTGCGCAGCGCCGGAAATCGTTCTGGAGGCTGCCATAATGCTCATAGCTTATGTGCCTCAAAGGTTGTGGTCACGGAGATCTAAGTTCCTATTGAACCAAGTCGGTCGAATAAACAATCAAATACTAAGATTTGAGAGTAAATCATTATTGTTTGACAATGATGAACCGACTATATGCAAAGAAGCGATGATGGGCCCTGACTCAAATGGCTTGAAGCCATAAAATCCGTGATAGTTCCATATACGAGAAATCAAGTTTTGAACTTGGAAGTCCCTCGGAAAGGTGTAAAACCTATCGGTCGTATTTGGATCTATAAAGAAATGTACATGGATGTTTCACATCTATGAAATAGTCGACATGTCGTAAAGTATTTTATGACAATGTTCAAAGAGTTGACTATGACAAGATTTGATCTTTCATAGCGATATTTAGTCCGAGCATTAAAGTAGCAACCACTACATATAATTTGGTATATGGTAGATGAATAAACAAAACAAAGTTCTTCTAATAGAATGGTTACCTAGGGCGTGTACATGACACGGTCCAAAGGGTTTTGTTAAATTCAAAGGATGCTAAAAGGGCATGCAAACTTCAATGGTTGAAGTAAGCATCGCGAGTTGGAATCTTCACCATGATGAAAACGAGTTTTCATCGAGAGACGATGAAGATGCTTGCATTTGCAAGAAATTAAGTGGGGGCTAAGACATATTTCTAATACATTATGTGGAGGACATCTTGTTGATTAGAAATGATGTATATTTTATTGACAATGGTTAAGAATTTCATTTCGATGAAAGACTTAGGCAAAACCCGAATATTTAGCATGAATGTCTATGGTGGATGAGCGGTGGCGCTAATATGGTTATGCCAACGTACATATATGAGATATTGAAGGAGTTCAATATAGAAATGACAAGAAACAGTTCTTGTCACATGGAAAGGAATTGAATCAAGATTCAAGTGTATCGACACTTGATAAGTGAAACACGATTCAAGTGTTTTGACACTTGATGAGTGAAATCACAAGAATGTTTTGATCAATCATACCATGATATGTACACATCCAGATATGTCCTATGCTCTAAGTGTTATGAGCATATACCAGAATGAATCATAAAATGATCATTGGACTATAGTAAGGATATTCTTATGATCTTTTGGAAGAACTAAGAATATATTTGTGTAGCGGTGACAAACAATTACAAATAGTTCATTGTAAAGCGTTACATTGATACTAGTTTTGTCACAAGATACAAATTAAGTTTATCTCAATTTAAACTATGGGTGGCACAATGTAATGGAAAGGAGATTCCATGATGGATTTGGAAGAGTTCCAAAGTTAAGACATTGTGGCGAATACTACAACAAAAGGCTAAGTATATGACTGCTATAGTGGCAGCAAAGTAGGGAATTTGTGTCAAGTAGTTTGTTATCAAACTAAGGTGTGGTTCGCAACGGGCTAACACTAAAGATATATTGTATGACAATAGTATCGACGTGTTTTAACCCCAAGGAACTAAAGGTCTCACCGAAAGACCAAATTTATACAATGCCATCTCATTGGAGAATGAGTGATGCGTGAAGACGCAAAGACATGCAAATACACACAGACCTGAAAGCGTCAGATCCGTAGATTATGTCAACCACTTGCAATTGCGTATTTGGAACACCAGAAAGCCATAGGTGTTCAATACACAAAGTTCTCAAACTAGATTATTGTCTCTAGTGCAAGTGGGAGATCAAGGAATATGCCGAGAGGCAATAATAAAGTGGTTATTATCGTATTCCTTATTTATGATAAATGTTTATTTTGCATGCTATAATTGTATTAATATGGAAACGTTAATACATGTGTGTTTAATAAACAAATAGAAAGTTCCTAGTTATGCCTCTCTTATAAACTAGCTCGTTGATTAACAAGATGATCAAGGTTTCCGATCATGGATATTGGATGTTGTTAATAACGGGTCACAACATTAGTGTAATGGTGTGATGAACATTCATCCAAGTATAGCATTACGATCAAAGTCATTGAGTTTATATTGCTATAACAACTTACGAAGTGATCCTAATCCTTAGACCATGAGATCATGTCAATCACTAACACCTAAGAGTTTCTTGATAACATCAAAGCGTCACACCGTAATGTGGTGATTATAAAGATGGATTCGTAACTACTAAAGTGTTATGTTGAGGCCCATGGATCGAGAGTGGAATTTGTTCATCCGATGACGGATAGATATGCTGGGCCCTCTCGGTGATATCACATTGATTAGCTTGCAAGCAAGTGATTTGATCACTAGAATGTTATATCACGGGAACGAGAAAAGAGTGCATGTCGATGCGAGATCAAACTAGGTATGGAGATACCGATGATCGAATCTCGGACATGTAATATATTGCGAAACAAAAGGATTAAGATACTAGCGTAAAGGTTCCGATCACAAGAAAGTCATCGTTGAATGTGTGGGAGTCGATGGGTCTCCAGATCCGCTTCGATTATTGATCGAGAGGGTCTCGATCATGTCCACATTATTCGCGAACCGTAGGGTGACACACTTAAGAGACACCTACATCCAATTGGAGCAAAAGTTTCATGCCGAAAAGAAAAGGAAAGCGCGAATTTATTTCACTAGACACCAACTGTTTGGTTGAAATTGCTTAAACTGGTTACGCATGTGAAATGGAATACTAGCAAGGGTTTTATGTGAATGTTTGTTAATTAAAGTAATTAAAAAATTCTGAATAAATAAATAAAAGAGTTTTATTTAAATGAGAGCTTGCATTAAATTTGGTGGAAATTTAATGCATGTGAGTGGATTTTGAGTGGAGGCTTTTTAATGGGAGGAGGCTTTTCATTTTGAGTGGGAGCTCCACCCACATGAATGTGGAATAGGTGGGCAGCCCCATGGCTGGGCGCCATGCCCCTTGGGTGCCCCCTCTCCCCTATAAAAGGCCCTCTCCTCCTCTCACACACCTCCTCGTGAAGGATCTCTCTCCCCTAGAATTTATCCCCATGGTCTCGGACTAGCGAGATACATGTTCCCAGTGGCTTTTCGCAAGAAAGAGTTGTGCTTCGCTGCATCGCTGGAGCGAGGAGGCGGAGGTTGCTCGGTGCCTCGAGCGTGTGTGCGAGCACGGATGCGCGCTGTTTGTTTTGCGCTAGGACTTCATCTCGATCTTGAGATCGGCAAGAGATCGTCTACATCAACCACGAGTTTGGACTCGTTAAGCTTTGTCGGTCTTCAAGGGTATGTTCTCTACGGATATACATCCGCCCGTTGTTTGTATCTAGTAGATAGATCTTGGTACATAGTTGTTCCCATCGTAGGAAAATTTTTGTTTTCTATGCTGCGAACCCTACAAAAGGAACTTTGGAATATTAGAGATAACCAGTTGAAGATTGCTAAGTATAGTCAGAATTCAAGGAAAGGATCTGGATATGGAATAATCTAATTGTTTCCATTCAAGGTTACCATGGAGTTGAGAAATATCGTAACCAAAACAAAACAAAACAATTCATCATTCCAAAACGAAAGAGTGTGCAAACTTCGAGGACAAAGTTTATTTTAAGGGGGTGAGTCTGTAACATCCCAGCATTAGAGCTTAGAAATAAAATTTGAACAGTGTGCATTGCATTCATGCATAGAAAATCTGAATAATTTTCGCGCTTTTAAATAAAAACTTTTTAAAAGGATTGAAGCTTCTCTCAACTTGATGGAATTGAAGTAGATCATCAAGTTGACTATGATAAGTTTCAATATGACCTTTTCTAAAACCTTATTTTGGGTAAACATGATTTGATCTAAGAGTAGGTCAAATGTAATAAGAGTTAAACCATGATACATGACTTAATGGATTATATTTGATCCTCAAGTAATCATATCCCAGTATTCATTACACAACCCATGAATACCAAGTTATAAATATAACTTAAGTAATAAGAATGTAACAACTAATTCTTGATCGATCTTAATCTCATCTACTTATACCATGAGTATCATGGTAATACCTAATCTTAACCCTTTAGTGTGATTAAGTAGGAAAGAAACCAAAGTCAAGATCATTAACCATATATCTTTCTTTCCATATCAATCCTTACCATCTCTATTGAAACATATCTTAATATCTGTTGATCATCAATGTTGAGTAATCAAATATTGATTCACGAATTCTTAAACTATCAATTATTGATCTATCAACTCTTGCCCTTATTATAGCATTCACTTAAGGCTTATAAAGAAAGAAGTAAGTAGAGGTAAATAGTGATGCTAGTTTTAGATGTCATCTATAGGATGAGAGTGATTGGAGGAAATAAAATCAATATGGTAACAAAGAAGATTACAGGGATGAAGTCTGAAGATAGTTACCAGGAGTGGTCCTATTGGATCAAGTAGGTATAGTCAATGAATTATATCTCTTAATCCAATAGAGCTAAACAGAAGATAATTATAATACATCTGTAATGTTGTATGGATGGAAGCCTTGGTTAGAAAACTGGAAACCTAAGCCATAAACGATCAAAGGGTTATAATGATCATGCCTTATTCACCAATATTGAATGCTTATACCATGTATAAGTGATATTGGTGGATAAAACATGATTGAACCATAGTATCGATATATTATTCCAGGTTAGCCATTACAGGTCACATTAATACAATGTGAGATTGGAGTATTTTTTACTAGAGTTAAGTAAAGACAAGATAGTATAATTAAGTGATGTTAGAGAAACATTGGATTAAAGAAGTAGTATTCTCCTCTTTGGAAATACTAAGAACTTGAGGTGAAGTAGGATTTGAGGTATACATCCATTGGATTAATAATTAGTGATGGCGATAAAGGAACTATATGAATGGGGTTAGAGGTAAACATTTATTGGTTTGGAGGTTATCAGTAGCATAATAGTTGATATACCCAAGTATAGATATGAAAAGATTAGGAGATGCTTTAGAATCAAGCTCATTGTAATTAAAAGAGGAGTTAGAAGAATAAAAGGTGGATAAGAATATTCTTGTGAGGTAAAGCTCATCATGTTAACACATGATAATGGATTGGAAGAAGTAGCATATCTAGGAAAGAATTCTTTAGTTAGAAGTCCAGGATTGTGAATTATGGAATATAGAAATTCTTGTTAAACACTAAACCCTAAATCTAAAACCAAACCTAATATCCACTTTCTATGGTTGATCTATCATCTTGTTTCCACAATGCTATATAGGAATATTTTCCTATAACATATCAATTACGCACATATTTTCTCAATTCCAATTATCATAACCATATGTGCGTAGGAGGATCTTTATCAATTCTTTCTCATAAGTCATTCTAAAGAATCACCCCACTGTTTGTAAAAGGTAACATCATTCTGATCACAAACATAAAGACAATGTGTTTAGCCATTAATATTTATTCATATCTACAAAAGAATACAAATGTATCAAGAACCCTAAAACCCTAGGGAAATCAATTATAATTTCAAACACTATTAGTACTTAGAAATTTATTGTAATATCCCTCCTTTGTAAAGGAAAGGATCCCTGTGATTGCAATGCTAGTCCCTGGATCAATTCTAGCATCCACAGTTTAAGATGAAGTACACAGAAACAAAGGTCATTATTACAGTCATTCCAGAGAAAAACATAGTCTTTTACAACTCCATGGCCACAAGCCTAGTACAAGAGTTTAAATAAGTAATAAGATAAATAAGTCTTCATCTTCATGTGCCACAGGAAAGCATGTTGAGTGTAGACTCATGACTCCTAATCATCATCAGAATAACCTGCAACATCACAAGTTACAGGCACAGTGGGTAATACATTGGAATAGTATTGGCAAGTGATATATTAGTAGAATATTGGTGGACTATATTCTATATGCATTTTGGCTAAGTGTAGCTTAGGCTTGCTTTGCTCAAAATAGGTTTTGCCTATCAGTTGAAAACACTAAGTTTTTCTTTGTCAAAATCCTTTCCCAAGGAACCACCAATATACATTGGGGTCCTTCACCCTTGTTCAACCACAAGTTTTACTTAGAAATTGGGATGAGGAGATTCTTGATAGCTTCCATGTCTTGATGCTCAAGTTGTCCAATACCAGGGACATGGCTAAGAACTTAGATTCTTCCATCTGCAGAGGTTGTGCACTTTCCCCACAAGACTTGATTTTCACCAAGACAGGACCTTTCAGAAGCCTTCCCTTAGACCAAATGGACGCGTTCCAACCTATCATCCCACTACCAACAACTGTACAAATGGCTAAGTTATTGCAACCTATATGATCCAGGCAGAGCCCATATTGCCAAGTGGATGCACTAGAAGCTTCTTAACATTTGGCCTCTCAAATCCCTTTGTTCCTGGGTGGCTTTCCACAAGTGAGATGCACAAGGTAAACCATAGAAATGGGCCTTGTGTAACCACTCAACATAAACCATTCCTTCCATTCCACCCAGGTGTTTCATTCACTTAGTTGTTTTATTAGGCAAAACACAAGTCCAAAGACTTAAAAATATTTTTATCATAGCATGTATATTTCACCACCCTTGGTTGCTACTAGCTAGTCTAAGCATGGCATATATAAACATCTTAACTTAGAATTTCTAGCAATTCTACAACTACTAGGATTTCCCAAGCATAGCATATAAGCAAAATATAACCAAGCAAGACTAGCAAAATATTTCTAATGCATAGTTGAAAAACATAGGGATAAAATCATGAAGCACCACTTGCCTTGGTAGTTTGGAGAGTAGCTACAATCCTCACAATCACAATCACTATTTGCACCAAAATCTACACATAAAATGATAGCACCAAATCACATACAAAATAAATACAAGCAAAAAATATATGGATGCATGCAATATGATATGTGATGATTTTGTAAACTCAACAAGCCAAGTGCACAGTACTAGTTCATAAACAAGTTCAAAACTTGCCAAACAATCTTTATTTGAACCCTAATACATTTCTCAAATAATTAATATACACAAAATAGGCCTACACATGTTTCTGTAAAAATAACAATTTTAACAGAAACAAAACATTAAAAACATTGCATATATGGAAAGGGCTTTCTCTCCTGATTCCATTGATATAAAATTCATCAAATTTGGACATGGGAATCAAAAGTTATGAATTAAACAAGTTTGAACTTATAATAGAAAAGTTTCTGTCTTTTTAAATAAATCCCAGGCCACGCGTCATGTTCTGATTAGTGTGTACCGGTTCATGTGGATCGCGCTACGTGGAGCGTTGGATCATGGATGATATGCATGAGTTTTGAAACATGATTTTTGGGATGTTACATTTATGTACCAAATAATTATGAAGGATCAATATGTATAAAAGTTTCTTTAATATTATAAATTAACAAGAATCAAAACTCATGGATTAATATTAATACATTCTTTAATAAGTTTATGAATATGAGATGAATTAAATGCATATCCTTAGTTATAATAAACTATTACAATTAAACTTATAAAGAAGAAGTAAAAATAATTTTATAAGTTCTCCATAAATATATTTATATTAAAAGGCAAATCTCTAAAAACCTCAGTGATGAATATTACACTCAATAAAATAGTTTCCTATTAGTTTAAAATTATAGGGAAATCAAGAAAGTTATCAACCCCACTTATTTTCCAATATTCCTGTATTATTTAATGTGCTCTATAACAATTCTGGATATTTAAATCCATATAAAAATTCATAGTTAAAAGGGTTTAAAGAAAACATAAAATAAAATGGTTCTGTTTAATAAAAAACCGAAGCCAGAGTAACAGCCAGGCCGGCTCATTTCTCCTCTTCTTATCCATCGCCCACGAGCAACCACATCAACCCAACCAAAGCCCAGTAGCATCCCAATAACTAGCCCGACATATCCTTCTCTCTGGCTGACTAGTGGGGCCAGGGAGGGACTGTGGAGCAAATCAAAAGAACGCCGGGGGGTTTTCCGTGAAACTTCCATCGTCGTCTTCCTCGTTGACTGGAAGCTGCTCGCTGTCGAGTGCTCCACCGCACGCCGTCGATGCATTACGATTCGTGCAGTCGCTGACGTCACCCTGGGATATAAGAACGCCACCACGATGCTCCGTCCCATCCTCACCCACTCGCGCATCCTCTTCCTCCCTGTCTTCTCTCAAAGGCCAAACCCTAGCTTCAACTGCCGATGTATGCCGTCGGAGACCACCCGAGCTGCTCGAGGATGCTAGGAGCTCACTGCTCCATCTTCCTCCTCACCAATTTCATTAAGGAGGAGCCCCAATCGACGCTTGTGTCTCCATCTTCCCGGAGCCCGACGACCACCGCCGTCACCATTACTGCTGCTACAGCCTTCCTCCGGCCTCGTCGAGCATCCTATCGCAAAGAGGGTAAGCTTCTAGTTCGAAATAACCCTCTCCTGGCCTTCCTCATCCTCTGTACCGACCTGTCACCGAGCGCCGACGTTCTTGTTCCGTTGTCGTTGTCGCCGGTGAGGTTACGGACCGTCCTAGAACTTCGCGCCGCCATTTTTAGGTAGCCTAGGAATAGGAGTTACCGAATCATGCTGAAACCCATCGCCGCATGCATCGTAGCACCTCCACTGCACGGTTGCAGGTGTCGGTTGATGTCACATCCCAAAATTTTCCAAATTTTGTAATGTGAAAAATAAATAAACAAAATAAATAGTTGTTGAAATTTAGGGTGAAAAGAAACTTTTTGATTCCAAATGGAAACATCAAAGACCCATCTTGGACAAACTTTGAATGAAAAGGGATTTAAAAGATAAACAAATAGCAAATAAAATTATAAAAGTTGGAATCACCATTTTTGGATCTTTAAATAAAAAGATATGGATTTTATAAAATAAAGGAAGGAATCAATAAACAAGGACTATTTTAAAGAGCCAAATTAAAACTTGGCCAAGAAAATAAAATAAAATATTTTTGTTTAATAAAAAGAGTAAAGGATTATTTAAATAAAATCATGAGGATTTATTATTATCCAAATTCATTTAAGTAAAGACATTTACCATTTTAAATGAACATTAAAAACATAATAAAGTATTTTAAATAATAATTCAAAGTGATTTATTTTTAAATAAAACCTACTGAAAAGATTTGGTAAAATTTAGATTTCAAATAGAGATTTAAAACATTAATAAATCTTATTTGAATTAAGGACAAGGGCCTATTTTTAAATAATTAATATACCCTAAAAATAATAAAAGAGATATCCTAAATTTGACTTTAGAATATGTTAATAAACAGTATTAGAATATACACAAAGTTTGGCAAAGGTTTGAATTCAATTAGTGTTTGAAATATTTGAATAAAAATCAAAATAGAATAATAGAAAAGGAAAAACAAAAAGAAACAGAACAAAAAAATGAAACAACCCAGCCCAGCTAACCTAGCCCAGTCCAGGCCCAACTAGCCCACTCTCCCTCTGTCTAAAGCGAAGCGCTTTTCACCAGAGAACGAACCCACGTAGCAACTGACTGCTGGACCCCACCTTTCTTTTCCCTCTCTCGCTGACTAGCCAGCCCCTCCTCCCAGTCATCCTCCTCACCCGCGCGCTAACCTCGCCGGTCGTTTCCTGCCAATGATGCCGACGATAAATTCTCTTAAATGCCGCACTAAAACCTCGCCGCGACCACACTGGATTAAACGCCTGCTCCCCCTCTCCATTTCCCCCCAGAAGCCACCCACCCTCTGCCACCAGGCCGCTCAGATTTTGCTCGAGAACGCCCACTGCTCCGACGAGCATTTCCTTCGATTCAGGCCAGCCACCGTCGTGCCTTGCCGCCTCAACCACGTGAGCATGTTCCCCATCGACCTCTGCACCTGCCAGCAACCTCAGCTCACTCGCGCGCGCCCCATATGCTCGGCAACGACCACGTCTGAGCATCGCCGTCGTCTGCCTCCTCTTCGTTGACCTTCCCCCCGGTATTCTTGACCGCCCCTCTCCCCCTCGTGATCACTCTCATGCCCGCTTCGCTATTGAAAACCTAAGGAGCCTTCCGTTTGTCTTAGCGCATCCTCCATCCCCGCCTCCGACGACGACCAGACGAACCCGACGGTCACCTGAACTCTGGCAAGCGATTCGAGCCAGCACCGTGGACCCCTTCATCGACAGAGACCACCTTGAGCACCAGCACTTCACGGCGACCTCGGTGAGCTACCTCTCTCCCTCTTTTGCTTCCTGTATCGCCGGCTCCAACACCGTCTGACCGCGCCGCCGCCAACCACCGCTGCTAGCGTCGCCCGTTTAAGGATAGTCATTTTAGGCCGTTGGATTTTAATCAGATGCACACGATAGATTCTTTAACCGAAGAGGTATCTAGTGCTGTGATCCGTGATATCCACATTACATCTGACGCTCCACAGCAGCTGATCCGCCCGAACCATTTTCGGCCAATCAGAATAGAATCTATTAGATGTTTGATTTTGTAAATTGCATAACTTTAAATCTACACGTCCAAATTTTGCAAATTTCATATCAATGGAATCAGCACAACAATTACTTTCCAACTATGCACTTTGTTTAGTAAATTACTTCTGTTAAATTGGTTATTTTTACAAAAACTTGTAGAGGCATATTTTGTGTATAAAATTTACTCTAGAAATGTTTTTAGGATAAAATCTTTAACAAATGGATTGTTTTGAACCTACTGACCATAGAAACCAACTTATGGATTTAAAAGTGTATTTTGTGAACCTAAATAATAAATCTTTGAATAAAAGCATTTCTAGCTAAATAAAAAATTGTTGAATATGTTTTAAAATGCTTTTTGAGTAAAACCTTTGGAAAATAATTTGATTTAAACTCTCTGACCCTAAACACCAATTTTTAGGATTTAAAAATATATTATAAATTATTACTTTGCTAAAAAGCATTTTCAACAACATAAAATATTACTTAGGTATAAAATGGTTTATAAGTAAAACCCCTTTTCAAAAGGTTTTAATAATAAACACTTGACCGTAAAACACTAACATTAGTGTTTAAAAAATGTATTTGTCAAACACTAGAAAATATTACCTTGATTTGAATCATTTCTAGCAAAACAAAAATGATTTAAATGGCCTTTTTCACTAACTTAATATCAAATAGTTTTTTATCACTTTTATAAATGACCATTGGGTATTTTCAAATGTTTATGACCTAATAGAAATCACTTTTCCAAAATAAAACAATCTTTGGCATGCTTGCATGCATTGCTTTGTTTTTATTATTTTATGTGATGATTGCTTGAATGGTAGATTGAATATTTGCTTGCTTGATTGAATTGTAGTGGAATTTCAAGAGTGTGACTATTGCAAGATCAAGGAGTGAACTTATATTATCTACCAAAAAGGCAAGTGATGCTTCATACTTTTGTCCTACTATTTTCACTATGCATTAGTGATATTTCTAAGTAAGACTTGCATGGAATTTTGCTAAGTATAAACTATGCCATGGGAAATCCTAGTAGATGAAACCTTAGTAGAATTTTTCCTAAGTTAAGATTCCTACTTCTTTCATGCTTAGACTATGTAACATCCCAAAAATATTAAACTAGAATCATCAAACTCTAATCACCAAATTTAGGATTAACAAAAACTTTTCCAATTAAAATAGGAAAGCATTCATATGAGTGTGCATTACAATTTGGATTCTTTTGAATTGCCATGATTATGTGTTTCTTTGCTTGTAAAATGATTTTAGGTGAAATAAACATCATCTAAACAATCCCCAAACTTTTCCCAAAGACAAACAAATCAAAACAAACAAATTAAGTGAATGGTCACTTTGGCTAATTTAACTCCCATGCCTACTTTGGCTATCTCTAACTTTCAGAACTTAACAGAAACTTGTTTGGATCTTTGCACCCCTTGATAGTACTCATTACAAAGTACCAACGCCCACCTTGTGATCATCTAGAAACATTCAAATGCATATTTAAATGATAGTTTAAAGTTGAATCTAGTTCATATGGGAAGATCCCACTTTTTCAAAAACCACTCAAACCAACTCAATTTTCAAAACCCAAGCATCTATAGACTCACTAGCACATGCCTAGCACACCCACCAAAATTAATTTCAAAATTCAAAACTTGAATTCATGCTGCCATTTCATCAAACACCTTGTTGATTCAAATCAAACAAAATCAAAACACTATAGTGAGTAGTGATTCTGGCCTAACTTGTTCCCTCTCTGGACACCACTAGCCTTAGTAGATCATCTAACAACCTTAACTAATCTCTAGCACCACTGTAGGCTGGCCATTGTCATCAACGGTGAGCAGGCCGAGTGCACCCTTGCCACCCACATGTCGATAGCAAGCTAGGATAAGCACCAAGCCTAGCCAGCATGTCTGGGAGGTAGCCCATGCCTCACCTTCCCCTCTCGACCAGCCCTGCCTCGCAGACAATGCCCAGAATCGCCAGGAACGCCATGCTTGTGCCGCTGTCAACCATGCCGACTTGTGCCGCAGATCATGCACCGTTCCCACGCAACCTGACCACCTCGAGCCCTCGCCGCCCGCCAACATGCTCCCCACCGTCCCAGGAGAACGCCAGACATGCCCATTTCACCGCCCGTGCCCCGTAGCCACCGCTCGCAGAAGTTCGCCCGCCTCAGAACGCCGAGTGTTCGCACCGTTTCCACCGTCCTACACGCATTAAAGCCATAGAGCATCGCTAGGAGACCACCGATCGATCGCCACCCTCATCCATGCCTCTAGCTGCCCGTAGCCGTTTCGCCACTGTTGCCTGCCCATCCCGCTCGGTCTCACCGTCGGGCCTATAATAGGAGACGACCCCCAGCCGAATTGAGCACACCATCTCACTCCCCTCTCCTCACTGATCGTTCCACCCCGTTCCCGGAGCAAGGCGAGCAGCGCATCGCCGGAATTTGGCCGGAGCCCGCCGCTGCTGGAGAAGAAGGAAGCCAGCGATTGGAGCCGCAATGAGAAGTGCGGTACCAGAGGTTCGTCGTCGACTTCGTTCGCCCGCCTCGCCGACCCTCGAGCCTCGGTGAGCCTCCACGACCCCCACCGCGTTAGGGTTCTCTCACGGCTGCACGACGTGGGCGATGAACCGAGCCGTTGGATTAGAACTAGATCCAACGCACCACGTTGCTTGCCGCATCACTTCGACGCGGCGTGGTAACCAGCAACTGCGTGGCGTATGCGTAGTAGGCCGGCCCATTTTCTCTTCCCGCGCAGCCCACTCGTTTGAATTTAACTTTTTCCATTTAAATTCAAACCTAGTTCTGTACCTAGTTTCAAAAATCAACCCAGCTCAATTCAGTGAACCAAATTGAATGAAACCAATTATGTTAGAAAGGTTTTGAAATGCTTAATCCAAGCCCGTTGGATTCAAATCATTTGGATATGAAGATCAACCTTGGTAAAAATAAAACCCCTTTGTGTGATGATTAGAAAGAAATTACTTTCTATAATGTTAGTGATGAGTAGAAATTACTTTTCTAAAAATAAAAGAAATTAAACAAAGCTTTAATCTTGTAATGTTAGTGATGATGCTAGATCATCTATAGAACCCCTTTGTGTGATGATTGAAAGTAGTTAAGTATTTTTTGGTGATTTTGTACCTCGTATTTACTTATAGACGCTAGTACCGACCAAGGATACAAGGAGGAAGGAGGATACTACGAGGAAGAAGCCGAGGAGAACTTCAACCACTGCTCTACATAAGGCAATCCTAATACTACAGTTGATTGTGCAAGTTAACACTTGCAAGATACTATACCTATGCAAGCAAATACTTGCTTGTTATAATACCACCTATATGCCTTAAGCATATGTGATCATACCCACTTGATAACCCAATCCTAGTTTTATACTTTATTTCTTTATCAAAGCTTTCTCTTAGAGTTTACTTAAGTGACTTGTAGATTATAGGAAGATAATTGAAGGTTGTATAAAGAGCATAAAACTTGGCCTAAGCTAGATAATCCTTATGTCATCCTAAGGCAGGAGATTGAACTTAGTAAATTTCCCCTAGTTTACCACCCCTCATTAGTACTTACCCACACTTATAGATGCTAGTGCTAAGCATAAAACTTGATCAACTTTAGATGGGAATACTTGGTGGAAAAATGGTTATGAAAACCTTGGAATGATGGATCATTCTATTGAGATGTTTTGACATGTTTTTCCGAACACCAGATGATTTGGATGATGAAAATGTTGAGGCATGAGCCTTAGCCCTTTATAAAACTGATGGTTGTATGGATGCGATACCATTCCAATTTTACCGTACAACCACAATACCCGAGAATTGGGTAGGTCTTGACTGGAAACTTATATACCTTAGTATTAGTTTCCTCACGGCCAAGGTCTGAGCTGAGGCTACCTTGTGAAGATTGTCCACCTGTGCAGTACCCAAGATGACAGTTGTTCATGGTTGGGAGTCCAAACTCAAAGGAGAGGTGCTTATACTAGGGCGTGTAATTGAAAGGTTAGGATTGATTATCCGCATACTGAGTATGGTGAATTCAGGAGTTGTTCCGGAAGGATGTATCGAATATTGTGGTGAAAGTGTACAATCTCTGCAAAGTGTCAAACTATTCGAATAGCCTCGTCCGCGGTTATGGACAGTTAGAGCGGCCATACTGTTCCCCCATCATATGTTTTCAAAATGACTTGTGAAATGAATTAAGACTTTGACTTGACCACAACAGAGTTGTGATATGAAATACAAGTTCCCACTTAGGTGTTATCAAACATCAACTAGCTTTCTTCGTTTCTAAACTTAGTAGATGTAAATCTGGATTTTTGCAAAACAACCCTAGAGCTTAGTGTCCTACTACAAAAACCCCTTCACTTGTTAGTATTATTTTGCGAGTACTTAAAGAGTACTCATGGCTTTTTCCCTGGCTATTCCCGTGGCCAGACTATGAAGAAGAGTACCAGTAGGATGGACCCCAGGAAGGTTATGACAACTAGGATCATCTCCCATCGTCAGCATTGCCTGTGAACCCGAAGATGGAGCTTTGCCTACGCTACTATTGTTATTACGTTACACCGCTGCTTGAGTGTATTAAGAACTGGATCATGAGATCCTTATTTGTGTAAGACCTTATGTATGGTTTGTAATGGATGATGTACTGTGGTATCCAATTATGTTATGTCTCGCAAAAATGGTAATCCTGGGATTGCGATGTATGGCATAACAGGCATCTAGGATTAAAAATCCGGGTGTTGACAAGTTGGTATCAGAGCCATCCTGACCCTAGAAGACTCTAGTTAGATTGGACGTTTGAATCAAAAACTTAGTTTCAAAACCAAAGGAAGCAAATGTTTACAAAAACTTATTCCCATTATTATCACCTTGTTTCTTTTATAAAAATTCATGTTCCTCAAAAACTCTTGCAAAATACATAAAATTTGACACACTTGATCCCTCTACTAACTTACTCATCCTATATTATTGTAGATGGAAGTGAAGTACAACAAGTTTTATCAGTTGGGGAATGGAGGGGACCTTATATTTGAGAGGGATTTGGACCAACTTTCGGAACTTCTAGAGCGTCCGCACCCTGAGTTCTTCAGAGCTCAGCTCAATGATCAAAGAGGAGAAGATATGCAGTGGCTAATTGTTGCAAGTCTCCGAGGAAAGATTGAACCTCCCACTGCTGAGTGAATTCAGTTTACCTTTAAGAGAGAACAACTGGCTCGATGGACTTGCCAGGGCCATGCAGGAAGCTCTTGCCCGTCTGTGTGGGCAAAGTATCAACCATATCAAGGGTACCCTCTTTGAGTTTTGTCCAAGGCGTGATGCTATGGGACAGCCACTGGAAGCCCCATACCACCCCGAGCTGAAGACTCAATTGGACCACCTCAGCTTCATGATGTATGATCGTCAGCAGGAATTGGATAATTGCCGTGACTACTGCAACCACAAGTACGCCATCATCAAGACGAAGGATCATACCATCGCTATGCTAGCGAAGGATCGCAAGTATCGCCGCCGTCAGCTAGATAAGAAGGAGCGCATCATTGCCCGTCTTGACCACCGTATCTCGTCTTTGGAGGAGACCATCCACGAGAGAGATATGTAGTTGGAGGAAAGGGAGAATGCCGGAGAAGACCTTCGTGGAGACCCCTACTCCTATCTCAGCGATGATGATGATTTTCTGGAGGATCAGGCTATGGATTTATTCACCGATGAGGATGATTTCGCCTTCATTGATGAAGATGAGGATGATGACTACACCGACTCCGAGGAGTAGTAGCACTTGAGCACTAGCGTAGTGAGTAGTATTCGGTCCCACTGTATCGTAGTTTCCAGAATGGTTCGTAAAACCATCTTCTTTCCTTTGTTGTGGTGTGTGTTTGTGTCGTGTGCTATGAATGAATGAATGAAAAGCAAGTTGCTAGAAAAATATGAGTCAAACTTTAAAAACTTTTCAAATTCCTTGAACCTTAGAAATTTCCCTCTTTTATCATGATCTATCTCAATCTTCAGATGCCACGCGGAGGAAGTGGTTCATCCCTGGACCCGATGTTGTAGATCCTGCAAATGTTGGTTTCTAACCGCGAAGCTGAAAGAGCCGAACGTCAAGACA
Organism: Avena longiglumis; assembly: GCA_030063025.1. NCBI lineage: Eukaryota > Viridiplantae > Streptophyta > Magnoliopsida > Poales > Poaceae > Avena > Avena longiglumis. Next base: position 349,389,422 of record CP125978.1, on the reverse strand, counting down.
ACTTAGCCACCCTTCAGCACATAGATCAGATGGCCAACAACAACCAAGGCCACGGAAATCAGGACAACTACTGATCTAAGCTTAAGAATTTCCAGAACACCAACCCACCTGTTTTCACTAAGTCAGAAGAGCCCCTAGACGCCGACGTTGGCTGCAAACCATGGAAAATAACCTAGAAGTCGCAGGAGTGGAAGCCAACGAGAACCGCAAGCGTCATATGATGCATTAACCAGGAACCCATCAGACCCCAAAGTATCGCCCTAACCCATCTCCAGTATTTGCCCCGAGAACCAACAGACCCCCGATGAACCGTTCAACCTATCCCAACCGTGGAAACCCAAGGCCCGGAGGAAATCACAACAATCCTGGCTTACCTACTTCTAGTAGGGAAAATGACTCTATTTGGGTCATAGTAGACAGATTGTCCAAAGTCGACCATTTCTTACCAGTCAAGACCACATATCAGAGTTCAAGCTAGCGGAGTTATACATCGCTAGAATCGCTGGGCATGGAGTCCCCAAGAACATCGTCGGATCGAGGAACTCAGTTTACCTCAAGATTATGGAAGAAAGTCCAAGAAGGTTTAGGAACCGCCTAGATTTCAGACCGCTTATCACCCTTAGACCGATGGACAAACGGGCGAGTAAATCAAATACTCAAGATATCTTTGAGCATGTATGTTAGAGTATGGATCTAAGTGGGAAGACTGTCTGCCGTTCGCAGAATTTTCTTACAACAATAGTTATCAAGCCAGTGTGCAAATGGACTCATTTGAATTCATGTATGGAAGAAAGTGTCGCACCCCTTTGAACTGGTCGTAAGTAGGAGAGAGTCAGATTTTCGGACCCGATATCCTACAAGAAGCAGAAAAGAAGGTTCACAAGATTCGTGAGCACCTCAAGACCACCCAGTCCCGAAAAAAGAGTTACGCCGACAAGATACGTCGAGACCTCGCCTTCAACATAGGAGATTTTGTGTATTTGAAAGTGTCGCCATTGAAGGGAATGCAGCGTTTCTAGCTAAAAGGAAAGTTAGCCCCCCAGATATATTGGACCCTTCAAAATCCTGAACCATTGAGGAGAAGTGTCGTATCAATTGGAACTACCCGAATAGATGTCAGCAGTGCACAATGTGTTCCATATCTCATTACTTCGCAAGTGTCTCGAAGTCCCGGAGAAGACTGAAGTGTTCAAGAATATTGATCACCAGACCATAGATATCAAGAATGACCTGACCTATCCTGAAGTACCCATCCGTATTTTGGAAGAAGCTTTTAGAACCACCAGAACCCGGAGCATCAAGTTTCTCAAGATTCAGTGGAGCAACCACGGAAGGAAGCTACACAGAAGCGAAGATCACATAAAAACGGAGTTTCCCGATCTCTTCAAATCCTAGGTAATCTTTTCGTCCTTTTTCAAATCTCGGGACGAGATTTTGTTTAAGGGGGGAAGGTTTGTAACATCCCAAAAATATTAAACTAGAATCATCAAACTCTAATCACCAAATTTAGGATTAACAAAAGCTTTTTAAATGATAGTTTAAAATTGAATCTAGTTCATATGGGAAGATCCCACTTTTTCAAAAACCACTCAAACCAACTCAATTTTCAAAACCCAAGCATCTACAGACTCACTAGCATATGCCTAGCACACCCACCAAAATTAAATTCAATATTCAAAACTTGAATTCATGCGGACATTTCATCAAACACCTTGCTGATTCAAATCAAACAAAATCAAAACACTATAGTGAGCAGTGATTCTGGCCTAACTTGTTCCCTCTCTGGACACCACTAGCCTTAGTAGATCATCTAACAACCTTAAATAATCTCTAGCACCACTGTAGGCTGGCCATTGTCATCAATGGTGAGCAGGCCGAGTGCACCCTTGCCACCCACATGTAGATAGCAAGCTAGGAGAAGCACCAAGCCTAGCCAGCATGTCTGGGAGGTAGCCCATGCCTCACCGCCCCCTCTCGACCATCCCTGCCTTGCAGACAATGCCCAGAATTGCCAGGAACGCTGAGCCCGTGCCGCTATCAACCATGCCGAAGTCCGCCGCAGAGCATACACCGTTCCCACGCAACCCGACCACCTCAAGCCCTCGCCGCCCGCCAACATGCTCCCCACCGTCCCAGGAGAACGCCAGACATGCCCACTTCACCGCCCGTGCCCCGTAGCCACCGCTCGCCGCAGAGTTCGCTGCCTCTGCCTCGCAGAACATCGAGTATTCCAGACCGTTTTCCACCGCCCCTACACACGCATTAAAGCCATAGAGCATCGCCAGGAGACCACCGATCGATCGCCACCCTCAGCCATGCCTCTAGCTGCCCGTAGCCGTGTCGCCACTATTGCCTGCCCATCCCGTTCGGTCTCACCGTCGGGCCTATAATAGGAGACGACCCCCAGCCGAATTGAGAACACCATCTCACTCCCCTTTCCTCACTGATAGTTCCACCCCGTTCCCGGAGAAAGGCGAGTAGCGCATCGCCGGAATTTGGCCGGAGCCCGCCACTGCTGGAGAAGAAGGAAGCCAGCGATTGGAGCCGCCCCAGGAGAAGCTGCCGGTACCAGGGGGTTCGCCGTCATCGACTTCGTCGTTCGCCCGCCTCGCTGACCCTCGCCTGAGCCCCGGTGAGCCTCCCATGACCCCCACCTGCCGCGTTAGGGTTCTGTCTCGCCGGCGCTGCCCGACATGGACGATGAACCAGAGCCGTTGGATTAGAACTAGATCCAACGCACCACGTTGCCCCGTACCGCTTCGCACCCCCCGTCTCACTGACGCGTGGGGACAGCAACTTAACCAGCCCGCGTAAGCGCTGTGCGTAGCAGGCCGGCCCATTTTCTCTTCCCGCGTAGCCCACTCGTTTGAATTTAACTTTTTCCATTTTAATTCAAACCTAGTTCTGTACCTAATTTCAAATATCAACCCATCTCGATTCAGTGAACCAAATTTATTGAAACGAATTTTGTTAGAAAGGTTCTGAAATGCTTAATCCAAGACCGTTGGATTCAAATCATTTGGATCTGTGGATCAACCTTGGTAAAAATAACAAGGCAGAAGCTTTTCTGCATTCAAACATTTTTCAAATTTAAACCATAATAGCTTTTGAGTTGATTCCAACTCTCAAAAATCACATTTGATCATACCTTTTAGAATATATAAAAATATATGGGTTTTCCTACAGAAATAATGCTCAAGTAATAAAATAATGCCACATAGACATTTTTTAGTCACTTTATTTAATTGAAATAAAAGGTTAAATCTTATTAAATTGTGACACCACTTTAAATCACATTCCCATGTACTGAAATATGTGGTGATGACATGTGTCAACATGATCCCATTTTGGTTTGGAGAATATTAAATCTTAAGTAGTTTTTCAATGAGTAGAAATTACTTTTCTAAAAATAAAAGAAATTAAACCAAGCTTTAATCTTGTAATGTTAGTGATGATGCTAGATCATCTATAGAACCCCTTTGTGTGATGATTGAAAGTAGTTAAGTATTTTTTGGTGATTTTGTACCTCGTATTTACTTATAGACGCTAGTACCGACCAAGGATACAAGGAGGAAGGAGGATACTACGAGGAAGAAGCCGAGGAGAACTTCAACCACTGCTCTACACAAGGCAATCCTAATACAACAGTTGATTTTGCAAGTTAACACTTGCAAGATACTATACCTATGCAAGCAAATACTTGCTTGTTATCATACCCACCTATATGCCTTAAGCATATGTGATCATACCCACTTGATAACCCAATCCTAGTTTTACTTGCCAGTTTTATACTTTATTTCTTTATCAAAGCTTTCTCTTAGAGTTTACTTAAGTGACTTGTAGATTATAGGAAGATAATTGAAGGTTGCATAAAGAGCATAAAACTTGGCCTAAGCTAGATAATCCTTATGTCATCCTAAGGCAGGAGATTGAACTTAGTAAAACTCCCCTAGTTTACCACCCCTCATTAGTACTTACCCACACTTGTAGATGCTAGTGCTAAGCATAAAACTTGATCAACTTTAGATGGGAGTATTTGGTGGAAAAATGGTTATGAAAACCTTGGAATGATGGATCATTCTATTGAGATGTTTTGACATGTGTTTCCGAACACCAGATGATTTGGATGATGAAAATGTTGAGGCATGAGCCTTAGCCCTTTATAAAACTGATGGTTGTCTCGATGCGATACCATTCCAATTTTACCGTACAACCACAATACCACAGAATTGGGTAGGGCTTGACTGGAAACTTATATACCTTAGTATTAGTTCCCTCACGGCCAAGGTCTGAGCTGAGGCTACCATGTGAAGGTTGTCCACCTGTGCAGTACCCAAGATGACAGTTGGTCATGGTTGGGAGGCCAAACTCATAGGAGAGGTGCTTATACTAGGGCGTGTAATTGAAAGGTTAGGATTGATTATCCGCATACTAAGTATGGTGAATTCAGGAGTTGTTCCTGACGGATGTATCGAATATTGTGGTGAAAGTGTATAATCTCTGCAAAGTGTCAAACTATTCGAATAGCCGCGTCCGCGGTTATGGACAGTTGGCGTGGCCATACTGTTCTATAGGGGTCTCAACCTAATAAGGTAGATTCCTCCTGTGTTTACAATGCTAGTCCCTGGATCAATAGCTAGCATCCACAGTTTAGATGTAATATCAAGAAACAAAGGTCATAATATAAATTTATAACCAGGAATAACATAATTTTATTACATCATTACATAGCTCATTTGGCTATTACATTACATTGCAGCGGAATAACTATAAGCATGGGGTCCTTCATCTTCAAAGTGCCACAGGCAGATGTTGGTTGTAGACTTTGTAATCCTAATCAATCAATCTTCACTAAAATCAATCAAACCTGCAACATACAAGTTACAGCCACAAAGGGTCAATACATTTGAATTGTATTGGCAAGTGATACTATATTAGTATAGTGGAGTCTATCATCTATATGTATTTGGCTAAGTGGGGTTGAGGCTTGCATTGCTCAAAATAGATTTTCCTTAACATTTTGAAAATACTAAGTTTTTGCTTGTCAAAATCATTTTTCTCAATCAAAGATTGAAGATCCTTTCCAAGGCATCTACCAACCAAAGATTGAAGATTTCAAACATCCCTTGTTCAACCACAAGATTTTAACTTAGAAATTTGAATGATGAGATTCTTGATTGCTTCCATGTCTTGATGCTCAAATTGTCCTTTACCAGGGACATGGCTAAGTACTTAGATTTTACACTCTGCAGAGGTGGTGCACTTTCCCCACAAGACTTGGTGTCCCAAGACAAGATCTTTCAGAAGTCTTCCCTTAGACCAAAATGGACGCGTTCCATCCTATCAAACACTACCACCCACTGTCCATATGGCTAAGTTCTTGCAACCTATATGATCATGGCAGATCCCATATTGCCAAGTGGTTGCACTTGAAGCTTCTCAACATTTGACATCTCAAATCTCTTTGTGCCTGGGTGGCCATCCACAAGTGAGATACACAAGGTCAACCATAAACATGGGCCTTGTGAACCACTCAACATAACCCAATCCTTCCATCCCACCCAGGTGATTCATTAACTTAGTTGTTTTATTAAACAAAACATAAGTCCTCAGACTTAGAGATTTTTCCATAGTGTGAATATATTTTCCACCCATGTTTTATATTAGCTAGGATAAGCTTGGTAGTAATAGGAAACTTTAACTTAGGAAATCCTACTAAGGATTCATCTACTAGGTTTTCCTACAGCAAGGTTCATACTTAGCAAAATCCATGCAAGTTTTACTTAGCAAAATTCCCTAATGCATAGAGAAAATAATGGGACAAAAAGTATGAAGCATCACTTGACTTTTTGGTAGAGGGTATAGATTCACTCCTTGTCCTTGCAACAATCACACTCTTCAAGTCACTACGAATCAATCAAGCAAGGCACAAACTCAATCTACCAATCAAGCAAAACAACACATAAAATGACAAAGTCAAAGAAATGCATGCAAGCATGCAAAAGATGGTTCTAGTTGCAAAGGTGGTCTCCACTTGGTTTCTAAACTTTGTAAAGTCAAAAGTGGTCATTTTCCAAAGTGACAAAGTTATTTGCAAAAGGGTTTTGGTCCATAAACCATTTCTTTAAATCTAATCATTATTTTATGTGGTGAAAATTGTTTTTATCAAAGTAAAGCTTTATGCTTTTCACCAAATGAGTTGCTATTGCAAAACTTGGTGTTTTTGGGTCAGTAGGTTTGGTCTAAACCATTTTCTCAAAGTTTTTACTCAAAATTATTTTCATAACAAAAACCATTATTTTTATTTGGCTAGGAATGACTAAATCAAGTTTTCCATCCTAAACTTTACCAAATCCATTTTCCAAACTATGGGTTGGTTCCTAGGGTCAGTGAGTTTACAACAAACCATTTCCTAAAGATTTTCCTTCAAAATCATTTTCAATAAATAAATCACATTTCTATTTGACTAGAAATGGTTTTAAATCAAAGCATCATTATTTTATTTCACCAAATACATTTTTGAATCCACAATGTGTTTCCTAGGGTCAGTAGGTTCAAATCAACCCAATTGCCAAAGATTTTAACCCCAAATTCATTTTTAAACAATTTTTACATCCTTAACAAGCATACAAATGTTTTTGCAAAATCAAACAAGATAACAGATACTATTTACTAAATTAATTCCATAGTTGGATAGGGCTTGATCTCCTGAATCCAACGATATAAAATTTGTAATTTTTGGACGTGTGGATCCAAAGATATAAGGGTTTGAAATTCACAAAATATTCGGTTTTCAAATCAGTTTTTAAACAAAACAGTGACACGCGACGCTTTGCTATTCGCGGATACCGATTCGGTTGGATCGCGTCTGTAGGGCGTTGGATCTGATCGATCGCACGGTCCTGGACGCGTAACCCTTCGCGGTTAAGTTAAACTATCGTGAGCGTCAGATTAGAATCCTACAATCTGCAGTACTCGACCAAAGTTTGGCGGCGCTCGGCGGCTGCGCGCGGCGGGGACGGCCAAGCAGAGGCGTTCCGGCTATTCTAGGAAGAGGGGGAGAGGGAGGAGGGGCTCACCAGGTTCGCAATGCATCACTGATACTCAACGTGCTTTTGGTTGGTGGAGGGGCGCATGGGGACGGGCAGGATTCCTCGCCGGAGTTGGTTCTGGAGACGGACGCACGCGGTCGAGGTCGAGGATGACGCTAGGGATCACCCAGAGACAAACAAAGCACATAGTCAGGAGCGCAAGGACACGGCGAAGGTGTGTGCGTGAACGAGAGGGGTCGGGGTAGTCTGGTTTACCAGAGAGGTTCCGCCGGAGTAGAGCCAGACGGTGGCGGTGCTGGGGGTTGTTGTTGCCGAGGCTCAGGGGCGCCCGCGGGTGAGAGGAGGGTGCTGGGAGATGCGTCTGGGAGTGGGGAAGCTGCCAGCGTGCTCAGGGAGGCTCGGGGTGGTGTGGCTCGGCCGGAATCGAGAGATAATCTCGTCGGAGACGGCGGCGGTGCAGAAGAGATTGGCGGCAGCCTAGGGGCAGAGAGGAAGTGTTACTTGGGGAAATGAGAGAGGAGGAATGGGCGTATAAGGGCGCGTCATTGCTGCTGATAATAACTCGTGCATTCACGCGAATTTACAAGAATTTACAGCGGCAGAAACGGCGAGGGGAGGAACTGGTCTGCGGGGGGGGGGAAGGGGTGAAGGAGACGATGACGTGGGGTCATCTTGTCGGTGAGGAGAGACTGGGAAGATGGGGTCCGCGCGTCAGTGAGGGTGTGGGTTAGGTTTGCGGTGGAGAAAAACGGTTCGGGGAGGGAAGCTGGGCTGGAATGGGCTGTGTTGGGCTAGGATAGCTGGGCCATTCTGTTTATACATTTTTTTCTTCTGAATTCTTTTTCCTTTTCTAATTTCTATTTTTCTGTTTTGAAGTTCAAACAAACAAATCACATTCAAATTAATTCAAACAATCAACAAACTTTGCAACTATGAATTTGGTTCTGTTTATCAACATAAACCAAATCCTAAAATAAGATAATATTTTTATTCTTTGTAGGATCCATTTGTAAATTAAATAAAATGGTTCATTAGTTATTTAGTATGGTTTGATTTATTTAATAAAATCTTCATTTGAAATCCAAACACTTTCAAAACCAAATCAGTAGGTTTTATTTGAAAATATAAGATACTTGAAATACTTGTTTTTAAAATAAAAATAACATTTTATTTTAGGGTCCAATATCAATTAAATGAATAGACCTTATTCATTTAATTCAAATAGGATTTGTTTTATTTAAATACTCCTTTTGGAATTTAATTATTTTCAAAACCAAAACAGTAGGTTTTATTTAGGAATATAAAATATTTGGAAAACTTATTTAAAGTAAATAAATAAGTTTTAGTGTTTTATTTAAAATGGGATGAGCCTTTACTTTAATAAAATTTGGATATTAAATCCTTATTAATTTATTTAAATAAACCTTTGCAAATTTTATTTAAAATAAAATGTTTTAATCTCAGAAAGCTTGGCCAAGGTTTAATTTGGCTTTATAAAATAATCTTTATTTATAAATCCACCTTTTCATTTGAAAACAAAATCTTTTATTAAAGATCCAAAGTAGTAATTTTAAATATTCAAAATGTTTTCTTTATTAAATTTTTTATCTTTTAAATTTCTTTAGGATTATATTTAATTCAAATGGGTTTGAAGTTCCAATTGAATTCAAAAAGTTTCTTCTGGCTCTGAAAATCAAACAAAGTTTTATTTTATTCATTTATTTTCACATTACAAGATTTGGAAAATCTTGGGATGTGACAGGCTACCACCCTTAAAATAAATCTGTCCGAGATTTGGGGAGGCTAGGGTTACAAGCAGGTTCAAAACAACTAGGGTACTACCACCCTTAAAAATTTCAAACAAAATTACACATTGTCTTCTTGAAAACTTCTAAGCAAACTTTTGCATTGAATCCTTGGTTTCCATACTTGACTCATGGGCCAAGGTTGAGATCCTTCATAGACTTGTTTAACTTGTTCTCCATCCTTTCTGGACAATTGTTTGCATAGTGGCCTAGTTCCCTGCATTTGAAACATGTGACAAGGCTGAGATCCCTCATAGGCTGGTTTATCTTATGCTTCATCTTTTTTGGACAGTATGATGCATAATGTCCTAACTCCTTGCAATGTTTGCACATCACTTGGCTGATATCTTTCTTTTCCTTTGGCATCATTGCCTTTTGTTTGTTTCTTTGGTTCTTCTTCTTTTCTGGGCATTCACTGGCATAGTGTCCCATCTCTTTGCAATTGTAACACTGCAATTGGCTTATGTCCTTTTTCTTCTTTTTGGGTCTCTCCAAAGCTAGGAGTTCTTCTAGTTCATGTTCTTCATAGGTGGGAGATCTTTCTCTCTTCTTGGGGCATTGATCTTCATGTTCCTTGGATGCATGATCCTTGTCTCTAAAAATATTGCTAGCTTGGGTTCCTTCTAGATTAGCATCTTTGTCATCCTTGTTGTCATTAGCTCTTTGGGAAAAGTTTTCTCTCATGTTGATCATTTGAGTAACCATTCCTTGCAACAATTGGGATTGGAGTTTCAAAATCCTTTGTATGGCTGGGTCTAGTCCATTGTTGTTGGCTAAAAGTTGAGTTGTCTCTTGGCTCAACTGGTTTTGGGTTGCTATAAGTTCTCTCATATTGTCCTCTTGGTTGTTGTTGTTGTTGTCATCAACCTTGATGATGGAGTCTCTTGGAGTAGTCATCTGTTTGGGTTGAATGGTAGATTAGAATAGGCAAAATATTTCTAAGGAATTATTTCTAATCACACACATCACAATTCACACAAACAATGTGCATGCAATCACAAGCAAACACTCCACTCAAACAACAAGTTTCAAGCACATTTTTAGGCAAAAAAATATTTTTGTTACACCACATAAGTTGGTGTATTTGACTTAACTAAAATATGGTGGTCCATCTATATGGTTCACTTGTGATCCTTCCATCCTTCTTGGTTGATCCTTCTTGCATGAGATCATGGTTTCCTTGTAAAAACTTTTGGTCACAATACTTCAAATGATGTAGGCTCCTTCTAACTTTTTGCATTCCCTCAGTCTCTAAATCTTGAGCAAGATTTCCTTGTCTTACTTGTCGTCCTTAGTGGTATCCAAGTTGGAAGTCCTTGGTGAATATGCTGAAGATGTTGAAGTCATTGGAGCTGAAGATGTTGAAGAAGTCTTTTGCACATAGTGTAGTCCTTGGTCATGGGTAGGTTTTCCATCAAGTTGAAGTAGAAGAGAAGTAGAGTTGAAACCAAAATGGTTGAGGAAAGAGCTTACAAGTTTTTGTAAATAAGTTTTTGGAACAAAAAAACTCCTATTTTTCTAAGGTTTTTTGTCCAATCCTAGGTTTACAAATCCTACAGGCAACACAATGCTCTGATACCATCTGTAGGGGTTTCAACCTAATAAGGTAGATTCCTCCTGTGTTTACAATGCTAGTCCCTGGATCAATAGCTAGAATCCACAGTTTAGATGTAATATCAAGAAACAAAGGTCATAATATAACTTTATAACCAGGAATAACCTTAATTTTATTACATCATTACATAGCTCATTTGGCTATTACATTACATTGCAGCGGAATAACTATAAGCATGGGGTCCTTCATCTTCAAAGTGCCACAGGCAGATGTTGGTTGTAGACTTTGTAATCCTAATCAATCAATCTTCACTAAAATCAATCAAACCTGCAACATACAAGTTACAGCCACAAAGGGTCAATACATTTGAATTGTATTGGCAAGTGATACTATATTAGTATAGTGGAGTCTATCATCTATATGTATTTGGCTAAGTGGGGTTGAGGCTTGCATTGCTCAAAATAGATTTTCCTTAACATTTTGAAAATACTAAGTTTTTGCTTGTCAAAATCATTTTTCTCAATCAAAGATTGAAGATCCTTTCCAAGGCATCTACCAACCAAAGATTGAAGATTTCAAACATCCCTTGTTCAACCACAAGATTTTAACTTAGAAATTTGAATGATGAGATTCTTGATTGCTTCCATGTCTTGATGCTCAAATTGTCCTTTACCAGGGACATGGATAAGTACTTAGATTTTACACTCTGCAGAGGTGGTGCACTTTCCCCACAAGACTTGGTTTCCCAAGACAAGATCTTTCAGAAGCCTTCCCTTAGACCAAAATGGACGCGTTCCAACCTATCAAACACTACCACCCACTGTCCATATGGCTAAGTTCTTGCAACCTATATGATCATGGCAGAGCCCATATTGCCAAGTGGTTGCACTTGAAGCTTCTCAACATTTGACATCTCAAATCTCTTTGTGCCTGGGTGGCCATCCACAAGTGAGATACACAAGGTCAACCATAAACATGGGCCTTGTGAACCACTCAACATAACCCAATCCTTCCATCCCACCCAGGTGATTCATTAACTTAGTTTTTTTATTAAACAAAACATAAGTCCTCAGACTTAGAGATTTTTCCATAGTGTGAATATATTTTCCACCCATGTTTTCTATTAGCTAGGCTAAGCTTGGTAGTAATAGGAAACTTTAACTTAGGAAATCCTACTAAGGATTCATCTACTAGGTTTTCCTACAGCAAGGTTCATACTTAGCAAAATCCATGCAAGTTTTACTTAGCAAAATTCCCTAATGCATAGAGAAAATAATGGGACAAAAAGTATGAAGCATCACTTGCCTTTTTGGTAGAGGGTATAGATTCACTCCTTGTCCTTGCAACAATCACACTCTTCAAGTCACTACGAATCAATCAAGCAAGGCACAAACTCATTCTACCAATCAAGCAAAACAACACATAAAATGACAAAGTCAAAGAAATGCATGCAAGCATGCAAAAGATGGTTCTAATTGCAAAGGTGGTCTCCACTAGGCTTCTAAACTTTGTAAAGTCAAAAGTGGTCATTTTCCAAAGTGACAAAGTTATTTGCAAAAGGGTTTTGGTCCATAAACCATTTCTTTAAATCTAATCATTATTTTATGTGGTGAAAATTGTTTTTATCAAAGTAAAGCTTTATGCTTTTCACCAAATGAGTTGCTATTGCAAAACTTGGTGTTTTTGGGTCAGTAGGTTTGGTCTAAACCATTTTCTCAAAGTTTTTACTCAAAATTATTTTCATAACAAAAACCATTATTTTTATTTGGCTAGGAATGACTAAATCAAGTTTTCCATCCTAAACTTTACCAAATCCATTTTCCAAACTATGGGTTGGTTCCTAGGGTCAGTGAGTTTACAACAAACCATTTCCTAAAGGTTTTCTTTCAAAATCATTTTCAATAAATAAATCACATTTCTATTTGACTCGAAATGGTTTTAAATCAAAGCATCATTATTTTATTTCACCAAATACATTTTTGAGTCCACAATGTGTTTCCTAGGGTCAGTAGGTTCAAATCAATCCAATTGCCAAAGATTTTAACCCCAAATTCATTTTTAAACAATTTTTACATCCTTAACAAGCATACAAATGTTTCTGCAAAATCAAACTAGATAACAGATACTATTTACTAAACTAATTCCACAGTTGGCTAGGGCTTGATCTCCTGAATCCAACGACATAAAATTTGTAATTTTTGGACGTGTGGATCCAAAGATATAAGGGTTTGAAATTCACAAAATATTTTGTTTTCAAATCAGTTTTTAAACAGAACAGTGACACGCGGCGCTTTGCTATTCGCGGATACCGATTCGGTTGGATCGCGTCTGTAGGGTGTTGGATCTGATCGATCGCACGGTCCTGGACGCGTAACCCTTCGCGGTTAAGTTAAACTATCGTGAGTGTCAGATTAGAATCCTACGGTCTGCAGTACTCGACCAAAGTTTGGCGGCGCTCGGCGGCTGCGCGCGGCGGCGACGGCCAGGCAGAGGCGTTCCGGCTATTCTAGGAAGAGAGGGAGAGGAAGGAGGGGCTCACCAGGTTTGCAATGCAGCACTGATACTCAATGTGCTTTTGGTTGGTGGAGGGGCACACGGGGACGGGCAGGATTCCTCGCCGGAGTTGGTTCTGGCGACGGACGCACGCGGTCGAGGTCGAGGACGATGCTAGGGATCACCCGGAGACAAACAAAGCACATAGTCAGGAGCGCAAGGACACGGCGAAGGTGTGTGCGTGAACGAGAGGGGTCGGGGTAGTCTGGTTTACTGAGAGGTTCGCCGAGTAGAGCGACGGTGGCGGTCTGGGTTGTTGTTGCCGAGGCTCGCGCCTGGTGAGAGGAGGTGTTGGGAGATGCGTCTGGAGGGGAAGCTGCCAAGTGCTCGTGGAGGCTCGGGATGGTGTGGCTCGGCCGGAATCGAGAGATAATCTCGTCGGAGACGGCGGCAGTGCAGAAGAGATTGGCGACAACCTAGGGGCAGAGAGGAAGTGTTACTTGGGGAAATGAGAGAGGAGGAATGGGCGTATAAGGCATTGTCATTGATAATAACTCGTGCATTCACGCGAATTTACAAGAATTTACAGCGGCAGAAACGGCGAGGGGAGGAACTGGTCTGCGGGGGGAGGGGTGAAGGAGACGATGACATGGTGTGGGGTCGTCTTGTCAGCGAGGAGAGACTGGGAAGATGGGGTCCGCGCGTCAGTGAGGGTGTGGGTTAGGTTTGTGGTGGAGAAAAACAGTTCGGGGAGGGAAGCTGGGCTGGAATGGGCTGTGTTGGGCTAGGATAGCTGGGCCAGTCTGTTTATACATTTTTTTCTTCTGAATTCTTTTTTCCTTTTCTAATTTCTATTTTTCTGTTTTGAAGTTCAAACAAACAAATCACATTCAAATTAATTCAAACAATCAACAAACTTTGCAACTATGAATTTGGTTCTGTTTATCAACATAAACCAAATCCTAAAATAAGATAATATTTTTATTCTTTGTAGGATCCATTTGTAAATTAAATAAAATGGTTCATTAGTTATTTAATATGGTTTGATTTATATAATAAAATCTTCATTTGAAATCCAAACACTTTCAAAACCAAATCAGTAGGTTTTATTTGAAAATATAAGATACTTGAAATAATTGTTTTTAAAATAAAAATAACATTTTATTTTAGGGTCCAATATCAATTAAATGAATAGACCTTATTCATTTAATTCAAATAGGATTTGTTTTATTTAAATACTCCTTTTGGAATTTAATTATTTTCAAAACCAAAACAGTAGGTTTTATTTAGGAATATAAAATATTTGGAAAACTTATTTAAAGTAAATAAATAAGTTTTAGTGTTTTATTTAAAATGGGATGAGCCTTTACTTTAATAAAATTTGGATATTAAATCCTTATTAATTTTTTTAAATAAACCTTTGCAAATTTTATTTAAAATAAAATGTTTTAATCTCAGAAAGCTTGGCCAAGGTTTAATTTGGCTTTATAAAATAATCTTTATTTATAAATCCACCTTTTCATTTGAAAACAAAATCTTTTATTAAAGATCCAAAGTAGTAATTTTAAATATTCAAAATGTTTTCTTTATTAAATGTTTTATCTTTTAAATTTATTTAGGATTTTATTTAATTCAAATGGGTTTGAAGTTCCAATTGAATTCAAAAAGTTTCTTCCGGCTCTGAAAATCAAACAAAGTTTTATTTTATTCATTTATTTTCACATTACAAGATTTGGAAAATCTTGGGATGTGACATGTTCCCCCGTCAGATGTTTTCAAAATGACTTGTGAAATGAATTAAGACTTTGACTTGACCACAACAGAGTTGTGATATGAAATACAAGTTCCCACTTAGGTGTTATCAAACCTCAACTAGCTTTCTTCGTTTTTAAACTTAGTAGATGTAAATATGTCTTTTTGCAAAACAACCCTAGAGCTTAGTGTCCTACTACAAAAACCCCCTTCACTTGTTAGTATTAGTTTGCGAGTACTTAAAGAGTACTCATGGCTTTGTCCCTGGTTATTCCCGTGGCCAGACTATGAAGAAGAGTACCAGGAGGATGGACCCCAGGAAGGTTACGACAACTAGGATCATCTCCCATCAAA
Source organism: Avena longiglumis (assembly GCA_030063025.1). Taxonomy (NCBI): domain Eukaryota; kingdom Viridiplantae; phylum Streptophyta; class Magnoliopsida; order Poales; family Poaceae; genus Avena; species Avena longiglumis. Next base: position 349,374,411 of record CP125978.1, on the reverse strand, counting down.
GATTAATGTGAACTCAAGATGGAGCTCACTATGCTACCGATATTATTACGTTATTTCGCTGCTTGAGTGTATTAAGAACTGGATCATGAGATCCTTATTTGTGTAAGACCTTATGTATGGTTTGTAATGGATGATGTACTGTGGTATCCAATTATGTTATGTCTCGCAAAAATGGTAATCCTGGGATTGCGATGTATGGCATAACAGGCATCTGGGATTAAAAATCCGGGTGTTGCCAGCCTAGCTAGTAGCAAACAAGGGTGGTTATATATCCATGTTATGGAAATATTGCTAAGTATTTTTTACTTATGTTTTTGCTTAATAAAACTACTAAGTGAATGAATAACCTGGGTGGAAAGGGACTATCTTGGAAGGATTTTGGTTGAGTGGTTACAGAAGGCCCATTCCTATGGTTTACCTTGTGTATCTCACTTGTGGAATGCCACCCAGGAACAAAGATATTTGATATGTCAAATGTTGAGAAGCTTCAAGTGACGCCACTTGGCATTATGGGCTCTGCCTGGATCATATAGGTTGCAATAACTTAGCCAAATGGATAGTTGGTGGTAGGGGATGATAGGTTGGAACGCGGCCATTTTGGTCTAAGGGAAGGCTTCTGAAAGATCTTGTATCTATGCATGTCGAGTCTTGTGGGGAAAGTGCACCACCTCTACAGAGTGAAAAATCTAAGTACTTAGCCGTGTCCCCGGCAATAGACAATTTGAGCATCAAGACATGGAAGCTATCGAGAATCTCCTCATCCCAATTTCTAAGTTAAAAACATGTGGTTGAACAAGGGTGAAGGTTCACCAATTTCTATTGGTGGTTCCTTGGGAGTTTTTGCTAAACAAAAACTTAGTGTTTTTCAAAGAGTAAGGAAAATCTATTTTGAGCAAGGCAAGCCTAAGCTCCACTTAGCCAAATGCATATAGATGATAGTTACCACTATACTACCATAGTATCACTTGCCAATACAATTCAAATGTATTGACCCTTGTGGCTGTAACTTATTATGTTGCAGGTTTGTTTGATGTTAGTAAAGTGTGTTAAATAGGATTACAAGTCTACAACCAACATGATTGCCTGTGGAACTTTGAAGATGAAGGACTCCATGCTATAGTTATTTTTACTGCATTGTATTGAGATAGCCAAATGAGCTATGTAAGATGTAATCAATTATTTTATTCCTGGTTATAAAGTTGTATTATGCCTTTGTTTCTTGATATTACATCTTAACTGTGGATGCTAGCTATTGTTCCAGGGAATAGCATTGTAAACACAGGGATCTCTACCTTATTAAAGGTTGGGACCTCTACAGATGGTATCAGAGCACTGTGTTGCCTGTAGGATTGTAACCCTAGGATCGGACAAAACCCCTTAGAAAAATAGGAGTTGTATTTGTTCCAAAACTTATTTACAAACAGTCTTGTAAACTGTTTCCTCAACCATTTCGGTTTTAATTCTACATCTCTTCCTTTTCAAACTTGATGGATAAGGACCTCACCCATGAGCAAAGACCTCAACATGAGCAAAGGACTTCACCAACTCAAAGGACTTCAACTTCATCAACTCAAATGACTTCAACTTCAACATCATCAAAGACTTCAACTTTATTTTCTCCAAGGACTTCAACTTGGATATCACCAAGGATTACAAGTGAGACAATAAATGTCAGCCAAGACTTGAAGACTAGGGAAACACAACTTAGAAGGAACCATCATCACCTTTGAAGCTTTGTAACCAAGACACAAGAATTGTTCCAAGGAAACCATGATCCCATTCATGAAGAATCAACTAAGAAGGATGGAATGATCTCAAGTGAACCATATAGTTGGACCACCATATTTGATTTAGATCAAACCCACCAACTTATGCGGTGTAGCAAAAATATTTTGCTGCCTAAAAATGTACTTGAACTTTGTTGTTTGAGTGGAATGTTTGTTTGTGATTGCTTGCACATTGCTTGTATGAATTTTTGTGTGTGATTAGACTTCTTCCTTAGAAATCTTTTGCCTATTCTAATCCCATCAAACCCAAACAGATGACTTCCCCAGGAAACTCCAACATCAAGAATGGTGACAACAACAACCAAGAGATACACATGAGAGAACTCATAGTAACCCAAACCCAGTTAAACCAACTGACAAGTCAATTTTGGGCCAACAACAATGAGTTAGACCCAACCATTCAAAGGTTTATGGAAACCCAAACCCAATTGTTGCAAAGGATGACAAATCAAATGATCAACATGGGAGACAACCCTTCCTAAGGAGTTTGTGACAACAATGATGTCAAGGATGATGTTATATAAGGAACCCAAGCTTGCAATATTTGTGGTGACATAGAACACACTTCCAAAGAGCATGAAGATCAATGCCCTAATTGTGAAGAGAAACATCCAACTAAACAATGCGCCACATCTCAAGCTACATGCTTCCTATGTGAAGGAAATGATCATGTCCCTAACCAATGCCCCATCTATCCTATAGTTCAACAAATGAAACAAGATGTAATGCATCAAATGTTTGGAAACCTCCATAAGGGAACAACTTCTACCAAGAAGTATGAAGGCAAAGTCAGAACCATTCTTCATAAAGCCAAATCCAAAGTAACCACAAAGTGTTTCTACTCTTGTGAAGGAGAAGGTCATATCTCTAGTAATTGCCCCAAGAAGAGAGAAAAATTTCCAACCTTTGAGGTGAGATATGAAGAGAATGAATTAGAAGAACTCCTAGCTTTGGAGAGACCCAAAAATAAGAAGAAGGATATTAGCCAGTTGCAATGCTACAATTGTAAGGAACTTGGACAATATGCCAATGAGTGTCCAGAGAAGATACATCAAGATCCCAAGCAAGCCAAGATGTAATCTAGTTGAAAACTTTTAAGGGTGGTAGTACCCTAGTTGCCTTGAAGCCAACTTGTAACCTCTAGCCTCCCCAAATCTCGGGACGAGATTTCTTTTAAGGGTGGTGGCCTGTAACATCCCAAAATTTTCCAAATTTTGTAATGTGAAAAATAAATAAACAAAATAAATAGTTGTTGAAATTTAGGGTGAAAATAAACTTTTTGATTCCAAATGGAAACATCAAAGACCCATCTTGGACAAACTTTGAATGAAAAGGGATTTAAAAGATAAACAAATAGCAAATAAAATTATAAAAGTTGGAATCACCATTTTTGTATCTTTAAATAAAAAGATATGGATTTTATAAAATAAAGGAAGGAATAAATAAACAAGGACTATTTTAAAGAGCCAAATTAAAACTTGGCCAAGCAAATAAAATAAAATATTTTTGTTTAATAAAAAGAGTAAAGGATTATTTAAATAAAATCATGAGGATTTATTATTATCCAAATTCATTTAAGTAAAGACATTTCCCATTTTAAATGAACATTAAAAACATAATAAAGTATTTTAAATAATAATTCAAAGTGATTTATTTTTAAATAAAACCTACTGAAAAGATTTGGTAAAATTTAGATTTCAAATAGAGTTTGAAAACATTAATAAATCTTATTTGAATGAAGGACAAGGGCCTATTTTTAAATAATTAATATACCCTAAAAAGAATAAAAGATATATCCTTAATTTGACTTTAGAATATGTTAATAAATAGTATTAGAATATACACAAAGTTTGGCAAATGTTTGAATTCAATTAGTATTTGAAATATTTGAAGAAAAATCAAAACAGAATAATAGAAAAGGAAAAAGAAAAAGAAACAAAACAAAAAAATGAAACAACCCAGCCCAGCTAACCTAGCCCAGTCCAGGACCAACTAGCCCACTCTCCCTCTCTCTAACGCGGAGCGTTTTTCACTAGAGAACGAACCCGCGTAGCAACTGACTGCTGGACCCCACCTTTCTTTTCCCTCTCTCGCTGACTAGCCAGCCCCACCTCCCAGTCATCTTCCTCACCCGCGCGCTAACCTCGTCGGCCGTTTCCTGCCGATGATAAATCCGCTTCAATGCCGCACTAAAACCTCGCCGCGACCATGCTCGATTAAATGCCTGCTCCCCCTCTCCATTTCCCCCCAGAAGCCACCCACCCTCTGCCACCAGGCCGCTCAGATTTTGCTCGAGAACGCCATGCTCGTGAGCATTTCCTCGATTCGGGCCAGCCACCGTGCCTTGCCACCTCAACCACGCGAGCTGTTTCATCGACCTCTGCACTAAAGATGTCACATCCCAAGATTTTCCAAATCTTGTAATGTGAAAAATAAATGAATAAAATAAAACTTTGTTGATTTTCAGGGTGAGAAGAAACTCTTGAATCCAATTGGAAATTTTCAAAACCTATTTGAATCAAATAAAATCCTAAAGGTATTTAAAAAGTTAAATAAACAATAAACTTAAAAATCTTTAAAATTACTATTTTTGGATCTTTTAATAAAAAGATTTGGTTTTCAAAAGAAAAGGTAGATTTTAAAAAAAATATTATTTTGTGAGCCAAATTAAGCCTTGGCCAAGCTTTTGAAATAAAATGTTTTGTTTTGATTAAAAGAGTAAGGGTTTATTTAAATAAAATAATAAGGATTTATTAATATTTCAATTTTATTAAAAATAAAGGTTTTACCTTTTTAATTAAAACATCAAAACTTGTTAATTTATTTTAAATAAGTTTTCCAAGTATTTTATATTCTCCAATAAAACCTACTGAAGTGTTTTTGGTTTTATTTATATTTCAAATGGAGATTTTAAATAAATCAAAACCCATTTGATTTAATAACTAAGGTCCATTTTATTTAATTATTAATGGACCCTAAAAATAAAAATATTATTTTGTTTTGGAATTTGATTTGTGTTGATAAACAGAGCTAAACTCAATATAAAGTTTAGTGGAAGTTTATTTGATTTGGTTGTTTGAATTGTGATTTGAATTTCAAAACAGAAATTGAATTGGAAAAAGGAAAAAGTTTCAGAACAGAAAAAAATATGAAAAGGAGCCAGCCCAGCCGGCCAGCCCAATAAGGCCCAGCAAGACCAATCCCCACCCCACTCGCAGCGAACCGTTTTACTCGCGATTGAACCCACTAAGTCAATGACAGGTGGACCCCGCTCGCCCTCTCCTTTCCTCACTGACGCCGGGCCCCACAGCCAGGTCATCGTCGTCTTCACCCCCCGATGAACTCGCCTCTGACTGTTTCCTCCGCGTCTTAATTCGAATCAATACGAGTTATTCTGCGAATTTAAATCCCCCGCGATCACGCTCGTTTAACCACCTCCCCCTCCTCTTCCTTTTCCCCCAAACACCACGCCTCGAGAGCCACCAGGTTGCTCCCATTTTGTGTTGCACCGCCGCCGTCTCCGACGAGGTTCTTGGCCAATTCCGGCAGCACCGCATCGCCCCTTGCCTCCCCGACCCAGCTCACACCCACTCCTGCACTGCACACCTTCCAAATGGCCTCAACTCGGCCGCTCACCCCGAGGCGTCGGCAAGAATAACCATCGCCATTGCCGTCAGCACTGCTCCGGCGAAATCGACGCCAACCCCGAGCTCCCCTTGTGCTTTGGTGAGTACCCCTACAACCACAGAGACCGTGCGCATCCTCCTGATACTTTTCTTCGCTTGCCTGCATCCGAGGTGCTCGACCACGACCGCGCGCAACCGACGCCAGCAATAACCCCGGTGAGCAATAGCCGTGAACTCCGTGCGCCCCTTGACTCCTCGAGAACACCTTGAGCTTTCCCAGTTCGCGAACCCGGTGAGCATATACCAACCACTCTTGCTTCCTCAGATCCGGCAACCTCGCCGCCAGAGCGCCACACTGCCGCTGCCAGCCCGCTATTTGGTCAAGGCGTTAGGAACCGTTAGATCTGCATCTGATGGCTAGGATAGAAGCTAGACGAAGGGGTAAGTAGCATCTGCGCGCCGTGCGATATGACTTAATCCAACGGCTCATCGCTGATCCACGCAAACGTTTTGACGAATCGTAATAGGACGTGTCCCATTGCTTGATTTAAACAAAATTTGATCTATTAGATTTCCAATTTTGTAAATTGCATAACTTTAGTTCCACACGTCCAAATTTTGCAAACTTTATATCAATGGAATCAATGGAACAAGCCCTAGCCAACCTTGCCATTTGTTTAGTAAAAAGCTTCTGGAAAAATGTTTTTTTTGCAGAAACATTTGTATTCTTGTTTATATTATAAAAATTGTTCAAAAATGATTTTGGGGATAAAATATTTGGCAAATGGTGTGATTTCAACGTACAGACCATAGGAAACACTTTGTGGTTTAAAAAATGTATTTGGTGAAACAAAAGAATGATTCTTTGATTTAAAACCATTTCTAGTCAAATAAAAATATAGTTTATTTATTAAAAATGGTTTTGGAAGAAAACTTTTGGGAAATGTTTTGTTTTAAACTCTCTGACCCTAGACACCAAGTTTTATGGTTTGAAAACACATTTTGTGAATCCTATAGATTAATGCCTTAGTAAAAACATTTCTACACCACATAAAATGATACCTTGTTTTGAAAATGGTTTATGAAGTGAAATCTTTTTGCAAATGACTTTACCACTTTATAAAATGACCATTAGGTGTTTTAAAATGTTTATGACCCATTAGAAACCCCTTTTACAAATAAAACAATCCTTTTGCATGCTTGCATGTATTGTTTTGTTTATTATTTTATGTGATGTTTTGCTTGAATGGTAGATTGAAATAGTGTTTGCCTGATTGATTTGTAGTGACTTTAAGTGTGTGAACATTGCAAATACCAAGGAGTGAACCTATACTCTACCAAAAAGGCAAGTGATGCTTCAAACTTTTGTCCCATCACTTTCACTATGCATTAGTGATTTTTCTAAGTAAAACTTGCATGGAATTTTGCTAAGTAAAAACCTTGCTATGGGAAAACCTAGTAGATGAAACCTTAGTAGAAATTTTCCTAAGTTAAGATTCCTACTACTATCAAGCTTAGCTTAGCTAATAGAAAATGAGGGTGGAAATATATTCACACTATGGAAAAATTTCTAAGTCTGAGGACTTGTGTTTTTGTTTAATAAAACAACTAAGTTAATGAATCACCTGGGTGGAATGGTAATTGCTTGGTGGTTTTTGGTTGAGTGGTTACACAAGGCCCATGGCTATGGTTTACCTTGTGTATCACACTTGTGGATTGCCACCTAGGAACAAAGAGATTTGAGATGTCAAATGTTGAGAAGCTTCAAGTGCAGCCACTTGGCATTATGGGCTCTGCCTGGATCACATAGGTTGCTAGAACTTAGCCATTTGGACAGTTGGTGGTAGTGGGATGATAGGTTGGAACGCGTCCATTTGGTCTAAGGAAAGGCTTCTGAAAGATCTTGTCTTGGTGAAACCAAGTCTTGTGGGCAAAGTGCACCACCTCTGCAGAGTGTAAAATCTAAGTACTTAGCCATGTCCCTGGTAAAGGAAAATTTGAGCATCAAGACATGGAAGCTATCAAGAATCTCATCATCCAAATTTCTAAGTTAAAAACTTGTGGTTGAACAAGGGTTAAAGGATCTTCAATCTTTGATTGGGAGATGCCTTGGGAAAGATTATTTTGTCAAGCAAAAAAAAAACTTAGTGATTTCAAAATGACAGGGAAAATATATTTTGAGCAAAGCAAGCCTAAGCTCCACTTAGCTGTAGCATCCCAGTTGTCTAACCCCTGTAATGCTACATGTCATAATAATAAAAAGAGCCACTTCCAACATATAATTGTTGCATCATCATCATATCATGCTCATGTCATCATACCACCTTGCATTTGAGCATCATATAAACCCCTTTTCTTGTTTGGTTCTTATCTCATGTGCATGATTAATTGTATTTGCCTCTTGATATTGTATTTGGCTCTTGATACATTGTTATATGCCCAAGTTGAGTTGAGGGCATCTCTCTTTTTGACTCCACCACCTTATCTTTCACCACCTCTTTATTCCACCATCCAACTATTTTGAGCTTGGCATTTTGTTGTTTATCTCTGGCTCATGATCAGTTGGTTGGAACCACCCATATATCTATGCTTGGCCTTGCCCACTTTTTGGGAATGCACATGAGTAATGCCATGATAATCTTATTGTTTTCACAAGGTTATGGTTGGCATTAATTATGTTGCATGGGCCATGCAAGTGCCACCTTCTCTAGTTTTGGTTTTTGCTTGAAATTCAAAGTGGATCTTTTCCTTTGCTTAAATCTTGTTTTGGGCTTGTAGTGGCTACATCAAATCATCTATCTCTATCCCCCCTTTAGCTTAACCCCACCCCCATGCCCCATGCACACACATGTGCTATGTGGCATGCACATCTTAAACCACCCTCTTTTGGATCTTGCTTGTTCTTTGCTTGGATCATGCATGGGCCAAAGGAGAACCCCATCATCACATGGCCATCTCTGTCTCTCTCCCTCCCTCTTTTCTTGCTTGATCTTGCTAGGGCTAGTATGGAGCTTGCATGATCAACTAGTTTACCACCTCCCTCTTTCTTACCCCTTTTAGCAAACCCTAAAACCAACCCTTGCCATCTACCCTCCTAGCTAAACCTAAAACCCTAAGCCACCTTTTCCCTAATCTACACCTTTTTCCTAAACCAAAACCCTAGCTAAACCTCCCCTTCCCCTACTACCTAGCTTGATCACTCCTCACCTAAAACCCTAGGCTCAAGCCCATGCCCTTCCCTCTCTCTCGGCCTCTCCTCTCTCTCTAGCGTGCAGGCCCCCTGGCCCCACCTAGCTGGCCCCACTTGCCACCTAGCTACCCCCTCCACCACTCAAAGAAACCCTAGACCCGAGCCTCACCTCTCCCTCTCTTGCTCTCTCTCTCTGCCCTAGGGGCCCCAGCCGAACCACCCCGACCCTGGCCTGCCCTACCCCACCTGCCAGCTACACCTGCCCCTGCCCTGCCGTGCCCAGCCCTGGCACGTGAAGGAGGAGGAGGGAAAGGTGGCCGAGCCACCTTTTCCATCTACCCCACCCCCACGGCATCTCCCCCTCCTCTCCGTCCCTATCCACCCACTGCCGCCCAGCTATCCAGATCCACCCAGTGCCTGCCCGCCTCCCTCTCGCCCCATCGCCACATTCTACACCATCGTCGCACTCGGCCTCCACCGCATCCACCGATCCAGTCAAGTGCGCCATCGAGGAGGCCTGGAAGACCAAGGCCAGTCCCCTGCATCGACCCGTACACGCAGAAGCGGAGGAGAAGGACCGGAGCCGCCCGTACCAGCGCCGCCCGAGCCGGAACCCTAGCCTCGCCGTCCGTCTGCCTCGACGCTGATCCTCTGCTCGCCGACCCGATCCCACGCCACCAACAACCTCCCGGTGAGCCCACGACCCTCCTAGACAACCCCCTCTGGCCGATCTCGCCCTAGCGCCGCCGTGCCTTCCGTCGAACGCCGTCGGAGTGTCGGGTTCAAGGCCAGACGCCAAGGCGCCCTGCCAGCAACCTAGATAGGCCCGTCTGATTCCCTAACACCAAGCCCGAGCAGTAGCGGGCTCCGCCTCGCCCGCAACGCCCCTGTGATCGAGCCCAGCGCCAGCGCCAGGCACCGATCCGCCGATGCAGATTCGAGGAAGAAGCATGTGTCGCGGCGTGCTTTTGCGTAAAACCCGCCTCTTTTTCGCATCAACCCGCGGTCCGCCTGCCCACTAGTCGTCACCGCGGAATTCTTCCGAAAACCCCGCCTTTATAACCCTTAACCCGCTCCAGCCTAGTCCCACTGGGTTCTGGCCTCGCCTCTGGCGTGGACCCGCGTGGTCGATGGCCCACCTCATTCGCTTAGGCTGGTCACCGGTGAGGAAACCTCCTCTCAGACGCGTCTGGTCCAGCCAGGGAGGCCCCACTGCCTGTCTGTTCATGCTAGACATGGACTGGGTGACAAAAGTAATTCGGCAAATCTGTTTCAAATTCAAATCTTTTCAATTTAATTCAAATCCAATTTAAATTCTGTTTTCAAATAACTTTTCAAATATTAATCCAAATAATACAAGTAATATATGTTTGGATATCAGCAAGATGAGAGGATTCCAAATATGCCATCCATTTTGTCTTTTGCACAAGTAAAATTCCAAGTTTAGTTTAATTACCCAAATTGCCACTAGAATTTCAATAATTAATAACTTTTGTTCTATAATTCCAAATTTAGCAAATGATAAGTCCAAAATGTTCAGCTCGACGAGACCTTTCTGTTTATGCTATCCATAACTTCAATTGCAGCATGCATCATATAAATATATAGTGCACAACAACTGTTATGGCAACAAATGTGAGTCCAAAAAACCATTAAAATGTTATTTACCTGTCTGCCACACCTCACCATGCCATGCTACCTTACTTGCCATGTAAATTGTGCATCATTCATCATGGCATGATTGTTTGCTTGACGCATCTTATTCATATGCTTGTGCTCTATATTCATGTTGGCCTTGTTTGTTTGGTTTTTCTCGGATAGACACCGAAAGGGGTTATATCAAGAGAACCAGAGCACTACCCAGATCCGCCCCTTGCTTCAACTGAGACACCGTGCAAGCACTTCCACATGCTTGCATACATACAAGACCTATTGCCTCTATCTTATTCTTGCATCATTGAGTCGATTGCATTAAATTGAATCCCAAGTATGCATAGCCTTTACTTTTCAACCCCACTAAGCTTGTTCCTCCATCCCATGAGCCACTACTATAGGATTTGTTTGAGCCATGCGAGTCGAGAACAAGATGTGTAGGGTTTGAGAGTCGATGAATAATGAGGTACCTAAACAACTTAACCCGAGTAGTTCAGGATAACTAAAGAAAGTGGCACCGGTGAGCAACATCTGCTATTTGGTTTTTCCTGCTCACTTGTGTCCCGTAAGACCCCGAGTACTTGATTCATGTTCCTTGATTTATCGCGCTATCCACATCCGGGAGGTATATGGGACCCCCCTGGGCCAGAGCTTGATTCCGTCTTATTTCTTGGGGCCACAAACTAGTTTGAGGTCTTATTTACTATCCTGTACATATGCCATGCTACTTTCTGCATTTAATTTGTGCGAGGAGCACACTGTACTGTTTAGGATCGGGACACGATTCCACGGTGTCGACAAGCCCAGCCACACTTTCGGGTTCCCGCCGTCACAACCAGACACCCAAACCTTGAGCCCGTCTCGAGTCACCGCTTCGCTATGGATCTACTTAAGGGTGGCCTCAAATATTTCTGAATCTTGTGATTGTTCTCGTGAAAGCCTCGTTGGGTTTTGTTTTGGTTTTTCCGAGGTTGATCGAGCGTGTGTTGCTATTGGTGCACCGCCGGTAAAACTTTCAAAGCCGTGTCCGCGATATGGACGACTTGGAGCACAGCTTGATCATAGACAAGCATAACTAAAGTACCGCTTTTAATCGACTAAAGTAACTTGACTAGTAAATAGTACAATACTCATGGAATGGTTAATAAAATTGCCCACGGATGGGGGATTGTTAGTCCGCTTCCTTGTTGGTAAGCAGGGAGTAGGATGGATCGGATGAGATTACCATAATAACTGTTGTACTTAATTCACGGACATCCGCCTATCATTGGTTAGGCGGATGGTTAGCGTTATCTCAGAGAATTGCTAGGGTTTATCTTCCGCTGCAATTGCCACCCAGTTGTGTCCCTTTAGAGGCATTAAGACTTCTTGAAAATTCTTAGGGTCTCACACGATAAATTCTTGATTCAGATGAACAGTACCTTCTCGTGACGGATCTTGGGTGGAAAAAGCCAAGATGTGGGCAACGATCGTTCGGTGTAGAGATTCGGAACGGGATCCGTGAGACCGTAGTTGGGATGTGCTTATTTCTATGGCATCTTATGCCGATTTGCTTCTTATCCGCATCGGATCTTGTTTGCCGCTTCTGCATGATACTCTGATGTGTGTTGTATGAGGAATTATCCTAAAATATAGATCTATCTAGGTCATTTGAATCTTGCCGTATGGCGTTGGTATATTTCCTTTCTTGCTAGATGGTATGGCTTTGATGTACTATTGTATGGTGGCTTGCACATACCCACTTGTGTAACGTAGTTGATCCTTCGCCGACCACGCCTGCAGGTCCCGTTGAGAGGGTAGTGGTTGGGACGCCCAAAGGACTACCAAGGAGTGGCTTTTGGGGCCCCACCGTACTATTTCAACCACTATCACTCATCCAGGCTTATATCTAGGAGCGTAGTTCACCGAGGTAGTTACAATTGGTATCAGAGCCATCCCGACCTTCAGGGTTTCAGCCAAACGGTCGTTGTCAGTCTAGTAAATATTTTGGTAGTTATGTATATTAGGGAAAAACAAAACGCGAGTGTAGGACTGCTTCCACTTTTCTTCTTACCCTCCCACCCACCCTTTTCTGGTAAGGAAGTGCAATGTTTTCAATCCTCTTCTCAAGATTCAAACTAGGATTCACGTGTTCTGGGTTTCCGTAGTACCATAGGTTGTGTGTGTGTGTGTGTAATCCCTTGTCTATCTGTTGCATCCAAGTTGTTATCTTATCGCCTTTGGTTATCAACTGTTGGTACATTCCATACCGATGTGCTTTTGCAAACCGACGCAATCTATCTTCCTCTTTGTATCCGACGCTATCTTGTTTGGGGTGTTCGCTCGTAGTACCAATCTTTAGGTTTCGCACGTGAGAAGAAGGGGTTAGGATATGTGTTCCACTTGTTCATGTGCGGAGTAATGATTTGAGTGCGGGATGGAGTCGACCATACCACTACTTGTATCATTCGCTTTTGTATATTGAATCGGTAGAGTCACTAATCTTGATTCGTTAAGTAATTTTATGCATCTATTGGTATTTTAATGCCGAAATTTGTGGAAAAATTTTCTTTGATATATTGTACCACACTCCTTTTCACCGTGCGATATGCTTAATATCTTTTAGGTGCTATGAACTTTGTTGATATTTTAATATCATCTCAGTAAATTGTATCCTTAATCTTGGTTAATTCCATCTTGGTAATATTTTGGATTATTGTCATTCTCCATTATAGTACTGACTTGAGTTTTATATCAATGACAGGATGGCTCCCCCACGCCGGACTGAAGAGGACATTCCTCCGAACTGGCTCAATCTTTCAGCATAGCTAATGCTTTGGCGGCAATGCAAGAGAACCAGCAGCGCTTTGAGGAGAGCGTCAGAAGGAATGAGTTTGCTCCACTTCCTCCACCTCCCAAGCATGGTGACATCAAGAGCTTCCTCAAGTTCAACCCTTGTCAGTTTGATGTGTCTGACCGACCTCTTGACGCGGATGATTGGCTGCGAGATCTCAAGGTTGCTCGAGATCATTGATGTTCCAAGCAGGAGTGGGTCAAGTGTGCTACCCACCTTCTCAAGGGAGATGCGCTCTTTGGTGGGAAAACTACTTGAAGGCAAGCTGACCGGGTTCCACAACTTGGGAGTGGTTCACTGCAGCTTTCAAAGAACAGTTTCTCTCGGAGATTGTGATGGAAAGGATGAAGGAGGCTTTCCTCAACCTCAAGCAGAAATGATAACGTAAACACCTATATCAGAACTTCATGAACCTCTCGCTATGGTGGTGATGAGGTATCCGATGACAAGAAAAGCAAAAGATTCGGGCAAGGGCTCAATGCGTCGATCAAGTATGCAATCACGCATGCAAGACCGCAACCTTCCCGAACTACAGACACAAGACCGCAAGAGGAGGCAAGGTGCAAATGTTCGAGGAGTCCAAGAAACATAACAGGATGCATCAAGCTCTGCAGCTATGGCAGCTCCTTCTAAGCGGCGTGTCCGGGTTCCTAACACCCCACCGCCGCTCCCGGCTCCACCAAGACCTGCGAGTTTCACGTCAAGGCCACCAAACTTCACCATCACGGCTCCTGTGGCTACAACAACCCTTACTGAGCGCTGGCGAGTCCCTGCTACTCGCCCACGTCCTCACGGTGCTTGTTACATGTGGAGATCATGGACATCCCAAATTGAATCGCCCAATGAAGAACAAAGCTCTCCCTCAACCCCCGCCAAGATCTGCAACAAGCTCTCCTTCGGTTCGTGCACCACCGCCTCGGGCTCTCAACATCAACACTAAGCCCGGGTCTGCGGTTGTTCGTGCCAACTGCGTCAACGCCTCTCAAGCTGAGCTCGCACCTGGAGTTGTCATGGGTATGCTTTCAGTTAACTCAGTTCCTGCACGAGTTCTCTTTGATTCTGGTGCATCGCATTCCTTTGTGTCTCACAAGTTTGCATATGAGAATGACTTAGCAATGGAGCCTATTCTTAAGCGGTTAACGGTTCTTTCTCCTGGAGCAAATATGGTAGCATCTAAGATCAGTCATGGCAATAAAGTTGAGATTGGTGGTTCTTCCTTCTTGGCTTCTTTGATTGTTCTGGGCAACTCTGACATTGATGTCATCCTGGGCATGGATTGGTTGACAGCAAATGCAGCTGTGATTGATTGTCTTTGAACGCCAAGATCTCCGAAGATCCTCAAGGCCATCTAGTCTTTTCTCCAAGTCCGACTCCTGCTGTCGGCTCTATTCCTTGGCTGCTCAATAATGACGCTATGGAAGCTATTCAGAGTGTACCTGGTCCGTGAGTTCCCGGATGTCTTTCCCAAGAGTTGCTGTGTATGCCTCGGATCGCGAGGTTGAATTCGTGATTGAGCTTGAACCTGAACGGCTCCTATCTCCAAGAGGCCATATAAAATGGGTCCTTCCGAGTTGGTGAACTCAAACGACAACTTGATGAACAAGATAAGTTGGGTTTCATTCAACACAAGACTTCTTCTTGGGGTAGTCCAACAATCTTTGTGAAGAAGCGTGAGAACCGATAGGCTCTGTGTTGACTACCGGCTCTAAATGCTAAAACCATCAAGAACAAATATCCTCTTCCTCGGATAAATGATCTATTTGATCACCGGTGGAGCTGTGGTGTTCTCTAAGCTGGACTTGAGAAGTGGGTATCACCAAATCAAAATTCGCAAAGAGGATGTGCCCAAGACAGCTTTCACCACCCGCTATGGCCTGTATGAGTACACGGTCATGTCTTTCGGCCTCACCAACGCACCTGCTACCTTCTCGAGGCTGATGAACTCCGTTTTCATGGAGTACCTGGACAAGTTTGTTGTGGTATATCTGGATGACATTCTGGTTTATTCCAAGTCCAAGGAGGAGCATGAAGAGCACCTGCGGTGTGTCCTGAGCAAGCTTCGCGAGAACCGCTTGTACGCAAAGTTCTCTAAGTGTGAGTTCTGGCTGCCTGAAGTAACATACTTGGGTCATGTTATCTCTGCCAAGGGCATTGCAGTCAATCCGGAAACCGTGAAGACAATAGTTGAATGGCTTCCTCCTGCTAATGTCAAGGAAGTGCGGAGTTTTCTCGGCTTGGCTAGCTATTGCCGTCGTTTTGTTCAGAACTTCTCAAAGATAGCAAAGCCTCTTACCGATCTCCTCAAGAAAGGCAAAAAGTACCTGTGGACTCCTGCTTGTCAAGAAAGTTTTGAGACACTCAAAGAGAAGCTCACTTCCACACTCTTGGTTCCTCGGATACATCTAAGCCTTTCCAGATCTTCCGACGCCTCTTTGCAAGGATTGTGCGGTCCTTATGCAAGAGAGAGGTGGTTTCTTATGCCTCTCGCTTGAAGACGCATGAGATCAACTATCCCACACACGACCTCGAGCTAGCAGCTTGTCTTTGCTTTGAAGCTATGGAGGCACTACTTGCTTGGTAACTGCGTTAGAGATCTTCTCGGACCACAAGAGTTTGAAGTATATCTTCACTCAACCGGATCTCAACCTTCGGCAGAGAAGATGGATTGAAGCAATCAATGACTTTGATGTGACCATCAACTACACTCCAGGCAAAGCAAATGTCATGGCAGATGCGCTTAGCCGTAAAGCTTATGTCAACAACCTCATGGTAGAAGAGCAGCAGCCTCTCTTGTGCGAGGAATTCCGTCAGCTGAACCTGGAAATTGTGGAACAAGGGCATCTCCTGAACCTTCTGGCTACTCCTCTCTTGGAAGAACAGATTCGCTCTCGTCAGCTTGGTGATCCGCACACCAAAAAGCTCATCGCTAAGCTTGACCTTCCGAAGTATGAGTCCTTTCATGTTGATGATCAAGGCACGCTCTTCTTTGAACACCGGATGTTTGTTCCAAACTACCCGGGTCTGAGAGACCAAGTTCTCAAGGAGGCACATGATTCGGTTCTTTCTATCCATCCTGGCAGCACAAAGATGTACATGGACTTGAAAACACAATACTGGTGGCCTGGGTTGAAACGGTATTGTGCCAAGTATGTCTCAGAATGTGATGTGCGCCGCAGTCAAGGCTGTCCATCGAAACCATTTGGTCTTCTACAACCATTGAAGCCTCCGAATGGAAATGGGAGAAAGTTGAGATGGACTTCATCACCGGCTTCCCAAGGTCGCAGAAGGGCAACAATGCAATTTTGTTGTCATCGATGCTTTCTAAAGTGGCTCATTTCTTCCCAATCAAAGAAACAATTTCTGGACTTGATTGTGAGCTCTATATCAACAGGATTGTCTCTTTGTATGGGGTTCCACTTGAAATCAGTTCGCACTGTGGGAGCATCTTCACCTCAAAGTTCGGAGAGTTTCCAAAAGCTTTGGGAACAAAGTTGAACTTCAAAGATCGCTACCACCCTCATCGCAAGGACAAGTGGAAAGAATCAATCAGATTCTCGGAGGATATGCTTAGAGCTTGCGTCATCTCTTTTGGCATGAAGTGGGAGGAATGCCTTCCATATGCTGAATTCTCCTACAACAACAGCCGGAAGAGTCTCAAGATGGCACCATTCGAGGCTCTCTATGGTCGCAAGTGCGTAACTCCAATTGGTTGGTCGTGCAGGAGAAAGGATCTGGTTTGGCCTCGACATTGTGACCCAAGCAGGAGAAGGTGCATATCATTCTCGAGAACTCAAGATTGCTCAAAGTCGTCAGAAGAGCAACTATGACAGGAAACACACGGATATGGTATATGCCCCTGGTGATCTCGTCTACCTTCGTGTCACTCCCATGAGAGGAACACACCGCTTCGGTATCAAAGGAAAGTTGGCTCCTAGATACATCGGTCCTTTCAAGATACGTGGTAGAAGAGGAGAAGTTGCTTACGCACTAGAGCTTCCGGAAAAACTCAAAGTCCATGATGTTTTCCACATCTCTCAGCTCAAGAAGTGCTTCAAAGATCCCGGCAAGACTGTGGATCATGAGCTAATCGACCTTCAAGAAGATCTGTCTTATCAAGAACACCCCACCAAAATCCTTGAGACCGCAGAACGAAGGACGCGCAACAAGTCCATCAAGTTTTGCAAGGTGCAGTGGTCACACCATTCTGTTGATGAAGCAACATGGGAGCGTGAAGATGAACTCCGTGCCAACCATCCTTCTCTCTTTGTGTCTTCTTCTTCTTCTTCCTAGAATCTCGGGGCGAGATTCCTGTTTAGTGGGGGAGAGTTGTAGCATCCCAGTTGTCTAACCCCTGTAATGCTACATGTCATAATAATAAAAAGAGCCACTTCCAACATATAATTGTTGCATCATCATCATATCATGCTCATGTCATCATACCACCTTGCATTTGAGCATCATATAAAACCCTTTTCTTGTTTGGTTCTTATCTCATGTGCATGATTAATTGTATTTGCCTCTTGATATTGTATTTGGCTCTTGATACATTGTTATATGCCCAAGTTGAGTTGAGGGCATCTCTCTTTTTGACTCCACCACCTTATCTTTCACCACCTCTTTATTCCACCATCCAACTATTTTGAGCTTGGCATTTTGTTGTTTTATCTCTGGCTCATGATCAGTTGGTTGGAACCACCCATATATCTATGCTTGGCCTTGCCCACTTTTTGGGAATGCACATGAGTAATGCCATGATAATCTTATTGTTTTCACAAGGTTATGGTTGGCATTAATTATGTTGCATGGGCCATGCAAGTGCCACCTTCTCTAGTTTTGGTTTTTGCTTGAAATTCAAAGTGGATCTTTTCCTTTGCTTAAATCTTGTTTTGGGCTTGTAGTGGCTACATCAAATCATCTATCTCTATCCCCCCTTTAGCTTAACCCCTCCCCCATGCCCCATGCACACACATGTGCTATGTGGCATGCACATCTTAAACCACCCCCCTCTCTTTTGGATCTTGCTTGTTCTTTGCTTGGATCATGCATGGGCCAAAGGAGAACCCCATCATCACATGGCCATCTCTCTCTCTCCCTCCCTCTTTTCTTGCTTGATCTTGCTAGGGCTAGTATGGAGCTTGCATGATCAACTAGTTTACCACCTCCCTCTTTCTTACCCCTTTTAGCAAACCCTAAAACCAACCCTTGACATCTACCCTCCTAGCTAAACCTAAAACCCTAAGCCACCTTTTACCTAATCTACACCTTTTTCCTAAACCAAAACCCTAGCTAAACCTCCCCTTCCCCTACTACCTAGCTTGATCACTCCTCACCTAAAACCCTAGGCTCAAGCCCATGCCCTTCCCTCTCTCGGCCTCTCTCTCTCTCTAGCGCAGGCCCTGGCCCCACCTAGCTGGCCCCACTTGCCACCTAGCTACCCCCTCCACCACTCAAAGAAACCCTAGACCCGAGCCTCACCTCTCCCTCTCTTGCTCTCTCTACGCCTAGGGGCCCCAAATTAACCACCCCACCGGCCCCGCCCCACCACCGCCACCACACCGCCCCTGCCCCGCCTGCCCACAGCACGTGAAGGAGGAGGAGGGAAAGGTGGCCGAGCCACCTTTTCCATCTACCCCACCCCCACGGCATCTCCCCCTCCTCCCCGTCCCTATCCCCCCCCCCTGCCTCGCCCCGCTATCCCAGATCCACCCAGTGGCCTCGCCTCTCCCCTCTACCCATCGCCACCTTCTACACCATCGTCTGCACCCTCGGCCTCCACCGCATCCAGCCGATCCAGCCGTCAAGTGCGCCATCGAGGAGGCCTGGAAGACCAAGGCCAGTCCCCTGCATCGACCCGTACACGCAGAAGCGGAGGAGAAGGACCGGAGCCGCCCGTACCAGCGCCGCCCGAGCCGGAACCCTAGCCTCGCCGTCCGTCTGCCTCGACGCTGATCCTCTGCTCGCCGACCCGATCCAACGCCACCAACAACCTCCGGTGAGCCCACGACCTCCTAGACAACCCTCGCCGATCTCGCTTTAGCGCCCGTGCGTTTTCCGTCGAACGCCGTCGGGCGTCGGGTTGTTCTGGCGCCAGACGCTGCGTCCAGCGTAGCAGCCTAGATAGGCCGTCCGATTCTAACACCAAGCCCGAGCAGCGGTTTCGCCTCATGGCGCCCGCAACGTCCTGTGATCGAGCCCCACGCGCCAAGCTGCTGTGCACCGATCCGCCGATGCAGTCAGAGGAAGAAGCGCGGCGCGCTTTTGAAACCCTCGCTTTTTCTGCATCAACTCAGTCCGCCTGGCCGACTAGTCACCGCATGAATTCTTCAGAAACCCCCGCTTTTATAACCCTTAACCCGCGCTCGGCCTAGTCCCACTGCCTGGCCTCGCCTATGCGCGTGGACCCGCGTGGTCGATGGCCCACCTATCATTCGCTAGGCTGGTCACCATGTGAGGAAACCTCCTCTCAGACGTCTGGGTCCGGTCCAGGGGAGGCCCCACTGTCTGTCTCGGCTAGACATGGACTGGGTGACAAAAGTAATTCGCAACTGTTTCAAATTCAAATCTTTTCAATTTAATTCAAATCCAATTTAAATTCTGTTTTCAAATAACTTTTCAAATATTAATCCAAATAATACAAGTAATATATGTTTGGATATCAGCAAGATGAGAGGATTCCAAATATGCCATCCATTTTGTCTTTTGCACAAGTAAAATTCCAAGTTTAGTTTAATTACCCAAATTGCCACTAGAATTTCAATAATTAATAACTTTTGTTCTATAATTCCAAATTTAGCAAATGATATGTCCAAAATGTTCAGCTCGACGAGACCTTTCTGTTTATGCTATCCATAACTTCAATTGCAGCATGCATCATATAAATATATAGTGCACAACAACTGTTATGGCAACAAATGTGAGTCCAAAAAACCATTAAAATGTTATTTACCTGTCTGCCACACCTCACCATGCCATGCTACCTTACTTGCCATGTAAATTGTGCATCATTCATCATGGCATGATTGTTTGCTTGACGCATCTTATTCATATGCTTGTGCTCTATATTCATGTTGGCCTTGTTTGTTTGGTTTTTCTGATAGACAACGGCGGGGTTATATCAAGAGAACCAGGAGCACTACCCAGATCCGTCCCTTGCTTCAACTGAGACACCAGGCAAGCACTTCCACATGCTTGCATACATACAGTACCTATTGCCTCTATCTTATTCTTGCATCATTGAGTCGCGATTGCATTAAATTGAATCCCAAGTATGCATAGCCTTTACTTTTCAACCCCACTAAGCTTGTTCCTCCATCCCATGAGCCACTACTATAGGAGTTGTTTGAGCCATGCGAGTTGTAGAACAGCATGTGTAGGGTTTGTGAGAGTCTGATGAATAATGAGGTACCTAAACAACTTAACCTGAGTAGTTCTGGGATAACTAAAGAAAGTGGCACCGGTGAGCAACATCTGCTATTTGGTTTTTCCTGCTCACTTGTGTCCCGTAAGACCCCGAGTACTTGATTCCTGTTCCTTGATTTATCGCGCTATCCACATCCGGGAGGTATATG
The DNA here is from genome assembly GCA_030063025.1 of Avena longiglumis. NCBI lineage: Eukaryota > Viridiplantae > Streptophyta > Magnoliopsida > Poales > Poaceae > Avena > Avena longiglumis. The sequence goes on along the minus strand of CP125978.1, from coordinate 349,353,754 downwards.
GGACCCCCGCCGTAGCTTGATTCCGCTATTTCTTGGGGCCACAAACTAGTTTGAGGTCTTATTTACTATCCTGTACTTATGCCATGCTACTTTCAGATTTAATTTGTGCGAGGAGCACCTTGATCGTTAGGATCGGGACACGATTCCGCGGTGTCGACAAGCCCAGCCACACTTTCGGGTTCCCGATGCTCACCGTATTACCCAAACCTTGAGCCCGTCTCGAGTCGGTACCGTTCGGGATCTACTTAAGGGTGGCCTCAAATATTTCTGAATCTTGTGATTGTTCAATCGTGAAAGCCTCGTTGGGTTTTGTTTGGTTTTCCGAGGTTGATCGGCGTGTGTTGCTATTGGTGCACCGCGGGTAAAACTTTCTCAAAGCCGTGTCCGCGGATATGGACGACTTGGAGCACGTTTCTTGATCATAGACAAGCATAACTAAAGTACCGCTTTTAATCGACTAAAGTAACTTGACTAGTAAATAGTGCAATACTCATGGAATGGTTAATAAAATTGCCAACGGATGGGGGTTGTTATCCGCTTCCTTGTTGGTGGTGGAGGAGGATGGATCGGATGAGATTACCATAATAATGTTGTACTTAATTCACGGACATCCGCCTATCATTGGTTAGGCGGATGGTTAGCGTTATCTCGTAGAATTGCTAGGGTTTATCTTCCGCTGCAATTCGTCACCCCAGTTGTGTCCCTTTAGAGGCATTAAGACTTGCCGAGTACCCTTAGGGTCTCACACGATAAATTCTTGATTTAGATGAATGTGTACCTTCTCGGGATGATCTTGGGTGGAAGAAGCCAAGATGTGGGCAATGATCGCTCGTGTAGAGATTCCGGAACGGGATCCATGAGACCTGTAGTTGGGATGTGCTTATTTCTATGGCATCTTATGCCGATTTGCTTCTTATCCGTACTGGATCTTGTTTGCCGCCCGCATGATACTGATGTGTTATGTATGAGGAATTATCCTAAAATATAGATCTATCTAGGTCATTTGAATCTTTCCGTATGGCGTTGGTATATTTCCTTTCTTTCTAGATGGTATGGCTTTGATGTACTCTTGTATGGTGGCTTGCGTACATACCCACTTGTGTACGTAGTTGATCCCTTCGCCTGCCGACTACGCCCGTCTGAGTCCCGTTGAGAGGGTAGTGGTTGGGACGTCTGAAAGGACTACCAGTGAGTGGCTTTTGGGGCCCCACCGTACTATTTCAACCACTATCACTCATCCAGGCTTGTATCTAGGAGCGTAGTTCACCGAGGTAGTTACATTAGCCAAATGCATATAGATGATAGACTCCACTATACTACCATATTATCACTTGCCAATACAATTCAAATGTATTGACCCTTGTGGCTGTAACTTGTTATGTTGCAGGTTTGATTGATTTAGTGAAGTGTGTTGATTAGGATTACAAAGTCTACAACCAACATGTCTGCCTGTGGCACTTTGAAGATGAAGGACTCCATGCTTATAGATATTCTGCTGCAATGTAATGTAATAGCCAAGTGAGCTATGTAACATGTAATAAAATTATGTTATTCCTGGTTATAAAGTTATATTATGACCTTTGTTTCTTGATATTACATATTAACTGTGGATGCTAGCTATTGATCCAGGGACTAGCATTTTAAACACAGGGATCTCTACCTTATTAAAGGTTGGGAACCTTACAGATGGTATCAGAGCATTGTGTTGCCTATAGGATTTGTAACCCTAGGATTGGACAAACCCCTTAGAAAAATAGGAGTTGTATTTATTCCAAAACTTATTTACAAACAATCTTGTAAACTCTTTCCTCAACCATTTTGGTTTTGATTTTACATCTCTTCTATTTCAAAATTGATGGAAAAACCTACCCCATGGCCAAAGACTTCACCATGTGCAAAGGACTTCATCAACTCTAATGACTTCAACATCTTCAACTCTAATGACTTCAACATCTTCAGCATATTCACCAAGGACCTAACCCTTGGATATCACTAAGGACAAGTGAGACAAGAAATCTTGCTCAAGATTTGGAGACTAAGGAAACACAAATTAGAAGGAACCATCATCACCTTTGAAGTTTTTGTGACCAAGAGTTTTCTCCAAGGAAACCATGATCTCATGCAAGAAGGAATCAAACAAGAAGGATGGAAAGATCACAAGTGAACCATATAGATGGACCACCATATTTAGTTTAAAGTCAAACCCACCAACTTATGTGGTGTAACAAAAATATTTTTGGTTGCCTAAAAATATGCTTGAAACTTGTTGTTTGAGTGGAATGTTTTATTGTGATTTCTTTCACATTATTTGTGTGAATTGTGATGTGTGTGATTAGAATTATTTCCTTAGAAATATCTTGCCTATTCTAATCTCAATTCAACCCAAACAGATGACTTCTCCAAGAAACTCCAACATCAAGGATGGTGACAACAACAACAACCAAGAGAACAACATGAGAGAACTCATAGCAACCCAAAACCAGTTGAGCCAAGAGACAACTCAGCTTTTAGCCAACAACAATGGACTAGACCCAGCCATACAAAGGATTTTGAAACTTCAATCCCAATTGTTGCAAGGATTGGTTACTCAAATGATCAACATGAGAGAAAACTTTTCCCAAAGAGTTAATGACAACAAGGATGACAAAGATGTTAATCTAGAAGGAACCCAAGCTAGAAATATTTGTGGAGACAAGGATCATGAATCCAAGGAGCATGAAGATCAATGCCCCAATTGTGAAGAAGAAAGTCATATCTCTAGTAACTGCCCCAAGAAGAGAGAAAGATTTCCCACCTCTAAGGTGAGGTATGTAGAGCATGAACTAGAAGAACTCCTAGCATTGGAGAGACCCAAGAAGAAGAAGAAATGCCCCAACCCTAACAATAAGGATATTACTCAAATGCAATGTTACAATTTCAAAGAGATGGGACACTATGCCAATGAATGCCCAGAAAATAAGAAGAGCCGAAAAGACAAACAAAAGCTAGTGAAACCCAAGATAAGGAGGGATTTTAGCCAAGTGATGTGCAACCACTACAAACAGTTAAGAAATTATGCATTATATTGTCCAGAGAAGCCAACTCAAGACCTCAGCCTTATCACATGTTTCAAATGCAAGGAACTAGGCCACTATGCAAACTTCTGTCCAGGAAAGTTACACCAAGATCCCAAGCAAACCAAGATGTAATCTAGTTGGAAATTTTTAAGGGTGGTAGTACCCTAGTTGTTTTGAACCAACTTGTAACCCTAGCTTTCCCAAATCTCGGGAGGAGATTTATTTTAAGGGTGGTAGCCTGTCACATCCCAAGATTTTCCAAATCTTGTAATGTGAAAAATAAATGAATAAAATAAAACTTTGTTGATTTTAAGGGTGAGAAGAAACTCTTGAATCAAATTGGAAATTTTCAATATCTATTTGAGTCAAATAAAATCCTATTGGGATTTAAAAAGTTAAATAAGCAATAAACTTAAAAATCTTTAAAATTACTATTTTTGGATCTTTTAATAAAAAGATTTGGTTTTCAAAAGAAAAGGTAGATTTATAAATAAGGATTATTTTGTGAGCCACATTAAACCTTGGCCAAGCTTTTGAAATAAAATGTTTTGTTTTGATTAAAAGAGTAAGGGTTTATTTAAATAAAATAATAAGGATTTATTAATATCCAATTTTATTAAAAATAAAGGTTTTACCTTTTTAATTAAAACATCAAAACTTGTTAATTTATTTTAAATAAGTTTTCCAAGTATTTTATATTCTCCAATAAAACCTACTGAAGTGTTTTTGGTTTTATCTAGATTTCAAATGGAGATTTTAAATAAATCAAAACCCATTTTATTTAATAACTAAGGTCCATTTTATTTAATTATTAATGGACCCTAAAAATAAAAATATTATTTTGTTTTGGACTTTGATTTGTGTTGATAAACAGAGCTAAACTCAATATAAAGTTTAGTGGAAGTTTATTTGATTTGGTTGTTTGAATTGTGATTTGAATTTCAAAACAGAAATTGAATTGGAAAAAGGAAAAAGTTTCAGAACAGAAAAGAAATATGAAAAGCAGCCAGCCCAGCCGGCCAGCCCAATAAGGCCCAGCAAGCCCAATCCCCACCCCACCCGCAGCGAACCGTTTTACTCGCGATTGAACCCACTAAGTCAATGACAGATGGACCCCGCTCTCCCTCTCCTTTCCTCACTGACGCCGGGCCCCACAGCCAGGTCATCGTCGTCTTCACCCCCCGATGAACTCGCCTCTAACTGTTTCCTCCGCGTCTTAATTCGAATAAATACGAGTTATTCTGCGAATTAAAATCCCCCGCGATCACGCTCGTTTAACCACCTCCCCCTCCTCTTCCTTTTCCCCCAAACACCACGCCTCGAGAGCCACCAGGCTGCTCCCATTTTGCGCAGACCGCTGCCTCCGACGAGGTTTTGGCCATTCCGGCAGACCGACGCCTTGCCTCCCCGACCCAGCTCACCCACTCCCCAGACCCTGGCGCACCTTCCAGTGTCCTCAACTCGGCCGCGCTCACCCCAGAGCGTCGGCAAGAATAACCATCGCCCGCTGCCTGCACTGCCCGCGAAGTTCTTGACGCCAACCCCGAGCCCCGTGCTTGGTGAGTACCCTACAACCACGAGACCGTCGCATCCTCCTCGATACTTTTCTTCGCTTGCATCATCCTGTGCGCCTCGACCACGACCATGCGCAATGACGCCAAGAAGAACTCCGTGAGCAATAGCCGTGAACTCCGTGCCCCTCGACCTCGAGAACACCTTGAGCTTCCCGGTCTCGCGAACCGGTGAGCATATACAACCACTTGCTTCCTCAGACGCTGCAACCTCGCGCCAGAAGGCCACGCTGCGCCGCCACTACCGCTATTTGGTCAAAGCGTTAGGAACCGTTAGATATGCATCTCATGGCTAGGATAGAAGCTAGACGAAGGGGTAAGTAGCATCTGCGCGCCGTGCGATATGACTTAATCCAACGGCCTGCGTCGCTTGATCCACGCGAAACATTTTCGACAAATCAGAATAGGACGCGTGTCCCAGTCTGTTTGATTTAAACAGAATTTGATCTATTAGATTTCCAATTTTGTAAATTGCATAACTTTAGTTCCACACGTCCAAATTTTGCAAACTTTATATCAATGGAATCAGTGGAACAAGCCCTAGAAAACAATGCAATTTGTTTAGTAAAAAGCTTCTGGAAAAATGTTTTTTTTTCAGAAACATTTGTATTCTTGTTTAGATTATAAAAATTGTTCAAAAATGATTTTGGGGATAAAATATTTGGCAAATGGTGTGATTTGAACGTACTGACCATAGTAAACACTTTGTGGTTTCAAAAATGTATTTGGTGAAACAAAAGAATGATTCTTTGATTTAAAACCATTTCTAGTCAAATAAAAATATAGTTTATTTATTAAAAATGGTTTTGGAAGAAAACTTTTGGGAAATGTTTTGTTTTAAACTCTCTGACCCTAAACACCAAGTTTTATGGTTTGAAAACACATTTTGTGAATCCTATAGATTAATGCCTTAGTAAAAACATTTCTACACCACATAAAATGATACCTTGTTTTGAAAATGGTTTATGAAGTGAAATCTTTTTGCAAATGACTTTACCACTTTATAAAATGACCATTAGGTGTTTTAAAATGTTTATGACCCATTAGAAACCCCTTTTACAAATAAAACAATCATTTTGCATGCTTGTATTTATTGTTTTGTTTATTATTTTATGTGATGTTTTGCTTGAATGGTAGATTGAAATAGTGTTTGCCTGATTGATTTGTAGTGACTTGAAGTGTGTGAACATTGCAAAGACCAAGGAGTGAACCTATACTCTACCAAAAAGGCAAGTGATGCTTCATACTTTTTTCCCATTACTTTCACTATGCATTAGTGATTTTTCTAAGTAAAACTTGCATGGAATTTTGCTAAGTATAAACCTTGCTATGGGAAAACCTAGTAGATGAAACCTTAGTAGAAATTTTCCTAAGTTAAGATTCCTACTACTATCAAGCTTAGCTTAGCTAATAGAAAACGAGGGTGGAAATATATTCACACTATGGAAAAATTTCTAAGTCTGAGGACTTGTGTTTTTGTTTAATAAAACAACTAAGTTAATGAATCACCTGGGTGGAATGGTAATTGCTTGGTGGTTTTTGGTTGAGTGGTTACACAAGGCCCATGGCTATGGTTTACCTTGTGTATCACAATTGTGGATTGCCACCTAGGAACAAAGAGATTTGAGATGTCAAATGTTGAGAAGCTTCAAGTGCAGCCACTTGGCATTATGGGCTGCTGGATCACATAGGTTGCTAGAACTTAGCCATTTGGACAGTTGGTGGTAGTGGGATGATAGGTTGGAACGCGTCCATTTGGTCTAAGGAAAGGCTTCTGAAAGATCTTGTCTTGGTGAAACCAAGTCTTGTGGGGAAAGTGCACCACCTCTGCAGAGTGTAAAATTTAAGTACTTAGCCATGTCCCTGGTAAAGGACAATTTGAGCATCAAGACATGGAAGCTATCAAGAATCTCATCATCCAAATTTATAAGTTAAAAACTTGTGGTTGAACAAGTGTTAAAGGATCTTCAATCTTTGATTGGGAGCTGCCTTGGGAAAGATTATTTTGTCAAGCAAAAAAAACTTAGTGATTTCAAAATGACATGGAAAATCTATTTTGAGCAAAGCAAGCCTAAGCTCCACTTAGCCAAATGCATATAGATGATAGACTCCACTATACTACCATAGTATCACTTGCCAATACAATTCAAATGTATTGACCCTTGTGGCTGTAACTTGTTGTGTTGCAGGTTTGATTGATTTAGTGAAGTGTGTTGATTAGGATTACAAAGTCTACAACCAACATGTCTGCCTGTGGCACTTTGAAGATGAAGGACTCCATGCTTATAGATATTATGCTGCAATGTAATGTAATAGCCAAGTGAGCTATGTAAGATGTAACAAAATTATGTTATTCCTGGTTATAAAGTTATATTATGACCTTTGTTTCTTGATATTAGATCTTAACTGTGGATGCTAGCTATTGATCCAGGGACTAGAATTTTAAACACAGGGATCTCTACCTTATTAAAGGTTGGGAACCTTACAGATGGTACCAGAGCATTGTGTTGCCTATAGGATTTGTAACCCTAGGATTGGACAAACCCCTTAGAAAAATAGGTGTTGTATTTATTCCAAAACTTATTTACAAACAATCTTGTAAACTCTTTCCTCAACCATTTTGGTTTTGATTCTAAATCTCTTCTATTTCAAAATTGATGGAAAAACCTACCCCATGGCCAAAGACTTCACCATGTGCAAAGGATTTCATCAACTCTAATGACTTCAACATCTTCAACTCTAATGACTTCAACATCTTCAGCATATTCACCAAGGACCTCAACCTTGGATATCACTAAGGACAAGTGAGACAAGAAATCTTGCTCAAGATTTGGAGACTAAGGAAACACAAATTAGAAGGAACCATCATCACCTTTGAAGTTTTTGTGACCAAGAGTTTTCTCCAAGGAAACCATGATCTCATGCAAGAAGGAATCAACCAGGAAGTATGGAAAGATCACAAGTGAACCATATAGATGGACCACCATATTTAGTTTAAAGTCAAACCCACCAACTTATGTGGTGTAACAAAAATATTTTTGGTTGCCTAAAAATATGCTCAAAACTTGTTGTTTGAGTCGAATGTTTTATTGTGATTTCTTGCACATTGTTTGTGTGTGATTAGAATTATTTCCTTAGAAATATGTTTCCTATTCTAATCTCAATTCAACCCAAACAGATGACTTCTCCAAGAAACTCCAACATCAAGGATGGTGACAAAACCAACAACCAAGAGAACAACATGAGAGAACTCATAGCAACCCAAAACCAGTTGAGCCAAGAGACAACTCAGCTTTTAGCCAACAACAATGGACTAGACCCAGCCATACAAAGGATTTTGAAACTTCAATCCCAATTGTTGCAAGGATTGGTTACTCAAATGATCAACATGAGAGAAAACTTTTCCCAAAGAGTTAATGACAACAAGGATGACAAAGATGTTAATCTAGAAGGAACCCAAGCTAGCAATATTTGTGGAGACAAGGATCATGCATCCAAGGAGCATGAAGATCAATTCCCCAATTGTGAAGAAGAAGAAAGTCATATCTCTAGTAACTGCCCCAAGAAGAGAGAAAGATTTCCCACCTCTAAGGTAAGGTATGTAGAGCATGAACTAGAAGAACTCCTAGCATTGGAGAGACCCAAGAAGAAGAAGAAATGCCCCAACCCTAACAAGAAGGATATTACTCAAGTGCAATGTTACAATTGCAAAGAGATGGGACACTATGCCAATGAATGCCCAGAAAAGAAGAAGAGCCGAAAAGACAAACAAAAGCTAGTGAAACCCAAGATAAGGAGGGATTTTAGCCAAGTGATGTGCAACCACTACAAACAGTTAGGAAATTATGCATTATATTGTCCAGAGAAGCCAACTCAAGACCTCAGCCTTATCACATGTTTCAAATGCAAGGAACTAGGCCACTATGCAAACTTCTGTCCAGGAAAGTTACACCAAGATCCCAAGCAAACCAAGATGTAATCTAGTTGGAAATTTTTAAGGGTGGTAGTACCCTAGTTGTTTTGAACCAACTTGTAACCCTAGCTTTCCCAAATCTCGGGAGGAGATTTATTTTAAGAATTAGTCACATCCCAAGATTTTCCAAATCTTGTAATGTGAAAAATAAATGAATAAAATAAAACTTTGTTGATTTTCAGGGTGAGAAGAAACTCTTGAATCCAATTGGAAATTTTCAAAACCTATTTGAATCAAATAAAATCCTAAAGGGATTTAAAAAGTTAAATAAACAATAAACTTAAAAATCTTTAAAATTACTATTTTTGGATCTTTTAATAAAAAGATTTGGTTTTCAAAAGAAAAGGTAGATTTATAAATAAGGATTATTTTGTGAGCCAAATTAAACCTTGGCCAAGCTTTTGAAATAAAATGTTTTGTTTTGATTAAAAGAGTAAGGGTTTATTTAAATAAAATAATAAGGATTTATTAATATCCAATTTTATTAAAAATAAAGGTTTTACCTTTTTAATTAAAACATCAAAACTTGTTAATTTATTTTAAATAAGTTTTCCAAGTATTTTATATTCTCCAATAAAACCTACTGAAGTGTTTTTGGTTTTATTTAGATTTCAAATGGAGATTTTAAATAAATCAAAACCCATTTGATTTAATAACTAAGGTCCATTTTATTTAATTATTAACGGACCCTAAAAATAAAAATATTATTTTGTTTTGGACTTTGATTTGTGTTGATAAATGAGCTAAACTCAATATAAAGTTTAGTGGAAGTTTATTTGATTTGGTTGTTTGAATTGTGATTTGAATTTCAAAACAGAAATTGAATTGGAAAAAGGAAAAAGTTTCAGAACAAAAAAATATATGAAAAGGAGCCAGCCCATCCGGCCAGCCCAATAAGGCCCAGCAAGCCCAATCCCCACCCCACCCGCAGCGAGCCGTTTTTACTCGCGATTGAACCCACTGAGTCAATGACAGATGGACCCCGCTCCCCCTCTCCTTTTCTCACTGACGCCGGGCCCCACAGCCAGGTCATCGTCGTCTTCACCCTGCGATGAACTCGCCTCTGACTGTTTCTTCCGCGTCTTAATTCGAATCAATACGAGTTATTCTGCGAATTAAAATCCCCCGCGATCACGCTCGTTTAACCACCTCCCCCTCCTCTTCCTTTTCCCCCAAACACCACGCCTCGAGAGCCACCAGGTTGCTCCCATTTTGTGTTGCACCGCCGCCGTCTCCGACGAGGTTCTTGGCCAATTCCGGCAGCACCGCATCGCCCCTTGCCTCCCCGACCCAGCTCACCCACTCCCCAGACCCTGGCGCACCTTCCAGTGGCCTCAACTCGGCCGCGCTCACCCCAGAGCGTCGGCAAGAATAACCACTGCCCGCCGCTGTCGTCTGCACCGGCTCCGGCGAGTTACTGACGCCAACCCCGAGCTCCCCTTGTGCTTTGGTGAGTACCCCTACAACCACAGAGACCGTGCGCATCCTCCTGATACTTTTCTTCGCTTGCCTGCATCCGAGGTGCTCGCCCTCGACCACGACCGCGCGCAACCGACGCCAGCAATAACCCCGGTGAGCAATAGCCGTGAACTCCGTGCGCCCCTTGACTCCTCGAGAACACCTTGAGCTTTCCCAGTCTTCTGCGAACCCGGTGAGCATATACCCAACCACTCTTGCTTCCTGTATCGCCGGCAACCTCGCCGCCAGAGCGCCTCCGCCGCACCGTCGCCGCCAGCGCCGCTGCTATTTGGTCAAAGCGTTAGGAACCGTTAGATCTGCATCTCATGGCTAGGATAGAAGCTAGACGAAGGGGTAAGTAGCATCTTCGCGCCGTGCGATATGACTTAATCCAACGGCCTGCGTCGCTTGATCCATGCGAAACGTTTTCGATGAATCTTAATAGGACGTGTGTCCCAGTCTGTTTGATTTAAACAGAATTTGATCTATTAGATTTCCAATTTTGTAAATTGCATAACTTTAGTTCCACACGTCCAAATTTTGCAAACTTTATATCAATGGAATCAGTGGAACAAGCCCTAGCCAACCATGCCATTTGTTTAGTAAAAAGCTTCTGGAAAAATGTTTGTTTTTGCAGAAACATTTGTATTCTTGTTTAGATTATAAAAATTATTCAAAAATGATTTTGGGGATAAAATCTTTGGAAAAATGGTGTGATTTGAACGTACTTACCATAGGAAACACTTTGTGGTTTCAAAAATGTATTTGGTGAAACAAAAGAATGATTCTTTGATTTAAATCCATTTCTAGTCAAATAAAAATATAGTTTATTTATTAAAAATGGTTTTGGAAGAAAACTTTTGGGAAATGTTTTGTTTTAAACTCTCTGACCCTAAACACCAAGTTTTATGGTTTCAAAACACATTTTGTGAATCCTATAGATTAATGCCTTAGTAAAAACATTTCTACACCACATAAAATGATACCTTGTTATGAAAATGGTTTATGAAATGAAATCTTTTTGCAAATCACTTTACCACTTTATAAAATGACCATTAGGTGTTTTCAAATGTTTATGACCCATTAGAAACCCCTTTTACAAATAAAACAATCCTTTTGCATGCTTGCATGTATTGTTTTGTTTATTATTTTATGTGATGTTTTGCTTGAATGGTAGATTGAAATAGTGTTTGCCTGATTGATTTGTAGTGACTTGAAGTGTGTGAACATTGCAAAGACCAAGGAGTGAACCTATACTCTACCAAAAAGGCAAGTGATGCTTCATACTTTCGTCCCATTACTTTCACTATGCATTAGTGATTTTTCTAAGTAAAACTTGCATGGAATTTTGCTAAGTATAAACCTTGCTATGGGAAAACCTAGTAGATGAAACCTTAGTAGAAATTTTCCTAAGTTAAGATTCCTACTACTATCAAGCTTAGCTTAGCTAATAGAAAAAGAGGGTGGAAATATATTCACACTATGGAAAAATTTCTAAGTCTGAAGACTTGTGTTTTTGTTTAATAAAACAACTAAGTTAATGAATCACCTGGGTGGAATGGTAATTGCTTGGTGGTTTTTTGTTTAGTGGTTACACAAGGCCCATGGCTATGGTTTACCTTGTGTATCACAATTGTGGATTGCCACCTAGGAACAAAGAGATTTGATATGTCAAATGTTGAGAAGCTTCAAGTGCAGCCACTTGGCATTATGGGCTCTGCCTGGATCACATAGGTTGCTAGAACTTAGCCATTTGGACAGTTGGTGGTAGTGGGATGATAGGTTGGAACGCGTCCATTTGGTCTAAGGAAAAGCTTCTGAAATATCTTGCATTGGTGAAACCAAGTCTTGTGGGGAAAGTGCACCACCTCTGCAGAGTGTAAAATCTAAGTACTTAGCCATGTCCCTGGTAAAGGACAATTTGAGCATCAAGACATGGAAGCTATCAAGAATCTCATCATCCAAATTTCTAAGTTAAAAACTTGTGGTTGAACAAGGGTTAAAGGATCTTCAATCTTTGATTGGGAGATGCCTTGGGAAAGATTATTTTGTCAAGCAAAAAAAACTTAGTGATTTCAAAATGACATGGAAAATCTATTTTGAGCAAAGCAAGCCTAAGCTCCACTTAGCCAAATGCATATAGATGATAGACTCTACTATACTACCATAGTATCACTTGCCAATACAATTCAAATGTATTGACCCTTGTGGCTGTAACTTGTTATGTTGCAGGTTTGATTGATTTAGTGAAGTGTGTTGATTAGGATTACAAAGTCTACAACCAACATGTCTGCCTGTGGCACTTTGAAGATGAAGGACTCCATGCTTATAGATATTCTGCTGCAATGAAATGTAATAGCCAAGTGAGCTATGTAAGATGTAACAAAATTATGTTATTCCTGGTTATAAAGTTATATTATGACCTTTGTTTCTTGATATTACATCTTAACTGTGGATGCTAGCTATTGATCCAGGGACTAGCATTTTAAACACAGGGATCTCTACCTTATTAAAGGTTGGGAACCTTACACAGCAACCTCAGCTCACTCGCGCGTGCCCCATATGCTCGGCAATGACCACGTCCGAGCATCGCCGCCATCTGCCTCCGCTCCATCGACCTTCCCCCAGTAATCCTGACCGCCCCTCTCCCCCTCGTGATCACTCTCATGCCCGCTTCGGCGAACCTAACGGAGCCTTTCGTTTGTCTTAGCGCATCCTCCATCCCCGACTTCGGAGACGATCAGACGAACCCGACGGTCTCCCGAACTCCGGCGAGCGATTCGAGCCAGCACCGTGCGCCCCTTCATCGACAGAGACCACCTTCAGCACTAGCACTTCGCGGCGACCTCGGTGAGCTACCTCTCTCCCTATTTTTCTTCCTGTATCGCCGGCTCCGACACCGTCTGACCGCGCCGCCGCCAACCACCACTGCTAGCGCAGCCCGTTTAAGAATAGTCATTTTAGGCCGTTGGATTTTAATCGGATGCACACAATAGATTCTTTAACCGAAGAGGTATCTAGTGCTGTGAGCCGTGTGATCCACATTAGATCTGGCGCTCCACAGCAGCTGATCCGCCCGAACCGTTTTCGGCCAATCATAATAGAATCTATTAGATTCTATTAGATGTTTGATTTTGTAAATTGCATAAATTTAAATCTACACGTCCAAATTTTGAAAATTTTATATCAATGGAATCAGCAAAACAAGTACTTTCAAACTATGAACATTGTTTAGTAAATTCCTTCTGTTAAATTGGTTATTTTTACAGAAACATGTATAGGCATATTTTGTGTATAAAATTTACTCTAGAAATGTTTTTAGGATAAAATATTTGACAAATGGATTTTTTTGAACCTACTGACCATACAAACCAACTTATGGATTTAAAAGTGTATTTTGTGAAGCTAAAGAATAAATCTTTGAATAAAAGCATTTCTAGCTAAATAAAAAATTGTTGAATATGTTTTAAAATGCTTTTTGAGTAAAACATTTGGAAAATAATTTTATTTACACTCTCTGACCCTAAACACCAAGTTTTATGATTTAAAATATATATTTTATGAACCCTATAAATTATTACTTTGCTAAAAGCATTTTCAACAACATAAAATATTACTTTGGTATAAAAATGGTTTATAAGTAAAACCCTTTTTCAAATGGTTTTAATAATAAACACTTGACCATAAAACACTAACATTTGTGTTTAAAAAATGTATTTGTCAAACACTAAAAAATACTACCTTGATTTAAATCATTTCTAGCAAAACAAAAATGATTTAAATGGCCTTTTTCACTAACTTGATATCAAATGGTTTTTTATCACTTTTATAAATGACCATTGGGTATTTTCAAATGTTTATGACCTAATAGAAATCACTTTTCCAAAATAAAACAATCTTTGGCATGCTTGCATGCATTGCTTTGTTTTTATTATTTTATGTGATGATTGCTTGAATGGTAGATTGAATAGTTGCTTGCTTGATTGAATTGTAGTGGAATTTGAAGAGTGTGACTATTGCAAGATCAAGGAGTGAACTTATATTATCTACCAAAAAGGCAAGTGATGCTTCATACTTTTTTCCTACTATTTTCACTATGCATTAGTGATATTTCTAAGTAAGACTTGCATGGAATTTTGCTAAGTATAAACTATGCCATGGGAAATCCTAGTAGATGAAACCTTAGTAGAATTTTTCCTAAGTTAAGATTCCCACTTCTATCATGCTTAGCCTATGTAACATCCCAAAAATATTAAACTAGAATCATCAAACTCTAATCACCAAATTTAGGATTAACAAAAACTTTTCCAATTAAAATAGGAAAGCATTCATATGAGTGCATTAAAATTTGGATTCTTTTGAATTGCCATGATTATGTGTTTCTTTGCTTGTAAAATGATTCTTCGGTGAAATAAACATCATCTAAACAATCCCCAAACTTTTACAAAAGACAAACAAATCAAAACAAACAAATTAAGTGAATGGTCACTTTGGCCAATTTAACTCCCATGCCTACTTTGGCTATCTCTCACTTTTAGAACTTAACAGAAACTTGTTTGGATATTTGCACCCCTTGATAGTACTCATAACAAAGTACCAAGGCCCACCTTGTGATCATCGAGAAACATTCAAATGCATAGTTTAAATGATAGTTTAAAATTGAATCTAGTTCATATGGGAAGATCCCACTTTTTCAAAAATCACTCAAACCAACTAAAATTTCAAAACCCAAGCATCTATAGACTCACTAGCACATGCCTAGAACACCCACCAAAATTAATTTCAAAATTCAAAACTTGAATTCATGCGGCCATTTCATCAAACACCTTGCTGATTCAAATCAAACAAAATCAAAACACTATAGTGAGCAGTGATTCTGGCCAAACTTGTTCCCTCTCTGGACACCACTAGCCTTAGTAGATCATCTAACAACCTTAACTAATCTCTAGCACCACTGTAGGCTGGCCATTGTCATCAATGGTGAGCAGGCCGAGTGCACCCTTGCCACCCACATGTCGATAGCAAGCTAGGAGAAGCACCAATCCTAGCCAGCATGTCTGGGAGGTAGCCCATGCCCCACCGCCCCCTCTCGACCAGCCCTGCCTCGCAGACAATGCCCAGAATCGCCAAGAACGCCATGCTCGTGCCGCTGTCAACCATGCCGACATGCGCCGCATAGCATGCACCGTTCCCACGCAACCCGACCACCTCGAGCCCTCGCCGCCCGCCAACATGCTCCCCACCGTCCCAGGAGAACGCCAGACATGCCCATTTCACCGCCCGTGCCGCGTAGCCACCGCTCGCCGTAGAGTTCGCCGCCTCTGCCTCGCAGAACGTCGAGCATTCCAGACCGTTTGCCAACGGCCCTACACACACATTAAAGCCATAGAGCATCCCCAGGACACCACCGATCTATCGACACCCTCAGCCATGCCTCTAGCTGCCCGTAGCCTTGTCGCCACTGTTGCCTGCCCATCCCTTTCGGTCTCACCGTCGGGCCTATAATAGGAGACGACCCCCAGCCGAATTGAGCACACCATCTCACTCCCCTCTCCTCACTGATCGTTCCACCCCGTTCCCGGAGCAAGGCGAGCAGCGCATCGCCGGAATTTGGCCGGAGCCCGCCGCTGCTGGAGAAGAAGGAAGCCAGCGATTGGAGCCGCCCCAGGAGAAGCTGCCGGTACCAGGAGGTTCGCCGTCGTCGACTTCGTCGTTCGCCCGCCTCGCCGACCCTCGCCTGAGCCCCGGTGAGCCTCCCACGACCCCCACCTGCCGCGTTAGGGTTCTGTCTCGCCGGCGCTGCCCGACGTGGACGATGAACCAGAGCCGTTGGATTAGAACTAGATCCAACGCACCACGTTGCCCCGTACCGCTTCGCACCCCCCGTCTCACTGACGCGTGGGGACAGCAACTTAACCAGCCCGCGTAAGCGCTGTGCGTAGCAGGCCGGCCCATTTTCTCTTCCCGCGCAGCCCACTCGTTTGAATTTAACTTTTTCCATTTTAATTCAAACCTAGTTTTGTACCTAGTTTCAAAAATCAACCCAGCTCGATTCAGTGAACCAAATTGAATGAAACCAATTTTGTTAGAAAGGTTTTGAAATGCTTAATCCAAGCCCGTTGGATTCAAATCATTTGGATCTGGAGATCAACCTTGGTAAAAATAACAAGGCAGAATCTTTTCTGCATCCAAACATTTTTCAAATTTAAACCATAATAGCTTTTGAGTTGATTCCAACTCTCAAAAATCACATTTGATCATACCTTTCAGAATATATAAAAACATATGGGTTTTCTTACAGAAATAATGTTCAAGTAATAAAAGAATGCCACGTAGACATTTTTTAGTCACTTTATTTAATTGAAATAAAAGGTTAAATCTTATTAAATTGTGACACCACTTCAAATCACATTCCCATGTACTGAAATATGTGGTGATGACATGTGTCAACATGATCCCATGTTTGGTTTGGATAATATTAAATCTTAAGTAGTTTTTCAATGAGTAGAAATTACTTTTCTAAAAATAAAAGAAATTAAACCAAGCTTTACTCTTGTAATGTTAGTGATGATGCTAGATCATCTATAGAACCCCTTTGTGTGATGATTGAAAGTAGTTAAGTATTGTTTGGTGATTTTGTACCTCGTTTACTTATAGGCGCTAGTACCAACCAAGGATACAAGGAGGAAGGAGGATACTACAAGGAAGAAGCCAAGGAGAACTTCAACCACTGCTCTGCACAAGGCAAGCCTAATACTATAGTTGATTGTGCAAGTTAACACTTGCAAGATACTATACCTATGCAAGAAAATACTTGCTTGTTATCATACCACCTATATGCCTTAAGCATATGTGATCATACCCACTTGATAACCCAATCCTAGTTTTACTTGCCAGTTTTATATTTTATTTCTTTATCAAAGCTTTCTCTTAGAGTTTACTTAAGTGACTTGTAGATTATAGGAAGATAATTGAAGGTTGCATAAAGAGCATAAAACTTGGCCTAAGCTAGAAAATCCTTATGTCATCCTAAGGCAGGAGATTGAACTTAGTAAATTTCCCCTAGTTTACCACCCCTCATTAGCACTTACCCACACTTGTAGATGCTAGTGCTAAGCATAAAACTTGATTAACTTTAGATGGGAATACTTGGTGGAAAAATGGTTATGAAAACCTTGGAATGATGGATCATTCTATTGAGATGTTTTGACATGTGTTTCTGAACACCAGATGATTTGGATGATGAAAATGTTGAGGCATGAGCCTTAGCCCTTTATAAAACTGATGGTTGTCTGGATGCGATACCATTCCAATTTTACCGTACAACCACAATACCCGAGAATTGGGTAGGGCTTGACTGGAAACTTATATACCTTAGTATTATTTCCCTCACGGCCAAGGTCTGAGCTGAGGCTACCTTGTGAAGATTGTCCACCTGTGCAGTACCCAAGATGACAGTTGGTCATGGTTGGGAGGCCAAACTCACAGGAGAGGTGCTTATACTAGGGCGTGTAATTGAAAGGTTAGGATTGATTATCCGCATACTGAGTATGGTGAATTTATGAGTTGTTCCTGACGGATGTATCGAATATTGTGGTGAAAGTGTACAATCTCTGCAGAGTGTCAAACTATTCGAATAGCCAAGTCCATGGTTATGGACAGTTGGAGTGGCCATACTGTTCCCCTGTCAGATGTTTTCAAAATGACTTGTGAAATGAATTAAGACTTTTACTTGACCACAACAGAGTTGTGATATGAAATACAAGTTCCCACTTAGGTGTTATCAAACCTCAACTAGCTTTCTTCGTTTCTAAACTTAGTAGATGTAAATCTGGCTTTTTGCAAAACAACCCTAGAGCTTAGTGTCCTACTACAAAAACCCCCTTCACTTGTTAGTATTAGTTTGCGAGTACTTAAAGAGTACTCATGGCTTTGTCCCTGGATATTCCCGTGGCTAGACTATGAAGAAGAGTACCACGAGGATGGACCCCAGGAAGGTTACGACAACTAGGATCATCTCCCATCGTCAGCATTGCATGTGAACCCGAAGATGGAGCTTCGCCTACGCTACTGTTGTTATTACGTTACACCGCTGCTTGAGTGTATTAAGAACTAGATCATGAGATCCTTATTTGTGTAAGACCTTATGTATGGTTTGTAATGGATGATGTACTGTGGTATCAAATTCTGTTATGTCTCGCAAAAATGGTAATCCTGGGATTGCGATGTATGGCATAACAGGCATCTGTGATTAAAAATCCGGGTGTTGACAAGTTGGTATCAGATCCATCCTGACCCTAGGAGACCCTAGTTAGATTGGACGTTTGAATCAAAAACTTGGTTTCAAAACCAAAGGAAGCAAATGTTTACAAAAACTTATTCCCATTCTTATCACCTTATTTCTTTCATAAAAATTCATGTTCCTCAAAAACTCTTGCAAAATACATAAAATTTGACACACTTGATCCCTCTACTAACTTACTCATCCTATATTCTTGTAGATGGAAGTGAAGTACAGCAAGTTTTATCAGTTGGGGAATGGAGGGGACTTTATCTTTGAGAGGGATTTGGACCAGCTTTCGGAACTTCTAGAGCGTCTGCATCCCGAGTTCTTCGGAGCACAGCTTAATGATCAAGGAGGAGAAGATCTGCAGTGGCTAATTGTTGCAAGTCTTCGAGGAAAGATTGAACCTCCCACTGCTGAGGGAATTCAGTTTACCTTTAAGAGAGAACAACTAGCTCGATGGACTTGCCAGGGCCATGCAGGAAGCTCTTGCCCGTCTGTGTGGGCAGAGTATCAACCAGATCAAGGGTACCCGCTTTGAGTTTTTTCCAAGGCGTGATGCTATGGGACAGCCACTGGAAGCCCCATACCACCCCGAGATGAAGACTCAATTGTACCACCTCAGCTTCATGATGTATGATCGTCAGCAGGAATTGGATAATTGCCGTGACTACTGCAACCACAAGTCCGCCATCATCAAGACGAAGGATCAGACCATCGCCATGCTAGCGAAGGATCGCAAGTATCGCTGCCGTCAGCTAGACAATAAGGAGCGCATCATTGCCCGTCTTCACCACCGTATCTCGTCTTTGTAGGAGACCGTCCACGAGAGAGATATGTAGTTGGAGTTAAGGGAGAATGCCGGAGAAGACCTTCGTGGAGACCCCTACTCCTATCTCAGCGATGATGATGATTTTCTGGAGGGTCAGGCTATGGATTTCTTCACCGATGAGGATGATTTCGCCTTCATCGATGACGATGAGGATGACGACTACACCGACTCCGAGGAGTAGTAGCACTTGAGCACTAGCGTAGTGAGTAGTATTCGGTCCCACTGTATCGTAGTTTCCAGAATGGTTCTTAAAACCATATGCTTTCCTTTGTTGTGGTGTGTGTTTGTATCATGTGCTATGAATGAATGAATGAAAATGAAGTTGCTAGAAAAATCTGAGTCAAACTTTAAAAACTTTTCAAAGTCCCTGAACCTTAGAAATTTCCCTCTTTTCTCATGATCTGTCTCAATCTTCAGATGCCACGCTGAGGAAGTGGTTCATCCCCGGAACCGATGTTGCAGATCCTGCAAATGTTGGTTTCTAACCGCGAAGCTGAAAGAGCCGAACGTCAAGCCAACTTAGCCACCCTTCAGCACATAGCTCAGATGGCCAAAAACAACCAAGGCCACGGAAATCAGGACAACCACGGATCTAAGCTTAAGAATTTCCAGAACACCAACCCACCTATTTTCACTAAGTCAGAAGAGCCCCTAGACGCCGATGATTGGCTGCAAACCATGGAAAATAACCTAGAAGTCGCAGGAGTGGAAGCCAACGAGAACCGCAAGCGTCGTATGATGCATCAGCCAGGAACCCATCAGACCCCAAAGTATCGCCCTAACCCATCTCCAGTATTTTCCCCGAGAACCAATAGACCCCCGATGAACCGTTCGACCTATCCCAACCGTGGAAACCCAAGGCCCGGAGGAAATCACAAAAATCCTGGCTTACCTACTTCTAGTAGGGAAAATGACTCTATTTGGGTCATTGTAGACAGATTGTCCAAAGTCGCCCATTTCTTACCAGTCAAGACCACATATCAGAGTTCTAAGCTAGCGGATTTATACATCGCTAGAATCGTCAGTTTGCATGGAGTCCCCAAGAACATCGTATCGGATCGAGTAACTCAGTTTACCTCAAGATTCTGGAAGAAAGTCCAAGAAGGTTTAGGAACCCGCCTAGATTTTAGCACCGCTTATCAGCCTTAGACCGATGGACAAACGGAGCGAGTAAATCAAATACTCGAAGATATGCTGAGAGCATGTATGTTAGAGTATGGATCTAAGTGGGAAGACTGTCTGCTGTTTGCAGAATTTTCTTACAACAATAGTTATCAAGCCAGTTTGCAAATGGCCCCATTTGAATTCATGTATGGAAGACAGTGTCGCACCCCTTTGAAATGGTCAGAAGTAGGAGAGAGTCGGATTTTCGGACCCGATATCCTACAAGAAGCAGAAAAGAAGGTTCACAAGATTCGTGAGCACCTCAAGACCGCCCAGTCCCGACAAAATAGTTACGCCGACAAGAGACGCCGAGACCTCGCCTTTAACATAGGAGATTTTGTGTGTCTGAAAGTGTCGCCATTGAAGGGAATTCAACGTTTCTAGCTAAAAGGAAAGTTAGCCCCCAGATATATCGGACCCTTCAAAATCCTGAACCGTCGAGGAGAAGTGTCGTATCAATTGGAACTACCCGAAGAGATGTCAGCAGTGCACAATGTGTTCCATATCTCATTACTTCGCAAGTGTCTCGAAGTCCCGGAGAAGACTGAAGTGTTCAAGAATATTGATCACCGGACCATAGATATCAACGATGACCTGACCTATCCTGAAATACCCATCCGTATTTTGGAAGAAGCTTTTAGAACCACCAGAACCCGGAGCATCAAGTTTCTCAAGATTCAGTGGAGCAACCACACGGAAGAGGAAGCTACCTGGGAACGCGAAGATCACATAAAAATGGAGTTTCCCGATCTCTTCAAATCCTACGTAATATTTTCGTCCTTTTTCAAATCTCGGGACGAGATTTTGTTTAAGGGGGGAAGGTTTGTAACATCCCAAAAATATTAAACTAGAATCATCAAACTCTAATCACCAAATTTAGGATTAACAAAAACTTTTCCAATTAAAATAGGAAAGCATTCATATGAGTGTGCATTAAAATTTGGATTCTTTTGAATTGCCATGATTTTGTGTTTCTTTGCTTGTAAAATTATTCTTAGGTGAAATAAACATCATCTAAACAATCCCCAAACTTTTCCCAAAGACAAACAAATTAAGTGAATGGTCACTTTGGCCAATTTAAATCCCATGCCTACTTTGGCTATCTCTAACTTTCAGAACTTAACATAAACTTGTTTGGATCTTTGCACCCCTTGATAATACTCATAACAAAGTACCAAGGCCCACCTTGTGATCATCCAGAAACATTCAAATGCATAGTTTAAATGATAGTTTAAAATTGAATCTAGTTCATATGGGAAGATCCCACTTTTTCAAAAACCACTCAAACCAACTCAATTTTAAAAACCCAAGCATCTACAGACTCACTAGCACATGCCTAGCACACCCACCAAAATTAATTTCAAAATTCAAAACTTGAATTCATGCGGCCATTTCATCAAACACCTTGCTGATTCAAATCAAACAAAATCAAAACACTATCGTGAGCAGTGATTCTGGCCTAACTTGTTCCCTCTCTGGACACCACTAGCCTTAGTAGATCATCTAACAAACTTAACTAATCTCTAGCACCACTGTAGGTTGGCCATTGTCATCAATGGTGAGCAGGCCGAGTGCACCCTTGCCACCCACATGTCGACAGCAAGCTAGGAGAAGCACCAAGCCTAGCCAGCATGTCTGGGAGGTAGCCCATTCCTCACCACCCCTTCTCGACCAGCCCTGCCTCACAGACAATGCCCAGAATCCCCAGGAACGTAGCGCCCGTGCCGCTGTCAACCATGCCGACTTGCGCCGCAGAGCACGCACAGTTCCCACGCAACCCAACCACCTCGAGCCCTCGCCGCCCGCCAACATGCTTCCCACCGTCCCAGGAGAACGCCAGACATGCCCATTTCACCGTCGTGCCCCGTAGCCACCGCTCGCCACAGAGTTCACCGCCTCTGCCTCGCAGAACGTCGACCGTTCCAGACCGTTTTCCACCGCCCCTACACACGCATTAAAGCCATAGAGCATCGTCAGGAGACCACCGATCGATCGCCGCCCTTAGCCATGCCTCCAGCTGCCCGTAGACGTGTCGCCACCGTCGCCTTCCCATCCCGTTCGGTCTCACCGTCGGGCCCATAAAAGGAGATGACCCCCAGCCGAATTGAGCACACCATCTCAGTCAGCTCGTTCCACCCTGTTCCCGGAGCAAGGCGAGCAGCGCATCGCTGGAATTTGGCCGAAGCCCGCTGCTGCTGGAGAAGAAGGAAGCCAGCGATTGGAGCCGCCCCAGGAGAAGCTGCAGGTACTAGGAGGTTCGCCATCATCGACTTCGTTTTTCACCTGCCTCGCCGAACCTCGCCTGAGCCCCGGTGAGCCTCCCACGACCCCCACCTGTCGCGTTAGGGTTCTGTCTCGCCGGCGCTGCCCGACATGGACGATGAACCAGAGCCGTTGGATTAGAATTAGATCCAACGCACCACGTTGCCCCGTACCACTTCGCACCCCCTGTCTCACTGATGCGTGGGAACAGTAACTTAACCAGCCCGCGTAAGCGCTGTGCGTAGCAGGTCGGACCATTTTCTCTTCCCGCGCAGCCCACTCGTCTGAATTTAACTTTTTCCATTTTAATTCAAACCTAGTTGTGTACCTAATTTCAAATATCAACCCAGCTCGATTCAGTGAACCAAATTGAATGAAACCAATTTTGTTAGAAAGGTTCTGAAATGCTTAATCCAAGACCGTTGGATTCAAATCATTTGGATATGTGGATCAACCTTGGTAAAAATGACAAGGCAGAAGTTTTTCTAAATTCAAACATTTTTCAAATTTAAACCATAATAGATTTTGAGTTGATTCCCACTCTCAAAAATCACATTTGATCATACCTTTCAGAATATATAAAAATATATGGGTTTTCCTACAGAATTTTTGTTCAAGTAATAAAATAATGCCACATAGACATTTTTTAGTCACTTTATTTAATTGAAATAAAAGGTTAAATCTTATTAAATTGTGACACCACTTTAAATCACATTCCCATGTACTTAAATATGTGGTGATGACATGTGTCAACATGATCCCATGTTTGGTTTGGAGAATATTAAATCTTAAGTAGTTTTTCAATGAGTAGAAATTACTTTTCTAAAAATAAAAGAAATTAAACCAAGCTTTAATCTTGTAATGTTAGTGATGATGCTAGATCATATATAAAACCCCTTTGTGTGATGATTTAAAGTAGTTAAATATTGTTTGGTGATTGTGTACCTCGTATTTACTTATAGACGCTAGTACCGACCAAGGATACGAGGAGGAAGGAGGATACTACGAGGAAGAAGACGAGGAGAACTTCAACCACTGCTCTGCACAAGGCAAGCCTAATACTACAGTTGATTGTGCAAGTTAACACTTGCAAGATACTATAACTATGCAAGCAAATACTTGCTTGTTATCATACCACCTATATGCCTTAAGCATATGTGATCATACCCACTTGATAACCCAATCCTAGTTTTACTTGCCAGTTTTTTACTTTATTTCTTTATCAAAGCTTTCTCTTAGAGTTTACTTAAGTGACTTGTAGATTATAGGAAGATAATTGAAGGTTGCATAAAGAGTATAAAACTTGGCCTAAGATAGGTAATCCTTATGTCATCCTAAGGCAGGAGATTGAACTTAGTAAAATTCCCCTAGTTTACCACCCTTCATTAGTACTTACCCACACTTGTAGATGCTAGTGCTAAGCCTAAAACTTGATCAACTTTAGATGGGAATACTTGGTGGAAAAATGGTTATGAAAACCTTGGAATGATGGATCATTCTATTGAGATGTTTTGACATGTGTTTCCGAACACCAGATGATTTGGATGATGAAAATGTTGAGGCATGAGCCTTAGCCCTTTATAAAACTGATGGTTGTCTGGATGCGATACCATTCCAATTTTACCGTACAACCACAATACCCGAGAATTGGGTAGGGCTTGACTGGAAACTTATATAACTTAGTATTATTTCCCTCACGGCCAAGGTCTGAGCTGAGGCTACCTTGTGAAGATTGTCCACCTGTGCAGTACCCAAGATGATAGTTGGTCATGGTTGGGAGGCCAAACTCACAGGAGAGGTGCTTATACTAGGGCGTGTAATTGAAAGGTTAGGATTGATTATCCTCATACTGAGTATGGTGAATTCATGAGTTGTTCCTGAAGGATGTATCGAATATTGTGGTGAAAGTGTACAATCTCTGCAGAGTGTCAAACTATTCGAATAGCCGCCTCCACGGTTATGGACAGTTGGAGTGGCCATACTGTTCCCCCTTCAGATGTTTTTAAAATGACTTGTGAAATGAATTAAGACTTTGACTTGACCACAACAGAGTTGTGATATGAAATACAAGTTCCCACTTAGGTGTTATCAAACCTCAACTAGCTTTCTTCGTTTCTAAAGTTAGTAGATGTAAATCTGGCTTTTTGTAAAATAACCCTAGAGCTTAGTGTCCTACTACAAAAACCCCCCTTCACTTGTTAGTATTAGTTTGCGAGTACTTAAAGAGTACTCATGGCTTTGTTCCTGGCTATTCCCGTGGCCAGACTATGAATAAGAGTACCAGGAGGATGGACCCCAGGAAGGTTACGACAACTAGGATCATCTCCCATCGTCAGCATTGCCTATGAACCCGAAGATGGAGCTTCGCCTATGCTACCGTTGTTATTACGTTATTCCGCTGCTTGAGTGTATTAAGAACTGGATCATGAGATCCTTATTTGTGTAAGACCTTATGTATGGTTTGTAATAGATGATGTACTGTGGTATCCAATTATGTTATGTCTCGCAAAAATGGTAATCCTGGGATTGCGATGTATGGCATAACAGGCATCTGTGATTAAAAATCCGGGTGTTGATTGCCTAGCTAGTAGCAAACAAGGGTGGTTATATATCCATGTTATGGAAATATTGCTAAGTCTTTTTGACTTATGTTTTTGCTTAATAAAACTTCTAAGTGAATGAATCACCTGGGTGGAAAGGGACTATCTTGGAAGGATTTTGGTTGAGTTGTTACACAAGGCCCATTTCTATGGTTTACCTTGTGTATCTCACTTGTGGAATGCCACCCAGGAACTAAGAGATTTGAGATGTCAAATATTGAGAATCTTCAAGTGCAACCACTTGGCATTATGGGCTCTGCCTGGATCATATAGGTTGCAATAACTTAGCCAAATGGACAGTTGGTGGTAGGGGATGATAGGTTGGAACGCGCCCATTCTGGTCTAAGGGAAGACTTCTGAAAGATCTTGTCTCGATGCATGTCGAGTCTTGTGGGGAAAGTGCACCACCTCAGCAGAGTGAAAAATCTAAGTACTTAGTCGTGTCCCCGGCAATGGACAATTTGAGCATCAAGACATGGAAGCTATCGAGAATCTCCTCATCCCAATTTCTAAGTTAAAAAATTGTGGTTGAACAAGGGTGAAGGTTCACCAATTTCTATTGGTGGTTCCTTGGGATTTTTTGCAAAACAAAAACTTAGTGTTTTTCAAAGAGTAAGGAAAATATATTTTGAGCAAGGAAAGCCTAAGCTCCACTTAGCCAAATGCATATAGATGATAGTTACCACTATACTACCATAGTATCACTTGCCAATACAATTCAAATGTATTGACCCTTGTGGCTGTAACTTATTATGTTGCAGGTTTGTTTGATGTTAGTAAAGTGTGTTGAATAGGATTACAAGTCTACAACCAACATGATTGCCTGTGGCACTTTGAAGATGAAGGACTCGATGCTATAGCTATTTCTGCTGCATTGTATTGAGATATCCAAATGAGCTATGTAATATGTAATCAATTATTTTATTCCTGGTTATAAAGTTGTATTATGACCTTTGTTTCTTGATATTACATCTTAACTGTGGATGCTAGCTATTGATCCAGGGACTGGCATTGTAAACACAGGGATCTCTACCTTATTAAAGGTTGGGACCTCTACAGATGGTATCAGAGCATTGTGTTGCCTGTAGGATTGTAACCCTAGGATTGGACAAAACCCCTTAGAAAAATAGGAGTTGTATTTGTTCCAAAACTTATTTACAAACAGTCTTGTAAACTGTTTCCTTAACCATTTCGGTTTTAATTCTTCATCTCTTCCTTTTCAAACTTGATGGACAAGGACCTCACCCATGAGCAAAGACCTCAACATGAGCAGAGGACTTCACCAACTCAAAGGACTTCAACTTCATCAACTCAAATGACTTCAACTTCAACATCATCAAAGACTTCAACTTTATTTTCTCCAAGGACTTCAACTTGGATATCACCAAGGATTACAAGTGAGACAATAAATGTCAGCCAAGACTTGAAGACTAAGGAAACACAACTTAGAAGGAACCATCATCACCTTTGAAGCTTTGTAACCAAGACACAAGAATTGTTCCAAGGAAACCATGATCCCATTCATGAAGAATCAACTAAGAAGGATGGAATGATCTCAAGTGAACCATATAGTTGTATCACCATATTTGATTTAGATCAAACCCACTAACCTATGCGGTGTAGCAAAAATATTTTGTTGCCTAAAAATGTACTTGAACTTTGTTGTTTGAGTGGAATGTTTATTTGTGATTGCTTGCACATTGCTTGAATGAATTTTTGTGTGTGATTAGACTTCTTCCTTAGAAATCTTTTGCCTATTCTAATCCCAATCAAACCCAAACAGATGACTTCCCCAAGAAACTCCAACATCAAGAATGGTGAGAACAACAACCAAGAGATACACATGAGAGAACTCATAGTAACCCAAACCCAGTTAAACCAACTGACAAGTCAATTTTGGGCCAACAACAATGAGTTAGACCCAACCATGCAAAGGTTTATGGAAACCCAAACCCAATTGTTGCAAAGGATGACAAATCAAATGATCAACATGGGAGACAACCCTTCCCAAGGAGTTTGTGACAACAATGATGTCAAGGATGATGTTATAGAAGGAACCCAAGCTTGCAATATTTGTGGTGACATAGAACACACTTCCAAAGAGCATGAAGATCAATGCCCTAATTGTGAAGAGAAACATCCAACTAAACAATGCGCCACATCTCAAGCTACATGCTTCCTGTGTAAAGGAAATGACCATGTCCCTAAGCAATGCCCCATCTATCCTATAGTTCAACAAATGAAGCAAGATGGAATGCATCAAATGTTTGGAAACCTTCATAAGGGAACAACTTCTACCAAGAAGGATGAAGGCAAAGTCAGAACCATTCTTCATAAAGCCAAATCCAAAGTAACCACAAAGTGTTGCTACTCTTGTGAAGAAGAAGGTCATATATCTAGTAATTGCCCCAAGAATAGAGAAAAATTTCCCACCTTTGAGGTGAGATATGAAGAGCATGAATTAGAAGAACTCCTAGCTTTGGAGAGACCCAAAAAGAAGAAGAAGGATATTAGCCAGTTGCAATGCTACAATTGTAAGGAACTTGGACAATATGCCAATGAGTGTCCAGAGAAGATACATCAAGATCCCAAGCAAGCCAAGATGTAATCTAGTTGAAAACTTTTAAGGGTGGTAGTACCCTAGTTGCCTTGAAGCCAACTTGTAACCTCTAGCCTCCCCAAATCTCGGGACGAGATTTCTTTTAAGGGTGGTGTCCTGTCACATCCCAAAATTTTCCAAATTTTGTGATGTGAAAAATAAATAAACAAAATAAATAGTTGTTGAAATTTAGGGTGAAAAGAAACTTTTTGATTCCAAATGGAAACATCAAAGACCCATCTTGGACAAACTTTGAATGAAAAGGGATTTAAAAGATAAACAAATAGCAAATAAAATTATAAAAGTTGGAATCACCATTTTTGTATCTTTAAATAGAAAGATATGGATTTTATAAAATAAAGGAAGGAATAAATAAACAAGGACTATTTTAAAGAGCCAAATTAAAACTTGGCCAAGCAAATAAAATAAAATATTTTTGTTTAATAAAAAGATTAAAGGATTATTTAAATAAAATCATGAGGATTTATTATTATCCAAATTCATTTAAGTAAAGACATTTCCCATTTTAAATGAACATTAAAAACATAATAAAGTATTTTAAATAATAATTCAAAGTGATTTATTTTTAAATAAAACCTACTGAAAAGATTTGGTAAAATTTAGATTTCAAATAGAGTTTGAAAACATTAATAAATCTTATTTGAATTAAGGACAAGGGCCTATTTTTAAATAATTAATATACCCTAAAAAGAATAAAAGAGATATCCTAAATTTGACTTTAGAATATGTTAATAAATAGTATTAGAATATACACAAAGTTTGGCAAATTTTTGAATTCAATTAGTATTTGAAATATTTGAATAAAAATCAAAACAGAATAATAGAAAAGGAAAAAGAAAAAGAAACAAAACAAAAAAATGAAACAACCCAGCCCAGCTAACCTAGCCCAGTCCAGGCCCAACTAGCCCACTCTCCCTCTCTCTAACGCGAAGCGTTTTTCACTAGAGAACAAACCCGCGTAGCAACTGACTGCTAGACCCCACCTTTCTTTTCCCTCTCTCGCTGACTAGCCAGCCCCACCTCCCAGTCATCTTCCTCACCCGCGCGCTAACCTCGTCGGCCGTTTCCTGCCATTGATGCCGATGATAAATTCTCTTAAATGCCGCACTAAAACCTCGCCGCGACCATGCTCGATTAAACGCCTTCTCCCCCTCTCCATTTCCCCCAGAAGCCACCCACCCTCTGCTACCAGGCCGCTCAGATTTTGCTCGAGAACGCCCACTGCTCCGGCGAGCATTTCCTTTGATTCAGGCCAGCCACCATCATGCCTTGCCACCTCAACCACGCGAGCCTGTTCCCCATCGACATCTACACCTTCCAGCAACCTCAGCTCACTCACGCGCGCCCCATATGCTCGGCAATGACCACATCTGAGCATCACCGCCGTCTGCCTCCGCTCCGTCGACCTTCCCCCCGGTAATCCTGACCGCCCCTCTCCCCCTCGTGATCACTCTCATGCCCGCTTCGCTATTGCGAACCTAACGGAGCCTTCCGTTTGTCTTAGCGCATCCTCCATCCCCACCTCCGACGACGATCGATTTAACGACGGGTCTCCCGAACTCCGGTGAGCGATTCGAGCCAGCACCGTGCGCCCCTTCATCGACATAGACCACCTTGAGCACCAGCACTTCGCAGCGACCTCGGTGAGCTACCTCTCTCCCTATTGCTTCACAGATCGCCCGACACCGATCGCGCCCGCTTAACCACCACTGCTAGCGCAGTCCGTTTAAGAATAGTCATTTTAGGCCGTTGGATTTTAATCGGATGCACACAATAGATTCTTTAACCGAAGAGGTATCTAGAGTTGTGAGCCGTGCGATCCACATTAGATCTGACGCTCCACAGCAGCTGATCCGCCCAAACCATTTTCAGCCAATCAGAATAGAATCTATTAGATTCTATTAGATGTTTGATTTTGTAAATTGCATAACTTTAAATCTACACGTCCAAATTTTGCAAATTTTATATCAATGGAATCAGCAAAACAAGTACTTTCCAACTATGAACTTTGTTTAGTAAATTGCTTCTGTTAAATTGGATATTTTTACAGAAACTTGTATAGGCATATTTTGTGTATAAAATTTACTCTAGAAATGTTTTTAGGATAAAATCTTTGAAAAATGGATTGTTTTGAACCTACTGACCATAGAAACCAACTTATGGATTTAAAAGTGTATTTTGTGAAGCTAAAGAATAAATCTTTGAATAAAAGCATTTCTAGCTAAATAAAAAATTGTTGAATATGTTTTAAAATGCTTTTGAGTAAAACCTGGAAAATAATTTGATTTAAACTTTATGACCCTAAACACCAAGTTTTAGGATTTAAAATATATATTTTATGAACCCTATAAATTATTACTTTGCTAAAAAGCATTTTCAATAACATAAAATATTATTTTTGTATAAAAATGGTTTATAAGTAAAACCCTTTTTCAAATGGTTTTAATAATAAACACTTGACCATAAAACACTAACATTTGTGTTTAAAAAATGTATTTTTCAAACACTAGAAAATATTACCTTGATTTAAATCATTTCTAGCAAAACAAAAATGATTTAAATGGCCTTTTTCACTAACTTGATATCAAATGGTTTTTTATCACTTTTATAAATGACCTTTGGGTATTTTCAAATGTTTATGAACTAATAGAAATCACTTTTACAAAATAAAACAATCTTTGGCATGCTTGCATGCATTGCTTTGTTTTTATTATTTTATGTGATGATTGCTTGAATGGTAGATTGAATATTTGCTTGCTTGATTGAATTGTAGTGGAATTTGAAGAGTGTGACTATTGCAAGATCATGGAGTGAACTTATATTATCTACCAAAAAGACAAGTGATGCTTCATACTTTTGTCCTACTATTTTCACTATGCATTAGTGATATTTCTAAGTAAGACTTGCATGGAATTTTGCTAAGTATAAACTATGCCATGGGAAATCCTAGTAGATGAAACCTTAGTAGAATTTTTCCTAAGTTAAGATTCCTACTTCTATCATGCTTAGCCTAGCTAGTAGCAAACAAGGGTGGTTATATATCCATGTAATGGAAATATTGCTAAGTATTTTTGACTTATGTTTTTGCTTAATAAAACTACTAACTGAATGAATCACCTGGGTGGAAAGGGACTTGCTTGGAAGGATTTTGGTTGAGTGGTTACACAAGGCCCATTTATATGGTTTACCTTGTGTATCTCACTTGTGGAATGCCACCCAGGAACAAAGAGATTTGAGATGTCAAATATTGAGAAGCTTCAAGTGCAGACACTTGGCATTATGGGCTCTGCCTGGATAATATAGGTTGCAATAACTTAGCCAAATGGTCAGTTGGTGGTAGGGGATGATAGGTTGGAACGCGCACATTCTGGTCTAAGGGAAGGCTTCTGAAAGATCTTGTCTCGATGCATGTCGAGTCTTGTGGGGAAAGTGCACCACCTCTACAGAGTGAAAAATCTAAGTACTTAGCCGTGTCCCCGGCAATGGACAATTTGAGCTTCAAGACATGGAAGCTATCGAGAATCTCCTCATCCCAATTTCTAAGTTAAAAACTTGTGGTTGAACAAGGGTGAAGGTTCACCAATTTCTATTGGTGGTTCCTTGGGTATTTTGCTAAACAAAAACTTAGTGTTTTTCAAAGAGTAAGGAAAATCTATTTTGATCAAGGCAAACCTAAGCTCCACTTAGCCAAATGCATATAGATGATAGTTACCACTATATTACCATAGTATCACTTGCCAATACAATTCAAATGTATTGACCCTTGTGGATGTAACTTATTATGTTGCAGTTTTGTTTGATGTTAGTAAAGTGTGTTGAATAGGATTACAAGTCTACAACCAACATGATTGCCTGTGGCACTTTGAAGATGAAGGAATCCATGCTATAGTTATTTCTGCTGCATTGTATTGAGATAGCCAAATGAGCTATGTAAGATATAATGAATTATTTTATTCCTGGTTATAAAGTTGTATTATGACCTTTGTTTCTTAATATTACATCTTAATTGTGGATGCTAGCTATTGATCCAGGGACTAGCATTGTAAACACAGGGATCTCTACCTTATTAAAGGTTGGGACCTCTATAGTTGACCACCACCGTGTGTGAGCCATTCAGACCCTGGAGGGCCCTGCCTCACTGAGGTGGCGTGTGACGTGGCCATGGCCCATCTGTCATTGGCTGGTAGTAGGAATAGGGTCGGTATCAAATGCATTTACTAATATGGGGTATGCCATATGGCAACTGGCCCACTGGTCAGTGACCCTGGGTAAGTTCAGCTTAGGTGTAAAAAGTAATTTCTCTCTAGGAAATAGATAAAACATTATAAGATTAAATATTAATATTTCCTAAAATATAATATAATGATTAAATCTTGTTTAATTAATAAATTTTGATTTATAATTCAGAAAATTATGTGTAATATATGAAAATTTTCATAAAAATAAAATCTATAACTTAAAACCATTATTAAACATTATTATGTTAACAATTTAAATAATTATTATTTAATAAGGACTTTATAAGTTTTAATACTTTGATAAATCAAATTTTAATATTAGTGAATGTTAAAAAAATATAAATAAAATACCAAAAATCTTAGAAAAATAAGAACTATAATTTAAAACTATAATCATGTATTATTATTTCACTTAATTAAATATTTATTATTAATTAAGTATTTATAAAGTAATAAATCTTATAAAAATCATATCTTATTATTTATAAATCACAAAAATGAGTATAATATACCAAAATGATCACAACAATAATACCTACATGTTAAAAATATTATATTCCACTTTTGAGTTAAATAAAAAGTTAAACACTTTAATAACTTAAGTTTAAACCTATTCCTTTAGTTAATAATTCATATTAGGGTAATTAAAAATTGCTAACATGCTAAAAATTAACCAATTAAAGTTTAATAAATAGTATTAGTCTTAAAAACTAATATTATCAAGTCAAAATGGTTCAACACATTTTAAAAATGCAGATTTATTGAATTATAATTCAACCATAAGTGCAAATTATTTTATAAAAGGATTCTTATTTAATATAAAATCTCCAAGAATAATTTGTAGTGAAATAAAACCCATTCCT
This sequence comes from Avena longiglumis, assembly GCA_030063025.1. Taxonomy (NCBI): domain Eukaryota; kingdom Viridiplantae; phylum Streptophyta; class Magnoliopsida; order Poales; family Poaceae; genus Avena; species Avena longiglumis. The sequence goes on along the minus strand of CP125978.1, from coordinate 349,320,833 downwards.
TTATATTAACCACAAGTTTATAAACAAATCAAAACACTATAAGTGAGTTCATAAGTAATAAATAATATTGTTTACTTATTTACAAACATTAACCACACCCTTATAGAGAGATAAATCCAATTATACATTTATAATGTAAAGAAACCACTACCAACTAAAAGTAATACCCTTCTTAAGTAAATTTAAAGAAACATTATGAAGTAAACAAGGTATAAGTATAATAAGCATTACACCTAAAGTCCATCTATGTTTTAAAGTTAACTTTAGTCTTCAATACTTTAAATACTATTCTAAAAGACTTTGTTATGTGTTTATAGTTAACTTTGGTCTGATATAATTAAATTGTAAAGCATCTCAAATCCAAACTATCCAAGCAAGCACAAACAACATCGACCACATCTGATTAACCACAAAGATTGTTTAAACCTTAATAAAGGAATCTTTTCTTCAAAAGTTATCCGTTTTGCCACTTCATTCAACATATGACAATTAATAGTAAACACCTTACTTTATACTTTACTTATATATTTAGGATTAATAACACTTAAAGTTCTTTATAAGTGACACTACTTGTAAAATGAATTTGAAGATAAACAATTAATATATATAAGTAGTCTTTGAGTAGCATTCCACAATTTTGTATCTCATTGTTTTATGATATTATAATTACATGTTGTTTCACACACACAAGCCTTAATAAGAAGCACATGTGTGAAACTTAATCTAAAAGGGCAATACATTCCAAGATGAACCATTTCCAGATCCAAACCTCGAACAACGTTATCCTGGATTCACGTTTATCAACTTGCATTACATTACTTATGCATAAAAGCATCTTGCTTCTTTAAACATTAGTCCTTAGGACCAATGATGCCGATTTCAGATATTGGATCTTATATTGTCTTGAAGACCATGAGTGCATAATCTTGCATCATAAAGGCAAGTTCACACTTGCTCATGTCCTTGATTACTTTCAGAAGTATTTTACAAATCCAAAGGTTGTCATCACCTGCATTTGAAAAAGGTCAGAAAATACTATTTTCATAATAATGTGATTATAGGTTATTTACCATGAGGTAATAACCTACTATAAGAGTTCCGGTGGTAAAGGAACATATTATCTAGGACTTAACAACCAATGTCGCCAGTGATTCTTGCGCCGTATATTACGCGTTGACCATGAGATTTGGAATGGGACGGAGAAGTCAGTTGTATATTTTCCCTCTCGCATGGAGCTGGATGTGCGGGTTGTGGCTGTTATCACTCGTAGCGTGCATATTATATGGTAATTGATAGAGGATATGCAGCATATGGGTGGGAGAACTCAACGTCCCATGATAGTTCTGGCATCTGAACGGTCTGTACTGCCAATTACCGTAATTCAATAGGTGGGGTGGCGTACACCAAGGAGGCATGCGGGGTCGCGGAGAAGGCAGTGATTGTCTTGGATCTTAGTCTGGGCCTCACACCAAGGAAGTGTGAACGAACCTGCAATTCGGATGTGCAACAAAGCTAAGATCTCTCATGGGTAAAGTGACGCACCTCTGCAGAGTGTAAGAACTATAACTTGTTACTCCCTGTTCCGGGAAGGAGCTACGAACACTGTGGGAAAGGAACTCCATGAAAGTTCTGGTAAACCCGTGAAGGCTGACGGACATAGTTTTTCAGAAAAAAAGCAACCTTTGAAGAAATGTTTACGAAAACTTGCATTGCCTATGATCTACGGTCTGTGCATGTAGTTATAGTGCATCAAACACTCCTTTTCTAGTGAACTTGCTGAGTACACTCATAATCAACGTATCTTCTTAACCCTTGCTAGGTTCTAAAGCCATTATAGACGACGTCTACATCAAGTTATTCTCCAGGAATCATCATTAAAAGCTAAAGTTCTTCAATGAGGTCAAGGAAGTCAACATATATATCAACTCAAGTGAAGACGAAGTTGCGGATTAGATAAGAATAGAATCTCTAGCCATAGAACCTACTTCTGTAGAGTACTGCAATAGCAGCAATACAAGCCAAATAGTTAGATGCTAATTTTATTAGCATAATAGTTATGAGTTGTTTATTTCTGATTCTTCTTTGTAAGAAGTTTCTTTCTCTCTCTTTAACCTAGAGTGTTCTTTGGATCTTGTGTAAAGAGTTGAGTTGTAACCTATAGTCATGTTTTGGACCTGCTGTGTTTCTGTTGTACTACTCTGAGGGATGTAATACTAGTGAACGGTGTTTCATTGGTGTTATGTCAATGACTATAGTGTACTACATCATGCAGTGGTATACTGGGTCACCGCACTAATCTAGGATAATATATCTATACTAGGTTCAATCATGTTCTACCCACCAATGTCACTTATACATGATATAAGTATTCAACCTTGGTGAGTAAGGCATGATCATTATAAGCCTTTGATCATTTATGGCTTAGGTTTCCAGTTGGCTACTCAAGGCCTTCATCAATGCAACACTACAGCTTGTATTATAATTATCTTCTCGTGTATCTATCCTCGACAAAGAGAGATTATTCATTTACTATTCCTACTTTATTCAATAGGATTACTCCGGTAACTTAACTTCATAATTCATCCTTGTAATCCTCTTTGTTACCACCTATATCTTTATTTCAAATAACTCTTCTATCCACCAGAGTGAGTTAACTCCATCAATTATCATATTGATTTAATTCTCTTTCAACACTCCCATCATCTGGACGCATTTATATTTAAATCTAACATTACCACCTATCTTTTCTTACTTCTTTCTAAAGGTTTTAGAGTGGATGCTATGATAAGGACAAGAGTTGATGGATCAAGAATTGATAGTTTAAGAATGGTTGAATCAATAGTTGATTACTCAACATTGATGAACAATGATATGGAGATAGGATTCCATAAGAATTGATATGGAAAGAAAGATATATGGTGAATGATCTTGACTTGATTCCTTTCCTACTCAAACTCACTAAAGAGTTAAGATTGTATTACCATGATGTTCATGGTATAAGTAGATGAGATTAAGATTTAGTTGTTACATGCCTATTACTTAAGTTATCTTTATAACTTGGTATTCATGAGTTGTTGTAATGAATACTATGATATGATCACCTAAGGATCAAATATAAATCATTAAGTAATGTATTAGGGTTTAATTTTATTATATTTGATCTACCCTTAGATCAAATCATGTTTACCCTAAATAAGATTTTAGCAAAGGTCCTATTGAAACTTATCGCAGTCAACTTGATGATCTACTTCAATTCCATCAAGTTGAGAGAAGCTTCAATCACTTTGGCAAGTTTTTAATTTAAAAGCGCGAAAATTATTCGGATTTTCTATGCATGAATGCAATGCACACAACTGTGTTCAGCTTATTTCTAAGCTCTAATGTTGGGATGTTACAATTGGGTATGGACTAGATGACTGAACATGGGGCACAGATTAATTGTGAGGATAAAACCGTCTCAATTAAAACTCCAGGTGGAGCAAGGATAGTTTATCAAGCAGATAGGCACAGTCATATCATGGTGGATCTTGAGTTGAACTCAATGAAGGAGGTCAAGTTGGAAAATATTCCTGTAGTAAATGAGTTTCAAGATGTTTTCCCAGCAGAGCTACTAGGAATGCCACCAGACCGGGAGATAGAGTTCACTATTGATCTAATTCCGGGTACAACACCAATATCTCAAGCACCATACAAGATGGGTCCAAAAGAATTAAAAGAACTCAAAGAGAAAATTGATGAGTTAGCCAGAAAAGGATTCATTCAAGAAAGTGTATCCCCATGGGGAACACCGGTGATCTTTGTGGATAAAAGAGATGGAGGGAGAAGAATGTGTGGGCACTATAGGAATCTCAATAATGTTACCATCAACAATAAGTATCCATTACCAAGAATTAAAGATCTGTTTGATCAAGTTAAGGGTGCTGGAGTATTTTCCAAGATTGATCTAAGATCTGGATACCATCAGATAAAAATCAAATTGGAAGATGTTCCAAAGACAACATTCGTCTCAAGGTATGGACATCATGAGTATCTTGTCATACCATTTGGTCTGACCAATGCACCAGCAATATTCATGAATCTGATGAACAAAATTTTCATGTCGTACTTGGACAAGTGTGTCATAGTGTTTATTGATGATATTCTGATATATTCCAAGGACAAGGAAGAGCATGCTGATCATTTGAGAATAGCATTGCAGATCCTAAGAGAACATAAGCTTTATTCTACGCTCAAGAAGTGTGAATTCGGCTAGATGAGGTAGAATTCCTCGGTCATGTGATTAGTAAAGATGGAATTGTAAATCCATCCAAAATTCAATCGCTTTTAGAATGGACTGCACCCACCAATGTGAAACAAATTAGAGGTTTCTTGAGAATGGTTGGTTATTATCGGAGGTTCATTGAAGGTTTCTCCAAGATAGCTGGAACAATGACAAATTTTTTAAGGAAGAATACACCATTCATCTGGGATGAGAAGTGTGAATCAAGTTTTCAGGAGTTAAAGACCAAACTAACTACCGCTCCAATCTTAGCAGTTCCTGAAACATGGAAGCACTTTAAAGTATATTGTGATGCATCTAAAGAAGGTTTAGGTTGTGTGTTAATGCAAGATCGAAAGGTAATTGCTTATGGATCAAGACAACTAAAACCACATGAAGTCAATTATCCAACCCATGATTTGGAACTAGCAGAGTAGTCTTTGCTCTAAAAGGATGGAGGAATTTTCAGTATGGATCCGATGTGAGTTATACACCCGACCACAAAAGTCTAAAATATTTCTTCACTCAAAAGGAATTGAATATGAGACATAAGCTGGTTAGAACTAATCAAAGATTATGATTTGACCATCAATTGCACCCCAGGAAAAGCAAATGTTGTAGCAGATGCTTTAAGTCATAAAAGTGCAGATATTCAGCCAAGCAATCAGGATCTACCAAAAGAGTTACAGATGGATTTGGAAAGATTAGAGCTTCAATTTATAAGAACAGAAACTCTTGGAGTATTAGCTACTATGCAGGTAGTTGCAGAACATAATAGTGATCTTAAGCACGAAATTTTTAGACATCAAGCAGAAGATCCTTTTATTGCTGAAGAAATTCGGAGGATATCTCAAGGACAAGCATCGTTTTTCGCTTAGGAGATTATGGATCTTTATGGTTCCAGGATTGTATTTGTGTTCCAGATGTGCCTGAGATTCATAAAGTGATACTTCGGGAGGCACATGAGACACCATATTCCATTCATCCAAGAAGTACTAAGATGTACATGGATTTGAAAGAATTATTTTGGTGGAATAACATGACGAGAGATATTCAAAATATGTGTCAGCATGCCATACTTGCCAAAGGGTAAAAGCTGAACATCAAAGTCCAGCAGGACCACTGCAACCTTTGGAAATTCCCGAGTGGAAATGGGAGGAAATTGGTATGGACTTCATCACAGGATTGCCCATGACACCTAAACAGAAGGATATGATATGGGTAATTGTTGATAGACTCACTAAAAGTGCACATTTTATTCCGGTGAATCAGAAGGATAATGCCGAGAAGTTACTAGAAGTTTACATCAAGGAGATAGTAAGTAAGCACGGAGTGCCCAAGAAGATCGTAACTGTTAGAGGATCAGTGTTTACTTTGGCATTTTGGAAGCAATTACATGAAGCACTTGGTTCAAAGTTCGATTTCAGCATAGCCTATCATCCAGAAATTGAGGGTCAATTGAAAGAACCAATCAAATACTGGAAGACATGCTTAGGTCTTGTGCATTAGATTTCGTAGGTTCGTGGTAAGATCATCTATCGCAGAATTTTCCTAGAATAACAACTATCGAGGTAGTCCAAGGCGCTCCATATCAAGCACTTTTTGGAAGGAAATGTAGATCACCAATATGTTGGTATGAGCACAGAGTAAAAGAATTTGCGTCCAACTATATCAAGGAAAGGCAAGCTATCATTGATATAATCAAGGATAGATTGAAGATAACCCAAAGTAGCGAAAAGGTTATGCCGATCAGTCAAAGATCATGGTATACTAAAGTAGGAGACATGGTATATCTTAAAGTAAGCCCAATGAAAGGAGTTAAGAGATTCGAGTTAAAGGAAAATTGAGTCCAAGATATATAGGATCATTCAAAGTATCGAGTAACAGACCATAGCTTATGCTTTAGAGTTACCATCAAGATTGGCTCAAGTTCATAATGTTTTCCATGTGTCACAACTCGGAAATGTCTTAAAGTTCTGATGATGCAATCACACATCAACAAATAGAATTACAAGGACCTAACTTATGTTGAGAAACTGGCATCCCAAAACCACTACTAGAAAATCGCGGTGTTTTGTGTTATGCATCATCATGACATCATCATGCATGTGTTTGACTAAACTTATTCCCCTTAAACCTATATTGTTTTCTAATTATACCCTTCTCTATTTCAAATTGGAAATCACTTTTCGAATATGTTGTTTTGTCTAAAATTATTTATAAAAGGTCTCATAAATAAAAGGAAAATATTAAACATAAATATTTTATATCTGGGAGGCCGCCACCTGCTGCACCCAAGGGCCCAAAGCAGCCTACTACCCGGCCCAAACTAGACAAAACCTAGACCCACCACAAACCCTAATACACCCAAACATAACCCTAGCCACCCCAAATCTCCTCACCCAACCCCACTTTTCCCTCCTGCCGCCGCCACTCACCTGTGCTCCACCAAGACGCACCCACCACCGCCTGCTCCCACATCGCCAAAGGTTCGTGACTGACCCACCACCGAGCGGCCCCACACAGACAGGCGCCCACCTCAAGACGCTCCTACGCTGCGCCTCCTCAACCTTCTCCTCTCGCCTCCTGTCTCCAGGCCGCCCGCCGTCTCATGCCACCACCATCGCTGCCGCCTCCACCGCCTCCTCCTCTGCTAGATTCCCCGCCTCCCCGAGCCCAGGCTCCCCGCCGCCTCTTCCCAACCTCCGCCCCTCCCCAACGCCATCGCCTCCTCGCCCCGCAGGCCCCCGCCTGGTTCTCCTCCGCGCCCGCGCCTTCCGCCTCGCCGTCTGGCCCGCCAGCAGACCCACCGCCTCCCTCCTCCGCCTGCCGTCCGGCCGCCTGGTCTCTCCTCGCTGACGCCTGTGGCCCCTCTCCACCACCCTATTTTTCCCGCCGCCGGAGCTCCGCCGCCTCCGCGCCGTGGGTCCTCCTGGCCTGGCCTCTCGGCAAGGTCAACGCTCGCCAGCCATCGCCGGCGCCGCCTTCTATCGACACCACCTCCTCCGCAGCGCCTCATGCCCGCCTCGATTCGCCTCCGCCGCCCGCGCGCCTCATCGGGTCTGTTCATCGTTGCGCAGTCTCCCCACCGCCGGCAGGACCTTCTTGTGGCCCCACTGAAGTTTGGCACTCGCCTCATGCCGTGCTGCTGTCCGCTGCTTGCCTCTCGAGCTTGCTGTCTTTTGCCTCTTTTCTCCATGGCAAAGGGTGGAATGACCCCAATCGTGTCCTCGCTTCTGTTGTTTTGCTCGATTCACCCCAGGTTCTTGTGTTCTGACAAGGAGAAGTGGTGGCTAGTTGTTGCAATTCTGCTAAGGGGGTGGTGAAGATGGTGCGTGTGATCGAGTGAGGCATAGTTGATCGTCCGAAGACCCCGCATGCCTTTACACCTCAACAAGATCTACAGCCCGTTGAAATCGAAGTTCGCCCCGCGATCTCACACGGAACCACAAGGCCTTTGGGGTGGAACCCAAGATCTACCGCCAACGCCAAGCTCTCCTTCATGGGACGCCAAGACATGTGTCGAACCTCAAGACCGACGTGGACCGACATGATCTTCTTCACGGATCGACAAGTACTTCCTCTCGGACGCAAGACCCCACGAACCTCAAGTTCTTCGACCCGAGACCCTGTGACAAGTACTCCTTCCCGGACGCCGAGCTCGCCGAGAACCCGGATGCCAAGGTCACCGACACGGAACGTCAAGACCTCCTTCCGAACCCCAGATCCGAACCCTGAGACCAACCCCGAACCCCCCGGAACCAAGATCGCCAAACCTCCATGTGTGACCCTGATCCGAGCCCCTATTTTATAAATGCCATCTATATAACTTGTTGCATTAAATTGATCATGTCGCATACATATCATATGGTTTGGGGGCATTAGGCCGATTCACCTCATAATTAATATGGCGCCTATATATGGACAAATCTAGTCTTATATTGGCCTCATTTCAATTTGTGTAGCGAACCGGTGCTATCTTTTGCCATGTTAAGACAACATTTAATTTGCGGGCTAGATAAATAACTTGAACCGTTTAATTAATTGTCGGAACCCCGGTTCCACTTAACATTGCCCAATTGCATCGCATCCTGGCCATGTCATACATCATACATGCATCATGCTCGATCTTTTGCCGTAGTATTAAATAGTGCATCCGGTGTTTATTCTAGTGTTTTGCTTCTTCGGATAAGGCCGTTGAGTTGATGTGAGCGTCGACGATCTTCGGATGAACCTTCAAGCAATGTTTTCAAAGCGAGCATCTCCCTTTCTACCTATCTTACGCTTATAGTATTTATTCCTCCTGTTGATCTATTGCTATCTCGTATTATGTTCTAGTTTTCGCATCTGATATCCCTTGCAGCCTTATATTGCCTTGGACACATCCTATTACCTATTGTTTGGTAGATAGTTGGACTATGCGTCGTAGTCGCTTGCTCAAGTTGCTGCGTGTCGCCAAGTACCACAGCTTGTTGGAGTATTTGCCGCATGTTTATTGTTGGAGATGATCAAGACTTTAATTACTGTTTAACAACTAAAATTGAAGTAAGTAATGAGGCACAGGTGGGCAATAGATGTTATTTGGTTGTTAATCATCCACTTGTGTCCTGTGAGGACCCGAGTACTTGATACTGCTCCTTGAATATTCACTATCCACATCCGGAGGATTATGGGACCCCCTTTGAGATCTTGATTCATTCTTATTTCTTGGGGCCACAAACTAGTTTGAGGTTTTATTTACTATCCTGTACTTATGCCATGCTTTAATGCTTTATTTACGATTGTGCGAGGAGCACTGTCTTTGTTAGGATCGTGACCCGTTCGCTGTATCGACAAGCCCAGCTTTTGGGTTCCCAATGTCGTACCGCCCCACAAACCTTGAGTCCATCTCAAGTCCTAACTTTGTTGCGGTATACTTAATGGGTGGCCCTCAAATATTTCTGAATCTGTGATTGCTTTGTCGTGAAGGCCTCGTTGGGTTTTGATTTGGTTTTTCCGAGGATGATCGAGTGTGTGTTGTTATTTGTGCACCCTGCAGGTAAAACTTTCTCAAAGCCGTGTCCGGTTATGGACGACTTGGAGCACAAGATCTCGATCATAGACAACTATAACTAAAGTAGTGCTATAAATTTGACTTTATAATGACTAGTAATCAGCTTCACTACAATGGAATGGCTAAATAATACGCCAACAATTGCTTGTTTGGGTTGTCGCCATACAATTGTATCGACTAGTAAGTATTGCAACTATCAGATGGCTAAATAAAAGTACCAACAAGTGCTGGGTTTTGGGATATCTCATGCTAATTGTATCTGACTAGTAAGTGTTGCAACTACAATGGAATGGTTAAATAAAAGTGCCCACTGCTTATTTTATCAGGATGACTATCTATATTTGACTAGTAATTGCTGCAACGATAACCGAATAAATAAAACTGCCAACGGTGTGAGTTCCTCGGTGGACTTCCTCGTTTGGTCTCGAGGGGGAAATACCAGGATGGGATTGTTTGGTGTTAGATTCAGGTTGGATCCGAATAGCTCTTTCTTATCCCTCTCGATAGCCGTCGGTTATCGAGTCTCTATAGGTTGTTTAGTGCATGTTGCGCTGCCATTAATTATACCTATGTAGGCGAGGACCGCCAATTCTAGTCTCGCCGTAATCGGCCTCGTTAACGCTCCTCTTTTTCCTTTGCCCTTTGTCGGCACCCCTTTTGTTCTAGCAGGTTTTGAGATCGACGTCGTTAGCAGGGTTACCCTTCCGGCTTGGCCTGGGTAGGGTTATGGACGCCATTGGTTATTCTTCAGGGCTCTTAGCCCCATTTGCATCTTGTCCGTAGTCGGACGCCCTATCAATTTCAAGGTGATTTGGATCTTTGTATACCATATCTGTATTCTTGACTCATTGAGTCAGCCAGTATATATATATCTGCTCGTGGGTCCCATCGAGGACTGTTGTGTAATGTTATTACTCGCTTTCCACCCGCACGCAAGTGCTGTGGGCACCTTTGAATCGCTTTCTATGCGGGTTTGGCGGAATCGCTAAAACTTGCATAGGGCCGATTCTGAGGTGTTACTGAGTGGTATCGAGCCCAGAGCTATGATACCCCAAGTCCATTTCAGGATAACCTAGCTAACGGCAAGTAGAGTGTCAAAACTATTTTTGAAAAATCGGTTGGATAGTTCTGATTAGGTCTGATTTACTCCTTACCCTCTGCTGCTCCTCTCACCTCTGCGTGTTTTGAATCATCTCTTATCTCTCTTCGGTCCGTGATTTCGCGGTTGGGTTTCCGCATTGCCTTGTGGTTTCGCTTTCTCCCTTTTATAATGGTGGTGCTATGATCAACAAATCTGCATCTTGTCTGTTGTACCCTTCATACAGTCTTTTTGTTCTTGAACCCTTTATATACATGTATACCTTGTTAGATATCAGTTTCGTTGAAAAATATAGGAGTAGGACGAGCATTGGTGAAGTTAGTATACCTTGAACATGTGTTGTTCATGCTAGTGGAACCATTGTGAAACCTAATCGTTATGTATCTTCATAAATTTCTTTGGTATCTTCCGGTGTTCTCCGATGTGATGACCTCATCTACATCAGATCCAATGCAGAGCTGGCATCATCCCTTTGTTCCGAATACCGCTTATGAAGATCTTCATTCTAAATTTCGAGAGTTGAGTTGCCTGATTTTCCTATTCATGTATAGAGTTGATAGTTTGGGTACGGGATGGACTGATCACCCTACCCGACTCTTACTGTTCACTCTTGTACATCGAACTGGTGGATCAATGTAACTTTTCCTCTTCTCATGGAAGTTAGAGGTGGCCTTATCTTTTGATACCTCTACCTTCTTCCTTTGTTTCTCCGGAGTGTTCTCTCGACGATCAGGGACAACGACCTCTTGTTAGTGGTGTCGCGAGGATCTAAGCGCAAAGGAGATTGCCGCCCTTCTTCCGGTACCATGAGGCGGATCTCGAGAGATCCCTTGTTAGTGGTGTTTAATTGTGGCATCCCGCAAAACCACTACTAGAAAATCGCGGTGTTTTGTGTTGCATCATCATGACATCATCATGCATGTGTTTGACTAAACTTATTCCCTTAAACCTATATTGTTTTCTAATTATACCCTTCTCTATTTCAAATTGGAAATCTCGGTCTTTCCGAATATGTTGTTTTGTCTAAAATTATTTATAAAAGGTCTCATAAATAAACAGGAAAATATTAAACATAATATTTTTATATTGGAGGCCGCCACCAGACCAAAGGCCCAAACAAGCAGCCTACTACCCGGCCCAAAGTAGACAAAACCTAGACCCACCACAAACCCTAATCTACCCAAACCTAACCCTAGCCACCCCAAATCTCCTCACCCAACCCCACTTTTCCCTCCCGCGCCACTCACCCAGCTCCACAGACGCACCGGATCGCCTGCCCCATCGCCCAAAGGTGCACTGACCCACCACCGCAGCAGCCCCACACGACAGACGCGCCCACCCCGCACGCTCCCCGCACGTGTTGCGCTCTCCCTCGCGAACCCCTTCTCCTTCCCCTGTCTCATGGCCGCCTCTACGTCTGCTGCGCCACTCGCCGCCGCCCACCGCCTCCTCCTCGCTAGATTCCCCGCCCTGAGCCCGCCTCCCCCGCCTCTTCCCCAACCTCCGCCAGCGCGCCCCCCTCCCCAACGCCATCGCCTCCCTCTGCCCCGTACCAGGCCCCGCCGCCGCCTGGTTCTCCTCCGGCCGCGCCCCGGCGCCCTTCCGCCCTCCTCGCCGTCCGTCGGCCCCGCCAGCAGACCCACCGCCTGGGGCTCCCTCCTCCGCCCCTGTCGTCCGGCCGCCGCCCCTGGTCTCTCCTCGCGTCGGACGCCCGTGGCCCCCTCTCCACCAGACCCTATTTTTCCCGCCGCTCGGAGCTCCACGTCGGCCTGCGCGCCAAGTGGGTCCTCCTCATCTGGCCTCCTCGGCAAGGTCAACGTCGCCAGCATCACGGCTGCGCCTTGCACACCACCTCCTCAGGCTCCGCGAGCGCCGTCATCCAGTTCCGACTCGCTCCTCCGCCGGCCTGCGCGCCTCATCGGGTCCTGTTCGTCGTTGCCACAGTGTCTCCCCACCGCCGGCAGGACCTTCCTGTGGCCCCACCGAGTTTGCGACCGCCTCGCGCATGTGCCGTCTGTCCGCTATGCCTGCTTGCTGTCTTTTTGCCTCTTTTCTCCATGGCAAAGGGTGTGGAATGACCCCCAAATCCGTGTCCTCGCTTCCTGTTGTTTTGCTCCGAGTCGACCCCAGGTTCTTGTGTTCTGACAAGGAGAAGTGGTGGCTAGTTGTTGCAATTCTGCTAAGGGGGTGGTGAAGATGGTGCGTGTGATCGAGTGAGGCATAGTTGATCGTCCGAAGACCCCGCATGCCTTGTACACCTCAACAAGATCTACAGCCCCGTTGGAAATCGAAGCCCGACCCCGGCGATCTCCGTCACGGAACCACAAGGCCTTTGGGGGTGGAACCGACAAGATCTACCGCCTAACGCTAAGCTCTCCTTCATGGGACGCCAAGACACAGGTCGAACCCCGAAGACCGACCCCGTGGACCGACATGATCTTCTTCACGGATACGACAAGTACTTCCTCTCGGACCGCAAGACCGTTCCGCGAACCTGAAGTTCTGCGACCCGAGACCCCGGGGCGACAAGTACTCCTTCCCGAACGCCGAGCTCGCCGAGAACCCGGATGCCAAGGTCACCGACACGGAACGTCAAGACCTCCTTCCGAACCCCAGATCCGAACCCTGAGACCAACCCCGAACCCCCCGGAACCAAGATCGCCAAACCTCCATGTGTGACCCTGATCCGAGCCCCTATTTTATAAATGCCATCTATATAACTTGTTGCATTAAATTGATCATGTCGCATACATATCATGTGGTTTGGGGCATTAGGCCGATTCACCTCATAATTAATATGGCGCCTATATATGGACAAATCTAGTCTTATATTGGCCTCATTTCAATTTGTGTAGCGAACCGGTGCTATCTTTTGCCATGTTAAGACAACATTTAATTTGCGGGGTAGATAAATAACTTGAACCGTTTAATTAATTGTCGGGACCCCGGTTCCACTTAATATTTCCCAATTGCATCGCATCCTGGCCATGTCATACATCATACATGCATCATGCTCGATCTTTTGCCGTAGTATTAAATAGTGCATCCGTGTTTATTCTAGTGTTTTGCTTCTTCGGATAAGGCCGTTGAGTTGATGAGCTGTCGACCGATCTTGGATGAACCTTCACAATGTTTTCAAAGAGCATCTCCCCTTTCTACCTATCTTACGTTTATAGTATTTATTCCTCTTGTTGATCTATTGCTATATGTGTTGCGATGCTCTAGTTTTTGCATTCGTGATATCCCTTGCAGCCTTATATTGCCTTGGACACATCCTATTACCTATTGTTTGGTAGATAGTTGGACTTATGCGTCTTAGTCGCTTGCTCAAGTCATGCGTGTCGCCAAGTACCAGCTTGTTGGAGTATTTGCCGCATGTTTATTGTTGGAGATGATCAAGACTTTAATTACTGTTTAACAACTAAAATTGAAGTAAGTAGCAGGCATTGGGCAATAGATGTTATTTGGTTGTTAATCCACTTGTGTCCGTAGGACCCCGAGTACTTGATACTGTTCCTGAATATTCGCGCTATCCACATCCAGGAGGATTATGGGACCCCCCTGAGCCAGAGCTTGATTCATTCTTATTTCTTGGGGCCACAAACTAGTTTGAGGTTTTATTTACTATCCTGTACTTATGCCATGCTTTACTGCTTTATTTACGATTGTGCGAGGAGCACTGATCTGCGTAGGATCGTGACCCATTTACGGTATCGACAAGCCCAGTTTTGGGTTCCCGATGGTTCAAACGCCCCACAAACCTTGAGTCCGTCTCAAGTCAGCTAACTTTGTTGGTATACTTAATGGGTGGCCCCTGAAATATTTCGAACTGGTGATTGCTTTGTCATGAAGGCCTCATGGGTTTTGATTTGGTTTTTCCGAGGTTGATCGAGTGTGTGTTGTTATTTGTGCACCGCAGGTAAAACTTTCTCAAAGCCGTGTCCGTTATGGACGACTTGGATCACAAGATCTCGATCATAGACAACTATAACTAAAGTAGTGCTATAAATTTGAATTTATAATGACTAGTAATCAGCTTCACTACAACGAATGGCTAAATAATATCGCCAACAATTGCTTGTTTGGGTTGTCGCCATACAATTGTATCTGACTAGTAAGTATTGCAACTATCACGGTATGGCTAAATAAAAGTACCAACAACTGCTGGGTTTTGGGATATCTCATGCTAATTGTATCTGACCAGTAAGTGTTGCAACTACAATGGAATGGTTAAATAAAAGTGCCCACTTCTTATTTTATCAGGATGACTATCTATATTTGACTAGTAATTGCTGCAACGATAACCGAATAAATAAAACTGCCAACGGTGTGAGTTCCTTGGTGGACTTCCTCGTTTGGTCTCAAGGGGGAAATACCAGGATGGGATTGTTTAGTGTTAGATTCAGGTTGGATCCGAATAGCTCTTTCTTATCCCTCTCTAATAGCCGTCAGTTGTATCGAGTCTCTATAGGTTGTTTAGTGCATGTTGCTGCGCCGCTGTAGTCCACCATACCTATGTAGGCGAGGACCGCCGAATTCTAGTCTCGCTGCATCGCCTCGATCGACGCCCTCTTTTTCCTTTGCCCTTTGTCGGCACCCCTTTGTTCTAGCAGGTTTTGAGATCGACGTCGTTAGCAGGTTACCTTCCGGCTTGGCCTAGGCAAGTTATGGACGCCATTGGTTATTCTTCAGGGCTCTTAGCCCCATTTGCATCTTGTCCGTAGTCGGACGCCCTATCAATTTCAAGGTGATTTGGATCTTTGTATACCATATCTGTATTATTGCCTCATTGAGTCGTTGTTGTATATATATACTACGTGGGTCCCATCGAGGATTGTGTAATGTTATTACTGTTTTCCACCCGCATGAGTGGTGGCACCTTTGAATCGTTTCTATGCGGGTTTGGCGGGAATCGCTAAAACTTGCATAGGGCCGATTCTGAGGGTGTTACAGAAACCCTGCAAAATTCTGGAAGAGAACTGGAAAATATTAAGAAATAGGGCAATCAAGTACTGGAAGGTACAGTGGGAACATCACCCCAAGAGAGAAGCCACATGGGAGAAAGAAGATGACTTAAGAAAAGCCTATCCAGAACTATTCAGGTACACTTCAGCAAACTTTGGGACAAAGTTTAATTTAAGGGGGAAGTCTGTAACATCCCAGCATTTAGGAACTAACGAAGGGTAGATTTAGGAAATTGTGCATATGCATGCATTCATCTGCAAAATATGGGTAAATTTTTTGCCAAATAAAAACTTAAAGTGATCAGAGTTTCTTTCACTCTCTAAGTGTAGGAATAGCTCTAGAGAGTGATCGTTATAAATTCTGACATGATCTTTATGAATTAGTGTGTTTTGGGGAAAGAATTTGAATTCAAACTTGAGATTTGAGTTTATATTTTAAAAGCTAAGAATTATGATTTGGTAATATTATTTAATCAAGAAAGGATATATATAAATAGAAACTCTAAATAAGAAACACAATTAAAAAAATGAATATTTATTCCATATATTTATTCGATGAAGAGGTTACAAAAATTAACTCATTAAGTCAATAAAGCATCTTTACAGAAATGAAATTACAAAAAGAGGAATATTTACATATTAATAAACTATTACAAATTATTTACAAAAGAATGAAATAAAAATTACAAAAGATTACATCTGTCTAAAAGTGAATCTATACTGATCTTGAATCTTCAAATCTTGTACCTGCAAAACAAAGAATAAACAAAAAAAGGAAAATGAAAGTTAAGTTATTAATTTTACTCTCAGTAGAGAGCAAGAGTCAAAATTTATTGCCCAACTTTACATCATTGAGTAAATCTTTTAGGGGCAAGTTTCACCAATATGAAAAAATTTCATCTTTCATAATAAATAAGCCATAGGTCAAATGATCACAACAAGTAAAGGGGCAAGTTTCACCCGAACAAGTAAATGGTAACAAGATCAAGGTAGAACACCTCATCAGCATATCATGCGGCACACACAAGTAATAGTCATCAAAATGTAGATGGTGTGTTCGACATAGCCACAGCGGTTGCTCAAATAAGAAAAGGACCAAGCACAGTGTGGCAAGCACTAGTGCACCTCTCCATTGCTCACACCGATAAGAACAACCATTTATCAAAGCCAAGACAACCACCAACAAAACTTCACACTTTGGATCAAACCAAACATCACCGGATAGTGACATAAGGAGGGAGAATCGGGTGGACAAAAAGGCCGAGCTCCACAGGAGCTAGAGGATCGAGATTGATCAAGGCCAAGCACAAGAATTGAGGGAAACAAGAACAACACTGTGGAGGTGAAGTACAGGGATCAAGTCAACACCACCGGCACAACAAACCACTACAATCATCGCTTTTGTGGTGAGTGACATAAACATCCACATGATCTGTTCATCTTATCCAAACAGGTGAAAATATGTGTTGTTTCATAAGACAACCTATCGCTGATCACCCAAGTG